>CM042961.1:11200000-11922305 GCA_023678885.1 Pogostemon cablin | reverse complement strand
ATGCAGCGTTTGCCGCAAAGTGCAGGTTGATTGTGTTCTGTACAGGTATGCATTATAGTCTAGTGCATGAATGGATAACATATACATGTTAATGAAGCTGATTACTAATATTATGCAATTAATTAAGTGCAGATGCGGACACATGTGCACGTGTTTCCGGTGTGGGCATGAGCTGCAGTGGAGCAGCGGGAAATGCCCAGTATGTAAAGCCCCCATAGTGGATGTCGTGCGAACATATTCTAATTACTAACACATGAATCAATGAATGAGTTCTCGCATTGGAGGACCGTCATATATTCCCCCATCCCTCTTTACTGCTCTCTACCTCTTTCATCTCTAATTATAGCCAACCTAAATCCTCAATTTTGCTGCTGTACTCAACTACCTACTATCCCATTAATGTACATTAATTCTTAATTCTTTTCAATGCATGAATCCATCCCGTTAATTTAAATGAGAGATATATGGGGCTTATATATAGTAATGGAGTAATTCAAACTTAACTGGTGCTTGCTTTAGATACACTAATTATTTCTTTCCCCTTCCATGCACCATTCAAACCGCCCGCACCTCATCTACGTAAAACATTTTTGTAAAATTTATACATATTGTCTGTATACCATCAACAACTCTCATATGTATTATAAATACTTATGACACTTTTATTCGAGATATGATTCACGAATTATAAATCCATCAGCTGCATAAATGAACTCATATACTATACTCCCTTAGTCCGGTTTTAATTCTTACGTTTGCACGTTGATTAAGAAATATAGTATTTTAATGGATAGTAGGTTGAAAAATATAATATTTTATGTAAAGTGGTATGTGTATTAGTAGGGATGTAATCGAACCGAGCCGAGTCGAACACTACTAGGTTTGAGGATCGTTTGTTAAGAAATTATCGAACTCGAGCCCGAGCTCGAACTCGTCAAGAAAAAAAATATCGAACTCGAGCTCGAATTCAAACTATTTGTTAAGACTCGCGAACATGTTCACGAACACATAAAGTAACTTGTTTATGAATATATTTTCATGAACATTTAAATAATTTTGTGCCTGGATATTAAAAGAATGTTTCATTTATAAACATTTAATGTTATTCATAATATTAAATAAACAAACTAACAAAATATAATAATAAACGGTAAAAAGTATTTAAATATTTAAATAATCACTTAAGTTATTATCATATTTGTGTGGTTTAATATAAAATATTTAATTATTGAATATTAATAAATAAATAATAATATATAATTCTAAAGAATAACTATAAAATTTACGAACGCGTTTGCGAGCCATTAGCGAACCTATAAACGAATATGTTCGCGAGCTTTCAAGCCGAATACCCTTAGGCTTGGGTTTGTTTTGATAAACTATACGAACCCAAAATTCAAGTTTGGTTTAGCTCGTTAAGGTTAACGAACGAGTTCGAACGAACATTTAATCAAACCGAGACTCGAATAGTATTAGTATTGGATGTGGGTCCTATGGTGATATATTAATTGTTTTAGGTGGGTCTCATATACCAAAAAGGAAAACATAAAAATTGAAATGGGACGCCCGAAATAGAAATATGTAAAGATTGAAATGGGACGGAGGTAGTGTATCCGAACACAGTTTTCACACATCTGTAAATTACAAAGGAGGTGTGAAAATTCTGCTGCGACGGAAGGAGTACTATACTATTTAACAGGTTTGAAATTATGAATAGTAATAATCCATATTTGTTTGGGTTTTAGTATTGTGACATGAAGCATAAGAAAACAAATTTTTTCTCTTAGGCATCTTATCAAACACCTTGTATGCAATCTCAGAATTTTATCAACATTTGCAATGCAATTCCTACCCATTTTTCATTCAAGCAAAACCAACAACATAACTCTTCCCTCAATTCAATTATTTCAAAGCATCAAGTAAAATCTAGGCAATGAATTAAGACCCAAGCATGCACTTATACAATGACGAACAGCCCCTACTAGGGCTTTATTTCAAGTTTCAATTTATTCTAATCCCAAACTAAAAATTGAATTGAAGTAAGAATTAGAAATGCATACCTTGCTTGTTTCATATGAATGCTTCGAGATTGAGACAATATTCCAAGAATTAAAGAGATGAGATGCAGTGAATGAATTGTGGGATAGGGTATGCAGTCGTGTGTGGTGGTGGAATATGGAGTGCAGCATGAATAGTGAAGGAGTAAAGAAGGAATTGAAGTGGAGTAGCAGCCGTGTGGTGTGTGAGAATGAAGGGCAAGGAGAAAAGAGTTATGAAATGAAACTAGGAGAATTTTATACCTGGCTTTGTAGAATTCACACGGCCTCCTTAAGCAACACGCCCTAATAGAGGGCGTGTATTTCCTGTTCTGGTCTCTGCAACACTCAGCCGTGCAATTTCTGTCCGGGCGTGTAATCTCTGTTTGAAAACCTGAGGCTTACACACGGCCTCATGTTGGCCGTATTCCATCACATGCCCCTGTGATTGCTGATTTTTAAATTCCCATGCTCTTTTACTTAAAAAATATTTCAAACTCCCCTTGTTCTTTCCATTCATGCCAAAAAAAATTTATTCCATATTTTCTCAAATCATCATACATACTGTTAGAGTATGTACTGCTAGAGTGATTTGATTAAGTATTAAACGATTCCCCTCTCTAACAGCATAAGGTTTTAGATAAGGTAGTCATTTAACACATACCAAATTTTCTCCACACAGCATAAGCACAAAGCTAAGCAACCAACACAACAATACACAAAAATAAAAAAGCTGACAAGTACGTGCCACTACGACTACCTCCCCCCAAACTTAATTTAAGCCTAGGCTAAAAATTAAGTTTGAAAGACAGTAGTGGACTTACCTCATGAAGCATCCACGTAGCGCTTCTCGTAATCCAATTACGCTTTATTTACACGACCATACACCATCATCCAAGACGCTAAAACAAACAAAACAAAAATAACACGAATAAGAACTAACAATCAAGAGCTCAAGGCGGAGAACTTATTCAACAAAATTAAAAAGAATGGGTTGCCTCCCATTTAGCGCTGAATTTAACGTCTTCAAGCTAGCGGAGTGCACGATCAAGTTTCGAGCAAAGTATCCACAAAGAGAATTTCTCTTTGGGATGGATCAAAGTAATGCTTTACTTGATGCCCATTGATTAAGAACTCTTCCCCCTTATCATCCATTATTCTAAGAGCTCCTCCATCTAGAATTTCCTTCGCAATATAAGGCCCTCTCCATCTAGATTTCAATTTTCTGGGGAAAAGTCTCAATCTCGATATGAAAACCAACACTTGATCCCCTTATTCAAAGCTTTTCATTCTCAACCAACAAATTTGATGCAACTACCAATAACTAAATAAAGTCGACTTTAATTCAAGGAAAACTAAATAAACAAATTCTCAAAACTCCCATGAAAACACAATTTCAGCAGCAGCAAAAGCAACAAATCTGCAATTTTAAACACAAGTAAATGAGCAAAAACTCTTAAAAGTGTATAAGTTCAACCTCTTCTTCATCCATTTCCATTTCAACCTCCTTACTAGGCTCAATAATATCCTCTTCTTCCATGGTGTACATCTTGCTTCTCCTTATCACTTCTTCCAACGTCATTGGAGGAGGTAGGTCCTCATCCTCATCATCAACAAAATCTATCGATTCAACCACAGCAAAATCATGCCAATCAATCATTGTCATCTACAGTCGCTCCTGCTCTATCTCATCTTCAGCTTCCTGCCTAGCCTGTTCTTGTGACCGTTCCCATTCAAGACGATGTAAGCAGCGTTTAAGCACAGTTGTCATATCAGCACTGTTTTTGAGCTTATCTGTCAGCCCTTTTGGAGGCATCAATACCTTTGAATATGCATCAGCAAGAGATGTAAAGAACATGAACATACTGTGTGTTGGCCTAAAAAAATGGAACTGAGGGTTGCTGCTCTCTCTACTAGTCAAACCAGTCAAAAAGGACTTCCCATTCCGGGCAACAAACTGTGCAGTGAGCTTTAATTATATCCAGTTCCTCTCCCGTAATCCCTTCAGGAAGCCATACAGTATATTGCTCCGCCTCTGATGGTTCAAGAAGCTTACGAATGGGGTCTGAATTTAGCAGCAGGATCAGGCTTGGCTGAAGCATCACTTGTATCAGGAGCTGGAGCACCAGCAGCTGACTCAGGAGCAGCAGGGTCAGCTTGCTGAAGTGGCTGTTGAGAAGAAGGTTGATTTTGTGGTCGAGCTTCCGAAAGTCGGTGCTGATAGTAAGCATGGTAAGGATCTGACGAACGTAAAAAGTTGAATTTTGGATTCCCTTCATTGTTTGCGATGATTCTCTTTTCAAACTCTGGTACACTCTTTGCAACAAATTGAGCAGTTTTATCCACAATATTTCTGATGTCTGGAGGTGGGTATATAATTCCTATGGTCCTGGTATGGGTTGATGCTGGAGCTGAGTTGGAGTTATCATTAGCCTCAATCTTCTTCTCATCATTAGATTCCCCAGTCAGTTGAGCTAGCATAGCGGGCCGAGATTGCCATCAGAAGGCGGTGCTGGAAGAGGCAATATTGGCAATGAACCCAACATTTTTCAATCTGCAAACAAGAATTAATGTAAAAACTGAATTCTTGTGAATGGATTCCACTACCAAAACAACCATTACTTCTTAGGTCAAATTGAGGACGACAACAGAGTGGCAAGCAAAACACACATACATGCTTGTAAAACATTGGAAAAAGTTAAGAAGCCGATTAAGAAGAAATACCTAGCTTGAACTGCCGCTGCGCCGTATCTTCAGGTCCAATTAAGAATGTGGAGGGTATAAGAAGGACAAAAATGAAATGAAATAAAATCAATACATATAGATTTCAATTTGCTTTGGAAGCTCTAACACTATGCCAAAACCTAACCTTATCCAAATGTATAGAGCGTAAGAAACCAAAAATTACAAGAGAAACAAAAGTAGATATCTGCGAAAATGTAAGAAGCTTCAAATAATTTAGGAGGAACCCTACCCACCGAAGGGCAGTAGAAATAGAATATCTGGTGAAAACCGAAAGATCATAAGCTGTGGAAAGTATTTGGTACAAATTAAACGGTGTGGCACCAAAAATTCAGCACGAAAAGGTGGCAAAACCCTTGCCTGGGGGACGACAGCTGCCGGGCCGGAATGATGAACTATGGTAAAGAAATTGTGAACTTGCTCTCTCCCCGCCACGACGTCGTTTATTTGCAAATGTTAAGTGTGATTTCCTAGTTGTGTGTTCACTTGGGACTACGGATTTGAAGCTGAATTGCATTTAAGTGTTTGTCTGAGCTTACAGAGATAAAGGTACTTCAAAGGTGAAAAATCAAAATAATTCCATCATAATTTTCTCCTTCACCATCCTAATCCTAATACGACTCAACATTATTAATTTCTCACTATATTTTATTTTCAAAAATAATATTTTACATCAACTATTATGGGACCAAAAGAAAAAATAAAATTGGATAGTTATGATATTTTGTAAGAATTAGTGTAATTAAAATGTTAAGAAGTGGAATATGATTTTTATTTGTTCCTATGAAAAAAAGTCAACCACAATTTTGTTGGCATAAGATGCTAAAAACATGCAGTAAGATTAGATGTAAAAATTAGGAGTTAAATGGTTGCATCATGTGTTTATTCAATACTCCACTCTATAAATGAAACTGATGTGAATTAGTGAGGAAAGTGGGATGTGAGTTTGGAGGTAGTATGATGGCAGAAGAGAGAGATTGGTAAAAGCTCCTTAATTCCTTCCTTCCAATCCAACTAAATACTAATAAATACTCCTACTAATGAATTAACTAACATAAGGCCATTATTTATTTATATTGCTTTCAAGATTCCAATGGTACTGGATCACATGTGGGAATCTGTGGAATGGAATGAAAATAAATGAATAGATACATATATTGGGTACAATTGATATTGCATGCTGGAATTTTAACTACTGATTTGACTGGAAAAGAGTACAACATAACATGGCATGGGGCAACAACATTTCATTTCCAGAATTAACAGAAACAGAATCCACTACATTTTTATGTAGATTTAACTACATAGCAAATCAGGAGCTTAAGCCAAAACTTCTTTTTGATTTCAATCTTCTCAAAAAACAACAATAATGTTACATGATTGCAACACCTCTCCTGGATCACAACGACCTAACAATACTTGTAAAACATTGGAAAAAGTTAAGAAGCCGATTAAGAAGAAATACCTAGCTTGAACTGCCGCTGCGCCGTTTCTTCCTGGTCGAACAAGTGGAATGAAAGGCCCATTTGAGAATGGGGAGGCAGGCTAAGCGTAAGCATATACCTAAGAAGATTAAGAAGGGACAAAAATGAAATGAAATAAAATAAAATCAATACACAGAATTCAAATTGTTTCAGAAGCTCAAACTATATGTCAAAACCTAGCCTTCTCCAAATGCGTACAGAGTAAGAAACCAAAATTTACAACAGAAACAAAAGTAGATATCACCGAAAATTTAAGAAGCTACAAATAATGTAGGAGGAACCCTGCCCACAACGACCGCACAATACTTTTACACTGGTGAAGAGCCGTATGAAGAAATGTATCATGGAAGATCAACCAACTTGAAGCAGAAGTGGTAAATAAAATCGTGTGACACGTCTATCTCAAAATGCAAGCATTTAGTTCAGGCATTCTCTCGAACACCTCGTATGCGCTTTCATGGTTTCTGAAAAATTGGTTAATCTTGTTCTTCATGGAAGAAGAAAAATGGGAAGGGGAAATGGAAAGGGGAAACGTGCATTCCAAAGTCAAGAGATAAAGTGCAGACAAACACAGTAATGAAAAAATCGATAAAGATCCTACCGCATTCCCAAAACAATGTCTTTCTCTCTCTCCCCAGTTTCGCCTTTCCTGGGACATCAAAGAGCAACAAGAAATCCAAGCCCACAACGGAACTCTGCCCCCGCCAAGTTTTGCAGAAACGAGCTTCAACAACCGAACAAAAAAAAAATGATAATCCAGTTGACACACCGCACACGCTCCACCTTAAAAATAACTGCAACTATAATGCCACATTTATAATTTATAATATATTATATTTATCCACAGCACCCTTAAAATATTTCAAAATAAAATTTTAAATCAGAGACAAAATCAATGGGTTTGTCAAAGTTAAAAACCGTGAGCCTCCATTGAAAAATAAAACCATCGGATGGGATGGGATGGGATGGGAGTCAAATACAAATAAATAAGCAAACGACGTCGGATGCATCTTTCAGACCTTATCTATCAGCACTTGCAGATTTGGTGCTGCTGCAATTTCTCCCTCCCATCGAACGGCAATGCTGGCACCCGGACTTACCTCGTCGCCCTCTTCTTCTGCAGCCCTCGTTCCCATCTCATATTCCGCCACACTTCGCTCTCCCCCTGCTTTCGCTTTCCCCTTCTCCCCTCTTCTCCCAACTACTAAGAGGACAAGACCTTCAATTCACCCACTCCAAGCATCCATGATAGAAAAAGAAACTATGGAGGCTGAAAAGCCCCCCACTTTCCTCCGACACTCCGACGAGAATACTTCCACTTCATCCTCTTCAGTTAGAGCAAGGTTCGAGAAAATGATAAGGGAGGTGCAGGATAGCGTGTGCGCTGCCATTGAAGCCGTCGACGGAGGTGCTAACTTCAGGGAAGACGTGTGGTCTAGGCCCGGCGGCGGCGGCGGCATCAGCCGAGTCTTGCAGGATGGCGCTGTTTGGGAGAAGGCCGGCGTCAATGTTTCTGTTGTTTATGGAGTTATGCCTCCCGATGCTTATAGAGCTGCCAAGCCCTCTGAAAATGGCAATGTCAACCCCGGCCCTGTTCCCTTCTTCGCTGCTGGCATAAGCTCTGTAATTCCCCCTACCTTACAGCTTTCAATTTTTTTTAATTTTCTTTGCTCTGTGTTTATATTTATCCCACACATTTCTCATACTTAATTTGATACCATGTGCAACCTGTTTTGAAAATACCTTTTTTTTTTTTTTAACGCAAGATATGCCAACCTGAAATGATGCACTATTTCATTACGACAATCCACTTGGCCTGTCTGATTATTCCGAGAACTGGTGGTGATAATAAGTCTTTTTTTGCACCTGACAATGTAATCGCAGACTTGCTACAGCTTTCTATTGTCTTTTGTAATGATGTACTTCTGTTTCACTCATCTGATTAATTACCCATGGTGAACGTGTTTCATTAAAACTATAAATTGATTCAAGTCTAGCTCTATAATAGTTCTTCATTCATTGGGTTGATTAAACATTCAGTTTATCTTCATGATGCACGACTCTATATCAATTAATTGATTGTAACTGTAAGTGTTTATTCCTTTGGCCTCCTTTTTTTTCCTTGCCTCTTCATTCAGTGGAAGGATGTTTTTTCCCTACGCTATTTTGGCCCTTAGTTCTGTTGGGGAACAAGTTCTTAATGAGGTTGTAACATTTTTTTTGTTCTCTAGGTTCTTCATCCTAAGAATCCTTTTGCTCCAACTCTGCATTTTAACTACCGTTATTTCGAGACTGATGCTCCAAAAGGTACCATGTCCACATGTCCCTTTGAATTTTGTGAATTTTATTGTTGCTGAGCACATTTTAGTTCCAATTATGTTCCCATAGCTGATTATCTTTATATAACAACAAGTTGATTTTAACTAATGGTCACTTTAAGATTAATGTTATTAAGTATCTTTGACGAACGAATGTTGTTTTTGACGTGCTCCTTCTTGATATCCAGGTATTACATCCTTGTTGGAAGATTCATGATTCTATGTTCTTTTTCTTCCTTGTGAAATGGAAATCATTCTTTAAGTAAAGATGACCAAAACGACTTGTTCTTAGGGCTGAAGGCAAATCTGAACTTGCCAACATTGAACTTTTTATTTGAGCCAATTACCCTTCTAAAAGCTTTAGTAAAATGCTGCAATCTACAGAATAATTAACAGAAAGATGACTAGTGGAGATAACGCAATAAGCACACAGCATAGAAATCAGCTACTCTTATGGTTCTTAATTATACCTCAATTTTCATCAGTATAGATTATAGGAGGGATTTGCATAACAATGGCTTTTGGCGTAGAAATGTAGGACTGTCATTATAAAGAACCTTCATTATAAAGACACCAAGGTTAGCTACTCTATTCAGTGTTAGGGAGTGCAGAAAAATCATTTTTTTGGCACATGATATTAAGTTAAACATGTACGTGATGGACCCATGAATCTGCTCTTTTATATTCTTTCAAATTCAGGTAGTTTGTAAAGCTACATTTTATTTGTCAATCTGTTCTCACACGATATGTGCAGATACTCCAGGGGCACCAAGGCAATGGTGGTTCGGTGGGGGTACTGATTTGACTCCTGCTTACATTTTTGAGGAGGATGTCAAGCATTTTCATTCGGTAATATACCCTGACCTATAATATTTTCACAGCTTGAGCATCAGATTCTTATGATATTGTTAGAAACCAGTGATGTTTATATTGCTTTCATTTTTCATACGACCTCATTAAAGTGAAAACTTGAAGAAGATAGATTCTTCTTCTTCTTCTTCTTTTTTGTTTTTTGTTTTCTGTTGATTTTTTTCAGATTTTGTATTTTTTTTCTTTTGCATTGTGGCTTTTGTTTTCATAGTACTCCCTCCGTCCCGGAGTTAAGTTTATACTTTCTGTTTTCATCTATCCTCAACTCAAGTTTACAAAGGAAATGTCACTCAACTCATAACCTCACAACACATCTTAATTTCAAAATTGACATGACCCTACACACATGACATACCTTACAATTTATTTATTACCCAAAAAGACTAAATTACCCCCAAAAAGTAACTAAAAAGGTTACTTTTATTAACATCCGTGCAAACAATAAATGCGAACTTGAGTCCGGGATGGAGGGAGTATTTAATCAAAAGTGTCACTGTCACAATGCAACTTGGTAATAAGGAACTAGTTGAACATAGTTTAATCTTATGTCCTTTGTGTAGGTCCAAAAGGCTGCTTGTGACAAGTTCAATAGTGACTTCTATCCTCAATTCAAGAAATGGTGTGATGATTATTTCTACATTAAGGTGAGGCTTCTATAAACTACTTATTTTACGTGCTGAATGTAAATAATGTGGTGTTTATGTTGCATCTGTTCATCTTGAAGCCTGATATATAAAAAGGATGGTGCCATTTATTTTCTGTACATTAGATGCACAGAGAATCTCTAGCTGTCTAGCATGACACTAGTGTACGTATAACTTAAATATGATTTTACTAAAAATTTGCAAAATATTATATTCTTCATACTTCAAGTTGAATTGAAAATTTATACTGCACAATTTTAAACATCGTTGATTTGTTATTGAGGAGTTGAATGATATCTTTTCCCTTTGATAACCAAAAGCTAATGACATAAAAAAGGTGCACCGGATGATTCAGGTTTCTAATCATTACCTAAAAAAATTGTATGTTGCCTAATGTAAACCTGATTTTGTAGTTTCCTTTTCAATCACAGATAAATCATTACTCATTGTTCTTTTGTTGTACGTATTCAACTGAAAACTATTTTTTTTACCCCCTTATGGTATATATTTCATATTACCAATATCCTTGTGTTCTGAATTTGTTTTGTATATCTGGTACTAAAAAAGTTCTTGGATTTTTAAGACTTTTCTGAAATATCCCACCATAGATTGTACGATCTACCATCAATATGCATACCAATAATTGTTATAATTGAACCAATTGCACTATTCGCTCTATTTATTTCTGGATTTATGCAAAGTTTTTCAAATTCCCCTGAACACAGCTTTGATCGCAGACTCTTGAATGCTAGTTCATTTATCATGTTTAATAATATCGAACAACTATTGAGAATCCTGGAATTTATCAGCCACTCATATTATCATACCAAATATATGAAGTTAGAAGTTTCAAGTCTCCCCTGCTCTTCATTTGTAGTTCTCTTATCAGCTATTGATAATTAATTCTGAACATCCCGCAGTCATTAATGCCTTTTTATTTTCTACTGCTAATTTAGTTTTTCTTAGTTTGACAAGTTATTTTAAAGCCCTTTTTATGGATGGAGAGAATAAAACTACTTATGGTGGATATCACTGTCAGTCAAAGAATTCACCGGTAATTTTGTAGTTTTATTTTGGGAATTCTTTTATTAATGTTTTACTAACCCCAGGTATATGCAATGCCATCTTTTGCTCTCAAATATATTTTCGTCACATTTCCTTAGATGCAAGATGTTGTTATCATTTCTCATTGACATTCTGTTTATGCAGCATCGCGGTGAGAGACGTGGTCTGGGTGGTATATTTTTTGATGATTTGAATACATACGATCAGGAGATGCTTCTTTCCTTTGCTACTGGTAATTTTTTTAATGGGCATTTACCAATGTGTAATCTGTATCTTAAGTGCTCATGTTCAAGTCAGTCATAAAAAACATCAAATGATTCAATCATTTCTTACCCAACGTAACCTAAGGGCTTCAAACCTTGTTTATGCAATGAGGTGTGATTTTAAGACTCAATGGTTGAATGATTGCAGAGTGCGCAAATTCTGTGATTCCAGCATATATGCCCATCATAGAGAGGAGGAGAGACACGCCATTCACGGATAGCCACAAGGCATGGCAACAGCTACGAAGAGGACGATATGTAGAGTTCAACTTGGTAAGTTGCCGTGACTAATGTTTCAGAAAAACGGATAAGCCAGAATATGGTTTTAAGTTTTGCCTTTACTCTGCGATGATATCTATCAAACTTCTGTGAAGGTTTATGATCGGGGAACTACGTTCGGACTCAAAACTGGTGGGAGGATTGAGAGCATCCTTGTGTCGCTTCCATTGACTTCACGATGGGAGTATAACCATGTGAGCTCTTTAGCTTGAACATCCTCTCTTTTTTCTTTGGGTGTGTATAGTGTCCGTTCTGATTATAATTCACCAATTCTTTGTGTAGCAACCGGAAGAAGGCACCGAAGAATGGAAACTTTTAGATGCTTGTATTAATCCCAGAGAGTGGATCTGAATTGTCAATTTTGCTGGAGTTTATACTTTTTTGTTTGTATCATATTATCGATAGTAAGAACTGGCCACTTTGAACCTTGATGGGTATTTATTTCTGGAATCTTGGCTGCCCACCCAGTTGTACTTATTTTATTTGTGTGATGAGTGGAGATAGACCTTTTGGTTGAGTTTAATGGTGGAGCATGTACTTGACGCTTCTGCAGATAAAAATATCACAGCATATTATACTTCCTCCGGCCAGTTCAAAGGTATCCATTTTACCATTTTGGGCGTCCAATCTAAAGGTATTCATATTCTCTTTTTAGTAAAAAAGTATATTACATGGCCCACCACTTACCTCTAATACAACTAACCACTGCACATAATAATAATACTCCTTAATATATGCGTAAAAAACAAACGGTTACCTTTGCATTGGCCGGAGGGAGTAATTGTTTATAGTAACATAAAAAATTTTCCAATATGTTTGTCACATCACCATTTCCCAAAGTAGAGGATTCATAACAAAAGAATGGTAATTGGGATGGTTCAGTTTAGGTCGTCTTTTTACCTTGTTTCTTAGCAGGTTTTTTTTTTTTGGACACATTTATATAGAGATCTTAAATGTGTAAACTTTGGCCTTGTGCTCTAAGGGTTTAAAAAAAAGGCAATGGTATGAGATGAATAAGAAGTAACACCCTTGATAATAAAATATGATATTTAATCGATGAGAAGTAGGTGTTGTTAACTATTTCATGATCAATTTATAGTATAAAACCCAATAGTAGGGGCATACCAACTAGCAACAGAGTATGGGTAGTTTACTACCTTTGGGTAGTTTACTACCTTACTTGTTAGAGTAAGGATCAACCAATTTATTCACAACTAGCTGCCGCGGAGTATTTATAGTATAAATGAAAAGTGAAATAAATACGTAAAACGATTTCTAAAGTCTTACTGGAATATTTACAAGGACAAAGTCATTATGGGTGAAGTAGATCAACACCGTATGTGCAATGTGAGTGCATGATATAATGAGCCACATGCATGGAGGAGTCTTAGGGAGTTGTTAGCTCACAGGTTCACTGCTAGGGAGGAGCTAATTAGTGGCTTACAAGATAGAGCGTATTGTAATGGATTGAAGGCAAGGGAGGTATACGGAGAGCATAGGCCCCGAAGGTTTGCTTTTGCAAAGAATGGCATAAATGAATTTCGAGAAAGCGAATATGGATTTCTTGCAGAGGCCAGGGGGATTAAAGATATGCTATTTGGTTTGGAGAACCTTTTCCTTCACAACGCGTTTTTTTTTTTTTCCAATGCCCTGCCCCTGCCCTTGTGCGGCAGCGGTGTACATGAGTGGCTTGGATGGTATCGGAGAATGAATTGCTTATGGATCGATGAGGGTGAACGTGTTGTCCGTGTATGCTTTGGTATATTTTGTTTGATTGTTGGCTTAACCATCAATCAAGTTTTTTTTTTTTGATCGCTTAACCATCAATCAAGTTGAATGTAGCTACATTTGATTTTCTGTTAGAATGATAGGCGATATGTCCCTTCTTCCTTGGATTTTTTGAATAAAATAAAATGCAACATATTCCAATGTGTGTGTGTAAAAACCATAAAATTTCATTAGAAACCAGTGTCTTACAGCAGCGCAACATGAAAAATCTTTGATATCTATCACTGCAAATTAGCAACACAATGTACCAATCTCTTCTACTTTGTGCTGCAACTACAACTTTCCGTTTAAAAGACCGGAATTCAGCTAGGCTGCAATCCACTAGAGAATCACCTCCAAAAACCACTATCAACTAGGAGTACCGCTTTACACACAACCCCTAAAACAAAACGATAATTCTCTCCAACTCCGCCCAATATCTCGCTTGATTATCATTCAAACATGTAAACCATTTCCATTGCAATAAATGCCATCCAACGCCCCATTAGCCAACGTAGTTGTTGTGTTGTCATAAAGATGTGCCTTTATTGCTGAGGAACCATTGCTCATCCTGCATGACTTTGTTGTTCCTTTCTTCAAAACAGCATCCAGTTGGCCGCAGGTTGCTGCTATTAGTCCTGCCACAGAAATAGGAAACTGATTAAACTATCTACTCATTTCCTACGAGTCTCTTCCATCTCAGAATCGAACAAAAATTAAAAGAAAAAGCATATAATATTTTTTATACACAGAAAAACTTGTTGTAGGGCAATATCAAGTACCTAAAAAGAGAGCACACGGCCTTCCTGGTCTTGATTTGAACTCCGGGTGAAATTGAACACCGACAAAGTATGGATGGTTGGGCAGCTCAACAATCTGCAGTACGAAGTAGATGATTATTCGGAAATCCAAAAAGGTTCACTTCAAAGATGGAAGCTCATAATATCATAAAAGAAGTACCTCCATGCGACGACCACTTTCGTCTTTGCCAGTAAAAGAGAGGCCAGCATCTTCAAGCTGCTGAACCATATCAGGATTTACCTAGACAAAGATTAAGCTTAAAACTATCAACATAATACCATATGAGTCCACCGTGAAAGTTGACGCATCATTGGATCATCTAGACATTCAAAGTACACGAGTACCACAAAAAATTATGGTTTTCCACACCTCATATCTGTGTCGATGTCTCTCATCAATAAAACTCCTATTTCCATATCTGAAAAAGATTATTAAAACTAATTAGATATTGAGAGGCAAGTCTCTAGATATGGCCACACTTTATATCTATATTTCTCCACAAAACTGAGTCAGACTTTGTTTCTAAAGATTTTTGTAGGCAATGCCAAAACATGTATAATGCATCTAGAAGAATTATAAAACTAATTACATGTTGAGAGGCAAGCATCAAGATACGGCAGTAATATATTTCTGTTTTTCTCATCAAACTATATCAAACCTTGTCCATAGAGATGCTAAGTGATTTAGGCAATGCAAGAATAAGTCATAATTAATCTTTAGGCATCAGGATGTGAAAAGTGAGGGGACTAGGTTCCAGGTATTCCAGGAAGGATGAGAATAAGAAAAAGCAGATAATCAAATAGTACAAATTGCAGGTATCAAATACTTGATAGGTAGTGGTTGATATCAGAACTACACATTTCTATGGTTTACAATTTACCACAGCAAACACCAACTATGACATCCCGAAAAAGAATCAAAATCTGTCTCAAGACTTGTCTACTTCTTCCAAGGACTGGAGAAGCAAAGATGTGAAGACTTACAGCTTTGAAGATTTACTTGAGGTACCATGAAAGTAAGTCCTCCTGCATCCAAGACGCATGGTACCTCCCATATGTGTTTTCGAACCCTGCTAAACAAATGGCAACATGAGAGCTGAGAAATTGGTCACCTATAATAAGTCAAGCAATCCCAAAAAACAATAGTAAGCTATGACCTCTGGCATGAATATAACACAGGGGTTCCTGGTGTTTGGATCAAATTCTGTGCTGTTTGCATCGTGCAGTCCAAGGACAGATCGTGCAAACTCAATGACAGCAATTTGCATTCCTAAACATATCCCAAGATATGGGATCCTGTTTTCACGAGCATACTTTGCAGCCAAGATTTTGCCTTCCACTCCTCTGTCGCCAAAACCTCCAGGAACTAGTATTGCATCTGCCCCCTGTAAGATAAGGAATTTTTCAAATCTCAATAATCAAATGAAATAAAGTTGTCCTATCAGCAGATTTCAAATAGTATACATGACTATTAAAGTATAAAATGTGGACCTTGAGCAATTTCCAAGCATTTTTATATGAATCTGGATTCTGCAAGAGAACGTATCTGAACTGTGAGATCATAAACTAAGATATCCCAACAAATCATTTTTAAGGCAAAAAATTCACCTCCTCCAAAGTTGCACCTTCGAGATCACTTGCTGGTACCCAGTCTATGCATAATTTCCTATGACAAGCAACAGAAGCATGCAAAAGAGCCTGCAAACGATTTAAATTAGACTGCAAGTTCACTTGATCTATATTTGTATAGACAAAACAAAGACTCGGAAATTGGAGAAAGCTAAATTTCTCCCCGAAAGAAGTTGGAGGCAAAGAAATGAAACTTTCTAATGTCACATCAAGGCTGCAACAACATGGTACTTTCCAATACCAAGGGAAGAAATAAAGCACATCCATGTAAATTATGCTTTAATTAAACCACTTACATGGCATAGAGATAAATCAACACGATAGTGAAATCATACTTGTTCATATGTGCAAATCTTTCAAAATTAGATTAATAGTATATTAGTGGTTCACCAATTTGGCAAAATTGATACACCTACAATTTTAGCACACCACAAGAAAGAATAAAAATAAGGAAATTTTGAAATTAGAAAAATTTCAGAGAACTGGGGGAAAGCAAAGCGTTTCTGCCTTTCTCCTCCCTTTCAAAAAGTAGTAGTTAACTCATAGAATATTGGATGAGTACCAGCTTTCTTATGCTCAACGTATAATGTCTGTATATCATCCGCAAGAATATATTATAAGAATGTGACACAGAATTTTGAGATGATTTTAGTTTCCATATACATTATGGTTATGGATACTTTGAAGAATTTGACAAATTAAATATAGCGATCTGATAATAATTTAGACAATGTTTTTAGTAACAGTTCTAGTCATTTCCATGAAAATAATGAACCAGAAATCCGAAGAAGCACCATAATAATTAGATATATACTGCAACTTAACTAATTCCATACTTACTGTAAGGCGCACCCGAGGCATTTCAGTGCCTTAGCCGCACCTTGGGTAAAAAGATGAAATAAGTATACAATACACATCCTACAATAGAACACAACATATAAAGAACATAATTACCTAATTTAAACATATAATGTAACAATAGACACGAGTATGACTTATGCATAAAATTAAATACACAGTATAAACAATTCATCATAATTGAAATAAAAGAACAAGTTAATAACACAAGAACTTCATTAGAAATTCAAAATAGCAACCAAACTAATCTAATAATCATCCCCCTCATCAACATCGAAGTCACAATCAGCTGGGGGCAGTTGCTCGTGGAGGGGCAGAGAGTGTCTCACAAACTGTAGAAATTTCACATAAACCCTACTTTCTATATTTGTTAGATGTGCGCCTCCAAGAGGACTCAAGCTTTCTGATTTTGATTTTTTTTCAGATTCCAGGCTCTGTACAAGAGGCGTGCGGAAAATGCGTCTTTTGTCATGCTTAGAGGCACCTCGTGTACATGTGCACGCATGACTAACGTTTTAGGGTTTTCTAAAAGTTGCTAAATGTTTTTTTAAACTCATATCAAGTGGGGGTGGGGGGGAGTTCGCCTAGTGCTTTATTTGGAATCAGAATTAGGGATTCATAAACAAAACATCTGGCAAAACGAAAAAGAAGCTCAATTTGAAGAGGAAGATGATAATGGGGATTATAAAATCATGAATCTTGATGATTATCAATTAGTTTAATAATCTTTTGAAACTTCATAACCTTCTGAAACTTGGAAACTGTGTTATTGGCTTATTGTTTAAGGGTATTGAAGATTTGAACTTTGAAGTTGATTTTTTTTTTTTTTTTTTTTGACATGGTAAAATTTTATTAATAAAAGAGTTAGGTAAGAGCATTGCCAAAGCTCTTAAGGATACAAATACATACAACTATTTAAAACAAAATATTACGGGAGATTCACCTAGAATATACAATTATCTTATTTTACATAATTACACTCCTAGGGCTAATCCACTTTGAAGTTGATTGTGTGTGAATTTTCTTTTTTATTATGTTATTTATTTATGAGTTATTATTCATTGTTATATGATGTTATGTGATTTTTACCTTTTAGATATGTAATTATGCGTTAAGTAAGAGATATCAAATATATAAATTGTAGAAACACGTTGACATGAGGATCGTGCCTCTCACCTCAGGCTCTTGACGCGCTTCTTGCATCTGAAAACTATGCTAATTTCAAACTTCTGGTGAATAAATAAGTCATATACAGGTAAGGTTGATATTTAATTAACCAAATTAGATATATCACTATCAAAGAAACCTCAAAAAATCACTCAAAAAGCTGGAAAATAGCAAAATTCTCAAGGCGTGCCCAAGGCACACAAACAACACATACATGTCCAAGGCAGCCTAAAATGACTATCCGCAATTCATTAGGCCAAAAGGCCAAAAATTTAAAAAAGAAGAAAAAAAAAACTTTACCTTCAGCACAGAGAGATAAGAATCAGCAAGTCCAGTGTACTTCCCAACCATAGCAACTCTAACCTGTGATGTACAAAGATTAAATTATAAGTTTCCAAGGCAACACACATTAGAGCCCTTCAATTCATAGCATAAGAAATGACAAGAACCTACTGGTTCAGTCAACAGATCACAGAGGTCAGCCCTAGATGTCCATTCTCCCAGTGCCGGTTCCTTAGTCTTACTAGACACATTATTTAAAAAAAAAAAAATTAATAACAATGGAAGTAAGAATATGGAGAAACTGGAACCAGCAATCTGATAGTAATGGAACAAATGAAAATGTAATGGTAGGTTGACTAACCCATTGAGGTTCAAGACCTTCAAAATTGCCTCATGAGCCTTCTGCTCCTGATCAGAAAATCATAGAACATTCGTTAATTGTCTGTCAAATTCAGAAGAACAATATATAAACGAAGGATCAACTAGTGTGTACTTTCAAAAGTAAGGGTACACGCCAGATGTTGGAAACATCATAGAGAGTGATGATGTTTTCTCTCTGCAAGGAAGGAAATTTGCTTATATTAGCCCAAACCCTTTATAGATTTTTCAGGTCAGAAAATTAAGATGTTTCTCATAACATGATACCTGAACATAGCAAAAACGAGAAAGCTTGTCCTTGACATTTTCATCAAGTTCCTGTAGAATGAAGTGAATTTTTAGCAGAAATTATAATATGGAAGAAACTAATAAGTGCACAGGGCAGCAAATTGGATTTTTTTTTGTGGAGGGGGGGGGGACGAGACCATTGTGCTGCGACATGCTAGAATATTAGGAGTGAGGCCCAAGCTTCTTAGTCCCCTAACACTGTGTTGAGTCGGCTTTGTTTTCTGCACATGCAAAAAAATGAGCAACTCACATTACACCAGGCAATACAACAATGAAAAGAAACTAAGAGATGATCCCCTCGCACGTCACCTGCTCACCAACGACATTTAGAACTGGCACCAAGCTAACATGTATCAAGCAAAAATTTCCAGCACCTGATAAGGTCAGGGGTCAACTGGCGATATAGGGGAGCAGTACGCTAAATCAAGTTTCACTAGAAGAATGCGCCATATTTTTTACAAGCAAGAGGCAGAAACATAATCTTACCCACACGGTATGAAAATTGTCCAAGCGCCTCAATGAAGGGCATCGATTCAATATCCCCTGCAGTAAGAGCTTGTGTTAAGAAACATTACGCAATAAGCAACCTAATTGAAAATAAGTGGTATTCGTGCTTACCAATGGTTCCACCCAACTCTATTACACAAACATCAGCTGGGCCATCTTTCCCATCCACTGGCATAGCAGCAGCACGTTCGATCCAGTCTTGAATGGCATCAGTTATGTGAGGCACAACCTACAAGGAAAGAAGATCAAAGTGAGGTGAAGCTGAGAAAACCAACACAGAAGCTGGCGAGTTATAATAGAGTAGCACACCTGAACTGTTTGTCCCAAATAGTCCCCCCTTCTCTCCTTGTCAATTACAGACTAAATACACAGATGGAGCAAGTTGGTAACAGCTTAAAAAGCATAATAACAACACAACTGCATCCGCTGAACAATAAAATCTTATACTTACCTGGTAAACTTTTCCAGTAGTAATATTATTATCTCGTGTCAAAGTTAAATCCAAGAATCGCTCATAGTTCCCAAGGTCCAGGTCCACCTTCAAAAAAGAAAATCAAATCATTTTTGTTAAGAGCAAGTAATCCAAGCCTCTTCTCACTAATAAAAAAAGATAACAGGATGCCAAAACAAACTTTGAAACAATTCAGACCCGCTTTTTCTTTTTCCTTTTTTTTCTACAAATCCACTGAAAAGGGAGGAATTTTGGTTGTCAAAAATTTCAATGGAAAGTAACCACATCAGAAGCATCTTATAATGATCAAAACATCGTAACATTGGTATGTGATCCAACCTCAGGCACATCATCAAATGTTTAAAAAACGTAACAGCCAAAGTTAAACAATTTATTGAAAGGGATGGTTACTAACCTCCCCACCATCATCTAGGACATATACTTCTCCATGTTCGAAAGGAGACATAGTGCCAGCATCAGTATTCAAATAAGGATCTGAGTTAAGTGATAAAAACAACGTATTAGTTCATCATATAACCCAAGTATTTTGCAGAGGAGGTGTAATCAGAAGAAGGAATAAATGGTGAATGAGGGAGAACATGGAAGGAATGGGGCAGCGGAAAGGAGAAAATTAGGAAAATGTTTCATTTAAAAAGGAACATTTTAGAAACAGATGAAGCAGAGACTGTGAGAAGTGGTGGTGCTAAGAACAAGTAAAAATTAAGACCGTCCGCCTATCAAAGGAGAAGAAGCCATAAATCAGTAAAGGAGACAGAAGTGAGCATTGAAAAAGGGTGTATTCGCAGGCGCCGGCGGTGCTACAGAGTAAAAATGAATGGTGGGTGCATAGTGAGGGCAGAGCAGGGCATTGTATGGAAGAATAGAAGGGGGCTGGGGAGAGAGAGAGAGAAGAAGAAGAAGATTGGAAAGGAAAGGGAGAAAGAAGAAAATAACCAATCTTGATGGAAGTAACGCGTAGTCCGCAGGCCTTGAGGATAAGACCGATGCTGCTGGCGGTGACCCCTTTGCCGAGGCCGCTGACCACTCCTCCCGTCACCAAAACGTACTTCATTTCTGTGGTGTTTTAAGACCCAAAGCAAAGGGTTTTAGGCTTCCACAGCGCCGGAAGTGGAGGAGATAAGACGGAATATGAGAGAAAGAAGAAGAAAGGAGTGAAGATGTGGGAGAGGCAGTGGCGGCTTTATAAGAAAGGAGGCGAGGCTCTAGGGAAGAAAGATAGAATCAGGTTAAATACAATACAACTCCCTTTCCTATTCCTATTGCACACTTGACAACACTACACCAACTTAGCACAACAATGCTCTCTCTCTCTCTCTCTGATAATCATCATTATTCATTTATGAAACCCAATAAACCTCCCCTCAACCCCACGCTCTTACCTCTCTTCCTTCGTTGTTTTTATCTCTCCCTTTCCCTTAAAATTTTCCTTTGAAAAAGAAAGAAAAATGAATTAATTACTCCTCCATTCGAATTTCATGTATTTTTTGTCCACTAATTTTACGAAAATTTTGTTTTTTAAAGTTAGAAAGAGTATAGATATTTTAGTTTATTTTATGAAAAAAAAAATGTAGAAAATTATTAAGATGTGTGAAACTCTTATCACTTATAGTAAGAGGAAAGTATAATATATTTTGTGGGATATATAAAAAAGAAAAGTTATTTTTTACCACTTAAGAGGAAAGTATGAAATATTTTATGAGATGGCGAAAAAAAAAACATTACTAAATATTTGTCAAAACAGGTGCAACGTGTATTGAACAGTATGTTTATTATAGGAGTATATCAGAATTTTTTTATTTTTTTTTTACAAGTGAAATTTTATTTTTAATTAAGAAAGTACAAAGTATTCAAAGATGAATTTAAAAAAAATGTAAAAAGTGAAAAATTGAGAGATTAGGAAAAATTAAGAGCAAAATGTTACAGGACATTTCGTGTCCCAATAAAATTGGAATTCAAGTGAACGTGAAAAAAAATAATAAAGTGATGTCAACTAAACATTGGATATTTATATTTATATTTTCAATTAAAAAATGGATATATAATAAAACAAAAATTCGGGAGCCCTTGATGGGATGGGCCCTGTGCAACAGCATCTCCGGCACCACCCCAAGGCTGCCCCTAGTTGTATTAATATTGTATGTGTACCCCCATATAGATATATTAATTGTTATGTGTAGGTTTCATCTATCATAAAGATAAATATAAATATTGAAGTAGGATGCCCAAAATGAAAATATGTAACTATGATGGAAGAAACACTCTCTTGTGAGACAGGTGTGAGACGGGTCGACCCATCACTAAAGTATGCTTATTTGTAGTTAAAATATGTCAATAATAAATTATATTATAACACGCTAAATTCATACTTTAATGCATAATCCAGCATATTTTAGAATACTTTAACAATCATTAAGCATTCTTTATCTAAATAATAGATATATTTTAACACGTCTCACAACCCGTTATAATGCTACTTAACATATTACCAAATTACCCTTTCTTTCCTTTCAAATATGATTACAATTTTCAAGACATTATCATTATAATGCTACTTTTAATGTGTAATTAATTATACATATTAATGATTTCATTATTCCAAAACTATATTTTTATAATTAATTATTGAGAGATATTCATTCATTTATTCTTATGCTTATTTTCATGTAATTATTTTATTCAATTATATTTAAGTTAATTTTCTTTTGGGATTATATTTTTATTAATTTGATTGTGATATTTAGTATTAAAAATATTATTTTTTTTACTTTTTTTTTCTTATACTACATTTTTTCGGTAAATGTATTAAGCTATTTTAAATCTATTTCTTAAACTATAACTAAAATTATATCAAACTAATTTAATTTCCTTAATAAAAATATTATACTCAACTTATTAAAATTTCACTTAACTCAATTATTTTAATATATAAATATCTCGAATAGTAAATTTAATGTAACTTTAATTAAAATTATATTATTTTTTATTAAAAGTATAACGTTTCGTAAATTAACGTAAAAATAATGGATTTAAGTTCAATGGTTAATCCAAATAAAAATTTTACACCCAACTTTGACATTTAGTTTAAACTAATTTTAATTATACAAGTCAATTTATTTGGGAATAAAAAGCTTTTATTTAATGTCAAAATTTTGGGTGAAACTGTCTCACGAATACATTTATGTGAGAAATAATATTTATTAGTCTATTAAGTACTCCCTCCGTTCCATCCTTATAGTTACGTTTGCTTTTTGCATGTGGAGTATAATATTAAGCACGTGGATTAATAAATATAATATTTTAATGTATATTGAGGTGAGAGAAATAATATTTTAATGTAAAGTGGGTATGTGTATTAGTATGATGTGTGAGTCCATGGAGAGAGAAGTAATTAATTTGTGTGGATCTCATATACTAAAAAGGAAAATGTAATCATTAAAATTGATGCCCAAAAGGAAAATATATAATCATTAGGATGAGACGGATGGAGTATATTTTAGATGGCCTATTCGATTGTAACTAAAATAGAAAATTGAGAAATTAATTATTATGGAATTAAATTAATTAGGTATTTTATATTATATATATTTATATATTACATTTTTCTTTTAATTTATATTTTTTATTATTTAAAATTTTATTAATTTAAAATTTATTATTTTAATTTATTTTTGATTTAAAATTATAAATTTTTATAATGTGATACTCAAATGATGAAAAGTGATAAGTTTGTTGTGAACTATATTTTACGAACAATTTATTTATAATATAAATAAAAAGTGATAACATTTTAAAAGAAAAGTGATAACATCTTTTATTAAAAAAATGATAACTAATTAGAAAAGTATATTTCATCATGAAAAATTATATGAACAATAAGAAGTGATAAAATTGTACCATTTAGTATAAATATGTGTACCTTTTATTTTATGAAAAAATAGATAAAATATTAATGAAAAGTGTATACCCTTTAGAATAAAATGGTGTATACTTATTAATTAAAGTGTATACCCTTTAGAACAAATAGTGTACACTTATTAATTAAAGTGTATACCCTTTAGAACAAAATAATGTGTCATTACTCATAATACTAAATTATAAAGGAGCACCACGCACGGTATGCCCCAGTGCACGCAATATCAACTCTATAATATTTTAATATATGTAGTGTAGTGAGATAAATAATATTTTATTGTAAAATAGGTAGTTGTATTAGTGTTGTATAATATTTTAATATATTTAGTGTAGTGATAGAAATAATATTTTAATATAAAGTATGTAGTTGTATTAGTGTTGTACGTGTATGAGTCCCATAAAGATATATTAATTATTTTGTGTTGGTCTCATTTAGGTCTGTTAAACGAGCCATAACCGAGCTCGACTCGATTTGATAACGAGAGAACTCGAGCTCCACTTGAAAATTATTCAACCGAGCTCGAGCTTGAGCTCGGTTTGGCTTATTTAGCAAAAAGAGTCGAGCTTTTGAGACTAATAGATTTTAATTAATATATTTAATATTATATTTAATAATTATTATACTAATATATATAATTATTATTATATAATATTTATTATTAATATTATTATTATTATTATCGAGTTTTATCTCTTCGAGCCGAGCTTGACTCGATAACATAATAAGTATTTAGACAATCTCGAGCTGGAGTAGTCAAAGGTTGAGTCGAGCTCAAGCCTTATCGAATTGAGCTATCGAACGATTCATTTATTTTAACAGCTTTAGTTTATTTACAAAAAAGAAAACATACCTATTAAAATTGGATGTCCAAAATAAAAATGCGTAACTATTATTGTGGAATGAAATGAGTATTTGTAATTGTCTGTTAATTTTTTTTTAACGTTATCAAATATATCTAAAATATAAAATTAAGATAACCAATAAATAATATAACATTAATATTTCACCAAATACTATGGAAATAGGGATCCCATTATCATTTCATCTAGATTATTATTATTATTATTATTATTATTTAAAAAAATCACTAGCAAATACTTCTATAAATTAATATCATAAATTAATATCATGTGCATTGCACAATTTTTTCTTTTTTTCTTTTTAATTATTTTTCACTGAAAAATATTTTTCTAATGTATCTTGATTAATGATATATATATATATATATATATATATATATATATATATATATATATATATATATATATATATATATATATATATATATATATATATATTAAAATTTAAAAAATAAAAAACATACATAAATATAATTTTTTAAAAAATTAGCTTAATATTTGGATACAACTTTTGAAAAACATGAAATTTGGGGAATGCAAGTTTTAGTCAAGTAATAATCATTTGATCAGTTAAATTTATGAATTTAATATTTATCTACAAATTTTAGAGTGATTTACCGGTACACCCAAATATTTATAGGTTTAAAACGAGTTAGTAAGTATTTTTTAATTAATTATATTATTTAATAATAGAAATTAAATTAAAAATTATTTAATGATTAAGATGCATTCACAGTTAAACTCAAAATTTTACCATTAACATTGATGAATATGCTTATTTTTACCGTTACATATTCTTTAAATCATTAGATTAATTAGTTTGAGATTTCGTGTAAATTCTATTAAAATATAATGTACTACAACATTTATTCGAAATTAAATTAAAATTTGTTGAGTTTTAAGTTGATATTAAAATTTACTTCACAATTTTTTTTTTCAAGAAGTTGTGAAGTTAATTATATGTCCTTAATTTTTTTTCTTATATTTTATAATAAATCATTAAATAAAATAGATTCGTTATTATTCATTATTATAATTATATAATAAAATGTATATTATCGAAAATTCAAATTTATTAGAAATACATATCATGTGTTTATAATGTATTTATTAATTATAAATTTTATTTTTGGAACAAATACAGAATACTTACTATAAAGTATTAAAATTAATGCAGTGTAATTAATGCAAGAGATAATAATGAGAGAGAAATCTATTTTACACTTATTTAAGTAACAAAAATTCAAAGGTTAAATTAGTAATTGTAGATATGTATTTAATTATTCTATCAGGATAGATTCTATCCAACCATCGTTACCGAAAATATAAACAGTAATTTTGTAGTAATGTGCAAGTGTTAATAGGATAAAAATATGTGGTCAGATTCTGGCCCGGCCAGAATCTCTTCAATTGTTTGTCCTTTAATCTAATAAAATGATTTTAATTTTTTTTTATTATCCGAATTGAATAGCCGCTAAAAACATGATAATCTAACTTCAAAATATGTCATGTCATTAATATGACTTATCAATTAATATGCCATGCAATTAATGCCATAATATATCTAAGTATTGAGATTATTTATATATTAATTAACTTTATTTCGTGTATTATATATGTACAGATTTTTTACTATAAAATATTAGTAGTAGTATATTTATAATAGTATCATCAAGACAAGAGATAAGAAACTAAAAAGTAAATGTTCTTATTTCACCTTATATATGGAATTTTAAAAAAAAAATTAATTATGTTCTAGTTTTATTTTATAGTTTCTCTTGTTGTTATTAGTGTGATTAATTTAACTACTTAAATAGTAGTACTTCCTCCATATGCATTTTTTTCATTTTAATATAAAGAGTATTTTTTTTTTAAGTAAACTAGACCCACACAAAAAATTTATGGAATAATATATATTTTTATAGAATGCACATAAAATTAATACATTAACCTATTACACATTAAAATATTATATATATAATTTCATTTTAAATTATAAGATAATATTAGTTAATATAAAAAGTATGAGATTAAATGAAATGACTTCCATAAATAAAAAAGTGATATATTTTAAATGAAAATCAATATCCAAGTAATGAAAAATGAAAAATAATAATAGTACAGTAAACTATTTAAATGAAAAGTAATACCAAAATAATAAAAAGTAATAATAATGCTTAGAGATAATTTGCGAATAGTTATAAAATCTAAAAAATTAAAACAAAATCTTACTATAATTCTTTTTCGAAAAACATTTGCACGAGATCATCTCACATATCTCATTTCGTGATACGAGTCAAATATGACCCAACCATATGTTCGTGGATACTAAACAAACTTACTACCTGGACTACCTCTTAAATCCACATATAGCGCACATCAACTTAACAATTTTTTTTTCTTCGTCATAATTTTATTTTTTTAATTACAATTTATTTATTTTTTTAAATAAAATCATGTATAGTTAATTTTTTTAATATTTGTTAATAAAATAAAGAAAAAATTGATGACGATTTCACTTTTATTTATGACAAAGACTTGTATGAGACTTGTGAGACGGTCAGAAAGTGATTATTTTTATAGAGTAAAGCTTGCGTGCGTCCGAGTGCACATCGTGCGCCTTTAGAATTTAGTATTATGGGTAAGGATATATTATTTTGTTCTAAAAGGTATACACTTTAATTAATAAGGGTACATCATTTTGTTATAAAAGGTATACACTTTTCATTAATATTTTTTATTTTTTCAGAAAAATAAAGGGTACACATCTTTATAATAAAGGATATACAATTTAATACAAAATTCTAAAGGTGCACGGCATATGCCTGTGCGCCCGGGTGCACACAAGTTTTTGTCATTTTTATATTGAAAAGTGATACTAAATTAATAAAAAGTGATAATGTTATTTCATGAACAATTTATAATATATTTAAGAAATGTATCTCGCACAACACTCACCCTTCTTTTTCTCTTTTTCCTAATGAAATGTATGTTAAGTTATAATATTAAACCTAATTTATAGATTATTCTAGAATATCTAAGAAAAATATTAAATAAATAATAATAATTAGTCTAGGTGAATTAAGAAAATTCAAATGAATCATAATAATTAAGAGAATTTTAGAAATAAAAAAAAAAAGCATGTGTGATGTTTGGATTAATTAGAATTATCTAATTACAAGGCAGTGGATACTATAGCATAGATTAGCATAATCTAGATTATTCTAGAAATTACGAATTTGCATGTACTATAAATATGAGATATTGTGTTAATTTAGTGGAGAATGTAAGAAAAATTACAAATAAATTATATAAGTTATCAATAAATTTAAAATTATTAATCAGCATTTTCCTTTTATATCAAAAAAAAAAAATATATATATATATATATACCACATGAGAATATATAATATAAAAGAGTATAAAATTGGGTTTATTAAATATTTTGATTCAATACTAATATTTCAAATGAACTAGTGAATATATAAAATTTTGTCCAAATATTAAATATTTTGGTTCAATATAAGATTTTAAATGAACGAACACTTAAAGATTTTGTCCAAATAATACACTCGCCGTAGAAATTTATTTAACAAGCAAATCCAAACAACCACAGTTTGCAGGCAAACAAAGCAAAAAACACATACTTTATAAAAGCATTAACATCAATAATGGAGAAATAACCTAATTTAAAGTAGTACTGAAATATAAAATGAAACTGAAACACATTAATAATAGAGAAATAACATAATTCGAACTAATACTGAAATATAAAATGAAATTGAAACATTGAAATCAAACATCGCAACATTGCAATCGACCCTATTCGATGTTGATTATTTCCATAATGGAAATGTCTCGGCATTTGTTTTCTTTTCCTTTGGGCTGGCTACTGGGGTGGCTCCAACATCAACTTTGACTTTCTTCTGCTTCGACGGAGGGATTTCATTGAAAAGTTTTTCTTCATCTTATTTTCACTTGCACCTATTTGAATAGATTCCTCCTCAAATATCTCTATAAGCTATCTTCCATTCCTAACATCTTTTCCTCCTCAAATATCTCTATAAGCTATCTTCCATTCCTAACATCTTTTTCACAGTCGAACCTTGACCCATTACTATGATGCGTTTGAACAATTCTTTTACTTCAATATTGAGGTTGATGTGATCTTTCATGGTTCTTTCATATAAGCATTTCAACGCCTTAGGAGATACAATTGAATTTTTCTCCATTTTCGTTTGAAATTGAACGTAAATATGAAACCAACAACGTGAAATTTATATTCGAAAAACTATCATACAAATTTTGAAAATTAAATTATAGAGACCGCTATGAATTAATTTCTATCTAGGAAAGGAAACAACCATATAGGAAAGCGGGAGCCGTCCCCGATATAAGCGAAGGAACCCAAATAAATAAGTTTATGGGAAAGTAGCAACCACCGCCAACATGAAACTATCAGGGGCGGCCCTGAGATTTTAGGGGCTCATGGTAAAATATAAAATTGAGGCCCTTAAAATGACTAAATTTGCATAGGAAAAAAAAAAGAAAAAAATAATGCAGCGAGCAATTTGAAATTGGAAAATAATTCAGTATGAATATTCAATTATGTTGGTGGTTTCTTGAAAGAAGATTAAAAAATGACTTTTGTATTGTATAATTTGTAGAGAGCAGTATAATTTTTTATTTAATCAAGAAAAAAATGATTGATATTATAAATATATTTCCTTTAGTTGAGCCTTTAACATTAAATAAATAAATAAAATTTTGGCCTAAATCAAAATTTAATAATATATATATACGTATAAATATAAAAATGATGGGGCCCAAATTATGGGGCCCATGGCCTGAGCCCACGGGGACAACCCCCAACTATAAAACAACTCAATCATTTAACATTCTAATGAATGTTATGTGAGAAGAAAGCATGAAGAAAGTAAGTAGTCGTGGGTGTCTAATGGTCAATTTCTACCATTTAATTTCTGCTTAGACATATTTTACCCTTTCCTTTATTAAAATTTGAATTTATTCGGTAAATAAAAATTTTAAAAAGTTAAATAAAATAAAATAATTTTGGCAAAAACTCATGTATCACGGACACACCATATTCTCATGTGAACACAAAAATTTAAATATTAAAATTCTTATGTTTACATTTACACGGGGACATGGTGTGCCCACTCAAAATTTATATCTCTATTAAATATTTAGATCATTTTATTATGAGTCTATGAGATAATCTTATATAAAATTATTTTATTTTTAATTTTTTTATTAAGGATTCATTTTATTAGGAGTGTATATTGGGTGCATTCATGGTGTATAATTTTTTATTCTATTTTGTATACGTGTTTGTAATAATTGTATACTTTTTTCACACCACGTTTTTCATTGAAAAAACTAGCATTCTTATATGTATAATTTTTTATTCAATGGTGTATACATGTTTTTTAATAATTGTATATTTTTTACGCTTAATTTTTCATTAAAAAAATTAACCATTAAATTGTATACATTTTTGCTCATAATTATATATAGTATATTTTTATTTATATTTATATATAGATGCACCATATCTTAAGGCGTACACGGGTGCACACTATATTTAGCCTTTTATTAATAACATTATTAGTTTTTAGTAAATGTTAGGTGAATATATGTGAGATAATCAAATCTACTATTAGTATAATAATTTTTAAGAAAGGCGCTCGCCATCCCAAATTTTAATATAATCCATTCGAATATTCTGTTGGTAAAAACCTTAATTCTATTATTAAATTGGCTCACCAACGGATTAACAATGAAATCCGTTGGTAAATTTCCGTCGGTAAAGTAGTGGTTGGTAAATTTTTAACAACGAAAAATCAATTCCGTTGATAAATAATTTCGTTGGTATTCCGTTGCTAAAAATTCCGTTGCTAATTTATATAAGGATTCTCTTAGTAATCCGTTGGTAATTACCAATGGATTGAATTCCGTTGCTAAAATAGAGAATAAATCCGTTGGCATTCCATTGCTAATAGAAAAATGTCATTTTGGTTGCTAATCCATTGGTAATTACCAACAGATTGAATTCCGTTGATAAATTCCGTTGCTAAAAATACTTTTTTGTAGTGTTCATTACATAGTAAATTATTTTATTTAATAAAAATATATATATTAAATAAAATTTTTAATTTAATATATTGTTCTAATTAATAAATTAAAATTAAATAAATATTATTTTTGGCAAAAACTCGTATGCACCCGAGCGCACGGACCACGTCCCGTGTACCTTTAGAATTTTATATTAAATTGTATATCTTTTAGTATACAGATGTGTACCCTTTATTTTCTAAAGAAAATTATTGTGTTTATCTGGGCGCATGGACACACTCCGTGTGCCTTTAAAATTTTGTGTTAAATTGTATACCCTTGAATTTTGTGTTAAATTGTATATCTTTTAGTATAAAAATGTGTATCCTTTATTTTCTAAAGAAAAAAAAATTAATGAAAAGTGTATACCCTCTAGAACAAAATGGTGTATCTTTTATTAATTAAAGTGTATACCTTTTAGACCAAAGCAATGCACCCTTATCCATAATACTAAATTTCTAAAGGCGCACGAAATGTATTCCTGTGCGTCCGGGCGCACGCAAGCCTCACTCATTATTTTTTATTAAAAATATTATAATTAATTTGTCATCCTATAAATTATTCATGATATGGTTTAATACATAGTTATCATTGTATCTTTATTGAGTATAATATTTTATTAAAATTATTATCACTTTTTATTTCGCATTTAAATAGTTTGAAATAATTCACTTGAACGGATATCACTTTTTATTTAGTAGGTATCGCTTTTCATTGTAAATATTATCACTTTTTATTTTGGCAAATACTTGATTAAACCAAATCAACACATATATATCTTTGTAAACCCTGTTACTCTTTTAATAGCATAAGACGAAAAGAGCATAATACGAGCTCGAGTAAGCACGAGCTGAGTTGAGCTACTTGTCTCGTTTAATAACACTAATTAGGAATGATACCATTCTATTTAGAGCAGGCGATTTGGACCCGACCCGATGGGCCGGTCCAGTAGCCCTTAGAAGTATGAATTTTATATATGAATTTTACATCACTTTATATTTGACTTAAAATTGTTACACATGTTAAATAGTTTAACTTTAATTATTCTTTTATAATAAATAATTTTAAAATTAAGTAACGACTAAATATTATTACACTTGTTTAATTGAACTTTAATTATTCTTTTATAAAAAAATTTAAAATCGGACAAGCGAGAAAAAAATGGCCCTAAATGGCCCGTACTGGGCTAGGTTGGACCTAAAAAATATTGGCTTAACAAGAACTGGGACAAGACCGGCCTGGCCCAAAAATATGCAATGGCGCGATCCCGGCCCATTTGACGGCTCTAATTCTATTACATCATACTAATCATGCAATAGGATTTAGGTAGGGGTATAGGTGCTAAATGAGCCGAGCGAGCTCGAGCTAGCTTGGCTCGAGTACTTATCGAGCCGAGCTCAGCTCGGCTCGTTAAGCAAAAAATTTGAGTTTTTAAGCCTTATCGAGTCGAGTCGAGTCGAGCTTAATATTAAGTATATATTTTTAGTTTTGGGGTTTTATCAATTTAAAGCCCGAATTATAGGTAAACTATCAATTAGGGGCCTGGATTATTTTTTCTATCAATTCAAAATCTGAAATATGTAAAACTATCAATTCAAGGTCTGAATTTGTCAAATATTATCTTTTTTTTTATATCAATTTAGGGCCTAAGTTCAGGCCTTGAATTGATAGTTTATATAATTCAGACTCCTAATCGATAGAAAACACAATTCAATCACCGAATTGATAGTTTACCCATTTTTCATGCCCTAAATTGATAAATTTCTATTTTTTATTATATTTAAAATATCTGTTTTATTGTATATTATTATAATTAAATAATAATTAATATTATTAATTATTATTTTCGAGCCTTTACGAGTCGAGCCGAGCTTGAACTAATCGAACTCGAGCTTAATATTAAGTATATTATTTTCAAGCTCGGCTAGTTAACTAAACAAGTATATAACCGAGCTTGAACTCATTTTATCACTTTTTATTTGTATTATAAATTATTCGTTAAATAATTCAAAACGCTGTTATCACTTTTCATCAATTGAATATTACATTTTATAAATTTATAATTTTTACATTAAAAAATATAAATTATATGAATAACAAATTTTAAATTAAAAAACATATAAATAAAAAAAAACACAATGTATATATATAAATAATTAAATACTAATTTTAAAATAATAATTTATATAAAAATATAAATTAAATACTTAGGATCCTTTATGAGACGGATCATCCATTAGCCCATTTAACTAATTTCACAAACAATTAGACAGACAATTAAAGTGATTACATTTTTTTTATAAAAAGTAATATATGATAAAGAAAAAGTAATAACAGTTTAATTAAATTATATTATAAATAATTTATAAAATGAATAAAAAATAATAATATTTTTAATATAAAATAATATTCTATCAAGATAAAATGATAATAGAATAGTTCTAACTATCTAATTAGTAATAATGATAATATTATTATAATTGAATAATTAATAATAATATAATATAATATAATAATATTTATTAAAATTGAAAACTAACTGATTTGAAATACCTGTGTATGGATGAGCATGGTAGTTGGCCGTCACCAACTAAAAAAATATTAATAATATTAATAGTAATCTTAATATTCTATTAATTTAATGATAATATGAATAATAATCATAATTAATTGACATAAGTATTTTAAATAGTGATATCCTATCCTAATTTTATATATTGATATATATTGATTAAAGAATATTTAAGAAAGATACTATTGAAACTAATAATATCATATATTTTTTTAATATATCAATATTGAATATTTAATTTTATAAATGAATATTTATTAATATTATGAATAATTTTGATATAATTAAAATTAAATTTAAAATTTTAACAAAAAAAAATATAGATTAGTTAGAACTTTTTATACGTATTTTTAGTAAACTATATTACCTTAACAATATATATTACAATAAAAACTCATCTAACAACTGTAATTGGTACATCATTAATTATAAAGGATTGGAATTAATTATTCATAATTCAAATCAAAATAAGTTAAGAAATTTTAATTTTCTGCCCAATCAACATTACAACAAAAAGTCAACTAATAATTGTACTTAATTAATTAACATTTACATCATTAATTATAAATTATTTGAATTAATTCTTCATAATTCAAATCAAAATCAACCTAAGAAATCTGCACCCATCCAAATTTAAAAAAAAAAAAACTCAACGTGTTCTAGAGTTAAAGAAGAATTATGGAGAGTCCAAATTCAGAGAGAAATAAATTAGATGTGATGTATGAAATATTTGGTTCTGATAATGAAGATAAGGGTGATATAGAATCTGAGGGGAGAGATGGAGAATCGTCCACGTATTCTACAGATGAGGGTGATGTAGAATCTGAGGGGAGAGATGGAGAATCGCCCACGTATTCTTTATCAGAAAATGAATTCAGTCAAGAAGAGGATTTTGAAATGATAATGGAAGCTGTCCAAGGTACTGAAACCCAAGCTACTGAAACAAGCAGCCAACCTACTGAAACAAGCATTGTTGAAGTTGGGCCTCAAACAGGTATGATTTATCAATATGAAACAAGCATTGTTGAAGTTGGGCCTCAAACAGGTATGATTTATCAAAATATTGAAAGTTTATTTGTAGCGTATCAAGAACATGCAAAACATAAAGGATTTAGTGTAAGCAAGAGAACAAATCGTAAAGGCATTGGAGAAGATTATAATTACTCATTAATGGTGTGTGATAGAGCTCGAATCTCAAAAGCGCAAAAAGTATCAAAAAGAATAGGTTGTGAGGCTCGTATTAATGCTATAAGGCAAGAAGGTGGAAGTTGGATTGTTTCGAAAACGATAACAACTCATAATCATGATCTTTGTCCTCATATGTCAATTTTAATGCCTGCTCATAGGAATATTTCACTTAACATGAAGCGACAACTTGAGGCAAATGACATAGCTGGAATTAGGCCATCTAAGAATATTAACATAGAGCGCAGAAGAAGATTAAGACTTGGATTTGGAGATGCAGAGGCTCAAAATTTATTTTTGAGGTTGCAAAAAAGTGATAAAGACTTTTTTTATTTGATGGATATTGACGATATAAGCAGCAGACTATGCAATGTGATGTGGATTCATCCTCGAAGTAAAGCTGCTTATCAAGATTTTCATGATGCTCTGTGCTTTGATACCACATACCTTGTTAATAGGTATAAGATGCCTTTTGCTACAATAATTGGTATCAATCACCATGGACAATCTATTTTGCTAGGATGTGCCTTACTTGCACATGAAGATTCTGGATCTTTTAAGTGGTTGTTTTCAAATTGGTTGGAAGCCATGGGAGGCATTCATCCTACATGCATAATAACAGATCAATGTGAAAGTATCAAGATTGCAATACGAGAAATAATACCTAATACAATTCAACGATATTATTTGTGGTATATTTTGTCAAAATTGCCACAAAAGCTCAGAGGTGTTTCTAAATTTAACAATGCTATTGTTGAATTAAAAGGAATCGTGTATGATAGTATTACCATTGAGATGTTTGAATCAAAATGGACTGAATTCTTGATGAAATATAATCTTGAAGGTAATAAATGGCTTACGGACTTGTTTAATGAAAAGGAGAGTTGGGTCCCTGTATACTTAAATCATATTTTTTGGGCCGGTATGGTTTCAACCCAAAGAAGTGAAGGAATGCATGCATATTTTGATGTATACATATACTCGAGGTGTACATTGAAGCAGTTTGTAGAACAATATGAGATAGCAATAGCTGATAAGATTCACAAGGAGTTCATTGCTGATTATGAATAAAAAAACAAGGTTATTAAGTGTGTTATTTTTTTCAATTAGGAGAAATAATTTCAAAAGGCATGCACTAATAATATGTTCAAGAAAGTGCAGGATGAATTGATGCGCACATTATATTGCAGTGTTATCCAATCAAGCGGGATGATGAAACTGACAATGTGGTTGGAGTTGAAAAATATAGCGTGCAGAAGAAAAGAATGGTAAATGATTTTTTTGTCAAAGATTTGACATATACAGTTCAGTACAGGCCTGTTGGAGAGTATTTTAATTGCAATTGCAAGAAATTTGAATTTGTTGGAATATTATGCTGTCATATTCTCAAGGTTATGGGACAAAAGGGTATCCAAAGCATAAATGAAAGGTATTTGTTGAATAGATGGAGGTAAGACTTGTATAGACGACATTCAAGTATATTTTTTGCTAGAGGTTATCCACACATGACAGATGAATATAAAAAGTTTCAAGAGGTTGAAAAATATTTTCAAGAATGCACTGATGCTGCTATGGATAATATTTCAAAGCTGGAATTTATCAAGCAAAGATGCATTGATATGAAGAATGAATTACTTAACTGGAGTGATAATGTCAGTGAATCAACCAGAAGAGTTGAAGATCATTCAATTAGAGGTACAACATTATTAAATTCATATGTGGTTCGTTCGCGAGGAAGGCCTAGGGTGAATCAATATGTTAGTCTAGTTGAAGGTAATGGATGTTCAAGAAAAAGAAATGGAAGAGGGCGAGGTGGAAGAAATTCAGGAAGTTAAAAGAATTATGGACATTGAAGCGTGGTGGAAGAAATTCAGAAAGTTAAAGAATTAATGGCTGGAAAAATTATGGTCATTGTTTTATTTTATTTCTTTATACATATGTTAAAAAATATGGACATTGTTTTATTTTATTTCATTGTAGCTTATTAAATCTTGTCATCTTTAATTTTTATATTATATATGAATTATATTATTAATATCTTAGCTAAATTGATTTAAAAACTCACGACAAATCTCAAAATAAACGTTTTAGTGTATTTCTTTTTCTCTATCTCTACGTATTAAACTATCTTATCAAACTAACCTAATTTAAAAAAGAAAAAAAAGTAACAGTAGTAATATTAGGTATGTATTATGTTTCATAAAAGTTAATTTAAAATATTAAATTTAAATTTAACTTATAAACATTATATAAATAAATTTTAATTTTATAAATAATTATTATAATAATTTTGAATATATAAAAGATAATAATATATTAATTTGAGAAAAATCACTAAAGTTAATAATAAATTATTATAAATATTTTTTAAAAATAATAATTTTGAATATTAATGTGCATAAATTTAAAAAAAAATATCAATTATAACAGATATTTGTAATAAAAATTTTAAGATATATTATAAATAATTTTTAATACAAATACTAAAGAATAAACTGAATAAATTATGTGAAATTTTATAATATTTTATAGATATAAAGAAGCAATATTCTTATTTATCTATCAATCAATTTAGAAAACATATAATCTAGCTGAAATTAGTGCACTGTATTTAACTTATTTGCAATTATTTAAGGCAATTTTGAAATTTATGCACCGTACTTAACCAATTTACAATTATTTAAGGTAATCTTGAAAGTTTAAAAAAGAATTGGTTAGTTTATTACACAAAGGAAAATGATATAATTGTCAATTAACATTTTAACTTTACATTAATTTACCATAATGTCATTATCTGGCTGGCCAGATTCTGCCCAAATAGCAGCGTCCGTGTTAATATTATGTATATAATTATTTATGAAAGTGTGAAATTTTTTGAAACAAGTGAAAAAAAATGTGCTCAAATCTATGGAGTATCATTTATTGGTCATGTGGATCTAGATTAAAAATGCAAGCGATGTTTTAAAATGCATTGGATTGCCCAATTTAATCAGTTGAATCGAGAATTAGTGTCTGAATCGATCCGAACAACCTCAATATTTATGAAAGTGTGAAATTTTTTGAAACAAGTGAAAAAAAATGTGCTCAAATCTATGGAGTATCATTTATTGGTCATGTGGATCTAGATTAAAAATGCAAGCGATGTTTTAAAATGCATTGGATTGCCCAATTTAATCAGTTGAATTGAGAATCAGTGTCTGAATCGATCCGAACAACCTCAATAAACCATTTTTTAAATTGAAATGAATTGAGTCGAATTAAATCGGTGAAAATTGAAAAATTAGTTGAACTGGTTCAATTAGTTTCAATAGATATTTTTGTGAATGGTGTTTTTATAAAATATAATTGAACATATGTGAATTCTATTCTACCGATTAAAGCGGTCCGACCGATTAAATCTCGAATCATTACCTCCACTGATTCAATGGCTAGTCCGATTATGAAAACATTAAATGTAAGTGCAACACCCATTTAATTCAAATTTAATTAATAATATTTAATACGACTTAAAAATTGTTAAACCTTTTTAATTTTAAAAATTAAAAGGATATAAAAATTTTGTAAATAATTTGAAATCTATTAATTTAAAATTTTACTATTAAACAATTCAAATTAGTTGATTTAAATTTTTAAAAAAAAAACTAGATCTCTTATTTTTAAATTGTTTGGACTTTAAATGACCCTATTCAAATACACCAATTGATTTTGTAAAAATAATACTCCTTACATCTCATAATAAAATTCATTTGGTACAAAGTTAGAGAAAAATATTTATTTTTTACTTATCGTATAGTTTGATATTTGGAAATAAAAAATAAATTGTAATTTTTTTTATGTATTTGCCACAATTGTTGATCACACCCACAAATTTTTCTGAACATGAGATAGTAGGGTACTTCATCTTTATAGCATCTCAAGCTCTCACTACTAGGCCACCTCTTGGAGTTAATTGTAAAGTATGTTATCTTAGTTCGGTAAATTGATATTTTAAAAATTAAATTATATTATGGTGTTATTAGGTTGAGTGTAATTTCTAATTTATAGTGTGAAGATAATTTTGTGAGTTAATTGTAAAGTATATTATTTGTGTTCGGTAAATTGATATTTTAAGAATTAAGTTATATTATGGTGTTATTAAGTTGAGTGTAATTTCTAATTTATAGTGTGAAGATAATTTTGTAATAAATAAATGAGGAAAAAATTGAATTCATTAAAAGGTATGTTTTGAAATGCTACTGCCACACTTCTATAACTTTTTATTGATCTAATATTATTTTTTATTAAAATATTATAACTTCTTATTTATTTCATGTAACTCATTACTTCTAATTATTTATTTCATGTAACTCATTTCGTGAGATGTGTTATACAAGTCCTTGCCATAAAAATTATAAGATTATGGTGTGAAGTGTTAAATGAACACCTCATTTAAAAGGTTAAGTTGATAGAGATGAGTATCGTTTAATACTTAATCAAGTCACTCTAACAAGCCTTCTCACATGCAGGTGGAGTTAATTTTTATCTCAAACCTTGCATGTAGGGGTGGGCATCGGATCGGGTACCCGAAAATTCGGGTTGAGAATTTTATTATCCGAACCCGATCCGAAAATTCGGATACCCGAAAATATCTCTTTTTTTATAAGTATTCTTATAATAAATTAATTAGGAGTGATTTAAATAATTTTTTTAATGTTTAATCTTTGAGGCAATATTTTATTTGATCTCTTTTATCATTTTTTTTCATTTTTAAATAATTATAAAAGAATATAATAAATTCATATCACATCATAATAATATTAATTTTTATACTAATGTTAGGATTTAGGTATTATATTTTAATTATGTTGTGAGATATTTAAATTTATATATTTTTATATGTTATTTTTATCTAATTAATTAAAAATATTTATACATTAAAGTATATGATAACTTAAATCATATTAAAATTAATGATATAAGGAGAATTCAAATTTAAATTTGATAAGATAAGGATATAATAATACAAAATTGTGTTTTTAATATGTAAAAATAATTGATAATTTAAAAATAAATAAATTTAATTAAGTGATGTTTAAAGGATAATAAATATATTTTATGATTAAAAAATTAAGAATGCATAAAAATTTTAATATTTCATGAATCAATTTTTTTTTATAATTAACATAAGAGTGTAAAAAAAAACTTCGGGTACCCGATCGAGTATTTCGCGTACATTTTCAATACCCAAAACCCAAATCGAAGTTATAGCTTCGGTTCGGGTAAACTCGAAATCCAAAATTATCCAAAAAATTAGATTTTTCGATTAATTTTCGGGTCAGATCGGGTACCCGATACCCGATACCCAAAAAAAATGCCCACCCTTACTTGCATGTAGAATTTTTTCATTAATAGATGACGGTCAGGTTTGAATCCTGAACCTTTATGAAGCCTGAGCTCATGATAAATAAATGAAAAAAAAAACTTACTCCCTCCGTCCCGTTTCAATGTTTACGTTTGCTTTTTGCATGTTGATTAAGGAGTATAATATTTTAATAGATAGTGGGTGGAAAAATATAATATTTAATGCAAAATGGGTAGGTGTATTAGTGTTGGATGATATATTAATTGTTTTAGGTGAGTCTCATATTTCAAAAAGGAAAACGTAAACATTGAAATGAGACGCGCAAAATAGAAACGTAAATATTGAAATGGGAAGGGAGGAGGGGTATATATTTTATGATATTGGAATTTATGAGAGAGGTGAGCGATGACCGAGAAAGTGGAGTGTATGGGGTAGGGGCAGGGTGTCTCAAAACAAGGTAAATGCAACTAAGTGGAGACGGGAGATAATATATAGTGGAGCTTTGGATTTGATGATGTAGGAATTGGGAGAAATGTGTACAAGAAAAAGATATTCCCCAAAGTTAACAAAAGAATGAATTATAAATTAAATAAATGTATGTGGATATTGCAAAATGAAGAGATTAGATATGGTCAATAAAAGTGATTTGGAATCCTTATGTTACAAGAAACGCGATTCAGGGCCCATTTTATCTTTTGATTCACCTTACTAATCTTTTTTATTTTCATACTACTATATCCTAGAAAGTAGCGGTTGGTTGTTTCTCGTTTTGTTTTATACCAACGGTTCATCGGGTCCCACTCCACTCCCCACATCATCTATACTTTGCATCTTGGTCAATGTTAGGGCCTAATTCTTAATTAATTACTCATTACTTTCTCTACATAAATTATAACAATTGCCATATTACTGAGGAATAAACACAAAGTGTGTTAAAAAAATAATCTAAGTGGATTTAACTTAAATTCTTATTTGCTTGGAAGAGATTAAAGGGAGTATGGTTTTCTTCTTTGCTTTCGGATCTCTTTAGGTATTGAATGATTCATGTCTTCAGATGTCAGATGCTTTGTATTTTCAGTTGTATTTGGAAGGAATGAAGTAGAGCTATTCTTATAGGTAAAGAATAAAAAAAATTTACATCTATAATTTGCAATCTAATTGACAGATTTGACCTGATTTTGTGAGCTTTGACTTTGTTTTGTATTTTTCAGGTGTATTGGAATGAATAAAGTAGAGCTATTTTTATTGGTAAAGAATGAAAAAACTTACATCTATGATTTGCAATCTGATTGATTGATTTGACCTGATTTTGTGGGCTTGGACTTTGTTCTGATTGGTTAATTCAGATTCCGATTTACTCAATCGAATTAAAATAGAGCCGGGTAACGCGAATGTACCTTATGCGCTCCCGTTGGCCTTAACAAACCTAGATAGACAAGATGATTAGATGACTGCTATTGAGATCCGACCTCTTTGACACTAAGTCATTCGAGTGGGGATGGATGAGATCTCGTCTTGCTTTGGTTCTAGCTTCTATGAACGAGTAGACACGCTGACGACCGACCGACGATGGCTCCATATTGATTTGATATAACATTTGATCCTAATTCATTTAATTTCAAATTTGATTCTAATTTGATTTGATCACATGTAAGGAATTAGACTTTAACATCTTTAATTTACAAGCCTGATTGGTTTATGTTTATCTAACTAGATATTAATTATTTACTTATTTATTTTAGAAATTAATTTATTTAAATTTTTAATAAATACATAATTAATTAATATTTAATACATAATTTGCAGCATATTTTTATTTAATAGGTTATAAAATCCAAATGGCCACACATGTGTACTCCCTCCATACTCCCTCCATGTATATACTACATACATATTTGTTTTACAATTTTCTCTTTAATGTCCCAATCAATATATATACACGTAAAATATTCTCTTATTTTGTGTACCAAATGCTATATTATCATTTTAATCCTATGATTTATAATTTTTATTTTAAAGTTTATCAATTCATTTAATATTAAATCAATCATTTTGGATATATAAAGATATGATATTTTTATTTTATTATTATCTTGATTTATCTTCTACCCTTATGTTTATTAAATTATTTTTTAAGGTTTTCATTGTAAATTTATTCAAAATTATGTGGATGTACGGAACTATGATCCGTGAACCGAGCGCAAGACATATCAATGTAAATATATGGATTCAAACTAAGTTCATGTAAACTATATGATAGAGAGACAATTATATCCTAAGGTATAATATGATATAAACCTCAAAACATTACATGAGCCACAAAATAAAATTAAAACTATGCCAGAAGAACTACTCTCTCTATTTCAACAAGGATGTAATCGAGTCGATTCGAACACTACTAGGTTTGAGGATCGTTTGTTAAGAAATTATCGAACTCGAGCCCGAACTCGAACTCATCAAGAAAAAAAATATCGAACTCGAGCTCGAACTCAAACTATTTGTTAAGACTCGCGAACATGTTCACGAACACATAAAGTAACTTGTTTATGAATATATTTTCATGTACATTTAAATAATTTTGTGCCTGGATATTAAAAGAATGTTTCGTTTATAAACATTTAATGTTACTCATAATATTAAATAAATAAACTAACAAAATATAATAATAAACGATAAAAAGTATTTAAATAATCACTTAAGTTATTATCATATTTGTGTGGTTTAATATAAAATATTTAATTATTGAATATTAATTAATATATAATAATATATAATTCTAAAGAATAACTATAAAATTTACGAACGCGTTTGCGAGCTATTAGCGAGCCTATAAACGAATATGTTCGTGAGTTTTCGAGCCGAACACCCTTAGGCTTGAGTTTGGTTTGATAAACTATTCGAACCCAAAATTCAAGTTTGGTTTGGCTTGTTAAGGTTAACGAACGAGTTCGAACGAATATTTAATCAAATCGAGACTCGAATAGTTCGCAAACGGTTTGGTTACATCCCTAATTTCAACACTTTCCACATGAGAGTACTACAAAACCCATGGATTATCATTACAATTAAAGAGTAACGCTCGATATTACAAAAAGTAAACTTTTTCAAGAAGGGACGACATACGCATATGATCTTGAATGTTTTGTTACATTCTAAGATTTTATTATATTTTGGTGTCACATGCGTTAGATGAATGACACGTATGCGAGGAGAAAAATCTCAACCTTTTTCTTTTAGAGTATATATTTTATTATATCATATGTGACATCATTCAACAATGTGCAATAGGAGATGTAACACCAAAATATAATAAGAGATCCGAATAACTAAATACACATAGTTACACACTAACATCACTCCTAATAGTTCGTTATAGTTGCACACTAGTATTTCTTAAAATAATATGTTATTTAGAAAAGTAATAGTTCATTACTCATGTTAAATTTAAAATTTACTTCACAAAATATTTTTTAAATTTTTTAATATAATTCAAATTATAAATTATTAATAGCAATCCATTAATTACAAATAAATCTTTAAAGATACCAATACTTTTTAAAATTAATACATTGTATAAAAAGGTGGTTCGCCCACCCCAGGCGCCCCCGCACGCCGGCCCGACAGCATGTGAAGAAGGTTAATCATGGTAACTCAACCAACCAACAAGGATTAAACCTTTTAACCCACCACACAAGGAGCCCCCTTAATTTAGAGGTTACTCCTACACTACGGGTGGGATTAGATCCTTGGACATTGTACAAGCTGTCCCCTTACTTGACCAGTTGAGCTGCCCATGCAGGCATTTTAAAATTAATACATGTTAAGTAAGTGTTGTGCAAGATTGTTTTATGATAAGATCGTCTCACATTTTCTTAATTAATTATTTTCTTTATTTCATTACAACATAAAAAAAAATTATCATTTTGATCTGTCCTAATATAAAGTAGTATATTTTTTTCTTTTTGGTCGAGCCATACAATTAATACCTCTTTATGAGTTCATATACAACACTAATACAACTACCCAACATTAAAATATTATATCCCTCAACTCATTACACAATAAAATATTATATTCATTAACCTTATGTGCAAAAGACAAATATATACATATTAGTTGGATGGAGGGACTATTATTTTTATTAAAGATGACATCACTTTTAATTTAACTTACTTATTAGAGTTGATCTACTGTACATAAGTGTACACTAACCAACAGATTCATACTCCCTCCGTCCCATTTCAATATTTACGTTTCTATTTTGCCCGACTCATTTCAATATTTACATTTTCCTTTTTAGGAATATGAGACCCACCTAAAACAATTAATATATCATCCAACACTGATACACCTACCCACTTCACATTAAATATTATATTTTCCATCCACTATCTATTAAAATATAATACTTTTTAATCAACGTGCAAAAATAAACGTAAATATTGAAACGGGATGGAGGGAGTATTTTATAATGGGTCAAGTATAACAAATGTTGAGCCCAGATGCTGAAGTCACTTTCCTCTCCACTCCTCTTGTTTTTACTCATGTTTCTTTCCATTGCTCACTAATACAATTAGTTATTACCAAAGAAGGTAAAAGGGATCATTCCTCCAACACAATTCTCAGTATTCATATGGTGAAACTCTTCATCAATTGCAACCAAATCACTATTTGAACACTCTAGTTGTTATTAAAAAATATTATACACTTATTCTATAAAACGTATACACTATATATTTAAAAAGTATACAGTAATAAATCAGTCTTCGAACACCTCAACTGTTTACTAATAAAACGATATACATGTGTCCAATAAAACGTATACACTTTATGATTAAAAAATATATATTAATAAACATCTGCATTCTCCGTCACAATTCTCAATTCTTGGTGATTGTGGAATTGTAACCAAATATTTTTTTCAACTCACGGGACATTTGACGAGATCTGGCGAAAATTTTGACAGAAATGAAAAAGTCGACAATTCAAACAGAAACGACATGAAGAGAAAAATGAGAGAAAATGGGAGACAACGTGAAGAATCGGAGAACTAAATTGTAGCCCTTCAAGAAGAATCAAATATCAATGAAGTAAATTTACTAGATCTGAACCGTGGAATATTACGGAGTAAAAAATCAGCGGAGGCAACGGTGGAGTGACGTCATTACAGTGAGCAATTGCAGCTTGTAATTCTACCATGGTGCTATCACTCCCACTAGCAACCTACTGTTCATCTGAGATGTTATCATTGACGACGGAGATAGTGGTGGGTGGTGAAGAGTGGGCAGTGGTTGGGAGAGAGAAGAGAGAATTGGAGAGTAGTGGATGGGAAGAGAGAGAGAGAGAGAGCAGATTATGAGGGACGGTGGAAAGAGAGAGAGAGCGGAGAGAATGAGGGAGAGAAATGAAAGTAGGGCTCCATTTACTTTATATATGCCGGGTCATGTGTTTGGATCGACCCAGTTGTACCTTAACAAATTGGTAAATTAGTTTTTGCCTACTTATTATTCATAAAATAATTTAACTGAATTATCATTATATTTATCCGTCATCATATATTACTTTTTATTAAAGGAACATTTTCTTCTAATACATGTTATAAAAAGACGGGTCAACTCAATATATTATTCATAAATTAATAATATAATATAATATATTTATAATTAGTCAATTCCTTGATTTTAGAAAATTTATAAATTTGTGGGATCATTCCAATCAATTTCCTTCTTTCGTTATTAATGAAACAAATGGGCGTAACCTCCAAATGAAGGTAAAACGTCGTTGCCCGTCATAACCTCCAAATGATCCATGTACACCGACACACATTTTCTAACAGACTGGTCCATCGTTCAATCGTCATCGTAATTATTCATTTTCCTTTTTGTTAAGTGAGACACACACAAAATAATTAAATATCTCAATGAGGCCCGCACACAACATCAATACAACTACACACTACACATTAAAATATTATTTTCGTCAGTCTAAGTGTAAAAGCAAAGGTAAACGTTTGATAGGGACGGAGGAAATAATTTTTTGATATTTTAGAATATGTGTCAACTTTTGTAGGATAACAAAAAAAAATACTCCCTCCGTCCCATTTCAATGTTAACGTTTGCTTTTTGCACGTTGATTAAGGATTATAATATTTTAATAAATAGTGGGTGGAAATATATAATATTTAATGTAAAGTGGGTATGTGTATTAGTGTTGGATGTGGGGTCCATGGTGATATATTAATTATTTTAGATGGATCCCATATTCCAAAAAGGGAAACGTAAACATTGAAATGAGACGCCCAAAATAGAAATATGTAAACATTGAAATGGGACGGAGGGAGTACAAGATAATTATAATAATCTTACATTATATTCCCTCCGTCACATAAACAAATTCACACTTACTATTTTTGTCCGTTACATAAACAAGTTCATACACATGAATAAGGAAATACATACAGATCAATAACGCTACAATACACTTTAATTTCAAAATTGACACCCATTTACAACTCACATAACTTACTTTATAATTTATTTATTTTCTAAAAATACCAAACTACCCTTAAAAGTGAAGCAAAAAATAAAATTTTCTTAAAATCCGTATCTACAGTAACTGTAAACTTAAATATGAGATGGGGGGAGTATTTGTTTTTGGTTTATTTTGAAATGTAGTGAATAGTCAATGAATAGTATTATATGTTATTTTGAGTTTTGGTAGGATAAATTTTTAAAATGTAATCCCTTCTTGCTATACATAACATGCTTTATACTTTATTTATTACAAAATATCACATTATTCTTAAAAGTTACTAAAGTTTGTTAAAAAGTAATTTTTTCTTAATATCCGTGATATAGTAAAAGGTGAATATTCCTTCCGTCCCAAATACATTTTTACATTTACTATTTGCACAGATATTAATAAAAGTCATTTTTTGACTTACTTTTGGGATAGTTTGGCATTTTTGAGTTATAAATAAATGAAAAAGTATGTTATGTGAATTAAAAAGATGATGTCAAATTTGAAATTAAAGTGTGTTAAAAAGATATTAGTTAGTTTTTTTTTAAATATGAACTTAAAATTGAGACGAACCAAAATAAAAAGTGTGAAGTTGGTACGATCGAAGTACTTCCTCCGTTCCGAATAAAGATCCCCATTTAATTACTTTTTGCACGTAGATTAATAAGTATTATTATTTTATATATAGTAAGTAGTTGTATTAGTAATGAGTGATGGATCATATATGAGGCCCTTTTATTTTTGAATGAAATGTCCAATATAATAAAATGAGGATATTTCGAGAATAATTAGTAGAAAGAGAGGAAGTAGTTTGTTTTCGTGATACATGTAAGATGTTTGTGGAAAATGGAGAGAGAGAAAATATAGGAGAGAGAGAGTAAGAAGTGAGGTGAGGTGTGTAGGTATAAGGTACTATTTCCCATGATGTGCGCCAGCCGTTGCGGCCTTGGATGTAATCGTCATGGATCGTGGATGTCAATGCCCGTATTGGTAGAGGAGGGAGCCACACGTCAGTTGTGCGTCGTTTCCACATCAGATCCGACGTTACACACGACAACATAATACATACGCATTTACCCATTTTACCCAACTAGGCTTTCTTGTTGGAATTCAATGGGCCCCATTGCTGGCGGACATGCCCTTTTCCTTGTTAGGAGCTAAACAAAACCCTCCTGTGGTCCCCACTCTTAAACCCTAATTCCAAATCCTACCCTACCATACAATTACAATTCTTAATTCCTAGCTCCATTTATTTTATTTTTTTTGAAAAGTCAGAATATAATTATATAATTAAGGATGAGTACAAGTTATACTCAAGATAGTTACAACAGTTGATCATCTAAGATTCTTAGAAATACAAATAGTTGAAAAACTGCACCAATTATGCAAAGATGCACAAAATGTCATAGGATAATTAACTCTCATCAATTTTCATGAGTGGATCTTAATTCATTCCACGATATTTTCAAGTTCGAACTCACTATTGTTAAAAACAATATCATTTCTTGCTTTCCATAACCTAGCTCCATTTATTTATATTATCCTCTCCAACTGCACCTACGTCTATGCTACTCCCTTTTCCTCTGATGGGACCCACTCTTCTCATAACCCTAGTGTGAAACCTTGGAAATTTAAGCCAATATTTGATTATTTCTATTGCTAATACTCTCCCCACCAAACTTCACTTTTCATTTTTTACTTTTCTTTCAAAATTCAATACTGGTCAAGCCCTTGTAATATTGTTTCTCTTTTATTAAAGCATTGCTATGTGGAGTATATACTCCATAAAATGTTAGTATGTGCATAGCTCCACATTATTTATTGTGGTTTAATTTTTTACATTTAATTTAAAACTATAATAGTACTCCCTCCGTCCGTCGAAACGATATATATATATATTGCTATTTTGGGCATCAGCATCAAAGATATATATTTCTCTTTTTAAATACACGGGATCCACACACATCACTAATACATTTAATATATGGGTCTCACACACCTCACTAATACAACTACTTACAACATATTAAATAATAATACTCCTTATTCCACGTGTAAAAAGCAAATGTATACCTATTGAGCGAACGGAGGAAGTATGATTTAACAGCTTGAATGAGCACTTAAGTATGATATTAGCATTATTTATCTAAATAACTTTTTACATTTTTCTTATTAAAAAAACACTTCTTAATCTTTGTGCCTGCATAAATGAGTAAAAATACTCGGGACAGAGAGAGTGCCATTTTTATATTTATACTACAAATTGTTCATAAAATAATTCACTATAATATTATCACTTTTTATTAATTCAAATATTATCTTTTATTAAAATATTATCGTTGTTTATCGAAAAATAAGTCACACAAGTTAATGGAGAGTTTTCGTTTAACGATGAAAGAAAAAACTTCTTTTTTAGCCAAAGAATTCAATTCGTTGATAATTATCAATGAATTGCAAATAAAAAACACATTTTTCTTTTAATAACGAAATACCAACGGATTTTCTTTTATTTTTACCAACAATAAAATCTTTTGGTAATGACCAACATAATCATTATATAAATTACCAATGTATTACTAATGGAATTGAATTTTCATTGCTAAAAATTTACCAACTCATCACTTTACCAACGGATTAACAGCTTAATCCGTTGGTAAACCAATTTAGTAATGAAATTAAGTTTTTTTATTAACGGAATGTTTAATCGGTAAAATAACCATTTTTGGTTTTTGTGTAATTTATGTACTCTATATAATTCACATTCCATTTATATTTCATGTACTACGGTGTTCCATTCAAGGATATATCTTTGATTTGAAAAATTTACTTATTTATTTCATTTATTGAGCAACTAAAAATAATTTGAGGAGTAAAAATTAAGAAAATAAATTAAGTGCTAGAAAGAGCACATTACTATTTACTGCAGGATAGGATTAGTTTTAAACCTAAAATCTCCGGAATTCTAGAAGTAATCTCAAATTTAGGCCAAGCACATGTATAATATTGTCAGGATGAGTTTTTTGAAAGAAATAAGAAGAAATTATAATATAAAATTAATATCCACTTAATAAATGATAATGGTATATTAAATCATTTCATATACCATTCAAAATATATCATTTTTAATAAAAAAATAATAACAATTCAAATGAAAAATAACAATTAATTAAAAAATATGTAAAAACAATCTCCTGCTACAGATTTAGACACTATTTATTTACATAAAATTAAGGGTTTATTAAAAAAAAAATCACAATTTTACTCTTATTGCAAATTAATCATCACTTTTAAAAAATTACAAATTACTCCACCTCTAATCATTGTTACAAAACACGAACTAATTAAAAAAAAAAAAAACTCACGGTATATATTTTGTATGGTTTTGGCAGCACGCTTGATGTGGGTCTAATTGGCAGAGGTGGCAATGAGTCACATGGTTATCCATTAATATGAAGCTTCAGTCCCAAATTTTGACTTTTCATTACCTTTTTGTTATGCAATTATGCAAATACTTAATTAATACATAACTTATGGACGCTCAATTTATATGTTAATTTAATATACACCGACGTTTTAACACGTTTCTTTTAATCCTGTGTGTTTTAAGAGAGTTAGTTACACCAAATATATCATGATTCTCAACTGTATCTTTTTAATAACCTAGTCATAGCGTTTATGTTATTTTAATAAGCTTGAGTCACTTGCATTCCACGTCTTGCGTCTCTCATTGAATTCTTCGTCACAATAATATTACATTTTGAAACTAGCCTTAATCGCAAAATTTGAAATTTAAACCATTTCTTGTTCCAAATGCAAAGTGAATTGTACTTCTTTTATTCAGTAAAATTGATAGGATGGATGGAGTGTAAATACACGTAGACAAAGTCTTCTCACACTCAGCGCATGAATTTAAATTTGATTGTTTAGATTCGAATCGAGCAAAAAATAAAATTTTTGTTACTTAAATTAAACACCCTTTTAACATTAGAGTTTAGAGTATGATGACTAGTCTTGGTCCCAACCCTTCTTAATTAAATTCTTACTCCTTCATTAATGTAGTTTTTTTTTATTTTTAAATTTATTGTATTTAAATGACTATTATACCCTAATCCCTAAACCCTATAGATAAATTATACCATAAACCACAAGAGAGGTACACCATAAACCACAAGAGATTACAATTATACCCTAAATCTTAAACTCTAGGGATAAATTAGTATACCCTAAACCACAAGGGTAAAATGACTATTATAACCTAAACCCTAGGGATAAATTATATCTTAAACTACAAGGGTAAAATTACAATTATACCCTAAAGTACCCTAAACTTCTAGGGATAAATTATACCCTAAACCACAAGGGTAAAATTATAATTATATCCCTAAAATTAAATAAATAATAAAAAAAACAGTAACAGTAACTGCAAAAAAAAAAACATACTGAAAATGAAGGAAGGAGGTTGTAAATTTCAAAATTGGTGTCCCTTCCCACCCTAGTCATTGCCTTAACATTAATAAATAAATAAATAAATATATATATATATATATACACGAGTATGAAATCGCGTACAACGCGAGATCATTTAATTATTATTATTATTTTTTATAATTAAATAATCCATGTTATATAACGTAACAATATTATTTAAGGAGATTTTTTTCTTATTTTTAGATAATTTCTTTCATCAATGTAAAGAATTTGCAACAAATTATAACATTTGACTTTTGATAATGTAATGTATAACTTAATTATGTAAAAAGTTAATATATATGTACACATATTCTAATTATTTCAAAGAATCTTGACTTGTATTTTTTTAAATGTTACTTTATAACATAATACAATTGAAAATTATTTATTACTCCCCCTGTCTCTCTAAAAAAATGTGCAATCACATAGGAGCAATTTTGTCTCTTTGCTGCATATTTATGTAGTTGTTAGTATTTCATTTTTTGCATTGTATTTAAGTGCAATTATGATCAAAGTATGTAACTCTTGTAATATTACTGTTTGTCTAAAATAAATAACAATTATATATAAAAAAATCTCAATTTATTCTTTTTTTTTTCTCTACATGATTTCATTTGATACTAATTAATTTATTTGTGTCAAATGATTTATTTATTAATTGCAATTATTGATACTAAAGTAAATAAGTCATAATAAGTGTATAGGAAAAATAAATAAATAGTAAGACCATACATGAAAAATACGTTAGCGAAAAAAAGACTTTGCTATTATTAAGGTCAAAAATACATAATTGCTATTAGTTAGCGAAAAAGGACTTTGCTATTAGCAAAAAAAGGAGTATTGCTATTAGCGAAAAAGGACTATACATAATAATATATATATATATAATATATAAATAAAATTAATTTATATAATAATATTCTTTTAAATATTCATAAATGTGCAATGAATTTATTAATTTTATTTTTTATTTAATTTTATTAGTTTCAAATTATATAAACAACTAAAGAAAACAAAAGTTATAATTCATACAGTATGTCATAATTGAATAATTAAGATATATGTAAATAAATAAATATTAACATACTAAATTTAAAAAATTAACAAATATTTACAAACTTAATTTTGATGTTAATTGATACGAAATAATGATTTAACTTAAAGAACTTAAGCTTTCGATTCGATACATTAATTAGTTTTTCAATCTCTTATTCTTTAGAGGTAAATCGATTAAAATGTACTTGAATCGTCGACCCTCTTGAAGAATACTTGAATCAATACTTTAGAGATAGGTCTTAAAGAATACTTGAATCGATTCTTAAGATGTAATACTTGAATCAATTTTTTTCTTCTTGAAAACTCGATTCTTAAGATGTAAATCGATTCAAGAATACTTGAATTCTTAAAATGTAAATCGATTCAAGTATTATGAATCAATCCTCTTACCCTTGAAAAATCAATTTTTAAGATGTAAATCTATTCAAGAATACTTGAATCAATTCTCTTCCTCTTGAAGAATTGATTATTAAGAGGTAAATCGATTGATGAATACTTGAATCAGTTATCTTCCTCTTGAAAAGAATACTTGAATCAAATTTTTAGTGGTAAATCGAATCTCTACTTGATTCTCTCTATCGAAATAAATTTTTATACTTCCATAAATCAATTCTCTAGAGAAACTTGAAGAAAGCTCATATTCCTCTTGGAGAATCGAATGTGTTTATTTAGAATGAATAATCAAAAAGTAAATAGATGGGGTGAGAGAGAATATTATATGTAATATTCTTTTTTCCCTTTATATATATGATTTAGTTTGATATTAATTAATTTATTTATTGCATCAAAAGATTTAGTAATTAATTAACGATACCCAAATAAATAAATAAAATATTGAAAATTTAATCACTATTAAAAATAAGAAACACATTATTTAAAAAAAATATTAAATAAGGAATTTATTAAAAGTAAATATACAAAAAATTGAGAAGATTACACGTCACATTGGAACGCACTGAAAATGACACGTCAGCAAGAAAAGTTTCTGTTATGATATATATATATATATATATATATATATATATATATATTTAATATACTAAAGGAGAATTTAATTTTGATTAGGTCTCATCTTCACAATTTTTCTCAATTATTTTATTTTTTTATTGTTCATATATTTATATTTATTTATTATTATAATTAGTAGAGATATAATTAGTAGAGATATCTATTCATATATTATTTAGTTAATATTATTTATACTAATTATTCTTTGATTAGGAGATAAAGAGATATTTTTAATATATTAAAACACCAATAAATAATAGTACTTTTTATTAATTCATTATCTCCCACATGAGAGATAAAGAGATATTTTTAAGATATTAAAAATTTTCCACCTATAAATAATGTAGTACTTTTTATTAATTTATTATCTCCCAATTTGAATTGAATAAAAGCTTTCATCAAGTTCTAAAGAATGGTACGTGTTGCTTTTTTCTTTTTAATCTTATTTTTCAAATTTCATTAATATCATGTTTTTTAAATTTTCTGTTGATTATTACTTTTTTTTTTCATTATCTCCCATGTAAATTGAATAAAAGCTTTCTGCGAGTTGTATCTGTTGCATTTTTTTTATCTTATTTTTTAAATTTCTATTGATTGATATATGTGTCTCTTTTATGTTTTTTAAACTTTCTTTTGATTTTTTTGTTGCATTAGTATGTAGTAAAAATTAAATTTATCTTATGTAGTAATTTTTTATTAATTTTTTTCATGGTCAAAATTTTAATTTTATTAATTAACTTTGTTATGATTTCTTTTACTTTTCATATTTTCTAGAATTGATTTATATTAGTTTAATTTTACTTCTTTGTCTTAGTTTTTATGTTTCTTCTTAATAATTTTCGTATATTTTTTTTATTGTTTTTGGTTTTAATATTTTATCCTTTTCTATTTTTGATTAGATTAAAACATACTGTATTAATTTTTTTTATAGGGAGGATTACTACTAGGTACACAAAAAAACCCTAAATTACTATGAGATACAAACATACAAAAGTATTACTACTAGGTACAAAAATATATAGTGATATTCCAATATTACCCCTATTAATGTGCTGCACATAAATATTGTGTGCAGCAAAGTGTGTGCAGCAAAAAAAGTGTGTGCAGGAAAAAAAAAGTGTGTGCAGCAAAAAAATGTGGTGGTCCGGCGGCGGCAGTTTTTTCCGGCGACCAGTTTTTTTTTTTTCTTTTTTTTTTTTGGACGAACAGTTTTTCCGGCGACCGGCTGCCGGAGCTCCGGCGGCGGCGGCGCGGCAGCTTTCCGGCGACCATTTTTTTTTTTTTTTATGACGAACAGATTTTCCGGCGACCGGCCGCCGGAGCTCCGCCGGCGGCGGCGGCGGTCCGGCAGCGGCAGCGGTGGTCCGGTGGTGGGTGGAGGTTGGGGTTAGTGTTTTAAAGGTATATGGGTTTAGGGGTATATTTGGTATTTTACTTTAATATTTTGTATTAAATAATAATTATTTTAAATCAATGTATCTAGTAGTAATTAGGGGTACAAAGTGTGTACCTATCAGTAATTATTTATTTTTTATAATTCTTCCTTTGCTATTTTTTTAATTAATTACTTATGTTATTTTAATTTCTTTTGATAAAAATATATACTCCATACGTCCGGTTATAAGGTATTCATTTGTTTTTTACACATGGCTTAAGGAGTATTATTATATGTAAAGTGGTTAGTTGTATTAGAGGGAAGTGATGAACTATATTGTGTACTTTTTTACTAAATAGGAAAAATGGATACCTTTGAAGCGGACGCCAAAAATAATAAAATTGATACCTTAGAAGCAGACGGAGGGAGTATTAATTTCACTATAATTTTGATAATTTTTGAAAGTTTAATTTTAATGAGGAATATTATTCTCAACTATAATTTTTTTAATCTTAATTTTTTAATAATTATTTTATAAGTATATCTCAATTAATATATTTATTCATTATAATTAGTTGGAGATATCCATTCATATTCATATATACTCCTATCCTGCGTATTTACTTAATATTATTTATATTAATTATTATTTGATTTATTAGAAATAAAAAAAATATCTTTAATATACTCAATATCTCTCAATTTATAAATAAGACTTTTTATTTATTAATTATTAATCTCTCATGTAAATTATCATATTGTCACTTTTATATTTTTTAAATAAATTTTTTTAGTGTATCATACAATATATATATATATATATATATATATATATATATAATACTAAAGGAGAGTTTAATTTTGATGAGGTGTCATCTCCACAATTTTTCTCAATTATTTTATTATTTTCCATGTACTAAAGTCTAAAGAGTAATTTTTCATGTACTAAAGAATAACAGGATTTACATGCATTTCTATGTAAATCCAGTTTACATAAATGTTTGTGATTTTCTTTTGATTATATTTTTTGTTTTTTTTTTATTTTTTGTTTTAATTCTGTTTTTTATTAGTACGTGAAATTAAATTTATCTTTTGGTATAATTTTTTATTAATTTTTTCATGGTCAAATTTTTAATTTTTTTATTTAATTTTATTATGATCTTTTACTTTTCTTATTTCTTCAAATTGATTTATATTAATTGAAATTTTATATTTCTTTTAAATAATTTTTCGTAATATTTTTTAATTGTTTTTATTTTAATATCTTTTAGTTTGTAAGTAAGTTTATTTTCTTATTCTTTAAATTAAAATATACCGTATTTATCTTTTTTATTTCTTTTTTGAATTTCTCTTAATCAGTATCATTATTTTTTTAAATAAAAATATATGTTAGTTTTAAATATTTTTTCTTCCGCATATCATATGAGAGTTTATATTGATATGATGTCGATTTTAATTTTTTTATAATATTTTATTTTTTTGATTAATACATACATATTAATTTCATTATAATACTTTTTTTAGTAAATTATTTTTTTAAAATATTATTTTAATAATCATTTTATAAGCATACTATCTTAATTCATATATTTATTCATTATAATTAGTTGGAGATATTTATTCATATATACTGACTTAATATTATTTATATTAATTATTATTTAATTAAGAGATAAAAAGATATCTTTAATATATTCAATATCTCTCTATCTATAAAAGAATTTATATTCTCATTCATTAATCAATTTTCATGTAAATTATCATAGGTCTCTTTTATATTTTTAATTATTTTTTTGTTCTTTTTATCATTATTGTTTTTTGTTTTAATTCTGTTTTTTTTATTATGTGAAATTAAATTTATCTTTTGTAATAATTATTTATTAATTTTTTCATGGTCAAACTTTTATTTTTTATTAATTTTTTATTCCGTGAAAATTTTTACTAAATTAATTTTTTAATAATTATTTATTAATTGTTATAATTTCTTTTACTTTTCTTATTTCTTCAAATTGATTTATATTAATTTAAATTTAATATTTTCTTATTAATAATTTCCAGTTATATTTTTTAATTGTTTTTTATTTTAATATTTTTTAGTTATGTTTATTCTTTTTATTTTTTTAAATTAAAATATACCGTATTAATTTTTTTTATAATTCTCCTTTGCTATCTTTTTTTTTCCTTTTTTGAATTTCTCTTAATTAGTTTCATTATTTTTTTAATAAAGATATATGTTTGTTTTAATATAATTTTTTTCTCCCGCATATCAGATGAGAGCATTATTTTTTTGATATGGTGTCGATTTTAATTTTTTTTATAATATTTTTATTTTTTTCGATTAATCTTTACATATTAATTTCATTAAAATACTTTTTTATTATTAAATTATTTTTTAATATTATAATTTCATACCCCGCGTAATACGCGATTTGTACTAGTATATACATATATATATACTAGCATGAAACCCGCGTAATACGCGAGATCATTTAATTATTATTCATATTTTTTATAATTGAATAATCAGTATCATATAATTATTCAACATTAATTATTAAGATTTTCTTTATAGCTATACAACTTTTATTAATATAAATAATTTATAACAATGTACACCTTTTTTACTTTTTATAATATGATGTATAGCTGAATCATATGTAAAAGTTAATATATACTAACTTTATTAATTTATGTGAGTTACGTAATTTTAATTGATTTTTATTATTTTCAAATACTCCATTCGTCCCACCCAAATAACATCATTTTACTATATTGGGCCACCACTAATTGCACCATTTTCCTCTTTTAATAAAAAGGGTCCACTAATGGCCACCACTACCCATCACATCTCTCTAATACACCTACCCACTTTACATAAAATAATAATACTTCTTAATATACGTGCAAAAAGCAAATGATGCTGTTTACCCGGACGGAGGGAGTACATGTTAATGTGATTCAATATATATATATATATATATATATATATATATATATATATATATATATATATATATATATATATATATATATATATATATATATATATAATATTTAATATATTTTTATTTATGATAAAATTTAAGTATTTCTTAATCAGTTATATAATAGTAATTCTATTTCAATTAATTTTTTTTAAAAAAAAATTAATATGACATATAAATAAAATTAAATTTATATACAATATATTTTTAAATATTTATAAATTTGTAATGAATTTATTATATTTAATTTTTTAAACTAAATTTTTTTGGTAAGTCTTGTGTGAGACCGTCTCACGTGAGACCATTTTACACTTTTTAAAATAGTAATCACTTTCGCTACAAAATGTTATCACTTTTAATTTATACTATAAATATTGGTTCATGAAATAATATTATCATTTTTAATTAATTAAGCATCACTTTTCATAATAAAAGTTATCATTTTTTGTTCGTCTCATGTAAACCCTTACATGAGACGGTCTCACACAAGTTTTTGCCTAATTTTTTAGGTTTCAAATTATATAAATAATAAGTACTATATTTTAAAATATTTATAAATTTGTAATGAATTTATTATTATTATTATATATATATATATCAGATTATATTAATAATTAAAGAAAATGAATTTTATATGTCATAATTGAATAATTCAAATACATATGAATAATTAAATAAAATTAATATGCTAAAATTAATAAATCAACAATTATTTAAAAACTCGATTCCAATATCATTTGCCAACATCAAGTAATATATTAAAAAATATAATATAAAATAATGATTAAAGTTAAATAACTTAAGAAAGCTTTCGATTGAGGTAAATCGATTCCAAAAATACTTGAATGATCTACATGAATCAATTTTTTAACATCTTATTCATCTTAAAGAATACATCTTAACAAAGACTTTAATAGATTATCAACTTGAAGAGGTAAATCGATTCCAAAAATACTTGAATGATCTACATAAATCAGTTTTTTAATCTCTTATTCATCTTAAAGAATATATAGTTGAATCAATTATCTACTTGAAGAGATAAATCGATTTAAAAAGTACTTGAATCGATCCTCTTATTCCTCTTCTTAAAGAATACTTGAGATTATATACTTGAAGAGGTAAACCGATTCCAAAAATACTTGAATGATTCAAGAATACTTGAATCGATCCTCTTATTCCTCTTGAAGAAAGAATACTTGAGATTATATACTTGAAGAGGTAAATCGTTTCCAAAAATACTTGAATGATTCAAGAATACTTGAATCGATCGATTATCTTATTCATCTTGAAGAATACTTGAATCGATTCTCTTATTCATCTTGAAAAATACTTGAATTGATTCTTTTCATCTTGAAGAATACTTGAATTGATTCTTGAAGAATACTTGAATTGATTATTTAGAGGTGAATGCGATTCAATTATTTAGAAGTGAATCGAATCTCGCTCCATCAAAATAAATTTTATACTTTTTATAAATCAATTATCTAGAGAAACTTGAAGAAAGTTTCTATTCCTCTTGAAAAATCGAATGTGTGTGTTTGGAATGAATAACCAAAAAGGCTTATTTATAGGTGGTGTGTGAGAGAATATTATATTAAATATTCTTTTTTTCCTTTATATATAATTTAAATTTATTCTTATTAATTTATTTACAATAAAAGATTTAGTAATTAAATAATGATACCAAAATAAATACATAAAGATATTCAAAATTTAATTAGTCATCAATCAAAATAAAATAAAAAAAGAAATTTATTTTATGATAAATTAATGAGGTGCACATGTAAGAAAAGATAAATATATTTTTAATTTATATTTTGATATATATTTTTAATTTGATTTTTTCTTAAATTATGTATATGTTTATTTTTATTTATTATTATCTCATATGAACATAATTTTTATTTTTAATTAATATTTTGTTCTTAATTTTTATAAATAATTTTTTAATTTATTACCTATTTAATATTAATATATAGAATAATAAAATACATTATTTTAAAAAGAAAATATTAAATAAGGAAGTTAATGATAAGTAAATAAGGAAAATATAAAAAAATAGGAGTAATTTAAAAATTCAAAAAAATGAGAAAATTACACGTCATAATGGAGCGCTTTGGAGACGACACGTAGGCAGAAAAGTTTTTGCTATAGCATACTTAATATATATATATATATATATATATATATATATATATATATATATATATATATATATATTACCGTTGGTTGTTTTAATATTTTTTATTAATTAAAATAAATACTTTAAATAATACAATATTAATAAAAGCTGATAATGGTGCAACTAATTGTTTCATGAATAAGTTGAATTTTAAATTATAAAAAGTGATAATAATTTTAAAGTTCAACTGTGGTGCATCAATGTACCTATACGATCTTAACTGTTATATTATTTTTTAATTTAATCTTAATCATTAAATAAAATAATATAATTAATTTTATTTTTTAAAAAAACTACCCACTACCCTTATTTTAACCTATTAACATGGGGGTGCACCCCAAAATGACCCATAATTTTATGAGAAATGATAACATTTTCAATAAAAAGTAATAACTAATTTTATCGATAATATTTTTATGAGAAATGATAATATTTTCTATGAAAAGTAATAACTAATTTTATCATGAGACGGTCTCACGTAAACATAAGTATGGTTATTATTTATAATAATTTGTCAAAGTAGATTGAGTTATTACTAAGGTTAATTAATAAAATAAAATAAAATAAAAAAACCTCTCATTTATATAATTCTAAATTAATTCTAATTTTTGAAATTTTACCAATATATGTTTTGCGTTTTGAGTTAACGATCAACATATTAGACATGCATGTAGTGAACTCGATAAATGTCAAAATGAAGAAAAGTTTGTTTTCTTTGTGTGAAAACCTATCTTGTAAGTTATAAGAAAATAACAAGTAATATAAAAAAAAAAGATTATTACTGATAGGTATGCGTGTATATAATTTAATTACTAATAAATACATTAATTTAAATGTCTATTTCTTTTTTTAACTTCACTTTTATTTACAACGCTGAATATTTCAACGTTTTCACTTAACACTAGTTTCACTGAACACTAATGTACATTCATAAGGTTTTTCAATTTAGTTGCGTATTTTCTATTTCTCTCTAAGAATGCACACTAATGTAGTACTTAACAATAGTTTCAATCGTGTATTTTCCATTTTTCTCTCAAAGATGCACACTCATAGGGTTTTTGCAGTTTAATCACGTATTTTTTGTTTCTCTCTTAAGAATGCACATTAATGTACATTAATAGGGTTCTTTAATTTAATCGCGTATATTCAGTTTCTTTCTTAATAGAATGTACACTAATGTACATTCGTATAAATAATGTATTTTTGTTTCCATCTTAACAATGCACACTAATGTACGGATAGGTATAAGTATAGGTATTATGGGAAAAACAAAATATAATTTTGTATTTATCGGTAATTTTCTGAAGCGAATGTATCGCTTAGTAATTTTTAAATACGTTTTTTACCTACTATTTATTGACCCTAAAAAAATAATTAAACTACATTTAATTCAAAATATAACATACAATAGATTCTAAAAATTAATTTGACTCATTTTGTAATTGAAGTATTCGCGGTGGTTTAATATAGTTATTGGTCTATGTTCATAGATTGTACCAATAATAAAGATAAAACAGCATCTTGATATGAGAAAAAATATGATTACCTAACTATTTAATATGATTCTCGGTATTCTTGATATTGATCAAGAATTTGAGGCAACTGCATAATTTAATAAATTCAACATCTATATAAAACCCCTCAAATCATATGAGTTGATATCATGTGTGTATTCGAGTGTATATAATTTTTTATTTAATAGTGTATATATGTTCCTTAATTAATAATTGTATAATTTTTATATTCAATTTTTCATTAAAAAACTAACAGAAAATTCGCAAACAAAGTGTATACATTTTTATTCATAAGTGTATAAGTTTTTTAAAGTGAGTGCACAAATATACACCCGGGTGTACATGATAATTTGCCAAATCATTAAATGATACCCCTCCGTCCGCTTCTAAAGTAACAATTTTACTATTTTAGGCGTCCGCTTCAAAGGTATCAATTTCCCCTATTTAGTAAAAAAGTACACAATATGGTCCACCACCTCCCTCTAATATAAATACCCACTTTACATATAATAATAATACTCTTTAATCTACGTGCAAAAAGCAAATGAATAACTTAGAATCAGACGGAGGGAGTATTATATAATCCCTCATCACTTTTTTTTTGCACGGAGATTAAAGAATTGTACTTTATTGACTTTTCAACTTACTTTTTAAGTATAAATTATCCATTTGTGTAATTTAAGCTTATGATATGTCAACTTTTTAAGCGTTGTGAGAAGTGGTGGCAGAAATGATGAACGAAATCATTGTCGGCGTAATGCATGGAGCCGATCAAAGTGCTTATAAGATCTTGATCTTGGCACTGCCAGTACACATTGTGGGGGGAGGGGGGTTTGGAGCAGTGGTGTCTTCAGTTAATGATGGTTTGGGCAGGGTTGGGTTTCGTCAACTTAACGAAACAGATCGTAGTCGGAGAGGAGTGTTCGCATTTGAAAACTCCACACTACATAGTTTCCTGATGTGAATTTAAGATGTGGTTTTGAATGCCACAAGGCTATGTGGGGCAGCAGTGGCTGATGGGGTGGCTGTGATGGTGCTTTCGTCAGTGATCATGGGTAATGACGAAAAAAAAAAGAGTAAGAAGGATTAGTGGTGGCGAAAATTAGGGTTGTGGAGGATCAAAGAGGGCGTTAGCCAATTAGCCTCTGGTTATCATATAGAATTGTATGAAAGATAATTATATTGATAATAATAGAGAAATATATACAAGTTAAAAGAATGAAAGAAATTATACAACCAATGTGGTACTAACTAAATACAAGCATTCCCTAATAAAAAAAATACCTTAGTTAATAGTTGATTTTAAAAAATGCCATCTAGTATATATATACATATTAAAAAATGATACATTTTGATTTTTTTGTCCCGTGCATTATATAATTAATATATAAACGTCGTACATATAGTCATGTGTAGTGTTATCTCGTTCACATATGTTAATAAATTAATGGTATATATGGCCGCACATATAAAGTCTAGTGTAACATTACACGAAGAAATTGTACATAAAGTTGCAGGCATAATCGCACTACGTTTTCTCACAGGCATAGCTCATATGAGATATTGCATGGAAATTATGTGTGGAGTTGTAGGGTGTAGTCGTGAAGCGTTGCAAACTAGGGATACTTATGTTCAAATTTTTATAAAAAATTGCATTTTTAAAAAAAATTATAATGTGACATTTTAATTAAAATGAAGTATTAAAGTGACATTTTTGCAAATACCCTTATAAATTAATATGCTTGCATCTTTTTGCATTTTATATCTTGAAAAGCTCGAATTTTGTTGTTCCCATTAATATGAAGGATAAGTCTTGAGTGAGTGCGTCTCACGTGAGACTATTTTATACTCTTTAAAATAATTATCACTTTCACTATAAAATGTTATTACTTTTCATTTATACTATAAATTGTTCATGAAATAACATTATCATTTTTCATTAATTGAATATCACTTTTTATTATAAAAGGTATCATTTTTTATCGTCTCACTTAAGAACTTACTTAAGACGATTCATATTAATTGAGTATCACTTTTCATTATAAAAATTATTATTATTTATCTGTTTCACGTAAAAACTTACATAATACGATATCAAACGAGTGATCTTAATATGAATTGTTGTGTAGATTTGATTATTCCCGTTAATATGAATTAACGTATTACGTAGTCTTAAATAAAATTAAAGTTCAATTCCTTCAAATTCTAAAATTCTAGAGAATGGATAGTATCTATTTTTTCAACATAAATATGAACTATTTTAAAATAATTTTTAATATAAATTATTACTCCATTTAATATATATTTTCATTAAATAAGTTCTAGACAAGTGTTAATCGATTTTGTAAGAAGATGAGAGCTTCCTTTCAAAACATTTTTTAATATTCATTTTAAATCTTAAATTTAAATTATATTTTTAAAAAATATAATTTTTATTCATTGCTCTATGATTTGTAATATACTTATGTATATTAATTAAAAATTAAATTAAATTAAACTAATGATACATAATAAAAATTAAAATAGATATTCCTTGTTGTGTTTTAGTGTAAAGAAATTGGATATCTCATTTTTTAATTCCATACCTTTTAATTAATCCGTCTCAATTTTAAATTTATACTTCCATAAAAATAAATTATAGTACTTAATTATTATCATAAAATATTTTAATTTTAAAATTTTCATTTCCACAAATAACTTACTTTACTCCTTTCTTTCTTTTTTTCATGTATAAAAAGTGCGAAAATAAAAATGAGAGGGGTAAACATATGATATGAGCATTTCTCCTTATTTATAAAACTACGTAAACATATGATATGAGCATTTCTCCTTATTTATAAAATTACTCCCTCCTTCCCGCCCAAATAACACAATTTTACTATATTGAGCGTCACGCCTTATTTAAATTGCATTATTTTTTTTAAGTAAAAAGGGTTCATTGAATGGCATACCATTACTATCCATCACATCTCTCTAATACTCTAACTCACTTTATACTCCCTCCGTCCCATCTTTATTGCTACTTTTGACTGCAAAAAGCTCTCACAGAAGCTACAGTAAAAGTAGCAATAAAAATGGGACGAAGGGAGTATAAAATAATAATATTCTTTAAATTACATGTAAAAAGTAAATAGTGTTGTTTAACTGGGATTGAGGGAGTTGAATTTTGGTCAATATTAGTAATGTGGGTGTAACTTTTGGCATAAAGACGAGATGAAATGGTTGCAAGTTGAAAAGAGAGAATTATAATAATAATAATATAAGTTGTGTTGAAGATGAAGAGAGGCACATGTGGTTGGAGCAATTGGGTGATGCCACGACACGCGAGCGATGTAGCCTAGTACAACAGACACGAGGCAGAAGACGAGGAATGGTTGTCCGTTAATGGCAGTTGGCCACGTAAGGGACACGTGCTTTAGGCATTACTGTGGCCCACTAACCGTTGATCGTTTCGTGCTGTAGCTGGGCCCTACCCTACCTTCCAACAACGTAAATTTTGCCGACAAATCTCCTCTCAAAATTTCCTTCCTGTACTCTAGTGCACTGCAAATTATATTATTCTCCCCGTCCTAAATATATTGACACACTTTTTTTTTTATTGTCTCACAATAATTGATATATTTCCTTTTTAAGGATATGAGACCCACACAAAAATAATTTATTTATTTACATGGACCCACACACACATCACACTCACCACTAATACAACTACCCACTACACATTAAATATTATTTCTCTCATTTCACTTTACATTAAATTATTATACTCCTTAATCTCCGTGCTCAAAAAAAATGTGTCAATTGTTTTGGGACGGAGGGAGTAATATTTATCTCTTTGTCCTGTTCACATCAGAATTCACAAGCCTAGATAACTATTTATATAAAACAAGAGTTTTTATTATTTTTATTACTGTAATTTTAAATGATCACTGTGGAATGTGGTCAACATAGGGGTCCAGGCCACTCGTAGAATCAGTATATGGGACTATGATGAATCAACATATGATACATTCTCATGTAAATTTAAAAAATTTATAAAGTACTTTTAACCGACCAAGTGTAAAATGCTCATTTTAAAAAGTAAAGTATATATATATATAGAAGTATATTTATTAGTTCTCGTAAAATAATGCATCGCTGAGTTACACGTCTTGATAGAAAATAAAAAATGCTTTACTCGAGGTAATGTAATTACGGAAGTTAATTAAAAACATACATACGACTCATTGAACAAGCGGTGGATCGATTAAGACATAAAAATTCATGAGTTTCACATCCCTCATGAATGCCCTCGTTAGCCATATATATATATATAAACTTATTTCGAACATATGTACTCATTCTCTTTTGCTTTTTCATTGTAAGAAGTATTATTATTTAATGTGTAGTAGGTAGATGTTTTAGTGAGTATGTGGGCCCATATTTTAATTATATTAGTGAGTTTGTGTGGGTTCCATGTGTATAAAAAAAACCCATCGAATAGGACGACGAAAATGAAAAAAAGAGAGTCTTTAAAGAGGACGGAGAGAGTATAAACTTATGCACGGTTGCGCACCAGTTACGGGGAGCTAGTTTTCGTGCACTTTTATATCATATTATACGTGTATTAATGCTTGACAGTCATATTACGAGTTACTCTCTTATGAGACAGTTATATGTGAGATGGATTGACCCATTATTAAAGTATAGTTATATAATATAAGTAAAGTATGTTAATTGGTAGTTAAGGTATGTTTATAATTAGTGATTTTTATATTCTTATTAAGATAAATAATATTTTTTACTTAAAAAAAGTATATTAAAAAGTAATTTTGTAAAATTAGAATCCATGTGAACCCGTTTCATAAAAAGATTCTCATAAAATATTAATAGACGCAATAAATTATTAATGCAAATAAAAATAAAATCTGTATAACTAGCAAATCTGTAAAACTAGCATGCACAAGCATACTATATAAATTAACAAAAATATATAAATATATTTAAATTAATGAATAAAAATATATTAATATAAACATATAAATATAACTCGCGTACCCATAGGCTAGATCTTATTAATAAAAATATACAAATTAATGAATAAAAATTTATATATTTAACGAATTTTTATCAAATTTTTGTTAGATTAAGAACATTTAAATATAAAAAAAAACAATATTAAGAAACACATTCTACATTACTAAATAAAATTAATAGAATTTAAATGGCGAGAATTAATTTGTGCACTAGAAGTCTAGAATACACATACATATATACAATTTTTTGAAGAAAAACATATGAATATGGAATATATAGGGGTGGGTTTAATTTGTGTTTGAGGGTCAGCAAACGCATGTTGGTGTGGCTGCTGTTGCAGTCAAATTCCAAAAATGGCGTGCATGACCATCATTTGTCTCTGCAATTAAAAAACATTAGTAATATCTTTAGATGCTAATTAAATTGATCTTTTGGGAAAACGATATGTTTGTGGTCGGTTTGAATTAGGACTTAGCAACCAACTCGACCTAATCCTATCCAAACAGTTATAGATTTTATGCATATGCAGATGGAGACAATCCATGTGACTACTATTCCCACTGACCCCACACCTTCCCTTTTTCTTTTCCATCTCTTTTTATTTATTTCCTAAAATCTCCAATACATATGTAATGTTTAGATAAATAGCTACTATTCTAAGCGAGTATATGTGAGTTCATATCAATGTGGGTATAAAGCATGTAGATGGTTTTATTTTTTTAAATAAGAATAATAATAATAAAAAAAAAGCATTATTTTCCAAAGGCAGAAACTTTAGCAAAACCTTCGTGCTCAACGGAAAAAAAGATTATCTTGTTAGATATAAACGTCAAATTGTCCTATGTTCTTTGAATATTCAAACGCACTGAAAACAGTAGAAAATTTGAAGCTCTTGGGCTGACCGATTGTTTCAAAACATGTTACCTGTTAAAAGCGAAAATTCCTATTCATGACTTGTGTTGGCTTCTTCATTTATTTTCACACCAATTCTTAACTGAAAGATTTCCTAACATAATATTTTCAATATAATAATTTCCTAAGAGTAGATATTTGGAGAAACTGCCCAGGCATTAACTCAAATGGTAAGTAGAAAAGCCATTCAACTGAATTGAGAGCCTCACGGTCGGAGCTCGGTTCTTAACTTTGACATGGAAAAAACCAATTGCAAAAATAGTCAGAATTGAACCTCTCTACTATAAGTCACCCGAAATATATCCTGCAATTTACATATTTCATCAATCTTCATAGCAAAGGCGGTGGGAACCCCTCTATTATAAGTCACCCGAAATATATCCTGCAATTTACATATTTCATCAATCTTCATAGCAAAGGCGGTGGGTCTCCTAAGGAGGGGCACGCCATTTTTTTTTTATATATAGTTGGAGAAGTCATTCAGCAGAAGATAACTCAGACCTTCAGCATACATCGTAAATGACACACGAGAAATTCTCAAACTTCTCTTTTACTAATAGTCTTCACCAGTTATATCCATATCACCACAAGACTTTATTGCACTATGACTGGAAAAAGAAAACAAAAATTTAACTTCATCTAATAATTTTAGATTCAATGTCGCAAAAAAATGCACCAAGACTCTATTCCGCACCCACCAGTAGGCCATTTAATGCCATTGCATCCTCCCTGCTCATCATTAAGCAACATACTGGAGATTCACTCATTCACATCTTAATTCTTGTCAGTCAGTCATTGTATGATGAACTTTCGTCAGGTTAATAGCTGCCTTCCACTAAACTTTAAAATCACCAAAATATAACCAAACACCAGCAAGTTTTTCTCACTCTCTCTCAGGTGGGGCAGATGGGGCTTTAAGAATTTAAACTTTAGCATTTCCAAAAACCAACTGTGAACTTTCGAATGAACACTGATAACAACTTATTTCAGAGTACAGATGATGTGAACAATTATAGAATGATGATGATAAGAAAATTAGATTAGCGTATAGAAAGAAAGATTATCTGCAATATTAATGAGGTAGAGATGAAGGTCCCTGCAAGAAGGCAACATCGAGGAACAGTTTGCTTCATTCTGGGGCTCAAGAAACCCAAGTAGTGCAGCAAAATCACCTCTAGGATGGATTCACCATCAAGAAAATATACCTGATACATTGTATGTTAGACTTTCAGAGAAACCATTATAATGATTATAACAATGAATTTAACATAGTAATATGAGTGCATTGAGTACATGAGCCTCTCAAACTAAGTTTCGCATGTTGTGAGTAACTTCACATAGTGAAGAATTACATAGTCCATGGGAAGAGTATTATGAGGGCATTGAATATATGAGCATCCTAAGACAAGTTTTACATCAAGGCCACTCCCTCATTGGTTGAACCATACCCATGCTTGATGAAATGAATGTTCAATCAAAATTGGTAAAGGGAACTAGTTTAAATGCCTCTAGACAAAAAAGCTATTTATAAATGGGTGCTAATAGCCGAGTTTCATTCTGATAGCTCTATAGGCTATAGCCAGAGATAAAACTCTTGCATTGGTTCAACATTAATATGCATTTATTCAGAACACCCATAACATCAAAGAAAAGCAAGACCTAGATTAAATAGGAAAAGCTAAAGGTGCTGTCGGGTCAATTTTATTTTGCATGCCACTAGTGTGCATTGAATACCAAGATACCTGCAGGAAAGGCATCTGAGTATAGTCTGAATAGTGAATACTCTTTAAATAACAGAAAAATACGACATCAATGTAGCATGTAGAAAATAAAGAATAATAAGTTAACAGCTAATGAAAAACTAATATTGGAAGTTAAAAACATTAGGCATGCCTAGGGGTGAAAATCAAACCAAACTACTCGATACTCGACTCGAGATCGTTCGGTAAAAGCTCGGTTTGAGCTCGGTTTGATAATGATATCAAACAAGCTTGAACACACATTTACGTTTGATAAAATTAAAAGCTCGGCTCGAGCTCGAGCTCGATTAATAAAAATAGATAAAGTGTAAATTTATCAAGCTACTCGAGCTCGGCTCGTGTTCGGCTCGATAAAAGCTCGTTCGGGCTCGGCTCGATTGCTTATCAAACAAGCTCAAACATATGTTTTGAAGCTCAATAATATTTCAAACAAGCTTGAACAACTCTTCGTTCGGTTCGGCTCGACTCATTTACAACCCTAGGCATGCCCCAGTAGAGAGAAAGTGAACTTTGGCAAGGCTTTTCAATTATTAGGTATCAACTACTTTAGTTTATGACCTACCGGCAGGCTGTTCAGAAGAGCAAGTATCATAGAGACATGAAAGACACATGTGGCAAGTTTCTCGAACAGATCCGGCAGGTAAGGGAAGAAATAAATAGACAAACGAGGCCGATATGATGTCAGGTGGATTGAATGTGCCATAGACATGAGATCACCAACAAAGACAAAAGTCTGAATGCATCTTCTTTCAATACTACTAGAATGCTTGTCGTCTGAAAAGAAAAATCTTCTGCGGTTGAGGCAATCTGATTTAGAATATGTTATCTCAACCCATTCTAGACCAGGCAATTGCACTGGATTCAAGCACGATTCCTCCTGTGTCCATTAATGTCACGAACCAATTCATGATAAGGTAGTTACGCAAACAAATTTGATGATATTCCATGATAAACTGAAAATGGTAGATACCTCTGAACAAAGGCAACCATTGTCGCTACTGGGAGCTTGCATGCTATTGTAGGCACATTTCTTATGCTTTAAAACATTCGTTGCATTCAAACAATATACAACTAGTCTTCTCTCATGATCATTTTTGTTCCCACTATCATTATACTTGCTCACATCCAAACAAGTTGTTGGTGCAAACCTGATAAGTTCATCTGGACAACGTGTTTGATACCCTTCAACTTGAATTTGTATGCCCTTTGCAATCACAGAATCAGGAACACAGTAACTCTTTTTCACAATTGACATTCCAGTTGATTGACCAAAGGTAACAGAGTGGGTCTGCTTCGTCATTACAGCAATGATCTGCTTCCATTCTTCAGCAGTATGAATATGGATTTCATCCAAAGAAAGTATAACATCATTTGGTGACAAATAACCTGACAATGGTGATAGAGGATGCACATCCAGAACCTGTGGAAGAGTAGTAAGCCTGTTCAGAATAATTAAAGAAAAAGCTAAGGAGCTTTCAGGAAATTTTTGAAAAACTCATTTTGAATAAGATGCTTGTGTATCACACCATGGGACTATCACCGTGTATGTATAATGGACTTAAGATGAATGGAAGAAGGTACAAAGCCAAGGTGCAAACTCCGCAAAACTGCAGATAAAATGACACTAATGTTTCAGTATCAGGGAACACATGCTATGTAAATTTACCTCTATTAAATTGATTATATACTATCTGAAAACAAAAATGATGTACACTCTTACTGCTGCATTATGCCAAATACCAGCACAATTTATACGGAGAGAAGCCACCCCAGTAAGAGCCTTCAACGATGCATGATTGAAAGCCACCAAAGCTCCTGGAAACAACAAAGCGAAAAAAAATGCAACATACTCCATTTGCACACCCTCACTGCACCCAAAACAAATTGCATCTACAATAATCATTGCGAGACAAATTCTCTAGCTTGTACCAGCTACCAACAACTTACTTTCAGTTAAGCAAGAATTTAAAGATTCACTTGCTGTTATAATTCCAAACATTTTATCTAATACATGATATGAAGATAACTTGAACATTTTATAATTAAAATTCGCGTTTTTAAAACCATAACAATTCCCATCATCAATTTGTACGAGAAAGTGTAGAATATTTCTTTAGATAATTAATCTTTCAAGATTGAAACTTACACGTAGAGCCTTTTATATTATTTCAGTTCTTGAAGATATAAGCGTCTTTTGCAGCTAGAATTCATCACGAGTTAATGAAATGGTTGAAAGGCAAAGGTGATTAACCCTTTCATGATTCTATTACTCATAAATGGGTAAGAAAGGGGAGAAGGAGATTCTTAACCTTGCTGCTGCAAGAGCATGTCCAAACTCATGCACAATTACGCATATGATGGAAGATAAGCACAAGTATCCCAAACTGGAAAGTGAGATGTTCATTCCAGTAGTCTGCATAAGAATAACTGAATAAGACTGCACTATCTATCAAGATGCCCAAGCATTATTATTATACAGAAGAAGTATCTTTTTACAGAAACAAATAATACTTCAAGAGTCAGCCACAGCCAACAGGATCAATCAGTAAGACATAAATGACACTTCTCAACTACTCTTCTCTAAGCTGATTTTACATATAATGGTCAAAGCCACTCTGCTATAAATTGGTCTGGTAGATAATCTCGCCCACTGGGTACACAATATCAGTCCAGAAGCATCAAACTAAACGTCAAGCAAATTGCAGTAAATAGAAATAAGAAATTAGAAGTCCTACATAAGCTCCCTGAAACTGAATTGAACACACAGAATCTTAGATAATTCTGCATAAACCAAGATTAATAAGTCGAGCTAAAGATAAAAATACCTCTCCAGGCACATTTTAATAGAAATGTTAAAAGGAAGAGACTCCTGGTTCAGATAAAAGAGCATCTAAAAGAGAAACTTAATACTAACCACAATGGAAAGGCCGTACAAGGAGTCAATTGAACGGTCCTTTTCACCTCCAGCATACAAAAGAGCTGCTTTTGCCAATTCGTAAATAATAATCTGATATCACAATCACGATAAAAACAATTGTTAAGCATTATTAAGTAAAAGTTATTGGTTTCAGAGAGGAAATGAAGTTGAAAATGCAGATGAGCTGTTAACCGCTGAAACTCCAAAGACAGCAGCCAAGCTAAATCCGATCCCCATGGAGAACCAGACTCTCAAGTACCTACAAGAAATTCCAAGAGAAAAAGTATTGCTCTGATGAAAATAAATCAATACATAAACAAATAAAGACAGAAGAGAAAAGAGAGCTAAGGGCTTACCTATAGTGCCTGCGACCGAAACGAAACAAAGGTTCATTGAATGCTATAAACTTGAAATCGCAATACCTATTGTACAATTCGAGTGATCATACGAGACAGAAATGAACAAAAATTTTTATATTAATTCAATTAGCAGCATTCCTTACCAGCAAGAGAGAGTATTTGGGAGTTGCCTAACGGAGCGCAGAGGCAGAAGCGTTCGTCTTCCCCCTCGCCTACCATCCATCATGTTGACTAGTGAAAATCCTTTACAAACTTTGAATCACTCTCCTTGGTATCTCACTTCTGCTTGGACCTACCCACTGGAAATGCAAGGGGGTTTTGAATCGGAGAGAGGGTTTGTACTCGTGGCACTCGGGATAGGGCATTGGGTGGAACTACAGAGACGAGTTTTGTCGTTACGGCGTCGGAAGCGTGATGGAATAGGCGGAGAGGAGGTCGGAGTTAGCGGGTGTAGCCTGTATGGGAGGGGGAGGGGGAGGAATGGGCGTGGAAGGCTAGTCTTCAGTGATGTTTTGGATGAGTAAAATTGGTTTACTTATGTTAAACTAGTTTTTTTTTTATACCCGTCATATTCTAGGTTGCAACTGTAAAATTTAGAATTGCTAGATTAATACCATAAAGATAAAAATTAAGAGGTGCACCCGGGGTGCGATAATCACAGTCGTTGGATCAATTTTTTTATTTAATCCTCACCATTCAATAAAATAAAATAATTAAAAAAATTAATAACTACCCATTATCCTTCTATTTTACCATTTTACCTTGTGCACGGGTGCATCACAGAATAACCAGCAAAAAAAAAAAAAACCTCTCAAACTAATATATCCTATATTCTGAAGTCTAATAACTAATTTGACTGTAAAAATGACAAAAAATGCTCTCTTCACAGAGTTCTTAGCCAGGCTTAGAAAGAAGAATTCGCGCTGCATTTTCTAATAACTTTATGGCGCAAGCTTCATACCATTTATGTACTCTTAAAACATGATCTCTACCTATATCTGCATGTCTAATAACTGATTTGACCGTAAAAATGGCAAAAAAATTTCTCTCCTAAGATAGTTCTTGTACTCTTAAAACATAATCTCCACCTATATCCTCATGTCTAATAACTAATTTGACCGTAAAAATGACAAAAAAAAAATGCTCTCCCAAGGGAGTTCTTGGTCAGGCCAACAAAGTAGAATTCTTTCTGCACTGTGATTTTTTAGTGACTCTATGGTGCAAGCTTCATACCATTTATGTACTCTTAAAATATGATCTACACCTATATTCTCATATCTTATAACTAATTTGACTGTAAAAATGACAAAAAAATGCTCTCTTCTGGGAGTGTTCTTGACCAGGCATAGAAAGAAGAATCTGCACCGCACTGTGATTTTTTAGTGACAATATGACGCAAGCTTCATATCATTTATCTCCAACTATATTTTCATGTCTAATAACTAATTTGACCGAGAAAATTGCAAAAAAAAAATGCTCTCATCGGGGGGTTCTTGATCAGGCCTACTGAGAAGAATCCACACCTGTGATTTTTTAGTGACTCCATGACACAAGCTTCATACCATTTATGTACTCTTAAAACATGATCTCCACTTGTATTCTAATGTATAATAATTGATTTGACCGTAAAAATGGCAAAAAAATGCTCTCTTCCGGGAGTTCTTGATCAGGCCGACATAGTGGAATTCGCTTCCTACTGTGATTTTTTAATGACTCTATGGCACAAGTTTCATATAATTTTTGTACTCTTAAAACATAATTTTCACCTATATTCTCATGTCTAATAACTGATTTGACCATAAAAATGGTAAAAAAAATTCTCTCTTCAGGGAGTTCTTGATCAGGCCTACGGAGTAGAGTTCGCGCCGCACTGTGATTTTTTAGTGACTCTATTGCGCAAGCTTCATACCATTTTTGTACCTTTAAAATGTGATCTCTACCTATATTCTAATGTCTAATAACTAATTCGACCGTAAAATGGCAAAAAAAACGCTCTCTTCAGAGAGTTCTTGACCAGGCATAGAAAGAAGAATCGGCGCCGCACTGTGATTTTTTAATGACTCTATGGCGCAAACATCATACCATTTATGTACTCTTGAAATATGATTTCCACCTAATTCTCATGTCTAATAACTCATTTGACCGTAAAAATGATAAAAAAATCAATCTCTTCTTAAGGGAGTTCTTGACCAGGGATAGAAAGAAGTATACACACCGCACTATGATATTTTAGTTACTTTATGACATAAGCTTCATACCATTTATGTACTATTTAAACATGATCTACACCTATATTCTCATGTCTAATAACTAATTTGAACATAAAAATTATAAAAAAATGCTCACTTCAGGGTGTTCTTGATCAGGCCTACGGAGAAGAATCTGCACCACACTTTGATCTTTTAGTGACTCTATGGTTGATTAGTCGTTAATAGTCGGGATGACCAATTAAAGAATTTATCGAACCACAGGGAGGAAGATACTAGAGTTTAAGCGATCTCGTATTTGTCATAGTTTTATAGAGATGATCATAAAGGGGTAGAATTAATCAAGAAATGACAATTAAAAAATGACAAAATAAACAATGGGATAGATGAATGAAAGATGGATGAATGAGCCAAGTAGATAGAGAAAAAGACTAGCAATACATAAAGCATGGAAAATCTAGATATCATACAACGAATTCATATATGTCATGGATTAATAACTAAGGGCCAACACGAATTCCACCTAAACTCCCTTTTGAGATGAATATGATGTAGATCCTTACAAGGGTCTCAAAGTAGCTCCAAGGTTGGTTCTCAATCAAACAATTCCAACTAGGTACTAAGTTCAATTAGAGAGTTCCTTCACACGATCAATTGACCTCTCGATCTAACAAATTGAATGTTCTATCAAAGGTTCTAAATCCTAAAGGATATCTCTATCTCTTTAAAACTTATAATGCACATGAAGTGTATGATGAAATTATTCAATGAACTATCATAAACACATAATTGACTTCTCAATCTAATCACATGTCCATGATAATTAATCACACAAATCAACAATACAAATCAAGAAATTAATAATCAATGATAGAAAATTAACAAATCCAATCAACATATGAATTCAATTGTAAAACACCCAAAATTATCCAACACAATTCATATTGCTAATCTCACAAAGGAGATTAGCCTTTCATAGTCTCAAATAAAACAACATAGACAATTGTATCTCTAAAACCCATGATCAAACTATTAAGAAGTCTACAAAAATTAGAAATAGAATCCCCATTGAATGTCTTCAATGGAGCTTCTCCTTCTTCTTCTTGTAGTCTTCACTCCCCCTTGCTTCTCTAACTACTTGGATGGTGTATTGGATGGATGGATTCAAAGATGGGTGAATGGGATGAAGGGTAGATGCAATGTTTTCAGAACTGGATCGGACTGGTCGGTTCAACCGGTTAGATCGGAAACCGAAACCAAAACCGGTTCGGAGCAACCTAAATAACCATTTTATCAGTTGAACCGAAAAGAACTGGTTTGAATCGGTCAAAATCAGAAAACCGACAAAACCGGTTAAACGAAAAAACCGCTGGTTTTACAGCAAAATCCAAATATTTCAATTTCTATTAATTTTTCATTCAATTGAAACAATTGAAATTTCAAATGTAAATTACCTGATACTCGTTGTTTATATATACATTCTGAAAAATAGTCATCCTATTGCACTCTTCAAAGTTTAAAGTATATCATCCTTACAAATTACTGCAGTACTTCATACTTCATAACTAATTAGGAAACCACAACAAAAAGAATTTTTGTAAAGATAAAAGAGAGAAAAAAGAAAGGCAGGGGGAGAGCGGTGGTTCGGTGGTTCCAGCAATGACATTTTGAAAGGCAAGAATGTAGAGTTATTTAATCTGCGTTTTCAGAGGCAAAATGAGAGTGAGAGAAGGGAGTGTAGGCGCAAGAGAGAGAAGTGGTGCGGCTGATCTTTTAAAAAGAAGAAAGCTAACCCTAAAATCTAATGCCTTCTAACATTATATATATATGCTACTATTAATATTTATTTATTACTTCCCATTAGTACCGATATTTTTTTCTTTTATTTTAGAATATTTTTATATTTTGTTTTTATATTTCTTAATAATATTAAATGTGTATTATGATCAAATTATTTTTAAATTTAATTATAATTTATGAATAATTTTATTTATTATATATTTTTAATAATAATTAATGTTATAATATAAAAAATTATTAAAAATATATTAATTTAATTTTTTCGGTTGAACCGGCGGTCCGACCGGTTGAACCGCCAACCGATGGCTCCACCGGTTCGTCTCTCAATCCGGTCACAACAACACTGGGTAGATGGAATGGAGAGGAAAAATGTGTGAAAAATAGTGTGAATTAGGTGTAGATTACATCCAGGAACGATTTCAGCCTAATTTTTACGCCAAATGATGTATTTGTAGGCCTAGAACCTTCTGGAAGACGTATAGATCCAAAAACTGACTTTTAACCAAACACGGGTTGTGTTCAGTACACGGGTCGAGCTCGGTACTCGGGTCGATTAGGTGCAACGCAGTTTCACCGTTTTGCGCATAACTTCCACATTCAAAATTCGATTCAAGTGATTCTTATGCTCACGCGATTCTCTCTTCCTTGGCTTTCTATCCATATAAAGATCAGACAAAAAGTCTAACATTTGAAAGTGTAACAAGTCATGCAAAATGGCACACCATTTTAATCATAACTTTCTCGTTTGGACTCCGAATTGAGCTCCATTTTTTTCTACATCTTTATTTTCGCGTCTAGAATTCATTTTTACCTGAAAATCATGCGTTTAAGTTCATTTTCACATATTTTCATAAAAACACAAAATACCACCAAAATATACATAAAAACAGCTAAATAAATACGAAAACACACATAAAAAGGCACTAAAATATAGGTAAAAATATTGCCAATCACACCCCCAAACTTAAAGTGTTGCTCGTTCCCGAGCAACGAAAATGATAAACCAAGAGGAGAGATTTTCACCTAGGAAAAGATCTAACGAATATAAGCAATAACACATCTATAGCAATAATAACTACAAACTATGCTAAGTCATCCTACAACATTAAATTCATAACATGAAACATTATCAAGTTCAATTCAAAGAGAATAAAGAGTAATATAGTCCCTTTCGGTCCATGCCTCACAACGGATATCAATTTCACTCAACACTCTAATAATTGAGGTAAAACAACACTTATTAATCGATTGACTCGACTCGCTGTAAGCTTGCTCGCGGACTACATTCACAAATCACCAAAATTACAATTAGTGATAAAAAAAAATCTTTGTATTTGGATATAATGATAGGCTTTTTGGTAGGGTATGAAGAATATAGATAAGAGTGACTAATCAAGTGTAAGTAATCGAAGATATGGCCAATTTTTTCAACTTCTTCACTTCTCTTTCTTCCTTTCTTATCTTTGTTGGTCACAAGCACTATTCATCATCATTCCTTGGATTTTTGAGCTTCTTTTGATTCATGCTTCCTTCCTTTGATGTTCATGGTTTTCTTGAGCATATTGTTGTTGATTTACTCCTTTTCTTATTTTAAGGTTGCATGTTCATTCTTTCTTGTGCTCTTTTCATCATTTTTCTTGCTTGTTTACCATTTCCTTTCTTCTTTTTCTTTCTTATCAAATCTTTCTAGTCTCCATTTCCTCAATCATCCATACACAGTATATATATATATATATATATATATATATATATATAAAGCTTAAATGGGTAATCATGGCTTGTAATGTGCTTATATCACAAGAAATAGACTCAAAGTGGTTGACTAGGGATGATGTATAAGTGTCACGTCCTAAATTTCTAACTATTTAAAAATATCATATTTAAATAAATAAATAATTTTTAGCGAAAGCTTAAAGGAAATAAAATTTAATAAATCAAAATCCAATTTAATAAGTGACAAAATCCAAATGTAATTCCTAGAATAAGATAAGTCTAACAAAAAATTAGAATTGTGCTAAGCATCTTCCTTATTTCCCACCACGTCAGCTCCTCCATCTGAAATGATAAAATATTTGGGGTGAGCAAACCACAAGCTCAGTGGAGAAACGTACTTGCCAAAATTAAATACCACATATGTAAATACCAAATAAGTAACATGAAATGTAGATGTAAATATAAATATACTGAAATTTTTTTTTCAATTATTCAAGTAGTAAATCTCTCGTTTATAAAGGTCAGGAGACCTATATGTATGCATGAACTCAAAGGATATCGCATAATAGCAGTTAATAAAATCAAGTAAGAATTTCTCCACCTTTAAAATGAAACTGAGTTGACTGTAATCCAAAATATTGATGCAACAAAACTTCTAACTCACGAACTCCTTGTCGCCTATTAACGTAAAAATAAGTAGGACTAAGTTCTAATACTAATAAGGTAATATGAAACTAAATGGTATGTTAATAAAATCGAATATATATGGGAACTCCTGAATAAATATAAAGTCGACCACGTATAAGTATATATATATGTACCCTGACATAATTAAGTATATAAAAAAAAGTGATTTAAGATGATAATAAAATAAAAATAATAAAATATAAATAGATGTAAGGGTTGCGGAACGGAACAGATTTGATGTACTATCAACAAGGAAGATATGGAACTGAGACTTGTACACATCGCAACAAAACCCACGTGTACAACATTTATTTACAAAGGTATATTATTTTTCCAAATAATAATAAGTCAAAGGGGATACTGTATATGCAGTTAGATTAATACACCTATTTTCAAACCATGTTTCAGATTCTATGTACTAATGATTATTGGAAAAGTAGTAAACCTTTTTATAGTGGACATGTATATATGTGTAAAATAATTTAAGTTAACAGTAGATTTGAAAATCAATATCACGTAAAAATATAATTTATATATGGAAAGATAGTTAATATGAGAATGATTTAATATGCTGATGATCATCTGTACAACTCTAGAATTAGGTCAATATACCATATATATATGTAAACTAAAAAGGAAAACAAATTAATAAGAGGCTAGTTCACAAAGGGAACAAGATCTCATCGTATTATAAAAATACGTTAAAGAATAATACAACGTATTAAGAGTGCAGGATCAGTCCAGTAAAAAAGGCAGAAATACCAATTCTCTAATGAAATCACAATATAAGTGAATGACTTACGATAATGATGAAGAACTTACACTCTTGAAGAACCAACCGACGGAAATGAAGAAAGGATAACTCTTAGAAGTGAACAGAGCCAACACTTCTGAAATCAGATTGATATGGTCTATTATTCTATCATAGAAGAGAATGAATTTTTACGTAGAGTTTTTGAGTGTATATGAAGAGAGATTTATTTATTAAACAGAATGAAACGTGCAGAGGGTTTTGATGTGAACGTGATAGACTATCCTACTTCTAAGGGATGATGGGCTGTGAAGTTGAGAGAATAATGGGATGGAATAATCCAAAAATAAAATTCAAATCTTAATAAATAAATAATAGATATATGATAAATATAATTAGTAAATATATGTATATTATACGTATAGAAATATGCTGACGTTACAATAAGGTAAGGAAAATATTTGGTAATGACTATAAATGACAAGGATGGCCTTAGATCATATCATTAATCTCCACTAATCGGGTTCATTCCCTTAGTCCTTGAGCAAGTTCTATCTTACCAAACACAATCAATCCACTCATGAAAAGAAATACCATGTATGCACGGTTGAGGCTCAAATACTCAAAATTTTGTACTCGGACTTTAAGGACTTATTACACCACATTCATCTCAAAATTGAACAAGTTAAATAAAACATGTCACGATTGGAAAGTGTAGACATTCTTAATCATAATTTGTTATCACTTATCACCACAACATATCATCACTCACATTAAAAAATGACTCACAACATCCCAAAAACAAACCACCAAAATGACCCTAAACAAGAATAAGAAAATATAAAACAAAACACATAAGAAAAGATACACCAAACAACAAACAATATAAAAAAATACATAACATGCAAAAACAACAAAAATTTCATCCATTATTAGACAATGAAGTACACATTCATAACATCCAAAATCACTTAAGCTCACAATCATCCCCATCTTTGATTGAAAATTGAAATCCTAAATTACGAAAGTAAACCTCCCACAAACATAACAAATGAAGCAACATGCTAATCATATCAATCAAAATCAATTCATGTCAAGCAACTAAAAGTGATAAAGTGTAGAGTAAACTCCCTTAAGGCATTTGGTAGTGGAAGTTGTTAGCTCCGAGCTCAATTCGTGCTTCCAATACCATTCATACATGCTCAACAACTCATCAAAACATTAGCTCAACAATTTCATTAAAAATATGGACTATTATGCACTTCAACACAACCAATAGGACCAAAATCAATCCCAAACTCATGAGAAAATTTTTAAAATTGCCCCAAAAATACGAAAAGTATATGCCTTCAAGACAAAGTATGTATGTCACACCACGCAACATTTTTCAAACTTAAATTGAGACAAGAGTCGAGAATTAAGTTTGCAAAAAGTGATGAGACGTATCTATACACTTCAAATCAAGCACTTCTCATATCTCCAATATGCATCTTCCTCACGAGCACAATCAACCTACAAGGCCAAAAATTGCAAAACAAAATCAAATCCATCATCCTTATTGAAAGCAATAAAGATAATGATATGTTGTCTCCCATCTAGTGCTAAGTTTAACGTCTTCAAGCCGGATGGGATATAGAGAACTCATCGGAATGGCTACGGATATCTCTCGTCCTTGCCATCGAATTTTAACCGTTGTGCTTCTTCCTCTAGTAGGCACTTGTGGCAAGTGACAGCCTCCGTTGTATCCTTCGAGCATGGCTTTAAAAATTTGACTCTCTTGAGCTTACACTCTATTTCCCTCTCCATTCTTGAACACCACTTATTCCTCTTTACCAAATAGATCTCCAACATCTCTTCGAGTTCTTTTTTAATTCTAAGAATATGAGAAGAATCAATGGGTGAGACAAAGTCAATATAAAAAATATTATGAAATTCAAAGCAACTTAAAGAGTTTAAAGGTTTAGAAATGCTTATTTTACTCTTCAAGTCATCATCACTTGCTTTTCGACTTTGTTCCTCTTCATCAACATCATTCGCCTCAATAGGCTCTTCAAATACCTCCATTGATTCTTCATCTCCCAAATTCTCTTTTTTCTCCAACTCTTCTTTAACTTTGCACTCCTCTTCAAGTTCTTCAACTTATTGAAAATTGGTCAAAGCACTTACAATTTGGCTTACTTGATGCTCCAAAGCTTCTAACGTCTTCTCAGTTGCCTCATTTCTTTTCTTGTCCTCCTCAAGGCTTGCTTCCATCATTTCAATCAAGACTTCTACAGATGATTTTTCTTTCTCAACTTGTTGAAAGTTTCCTCCCTCTTGGTTGTCAATATTCCATCCTTGAATTGGTGGATAATTTCCATGAAAACTTCCCTCATAATTGTTTTGAAAATTTCCTTGAAAATCATCCACTCCCATGAAATAAACATCTCCTACTTGATGGTTAGGCATCCTCCACTCTTCTTGCTCCATAGGACTAGGAATCGACACACCTTGCACATTTTGACCACCCCCCAAACTTGTACTATGCAAGACTTGACCATAAGCACCTTGATTCATCATCTTTATTTGTCTTGTCAATTCTAAGGTAGCGAGAGTAATTATCTCGGAGGATTCATTGCAAAGAAAACTTGATTGAAAGTTTTGGCCTTCATCAATTCCTTGAGCACATCTTCTATATAAGTCCAATAAGGCGTAATTTTGGAACGGAGGATTGGTGTTGGGATTTTGTGAAGAATAAGCACATGCTTGATAAGGGTGAAATGTATTTTCATTGTAAGCTTGTTGCCATTCTCCATTTCTTCCTTGATTGTAGTATTGAGAGCTATCTTGATTCCCTTGGAAATTGTAACCATAGTTGCTCTCATTCATGTAGCCTCTTGATTGTGGAGATGGAATCTTTGTACTTTGATTTCCAAAAATATCACTCAAGTATTAGTTCCAACCTTCCATTTAAATGCTCTTCTCAAGGCTTACTATAATTCTTCTTCTCACTTTCTATTTTTGGCTTTGATCCCCCTTCTCATTCTCTCAAGATAGTTTCAAGTACCTATCAAAATGAAAAAGTGAAATAAAAAATTTTTCAAAGCAAATAATAAAAAGCAATAAAAATATCTCTAGTAATACTAACCAAAATACTCATTCGTTAAACCACTAGAAACCTTTGCCTCCCTGGCAACGACGCCATTTGATTAGTCGTTAATTGTCGGAATGATCAATTAAAGAATTTATCAAACCACATGGAGGAAGGTACTAGAGTTTAAGCGATCTCGTGTTTGTCATAGTTTTATAAAGATGATCATAAAGGAGTAGGATTGATCAAGAAATGATAATTAAATAATTAAATGACAAGATAAACAATGGGATAGATGAATGGAAGACGGATGAATGAGCCAAGTAAATAGAGAATGAGACTAGCAATACATAAAGCATGAAAAATCTAGATATCATGTAACGAATTCATATATGTCATGGATTAATAACTAAGGGTCAACACAATTCTACCTAAACTCCCTCTCGAGATGGATAGGATGTAGATCCTTACAAGGGTCTCAAAGTAGCTCCAAGGTTGGTTCTCAATCAAATAATTTCAACTAGGTACTAAGTTCAATTAGAGAGTCCCTTCACACTATCAATTGACCTCTCGATCTAACAAATCGAATGTTCTATCAAAGGGTTCTAATTCCTAAAGGATATCTCTATTTCTTTAAAACTTATAATGCATATGAAGTGTATGATAAAATGATTCAATGAACTATCCTAAACACATAATTGACTTTTCAATCTAATCACATGTCCATGACAATTAATCATACAAATCAACAATACAAATCAAGAAATTAACAATCAATGATAGAAAATTAACAAATTCAATCAACATATGAATTCAATTGTAAAACACCCAAAATTATCCAACACAATTCATATTGCTAATCTCACAAAGGAGATTAGCCTCTCATAGTCTCAAATAAAACAACATAGACAATTGTATCTCTAAAACCCATGATCAAACTATTAAGAAGTCTACAAAAATTAGAAATAGAATCTCCCTTTGAATGTCTTCAATGGAGCTTCTCCTTCTTTTTCTTGTAGTATTCATTCCCCGTTACTTCTCTAACTACTTGGATGGTGTATTGGATGGATGGATTCAAGGATGGGTGAATGGGATGAAGGGTAGATGGAATAAAGAGGAAAAATGTGTGAAAAATGGTGTGAATTAGGTGTAGATTACATCTAGGAACGATTTCTGCCTAATTTTACGTCAAATGATGTATTTGTGGGCCTAGAACCTTCTGGAAGACGTACAGATCCAAAAACTAACTTTTAACTGAACACGGATCGTGTTCAGTACATGGGTCGAGCTCGGTAGGGCGAGCTCGGTACTCGGGTCGATTAGGTGCAATGCAGTCTCACCGTTTCGCGCATAACTTCCACATCTGAAATCCGATTCAAGTGATTCTTATGCTCACACGATTCTCTCTTCCTTGGCTTTCTATCCATATAAAGATCTGATAAAAAGTCTAACATTTGAAAGTGTAACAAGTCATTCAAAGTGGCATATCATTTTAATCATAACTTTCTTGTTTGGACTCCGGATTGAGCTCCATTTTTTCCTACATCTTTCTTTTCGCGTCTAGAATCCATTTTTACCTGAAAATCATACGTTTAAGTTCATTTTCATATATTTCCATAAAAACACAAAATACCACCAAAATATACACAAAAATAGGTAAACAAATACAAAAACACATATAGAAAATGCACTAAAATCTAGGTGAAAATATCGCCAATTAATGGCGCAGGCTTCATACCAATTTATGTACTATTAAAACATGATCTCCACCTATATTCTTATGTCTAATAACTAATTTGACCGTAAAAATTGTAAAAATAGGCGTTCTTCATGGAGTTCTTAATCAGGCTTAGAAAAAAGAATCCGCACGCGCACTGTGATTTTTTAGTGACTTTATGGCGCAAGCTTCATACCATTTATGTACTCTTAAAACATGATCTCCATATATATTCTCATGTCTAATAACTGAATTGATCGTAAAAATGGCAAAAAATGCCCTCCTCAGAGAGTTCTTGATCAGGCATACGGAGAAGAATCCGCACTGCACTGTGATTTTTTAGTGACTCTATGACGCAAGCTTCATACCATTTATGTGCTCTTAAAATATGATCTCCAGCTATCTTTTCATATCTAATAACTAATTTGACCGTAAAAATAACAAAAAACCGCTCTCTTCAGGGAGTTCTTTACCAGGCTTAGAAAGAAGAATCCGCGTCTGAACTTGGTTTCAATTTTGGTTAAATTGATTTAGAGCAAGTGTACTCTATCGTGTGTAGCACGTAAACGACCAAGTGCAAAATTTATAAGATATCGAACCCAAGGGCAAAAGTGGGTAGCCGTGTTTGAGAAATACTTTACTCTAGTAGGACGAATCAAAAGGAGGGGATTGAATTATACTACAAACTAACAACTAAGAAAACAATTAAAGATAGAACATGTACAAATGAGATGGATGATGGGTGAAGGTGAACAATCTAAGAAGTATGCAAGGCTAACAACATTCATGGAAAATGTATATATAGACTCACACACACACATGCATTGGTGATCTTCATGTTATGATATTAAGGACACTCAAAGAGTGTTTTCAATCCTCACTATTCCTATAGGTACTTACGAATATTAATATACCGGTATAGAGATATTATCACGAAGAATTTTCTCTAGTAGGCAGGGACGTTTTCCTAGTGTTCCCTTTCTAAGGTCAAGTGAAAATTGGCTTGGTTCCCCTCATCATATCAAACACTTTCACAAGTAATTATCAATAATATCCTATCATGAGGTTCTAAGCACATGAAGGTTATGACCAAACTCCCCACATACTTAACATAGTCATCTCATGCAATCAATGATTCAATTAAATCACTAAACATAATATTGGAATGATCATCTTAACACTATGAATAGAGAATCTAATCACACAAATCATATATAAAATGAGAATAAGCATTCATGATAGAAAATATTCATAACAATCATTTCATCAAACATGTGGTGTGTAAAATCTACATAATCTCTAATCAATCATATTACTAGTCTCACATGAGGACTAGTCACTACAAATCATAATAGAATCAATACATCCCATAGCTTGCTCCAATTGAGCCAAATAATGAAGAAAATAACAAAATAAAGGTAAGTAGGCTCCCCTTTGATGGTGAACTTCCTCCTCCTTGATCATGCTAAAATCTTTAACCAATAATGAATTCCTCTTCTTAGATTGGTGGATGGATGGATTTATGGATGGATTTGAGAAGATCAAGTGGATTGGATGGATGAAGTGAAGGGTGGAAGAGATGGAGATGAATGTATGTGATTTTGGTGTTTAGTGTGTGTGGAAACTGATCCAAAATTATTCCTCCTATAATTTGTGGCCAAAACTTGCATTTATATCCCTATGGAAGCTTCTAGAACACGTGGAGCACTTAAAACTGACTTTTGCACCAATTCGGGTCGAGTTGGTGTAGCTCGGGTCGAGTTCGGCAGCGCGTGCTGCGCAGTCTCACCGTTTCGCGCATAACTTTCTTGTTTGGTCTCCGATTCGAGTGATTCTTGCGCTCACGCGATTCTCTCTTCTGTGGCTTTCCAACCATATATCATACGCCTAGTTTTGAGCTCTATACAAATACAAAAAAATTATATAAACTGGACGTGCGGCATTTAACGGAGCACGGGTCGTGTTCGGTACACGCCCTCCGCGTGGGCGTGTAGCTGTTTCTGACGTTGGTGCACGCCTACGGTTACAGGCCCATATTTGGCACACGTTTCGAGATTTCAACACCAACTCGACTCGAGTTCAGGACTCTGGTCGAGCTTTGTGGTCGAGTCCAGGACTCTAGTCGAGCTCTGTGTCTAGTTGCGGACTCTGGTCGAGTTGGTGCAATTTTCAGCAATTTTGTTTCGGCTCGTTCTCCCTCGTTTCAACTCCGAATTGAACTTCGTTTTTTTTCACATCTTTCTTTTTGTGTCTAGAATCCATTTTTACCTGAAAATCATACAAATTACACAAAAATATCAATTCTCTAAATATTTACAAATATCGCACAATTTAAGGCATTTAATCATGGAAATCATACATTTATCATTTCAAAGCACACATCTATATATCTTCATATAACACCACCAAATAATATACAAAATGAATAAAAACACTCAAAAATACATAATAATGACACTAAAATTTAGGTGAAAACGACACCGATCAGCATCGCACTCTGATTTTTTATTGAATCTATGGCGCAAGCTTCATACCATTTATGTACTCTAAAAACATAATCTCCACCTATATTCTCATGTTTAATAACAAATGTGACAGTAAAAATTGCAAAAAAATGCTCTCTTCAGGGAGTTCTTGATCAGGCATACGAAGTAGAATTCGCGTCGAATTGTGATTATTTAGTAATTTTATGGCGCAAGCTTCATACCATTTATGTATTCTTAAAGCATGATCTTCATCTATATTCTCATGTCTAATAACATATTTGAGCGTAAAAATGGCAAAAAAAAAGCTCTTTTTAGGGAGTTCTTGATCAGGCCTATAGAGTAGAATCCGCGCCATACTGTGATTTTTTTGTGACTCTATGGCTCAAGTTTCATACCATTTATGTACTCTTACAACATTCTCTCCACCTATGTTCTCATGTCTAATAACTAATTTGACCGTAAAAATAGCAAAATAATGCTCTCTTCAGGGAGTTCTTGATCAGGCTTACAGAGTATAATCCGCGCCGCACTGATTTTTTAGCCCCAAATTTCACCGGAAAGCCACAAATTGAAGCCACACGTGCGCCGCACGTGGGGCTTTCTGGCGAAATTCGCGTTTTCCGACGAAAATTGGACAAAAATTGAAAAAAATCATTAGTTATGAGACAAAATTGAATTATTTATTTTTTTGGGGCAAAAATCATACAAGGCATAAAATGAATTTAACTCCCCTCCGTCCTATGCAAAATGGTGTTTTTGCTTTTTACACGTGGATTAAGAAGTATTATTATTTGATGTGTAGTGTATAGTTATATTAGTGGGTGTGTTGACCCCATATTTTAATTGTATTAGTGGGTGTGTGTAAGTCACATGTGTGTAAAAAGGAAATGAGACTCTTTGGATGTGACACCAAAATGGAAAAAAGGAATCCTTTGAAGGGGACGGAGGGAGTATATCATCACTTTTTATCTAACACTTCTCGTTCATAATATAAATAAGGGTATAAATTAGAACGTTTTCGTTTGCTTTTTACACGTGAATTATGGAGTATTAATATTTTATATAAAGTGGATAATTGTATTAGTTGACCATGTGTGGACCCTTTTACCAAAAAGAGAAAATTGATACTTTAAGAGTAGACGACCAAAAATAGTTAAATGGATACATTAGTGAGGGACGAAAGGAGTAGAACAAGACAAGATTAACATTCAGAATCCTCCCGGTCCATTGAATAAAGCATGTTCAAAATCCAGACGCAAAAGGTTAATTAGTACGTATTGATATACCCATAGCGCGTAATTAAAATAAGGCGGCCAGAAAAATATTACAACGAAAAGATAATGAAACTGCAATCTAAGAATCCATCAGTGGTCATCAGGAGCATGATTACAAAAGATAAATCAACCAAGGACACCATGCTTTAAGCACTCAGCTAATCCAAGTTTTAATTGAAGCATCTTCTCTCTAGCCAACTGCAAAATAAAAGAATAGCTAAAATTGTTCATGTCTTTTCAAAGGGATGGGGTTGAGGTGTGTGAATCATAATTTTCGAGAGTGAAATACTTGACAAGATCTCAAAAGATACCCCGCAAACAAGCTTGGATAAGGGACTTTTATAGACATTCCAATCCAAAGTTCAGATTCCACATTTTATCCTTTTGTCAAATTATTAACAATCTCTCATGCACTACAAAAATTTTGTCTAGAGAAATCTTTACAGATGCACTTTGACCAGCGGAAATTTCTAGAACCATACATAACACCTATAGATATATATTTTAAAAAAAGAAGAGCTCACCTCCTGCACAGCAAGGATTTTGCTTTCAGCGCCATCAAGTTGAACACCAATTTCTTGCTCCACTCGTGCTATGACCTTTCTATGGTCTGCTCCTAAGGATGCCAACGAGGAATTAATATAGGTCATCATTTCAGTGAACCAGATGATATATGATAAAAGATACCATTTCCTCATTTCATGAGTTAAATAAAGCTAATTTGCAGTTACACAAGTATATTTAACAGAAGCAATCTCCTAGCTTCAATCTTGCTTAACTTCACAGTAAAGTTTTGAAACAAAATGCAGCAAGAATAATTTTCAGTTCTGACTAGGACAGGACAAACATAGTTTAAAACTAAAATTGAAGTCTAGTACGCTCTCTACCATCATTTATTGATAAGTAATTCAATTTTCATTTAAGATTATGATACGAGTCAAAAATTAATCAACTGTGGTTCGATTCCACGCTTTGACGTACAACCATGAACTTAATCCCAATGATAGGAATAGTACTGTAAGTACAGTAAAAGGATATGAAGTATATAAGAGTTGATTATCCGCATCTTCACAATTGATAATCCCGCGAATCTTGATGAACTTTTTAGGTAAAATCATATTGCTAAAGTAGGCAAGGTAAGTCATGTGAGTAAGAAATTTCTTACTTTTCTTTTCCAGAGATCGTTTGAGCTCCATCTCATGCTCTTCTAGATCTTCAATTAGACTGCCATAATCCTGGAGGTGCTGGTCAACCTCTTCTTTGAATCTTTTGTATATTCCAAGCAATTGATTCTGTTGTTCTGTAAGAAATATACTAATGTGTGAAGAGAAACCCTTAGAAATTCACCTGTCTTCTAAATAACAACCCACCACTTAGAGGCAAAATAATTTTTAATCTCTTGCTCACTTATCTCTACGAACAAACATCAAAGGTACATATACATGTCACTAATGACGGTTATAATATCTAAAAAAGATTATAGATCCTATCAACCTGGGTAACATTAGCGAGTTCTGTTAAGGCTCAAATCATGCATTTCAGGTCTATTTTTCTATTTCACTTAAACGTTCTTAGGATATTCCCATTTTAAACACTAAGATGTTTTTTGTTCCATTTAAGGATTTTGATTATGTAAAAACAGGAGTTCCTTTCTTTTTCATATGTTGTTCCCTTACAGACCCCCTATATCAAGCTACATTAGCTGAGTACAGAAAGCACAGGTGAAATAATAGTGAATCTGTGGCTTAAGACTCTATGCATTATTATTTTGGTGAGCTCGTATTGGCGGCCAATATTGAGTCACATGGCACTACGCAAGCAGGTTATAACCTCCATTTTTTAAAAAGAAAGCATTTTAACTTTTAATGCTAGTAATAAAATTTGTTAGATTAGTGTTTAGAATAAACAGCTCAATCAAGCTATACACAAATCCATGACTGTGCCTACTGAAGCAGACACCACAATTTTCAATCATTTATGCAGATTGTCTGAAATAGCATTTGGATAGCCCAAAATAGACAACAATCGGTTATCAAGCTATGTTTTCATTGGCACAAACCTTGAAATTGATTTTCCAGCTGTTTCCTTTTCAAATGACTCATATTGGTCAGCTTTCCCCTGAAATATACAAGTGTAACGCTAAAGAGAAAATCCCTCCGAGAACGCAGCCTATCATCATTTAAATAACTTATAAAAACTTTTATCCTGATATCGCAATGCACTTACATATCTGCTTGAATTAGAGATTCAGCATTCTGTAACTGCAAGAATATTTCCTCAGCCGAAGCTCGCAAAATTTCACCAGACCTTCTGCTACTAATTGACTTCATTCTGGTTTTAAGATGATTCAAAGCCACAGCGAATAGCGTTACAGCCCTGAAAGAGAAAGGAGATAGTCAAATACAACAGAAGAAAAGAAAACAATATTGCTAATTCCTAAATCATCTTGTCTACTTTTCAGAGATTTGAGTACCTGGCTAGGCCATGGTCATGGTTCTGTTCCAAGTACATTTCAAGCTCGTCTTTACCCTGAATCCCATCTAATTTATTTGAAGGCAAAAGGAAATTTTACAAGTATTGGAGATGAATATGACAATGATAACGTCAATAAAGAAGCTCAAACAATAGGAAGATGAAGAAGGTATTTCATTAGAACTGATAAACCATTTAATGAACATGATGATGGTATACATCCAGACATTTCAACATCGTTGTCCATACTTAGATTTTTATCCTGACTATGTGGAAAATTCTCGGATAGGAATTTTTCAGATGATAGTTCCTCTGATGCCCCACAATCTGCATATTGATAACACAGTATTAAAAATATTCAAACCAAAGTAGCTTGGTTGTCATTGTGATATGCTCATTACTATGGAGCACAAATTCACATAATCAAAGAGCATGCATATAGCACTCTTTCAGTGTTTGTAACAAGAACATACATTTCATGGTGCATGAGTTGATAAAGTGTGAAGTAAATGTAGATGATTTATTTTTTTAATCAAGATTGAATATACACCTTTCATCGTCAGAAAATGTCAATAATAATTCATATTAACAGCAAAAGTTTAATTTTGATTGACCAAATCTTCTTGTATCCTTTTTAAGGTAAGAACTTAAGCTTCATGATATGAATTTTACAGTTAAGTCCATAGCACTTAAAAGTTTTGGGTTATTTAAAATGAGAAAAGCAATCAAAAAACCATGCATTTACCAGTTAGAAAAGTCAGGATCACACAATTTTTTTACAAAATTACATAAATTTAAGTTCACGTTCAAGTAGTAACTCGAGCATAAAAATTGTGGGGAAATGGAGTGTATATATTGATCCAAGCAGATTTTTGTAAAATCATGCTTACCTGCAGATGTGGATATTTTAATATGATACATACATTCAATATAGAAGAAAAAAATCAATTTATTAAAGGAATTTCACCACTCGACACATATCTAACCAATAATATGTTTAATTGTTAGGGGCAAATGTAATGTTGGAGAACAAATATATATTTTGTAAAGGGTAGACCAAACAGATGTAATATAAGCACATGATGACATATGATATTAGGACAATGCATATTCGAACCTTGCTTATGTGATTGAGAATCTGATCTCTCAGAGTCCGTCACATCAGTTAATGACTTGGACACCTGATTTTCATTATCTGCATCAAATAGAGAGCTTGGTTTCACAAGGAAACTGTTGCTTGAACTATCATTAAGTTCAAATCTATTATACTTAAATCTTATTAAGGAAAAGCAAGATGTATAAAACCATGTAAAAATTACTAACAAAACAGTGCCGCTTAATGTATGTTGTGACTTAAATAATAAAGGATACAGATGGTTCCAGTTGCACACTTGGTTTGCATTCAGAGGATTTTGAAGTTAGCAAACTTTTGAATGTTCGGATGTCTGATCTATTAAAAATTTTACAACCAGGACTCTGTTCATGAAGTTTCCCTTGATTACTTATCGGAAAAAAGCCATGCGACTTGCACTCACTAGGTGGTTCCAAAGGATCATGACCAGTGTCACTCTTGATCTTTACTGGAAAACTAGCAAGATCTTTCTGCCCATCCTTCTTAGAAACTTCATAATGCATTGACTGTTGAACATCCATTTTATCAGTGACCAAATTAAATGGAGGCTCAGAAGAAGTATTATTCTCGTTACAATCTTTTGGCTCAAGAAGTACATCATTTCTTTTTTTACTGGATCTTCTAACAGCGGGAGATTTTCTCCTGTGTACCAATGAATTTTCAAGAGTTGGTATTGATCTGCTCTTTTCAGATTGCAGACTCTCCTCTGCATTTTCGTATTGACGACCCTGACATGTCTCCACTTGAGAATTCATTATTTGAGTCTTATTTCTCTTAGAAGGTAAAGAACCATCATCAAAATAATCACATCTTCCAGACCGATCTCCTCTGAATGAGAAAATTCTCTTCTGTGGACAATCTTTTCTGCGTATGGATTTTGTTGCTTCAGCTTTGTCAATTTGTTTTTTAGTGGAAGCTTTCCTCCTTGTTAAAGAACGAGACGTGGTCTTAGTGAAGGCAGGCGTTTGAGAATCATTTTCAATCGTATCCGAGTTTAGGTTTATCTTTTCAACAGGATTCAGCTTTACATCTCTCTCTCGATCTGGATGCAGCTCCATATAATTAGGGCAGGGACAAGGCTTTTCTACTGAAGATACATTTCCTAAGATCTCCCACAGCTTCACTCTCAGAGTTTCACAGCCCCCAGTTTCTATTATCCTATCTTTATCCTCTACCTGTTCTAGCATCAGCTGAACTTCTGGTTCATTTGAAAATACAATATTATCAGCATGCTCTGCATCATTACCCTTCCCAGCCATCACAAAACAAATATCATTTCCAGACTTCTTTTGCCTGCACCTATCAAATTCTAAACCACCCTTTGTAGCCAAAAACTTATGAGAATGAGCTGCAGACTTTTTCTCTAGTAGCTTTGATCTGGGTAGTTGTCTGCCGACTGCCGTGAAACTTGGAGTATGTTCTGTATCTTGAACTGCAACTGAAGAGGATCTCTTTGTATTGCCTGATCTTGTAGAAACCCAGGGAGAGGTACCCTTCTGTTCAACTGTAACACGCTTTTCCATAAGTGGAGTGTGCCCTTCAAGATGTTCGACACAGTTGCCTTTTATATAAGCTTCATTTTCAGCATTTTGCATCATTGGTTTCTTCATATCTTTCATGTCTGCCTTGGAAATAGAGTCAACCAAAACTCCTACAGAGATTTTCTTGTATTGACTGCAATTCAGGTTATTGCTGCTAAGACTCGGACGCTGACTCGTTAGCTCCTATCATTTGCAAGACAGAGAATGCCAATAAGGTATCAGCCTCCATAACTCTCCATACTAACTGTTAAAAGAGCTCAACAATCTGAACATTTTTTTTTTCATAATATAACTATAAATGGATAAGACAAGCAAAATTTTGCCCATAATGTATTTCTTTACAGAGGTACAAGGTTCTCGTGTATATACACTATAAAGATGTCAAAGGTATTCGTTTGGCAGTGCAATATGTAGCTGGTCACACGCACTGACTATCGTGACCGTACAATATAAAAGCATGAATAATACAATGGATAATAATTAAATATAAATTTGATGCCGGGTTAACAGCTAAAAATTACCTCTGGAAGATCAGTCCGCCTATCAACATCCATTTTCAAAGCTTTAATAAAATTGCAAAATCTTAACCAAAAACTGGATGGAATCCAGAAATCAGCCTCTTAACGGTTCCCCGATCTAGAAGAAAAAAATGGTACTTACTGAGTATAAATTAATACTAATTAACGAGAATAAACGGAGATATAAGTGTGAACATACAGATATCTAAAGCATGTGAGAAGGAATAAGAATCAGGGTGTTTATGTTTGCACGAATGATCTCCGTAGGTTAACAAAAATTAACCCCGGAAAGTTTCGTATTCTCGCACAATTTGGAGTATAAAAATAGCTTCGGATGTGGAATTCTTTAATTAAATCTCAAGCATACTGAAAAACGAGCTCGCTATATGCATAAAATTCACGATGAACAAGCTGGCTACTGGAATAATTTCAAATGTAAAAAGCGAAAATAAAAAATCATGTCATACGCTTGAAGTTCCACACTGCAAAGTGAGATCTAAAGGCAGCTAAGAGATTGGTTTCTTACAGCACCGCCGATCACATCATTCCTGCTACGTGAATTTAGAAGTGATACACAAAGCAATATCTCAAGGGAGACGTTCTTTACGAGTGTCGGGTAATTGTTATTAATGGAGGAGATTGAAGTCGAGGAAGAGGGGCGGGAAAAATGACGCGGGAAGAACAGTCATGTTATCTAGGGCTGGGTGTGTGAATTGATAATAATAATTATATTAGGGGCTGCCCGCATATCCTTTAATTTATAAATTAATAATATATCTATGTCTATATATATATTATATAATAACACGGCTTATGTTGGAAGAACCCGCCAAAATCAACAATAATATTTTAATGAATCCAGCGCAAATCTTGCAGTGGAAGCTTGGAGCATCTATACAGGTATAATCATTTATAAATAAACACGCAAGAAGAGAGGAAAGGAGAAAACTAATGGAGTAATTTGAACTGTGAATTGTACTTTGAAGAGCTAAGAGCTCCGGATAATCTATCAACAGCAATGGGCTCGGCTGAGAAATTCCACCGGGAGTGGGGATGTTAACAAGGCTTGCAGTTCTGAAGTGGGAAGGATTCCTAAAGAGTTGGCAAATTGCAGCAGCTTAATTAGTTGGTTGGATCTCAATAGCAACAAATTGAGTGGTGACATACCACCTCGGCTGGGAAGGCAAATCAATTTCGTGGACAATGGTTAAATCCATTTCACAAATTCAGATAGAGTTGTAAATTAGCAAAGAGATTTGATTAATATTAGAGTGAGGCTCTTGTGCACCTGGGCGCACGGAACAAATTCCGTGCGCCTTTACAATTTTCATGCCCCTTTACAATTTAAACCCCTAGCAATACATGGGTTTAAATATGATTGGAGGAGAGGCTGTGTTCACACGGGGACACGGAGCATCTTTCCGTGTCCCCGGACGCACAGGAGCTTTTGCCTTAATATTATACAGTTTTGCGTGGAGTTAGATACAGCTAAAGAAGAAATCGAAGCATTCAATCAACAAGCATAAAAAGGCAAATCAGATTACAACACCATGCTTCGACTGTCATTGGAGAGATGAATAAAATTCGGGATATGAAAGAAAAGCACGGTTGAGCCTATATTCGGAGGAGATCTCCCGCTGGGCGGCGATCCTCATTTCACCGAGATGCCGGAGAAGAAACGCCTCTCGAAGGCGGAGAATCGCCGCTGGGCGGCGTATCAGGATATCCCGATGGAGGCGGGGTCGACGCCGGCGGGGACAGTGAGCTGGTGCTGGGAGGTGGGGTGGAAGGGGAAGGAGACGGCGTGGATTTCGGAAAAAAAATTGCTAGTCAGCCTACTACTCTGATCGATTATATTGATTTTTTTAAGGTAAAATTAGTATTTTTAAATATTAAATAAAATATAAATTATGTTATTTAGGAGACGTTTCGAAAAATTGAGCTGTATTAAAAGTTATTTTTATGTGGTCTTTTATTTTTAGAGTACGAAAGTATTAGACAAATTAAAAAAATAAAAAATAAAGAATGAAAGGAGTATCTCAGTTACAATGTAAAATCTTTTAAAATATTTATGCTAATTCTTTCTTAATATAATATTAAAATTTTTGTAATAAATTATAGAGTAATAACGTGGAGATACTTAAAATTTGGGCAAAGACTTGTGTGAGACCTTCTAACATAAAAATTTACGTGAGACTGTCAAAAAGTAATAATTTTTATATTAAAAAGTGATATTAAAATTAATGAAAAGTAATAATTTTATTTCATGAACAATTATAGTATAAATAAAAAGTGATAATATTTTATAGCGAAAGTGATAACGTTTTATAATAAAAGTGATAACTATTTAAAAATAATGTGTATAATAATGGTTTTACGTGATACGATCTCACACAAGATCTATCCTACAATTTGAGATAAAAATATTAATATTAATTAATTAATTAATGATACGCAGTAATATTAGAAGAAAAATAAAAAACCCAACAAATAATAAGTAAAAACATGTGCAAAACCTCATAGATTTTAATCATTTTATCTTATTTTGTGAGAGGGATTTTCCATCCACTACTTAAGCTATCTTTGTAACTTTTTCTTTCTTTTTCCATTTTTTTTATAGACAAATTAATTTATAAGACTAATAAAATAAATACATTATAAAAAAAATTATACTCACTCCATCCTGGACAGAGAAATTTATTTACATTTTGCACGTAGATTAAAAAATATTATTATTTTATGTGTACTGGGTAGTTGTATTAATAGTGAGTGGTGAGCTATATGTGGAGGTCTTTATCAAGGTGAAAATGGTGATCTTTGAATGGGACACCCAATATAGTAAAATGAAGATTTTTCGGTGATAGAGGAAGTATATATCATTCAATTATATTATTTAATTAATAATTCCATATATAATAAGTGATAACATTTTTAAAATTAAAAGTGATAATCATTAATTAAATTATTTAATGTACACATTATAAACAAATAAAAAGTGATAACATTAATAAAACTTTAAGTCACACTATATTATGGAGAAGTGATAAATTAATGTTCATTAATTTATTACATTAATAATTTGTAATAAGATCAAAATTGATAATATTTTCAATAAAAGGTTATACTTACCTAAGGAAAAGTGATAACACATCAATTGAACTATTTCATGAACAATTAATAATATGAATAAAGAGTGATAACATTATTAATGTAAAGTAATATCTAATTATATAAAAATGTTCGATTAAATTTGATAACAGGTCATTCGAACTATTTCATTGAAAGCATAATATTTTTAATTATAAATGATATTTCAATCAACAACAACAATAATTTAACTAAACAATTTTATATATGAATAATTAATAAAATGAATAAAAGTTATACTATCATTTTTAATAAAAATTAATATTTAATTAATTTTTATAATATTAAATAAAATTACATATTATTATTTTTAATTATTAAAAAATTAAATAACATTAATTTTCAAATGCATTAGAGATAAAAAAAAGGACATTATCCTAATTAACTAGACAACATAAGCATAATATTACACTCAATAAATCTGTGAGACGATATCACTCAATATCTATCCCAAGTAATATTATATGAATAGAAAGATATGGAGAAATATATGACGGAATGGAAAGAACCTTTTAAATAACTAATTTTAAATTTAAACGAAATACATAATGTAATGTTTACGTACAAATATCATGAAAAAGTAAATAATGAGTATTGTATAATATTTTAATAGATAATAAGAGGAAAAATATAATATTTAATGTGTAGTAGTTAGTTTTATTAATGTTTGATGGGGATCCTATGTGAAATAAATAATTATTTTTTTTATCTTACTTGATAAAAAAATAAATGTAAATCGCGATAAAGCAAAATGAAAAATATAATTCTTTGTTGTGGAAGATTATGAAGACTCAATATACAATTCTATCTTTTACATGATTTTAAGGTAGATCGAGACATATTTCGCAATTTATTAAAAAAATTATTTTTTCTTATTTATTTCAGAAAATATTATAATTAGATAATTAATTTCACAAACTTTCTTTAATACATTAAAAATATGAAAAATGGTGAAAAAAATTTATAGTTGATTTTGAAAATTATTACCATCATAATTATTTTTAAAAAATATCACTTTTTGATATTTTTCTTTTTTTTATCATTTTTTATTATATAATTGATACTTACACATATAATAGTGTGCACACATATTTACTAAAAAAAATACTATGTATGATCACATATATAGTTACATGTAATTTTGTGTGGAAAAAAAAAGTCTATAACATTATATTTACACTATTAGAGGTCGTTTGTTTGTGGGTATGAGATATAAAGGTATTATGTATAATGAGATTTGTTTGACTTGTGATTAATTGTATTTTTGTTTGGTATGATGGAAAAATGAGATTGTTGATAACTAGGTATTAGTTATTTTATGTTTGTTATTGAGTATTAATAAATGAGATAATAAGTAAAATGACATATTTACCCTTATTGTTTTTGTTTTTATTGTTATTATTATTATTATTATTATTATTATTATTATTATTATTATTAATAATATTATTATTATTAATATTATTATTATTATTATAAAGTATTATTATTATTAATTATTAATTATCAATATATATTATTAATTATTATTATTATTTATTATAATTATTAATTATTATTACTATTTTTATTAATAATAATAATAATTATTATTATTATTTATAATAATTATTATTATTTATTAGAATTAATAATTAATAATTATAATAAATAATAATAATAGTAATAATAATTTATTAAAATAATAATTAATAATATTATTATTAATACATAATAATAATAGTAATAATAATAATAATTAATAATTAATAATATATATTGATAATAATAAATCATATAATAATTAATTAATAATAATTGATAATAAATAATGTTAATATAATAACAATAATTAATAATTAAAAGTAATAATAATTAATAATTAATAATATATATTGATAATAATAAATCATATAATAATTAATTAATAATAATTGATAATAAATAATGTTAATATAATAACAATAATTAATAATTAAAAGTAATAATAATAATAATAATTACTAAATAATAATAATATTAAAATAATAATTAATAATATTATTACTAATAATACATAATAATAATAGTAATAATAATGATTAATATTAAAAATAATAGTAATAATTAATAATTATAATAAATAATAATAATAATAATAATAATAATTTATTAAAAATAATAATTAATAATATTATTATTAATACATAATAATAATAGTAATAATAAGAATTATAAATAATAATAATAATAATTAATAATTAATAATATATATTGATAAGAAGGTCATGTCATACTCATAACTAGCTATCCTCACACTAAATAAACCCTAAAATTAGTTGATTCAACTAATCATCCAAACATCTAATTGTAATTATCATTATAATCAAATGCAAGAGTAAATTAATCATACAACTCATTATATAAATTAAGAAATATAGAAATTGAGATAAAAATTGGATTTAACAATTACTTAAAAATAATATATTATTTAAAACTAACATATTTTTTAAACAAAGGTAAAAGCTAGGGATGTCAACGGGACAGGTCGGACCGGGTAATTAACTACCCGGACCCGACCTGTTCCTAAATCACCCGCCCCGTGACCCGTACGGGTCTCAGTATAGGGACCCAGAACCGTATGGGGCGGGTCCGACCCACCCCGCCCCGATTTTTTTTCTTTTGATACTTCTTTTTTTTATACTTAAATGCTCGTAAGTTACCATCTTAAATATAATTACTAATTAGACAGTTAGTTTACAAGAGTTGATTTTTCTTTCAACTTATCATTCGTTATTCCTAATCACCAAATTTTACAAACAACTAAAATTTTAGATAATAATAATAATAATAGTAGTAGTAGTGAGAGTGAAAATGGGAAATATTTTAAAAAATAACTTTAAATAATAAATAAAATATAAATAACATATTATATATATATACGGGTCGGGCCGGGCCGGGTTGTGTACCTGCGGTTCTAGAATGAGACCCGGACCATACCCATTCCCAAACGGGTCCGAGGCGACCCGCCTCGTTTTCGTTACGGGCAGTACCCGCGGGCCGGGCCCAAATTGACATCCCTAGTAAAAACTTCTACTGACCGAAATAAATTAGACCCCTTAATAAAATTCTTCATATCGTTTATGATAATAGGATAGGAAGTTTGTCAAGTTAGGAATTCTTTACATGGATAGAAAGTTAAGAGATATACCCTCCGTCCCCCGATAAGTGTCCGTTTGCTTTTTGCACGTGAATTAAAGAATGTAATATTTTAAAGTGTAATGAAGTGAGAGAAATAATATTTTAAAGTGGAGTGGATAGTTGTATTTGTGTTGAGTGTGGGTCTCATGTGTAGTGGATTAAGTATAATAATATTATTGTGTGTTGTCACATCAACAAAAAAGGTAAATGGACACTTTGTATTGGGACGGACCATGACAAAATAGACATCAAGGGGACATGAGGAAGTATTATTTTGGCGCAATAATAATATGGGAAATTGGAATCTAATGATAGAATTATGATCAAAACCGTCGCGCAATGTAGTTAGAGGATGGATTTCCAAAATCAGTCATATTTTCTATTTTCCATATTTTCCCTAAATTAATCATATTTTCTATTTTATATCTCGTATAATTAATTATGTTGAGTTCGGATGTCCTTATAAATAAGGGAATTAAGATCAGGTAATTATCTTAATTAATTATATTGAGTTGGGTTGTTGAAATAAATAAGGAAAGATAAGGTAAACATCACTACCCTGATAAAAAAAAAAAAAAAAAAATTATGATGAGATCGCGTTATTACAGGATGGATTTCCAAAAAAAAACTAATCATATCTTCACTATTTTCCATATTTTCCCTAAATTAATCATATATTCTATTTTCTTGGAGCACAAGTGTATATTTTCCTTATTTACTCGTACAAATCAAATAATTTTCCTTATTTACTCATATAAATCAAATATAAATATCGAATCGGTATATCCCATTAGGTCATCTCTCTCATGGCTCTCCCCTCTCTCTGTCTGAAAAAGGCCTTTTTTCGTCCGTCCTCGAGTACGACAATATGGTGATCAAGAAATCCATGAAACCCTCCGATTCTATCGGTAGATACCTCAGCTACACCTTGTCATTAAAGTTCAAATATTCTTTGGACAACACGTGCACGTTGAAAATCCCCACCGTCGAAATACCTCTCACGCATACGATGGTTGAGAAATATCTGCGTGAACCCCTCAAAAAAGCTCTTCAACCTCTGAATCTGTCGGAGAAGGAGAGAGCGTCGCTGATTGGAAACCTGGAGTTGCAAGTGCAAATTATTCATTGTACAACAGTCGCATGCAATAAAGACTCTCTTCATTTCGAGATCAAGATCCAACTGGTTTTATTAACTGGAGTTCGTGATCAAGTTTTATCTGCCGAAGGGGGTTGCTGCATCTGCCTGGACGGTGTTTCCGGCCGCACAGCCGCCCGCCTGCCCTGCTCGCATGCTTTCCATATCACTTGCTTGAGGATCGGTTATCAATGCCCACTTTGTCGCACCAAATTTGTAGAGTAGATTCATATGATGATCAATTGTATCAAACTGGCTTCTTTATTAACTTGAGATGAATTATCAAGTTTTCTGTATATTTATTTGTTGCTTATCTTATTTTTATTTTTTTATTTATTTCAAATTTATGCTACATAATTGTTGATGTTACTCAAATAGACTAGGAAGGGCACCTCACTCCGTGAAGTGTACCCCGTATATAGTGTTTTTTTTTTATATTTATTTATGGCAATTGCTGTACTTGTAAAAATTGCAAGAAATTGCTTGCAATATTCCTATACACATGTATCATACTTATGTTAAAAAAATGGACATTTAGAGTAGCAAAATGAGGTTTGCAGAAGCATTCCAAACAGATTGCCATCTAAGTATGCAAGTCTTGTTTTTGTATGTTTGATAGTACGACGGGTCTAAGGGCCTTTTTCTGGAGAAGTCGTGGCTGAAAGGAAGAGCTTTGATGCAGAAACTTTGCTCTTTTGATCTTCATTTGGCAGGATGCAAGCGATGATCACGTGTCTTGTGGAATTTTGTACCTAGGTTGGGCTTTGTAATGTCTAAAGAAAGAGCAACCGCAGAGATCTGGCTTTTTTTAACATCAGATGGGCTAATGATCTCCTCTTTTTCTATCATATAACTCAACCACAAAGAGTAACCTATAGCGATGTAATGAAGAGTAAGATTAGATTGCTGTTGGATCCAATAAATACGTATTACGAGTATATATGATGTAAAGTAGGTGAGAGTGAAGACTTACATTGGAGCTGGACGTAGAGTATGGTCGTTGAAATAGACAGGTAAAATCACGTCCGTACGTGGCACCATATGTCCTCAAGCAATTCATACAAGCTAAGAAATAAAGAGGCGATCTGCTTTTTAGTCATCACAAGCCTAGAAGATCAGCTTAAAATCGATCAAAATAATTTATCAATATACACATGAAATGCCACATTTTGAGTTATCATTTTCTACACAAGCAGTCCAACAATGGTGTGAACTTCTTCTTTATTACTTCTTTCTCACTACCAGAAAGAAAGAAATGTGCATCAGTATTTCATTGATTTCAAAATAGCTAATTGAGCGAGTAAATGAAATACAATTAACCAAATGTAGCAACTACAGCTGCCACCTACCACTATTTGTTGTTATTGTCTTGGAGTAGACACCTTGCAGAACCCAAAAATTACATATGTCAATTTAAACTTCTGGTTGAGTCAGCTGCAAAAAGGGTAGACAAAGTAAAGAAATAGTAAAAAATGCAACAAAGAGAAGGAGATCGAATGAGTATCTCATTTAATGACAATAATAGATACAAAGTTATTCCAAGAATTGTCATCAAGGGCCTTAAATATTATACTACCGCTAGTTTCGAAAGAAAACACTGATAATACTAATAATATACCAATTAATATCAAGTAATAATTATAACCTCAATTCCAAAATTCCAATGAGATATAACCTCATCACATGCATACGATATACTAAAGTTTATGACCTAAGATACGATAAAGTTTATGAGCAACTTAATAGAATAAAGTCATAAACCTAATAGCTAGAAAAAGAAGACCTAACATATGCTTGTGAAATTTCAATTTATAATTATGAAACAATTGTTTACTATGCAAAGGGACTGCTATAGAGCTCTTCCTTCAAGGAGAGGCAAGGTTATAGGTAGGAAATTGCAGATTAGGTGAGATCATTGAACTATAAATGTACTCTTGGGGCAGCATGAAAATCTGAGGTTGCAACGTGAAGAGTAGCCAAGTTCTCAATGCTATTGTACATGACCCCTATGTCACAATGATTGGCCTCCCGAATCAAGGCCATAAGGTGTGCGGAGTAGTGATCGAATGCACAACAATCAAAACATACAACATGCATTTTAACTTCGAACTCTGGAGTGGCTACCAAAGATTCTACCAAGAGACAATTTTGGCACACTTTTCGGCTAGATTTTGTAGATTTATATCTGTAAATGTGACACAGTGAACCATCACAGTTATACTCGTATTCCAGTGTCATCTCAAAACATTCATGAATGAAAGTTGCAGCAGGCAACTGTACTATATTTTTCCTAGCATAACAAGTTGGGTATCATAGAAACCGTACTGTTCTTCATTTACTCTTCTTTCCATTATTATGTTATATATTACTAAAGTTATTGTATGCTAATCCAAGCAGATGTTGCAAGTACCAATCAGAGAACAAAGTAATAATACTTTGTTAAAAGTTAACACTTTTGTGAGTTACTAAATCACAAGATCAATGTGGTGGTATAAATCGAGTCAAAACAGAGTTGTGGAAGATAAATTGCACATGGGATGCACAAATTCATAGGCAGAAATTCTGTATATTTAAACATGCGTTAAAAAGATCACCGTTTCATGTCCAGAATTGGCTAAAAAACTGAAAATCAGCCATGTTTGAAGGCTTTTCATGATGCTGTCACTCACAAGTACTGTCGTATAATTATTGCAATAAAATTAAAATCCAAGACATCGTTGCAGCCATACAGCATCATATATCAATATAATCACCTGAAATTAAATGAAATTCGCCCAAGTTGAAGTTCATAATATAGAAGTTAGACTTGATAACTATGTCTAGAGCTAATTCCTAAAAGCTAACAAAAAAATAAGTTCGTAATTAAATTAAGAAAATAAAACAAGTTCAGGTAGATCATGTATGATACCGTCTCATGTGAGACCATTTTTAACTTTTTTAAATAGTTATCACTTTCACTATAAAACGCTATTACTTTTGCTATAAAACATGAGTGAGGCTCTTATGCTCCCAGGGGCACCGAACCCCTTTGCAATTTAAACCCCTAGCAATATAGGTTTAAACAGAATAGATGGGGAGACTTGTGTTCCTATGAGGGCACGGTGTGTCCCGATGGCGCAAGAGTTTTTGCCATAAAATATTATTACTTTTAATTTATATACTATAAATGATTTATGAAATAACATTTTCACTTTTAATTAATTTATAATCACTTTTTTTATAAAAATTATCACTTTCTCTCTATCTCACGTAAGCCTTTATCCTTATATAAGATGATCTTACAAAGTCTTAGCTCATGTATTTTACCCTAATGACTAAAAAATTTTAAACCATGCTACATCAAACCAAATATCAACCATGAAATTATATATCACTGTACTCGTTACCTTCATTTAATATTTAATACCCAAAATACTTCCAAAATTGTTCTTCTTACATTTCTTATTGATATTAATAGAGTCGAGCAATGTGCTTCAATGGCCATTGGTCATAACGTATTATAAAAAACTAAGCTCAACGTTACATGTAAAATAATAAACACTTGATTCCAAAATTATTTACTAATTGTAATTATAGTACTCCCTCCATCGGTGAACATTTTATCATTTCGAGAGTTCACACCAAAATTGAATATTTTCTTTTTTAAACACATGAAACCCACACACATTACTAATACAATTAACATATGATATGATACCACAAACCCAACTAATATAATTAACCACTGTATATTAAATAATAATACTATTTATTCTAAATAAATTTCATTTTAAAGAAATTGATTTTTTTTAAAAAAAATTAAATTAAAATAATTTGGGGATTTGAACTTAGGTTAAATTTCTCTCTCCTCTATACCGTGAACTTCAATTTCTGAGGTGGTGAGATTTAGGAAAGCAATTGAGTGGTGTGGTTCGAGTTTAGGAGATTTAGGAGTTGAATTTCGACCAGATTGGCTTTTGAGATTTAGGAGTTTCGAGTTTCGATTCAGAAATAAAGAACGTCATTGCCTTCAAACGAACATTTAATTTCTTCTGCTACATTATTAGATTTTTATGATTAAAATTGTGCTGGAGTTTTTTTCGGGTTATGTTGAATGTTGTTATATTGATCAAGTATGACTTAAGGTTTCAACGTTGTCATGTTTCTTCAATTTAGATGACTAATTTTAATCATTCTTTTTTTTTTTTAAAATTTTACATCAAATAATATTATATTCTTTATGGTTCTTGTTGATGATTGGTAGAAGAAGAGGAAGCTTTGGATAGTGAGTGGACAGGAAATACAATTTTCTTGGGTGGAGGGGAGACTAAGGTATATATTCTTTTAATCATGTGTATGCATATGACCAGTCTGGTCATCTTATTCAATCCTTTATTTCTTTGCGTTGCAGTGATGATATTCCATAGTTCGTTGAATTTTTTGGATTCAAATGCCAATGCCATGTCATGTGTGATTGTGTGTGTGGCAGGGCTGTGCTCTGTTTAATTGTTGTCTTTTGATTGATGAGGTGAACAAGTAGTAGTTAAAGATGCACATATTGAATGCTAGTGCAGACATGAATTTATCTGTTCCACATGTATCAGTGTGCAGAATCATGAGTGTGCACATATTTGTTTAAATTGTTTGTTTGATAATTGTCAGCAAAACCATTATCTCTCATATACTTAAAGATGTTTATATTACTTTGTTCCTTTGAATTTGCTTATAGTTTTGGTTACTGTAAATATATTTCCTTTTATGGACTACTGAATAGATGAATATAATTTAGGTTGGCACATATGTTGGGGAATAAGGGTAACATATTGTCAGGAAGAAAAGTATTACATGAATTATAATTTATCATTTAATGTTCCAATAGGACATTATGAATGGAATGTAATGCCTTTTGGATTAAAAAAATGCTCCTTCTGAATTTCAGAAGATTATGAATGATATTTTTACTCCTTATAGTGAGTTTATAATTGTGTATATTGATGACATTTTGGTTTATTCAAAAACAATTGAGATGCATTTTAAACATTTGCATATTTTTAAAACTTTAATTGTTCAAAATGGATTAGTCATATCTAAACCAAAAATGGAATTATTCCAAACAAGGATTAAGTTTCTTGGTCATTTCATAGAAAAAGGAAATATTATTCCCATAAACAGAAGCATAGAATTTGCAGATAAATTCCCAGATATAATAACTGATAAAAGTCAGTTACAAAGATTTTTAGGGAGTCTTAATTATATTGATCCATATTAACATAATCTGGTTAAGGATACAGCTATTCTTTATGATAGACTTAAGAAAAATCCTAAACCTTGGACTAATAGTCATACGGAAGCAGTTAAAAAGATTAAATCTAGGGTAAAAATATTACCTTGTTTAATGATCAGTAACCCAAATTGGGAAAAAACCATAGAAACTGATGCCTCTAATATAGGCTTTGGTGGTATATTAACCCAGATTAATCCTGATACAAAACAAGTTTTTCTTGTTAGATTTCATTCGGGTAAATGGAATAATGCCCAGAAAAATTATGCTACTATTGCTAAAGAAATTCTTGCAATAGTTAAATGTGTTTTAAAATTTCAAGATGATTTATATAATCAGAAATTTACTATTATTTCAGATTGCAATGCAGCTAAATTCATGTTTCAAAAAGATTTTAAACATGATGTTTCTAAACAAATGTTTGCTAGATGGCAGGCTCATTTAGCCCCATTTGATTTTAATATTGTTTATAAAAAGGAAAAAGATAATAATCTTCCAGATTTTCTAACCCGTGAATATTTTAATGATTACAGAGATGTACAGGGGAAGAGGATCTCCGTCTAATTATAGAGGAAGAGGAGGAAGGAGTTATACTCCTAATACTCCTAACAGTGGACGAGGAAAATCCTCTGAGATTATATCTCAACATGGGAAAAAGAAGCTTGTGAATAAAAATCTTTCACAAGAATTTGAGACATCTAGCATGGATGAAGAAAGGAGTAATACTCCTACTTTTGCAAAAGTTATTGGTAATGATGAATCTGACAGCATAGGATATGTCAGAAAGGATTACGAAGAAATTATATTTCTTTTGGAAGAAAAAGATTTGAAATGGAGTGATAACCCATGGTTTTTAATGCAGAGATATTTGGATAATGGTTCCAATGTTATGAGGACATATAAGTCTAGAAACTATTATGAGCAAATTTTAATCCAGAGTGGATCATGTGATTTTACTCATTATTCTGGAGCTCATCCTGAAATTTATAATTTTAGTAAAATAATAATAAAAAAGGTTATATCATTAGAAGAATGGGGAATTTCTCCATTAAGAGAAAAAGAGATTGTTAATAATAAAACAAAAGCAGTCTTTAAATATAATTATTGGAACTATTGTGATGCATTCATCAGGTTTGTCAATTATGAGAATGATAAACATAAACATACTTGGTTTATAAAAATGTGTTCTCAAGTTTATAACTATGAGATTCCTCATTGGTTTATACACTGGTTCTATTGTCTTAGTCCAGTACCAAACATATTACCAGAAGAAATTAAAAATAATTTTAACAAGTGGGTGGATGTTTCTCCCCAATTAATAAAGAAACAAGATGCTAAACTTTTCATAGAAGGTATAGCTTCCTGTTACTTTTTTATAGAATTCTCGATTCCTTGGATTTTAAAATGGAATCCTGAATTTGGATACACTAAAACAGGATTCCCTGTTTGTTTAGAACATTTCAAGTGAAATTTTGGGATAAATTATTCCAGATTGATCCAGATACCAAAAAGCCTTATGGTGAGGAGACATTTACTCTAATAGAGGAAAAGGTACTTCTATATGAAGAAAAACAAAGAGATAGTCAGACCATATCTCCCTTTGATTATATCTTGAATAAATAAAAAATGAGGCTTGAAAAGATGACGAAAGAACAGATGATATCTGTTTATCTTGATGAGATGAAGAAAAATTTATATTCCCAATTTGGAGAAGCCTCAAAATCTGAATCCATTGCATCAGAAAATATGCAGGAGGCTTATCAGGATTCACAAGATCCAAATGATGCATATATTGATGATATGTTTGATGCAATTAAAGATACTCTGGTAGAAAAATTACAACTAGAAAAAGAAGGATCTTCTTCACAATCAATGAAATCGGGAAAATAAAAGACCTGAAGAAAAATGGCGTCACTGCTTACGTCATAAATAGTAAAGCAGCCAGATGATGTCACTGCTTACGTAATGAATAGTAAAGCAGTCAGACAAGACACTGTTCATAAACAGTGAAAGCAGCCGAAAATTTTTACAGGAATCTTACTGTACACGACGAAAATTTTGGCTTTTTACTGTTCATTCACGCGTTTTTTACTGTAGGGACGCGTTTTCGTTTTGTATAAATAGGCTGTTAGTTTTTATTGGGAGGTATCGATCAGAAAATCTGCCTTCTCTCGTCTGATCAAAGTTGTAAGCTCATGTGTTGAGCAACCCTCTCTTTTGTAAAATATATAAATTTGTATCAATAAAAATAATATTCTGAGTACATCTAATTTGTAAGTATTTACAGTTTTTATTTATTGTTTTTTTTAATTTAATTATGTTCATGTTTAGCCTTATAGGCTAAATTATACATGTGTTGATACATAAACTATTTGTTATGCTAGCATGGCTTATATATGAATTAAGGCTAGGATATACTTGTGTGAATCAATAAGGTAGGATTTAATAATTGGCCTTATTAGGTTAATGATGCTTAGAATAAATTGGCTCTTGTCTGTAAGTCCCAGGTTTTAGCCATGTAAAGGCGTTGTGATGGGCATGTTTAGAGTAATATTTATTTTAGCATTATTTGTTAATAAGATGACAGTTATTGCTTAATTCTGTAAATTGTCCTTAAGATTTCACACTAGTCGGTCCAGTCCATAGTTTATTATATTAATTATTAATATTAATATTATTTATTATAATTATTAATTATTATTATTATTTATAATTATTATTACTATTATTATTATGTATTATTAATAATAATATTATTAATTATTACTTTTAATTATTAATTAATTATTATTATTAATACTTTTAATTATTAATTATTATTATTACTTAATTATTATATTAATTATTATTATTAATATAATAATAATTAATATTATTGGATAAGGGTATAATGGTAAAATTACATTTAATATCTAGGTATTAAATGACTGTATTGTGCACCCCACCTATTGAGGTGGGATACACAATACCAAAGAAATGATATTATTAATATAGGAGGATTTTAATACCTTTGACCAAGTATTATTAATACATCGAGATAAACGTGGTATTACGAGGTATATTGCATCAATCCCACCTTAATCCTAGCAAGCTTTTCGTATTCACTCTTATCAACTTTTATTCAACCACCAATATAAATACTTTCTTTATATAATAATAATATTTAAATCCGTATTACATATGCATTGTTTTATAAAAGACTTTTTTTCATTTATTTATTTTTATTTATTTATTATTATTAATTTTTATACAATAATTTAAATAATATTATACCGCGCATCGCTCGGTGTATTACTAGTTTATTTAAAGACGTAAACATGTTTATATAAATAATAAAATAAAATTAATTATGATAAATTGTTATATAAATGCATTTAAAAATTTAATTGATCTGAAAAGATGACATTTAGGATTAGTCGACATTTTATATTTTTCTAGAGTATTTAATATATCATAAAATAATAAAACTGTATATTTCAAATATTGACAAAATTTGTAATGGAGGATCATTTAATCCGTTATATAGTGATAATTTAAATCTAGTACCTTAATGCCACTCATGAGCAGAATAGAAATTTGAGGTTTGTAAGCTATCTTCTACTCACTCATATCTTTTAAATGGAACCAGCATAAAAATAATATTTGCAAAGACTCTTCAAAGACTTTCGGGCATTCTAAATACTACGATGAAACAAAGCCTTGGAGTGAAAGATATGATCTTGCATTTTAATAAAGGGTATTCTTGTCGTGTTTAAATTAAATATAAGTCAAAGTGGATAGTAATTTTTTGAATCATGAAATTTATTTAGTAGTTTAAACAAACTTCGAGTGGATATTTGTAATTTAACCTAATTTATAAATGTCGGTTAATGTTCTAATTTTTTTTTCTTTAGAAATTTAAAAGTACAAGTTTTTGTACAAAAAGGATATAACATTCAATATAAAAAGATGAATAAAATTGAATTTCGGCACCCGATTCTACAATTTTTTTTCAAGATAATAATAAATTATTAAATAAAAGTAAAATGAAAAGAAATAAGGAATTAATTTTTTCACAAAATTCAATTCGATCATTGTAATACAAATATAACCATAAAAGGAATAAGAATCTGCTTTACATCCCTGACATTACATTACACCATGAAATGTATTATTCAAATTTATGCATAATCATTCCTTCATTTATCATTGTTTCATGAGACTGACTATCTATACATATTCTTGGTTCAACAATTTATCTAATTATCTATCTATTCTAAGATTATTACAAAGATGGCCAAGTTCAGGCCTTCCATCCATCCAAGTAGTGAATCTCGTCTCAGTGGCTGAAGTGCTGTAGAGATAGGATCTAAAGGCGATCAGAAAGAAGTATCGCCTGCACAAACAATTTTGTTAGTGTGACCATCCAAATTACAGGCACTAGCTACTTGGAAAACAGGGTGAATCCCTGGAAGGGCAAACAGGCATATGGTATCGAAAGATTCTAAAAGGAACCAGTGTAAATTTAAACTGGAAAATATACTACGGAGAAACAAACCACTGAAAACACACCAGATGACTAGGACAAGATATAGCATAACAAGAGGTAAAAGATGGGTTGAAGCAGGATTTGGCTATTATGGATACTGGAACCAACCTTAAAGCCTTAACACCCAAATCCTCAAGATATGCTTGTTGTTCATCACTATCATCTGAAAGCTTTTCAAGTTCCTTGCTGTAGTATAGAATATCATCCCTCAAATGTCCAGCACCAGCACAGCTGAGAGAGGAAAGACTTGATGACTTGATGAAGGATTTTAACAAATATAAAAGGCCATAATTTTCTTTAGCATCAGTTTTATCATAATTACTGCAGCCGCTTTTATGAATTAACTATCGTATTCAGTATTGCACGGAGCATGCTGATTTGCCAACACCAAGTGCATATTAAATTTTAGCAGTGTAGTAAATGAAACCTCTTTGGTTCATGACTTTATAATACACAAATGATTACATCAAACATGATGAGATTTTAGCTAGGGGGCAGGCCATGAAAATATTATTTTTCTAGTCCATAAGCAATGATGTGAGGACATCTTCCTGACAAATCCCACAGCTTGTGAAAGAACTTGTAACGACCCAATTATTTATGATCATTATTTATTTATTATTTTTAATATCATATTTAGAAGATAGATATCCTTTTCCACTTTTCTCTCAAGTAATCATCCCTAATCCCTTAAAAGTAGGAACTAATTTTCTACGTATACATAAAATCCCATTCCCAACCATATGTATCATACGTCTCTTCCTGTTAAGTTAGAGGAGTCTTTCTTCACATCGTACAAACTCAGAAAAATCCCCACGTGATAGTCAACGTTCTTTTAGTAGAGAGTAAAACAATAAGTCAAGGTCTTAATTGGTGTGATTGTTGAAGCATCGACGCTGTTATTTTCAAAGGGATCATCGATTGTCTTCTCCTAAGTCCATCGAAGTGTAAGTTTTAAACCTTCAGAATCCACACGTATGCATAAATAGGTTTTGTTTGGATTAACATACATGATTAATCATTAGTCAAATTCTATGTTTTGCTTTGACCAATCACTCTCTCGCAGCATGTAGCGCCCTGTTCCCAAGCCTAATAATAAGTTATTCACTTATTTCCTTAGAAGTTATACACACATATCTGATCTTACCTTAGGGATTAATGCATATACTAATCATATTTTATTAATATATTTTATTAAATATTGTTAAGATGGTTTGCGATTTGAGGCTTCATTATGCGTCAGAATGTTAAGTCTATAGGTTAGAACGTATATATTAATTTATTTCGTACCCGATTTCATTAGTTTTATTATTATTTAATTACATTTTAAGAAAATTCTTTAATACTTAATATTTTTAGATTAATAACAGTAATGCCTTAGTGTTATTTTTCTAGGCATTTGGGGTTATTATTGATTATTTTGTTAGAATGTTATTAGTTTAGTAGTAATGTAGTAAGGGGATAGTATAAGTGATTGAATATTCCAATTTTGGTTTTGAGGTTTCGGATGTGTATGTAGACAACTACCTCATTAGTATTTTAATTTTTATTAGTCTATATTTATTTATTAAATTAGGCATTAGTTTAATTTATATTTTTATATGATAATAGGCGACAAGGAGTTCGAGAGATAGACGTTCTACTGCATCAATATTTGATTTACAGCCAACTCAATTTTATTTTTAAAGGTGGGGAAATTCTTACTTGACTCTATTAACTGCTATTATGTGATATCTATGAGTTCATGCATGTACATATAGGTCTCCTGACCTTTATAAACGAGGCATTTACTACTTGAATAATTGAGAAATCTTATTCAGTACATTTACATCTACATGATTCATGTTGCTTATTTGGTATTTACATGTGGTATTTAATGTTGGCAAGTATGTTTCTCCACTGAGCTTGTGGTTTTGCTCACCCCAAATATTTTAACATTTCAGGTGGAGGAGCTGACGTAGTGGGACATAAGGATGATGCTTAGCACAATTTCATTATTATTAAAACTTTATTATTATTTCTAAATTTTTGCTAGACTCGTTGACCTATGCAATTTATTTCAAGTATTACATTTGGATTTTATCACTTATCAAGAGGGATCTTTTTGACCATTAAATTTTATTTACTATAAGCTTCCGCTAAAAATATTTTATTTATTTAAATATGATGTTTTTAAATAGTTAGGAATTTAGGATGTGACAGAACTTGATGACTTTTTCACTGAGAGTGAACAGAGATCATTTATTCTGGAAACAAGGTTTGGAAAATTATCTAATTGTAGAAGAAAACCAGCTCAGTAATTTAATGCACACAAAATTACTTTACAGAGAGGTTAATAAAGGCACTTCCCTCAAACAATATCTCATGTTTACAAAAGCAGTTTGAAGGATGTCCTACAGAGATGGCTATTTATTTTGTTTTGTTAAGGACATGAGATGTGCAAGTGATGGTAGGGCTTCAATGGATGTAAAGAGATAAGTGTTAGGTGAAATTACAAAGTAGTGAAGTATGGGAAAGCAAGAAAGTATGATAATTTATCAACAATTCCAATTTATGCATATCATTAGAGCTCCAAATGATTTTATTGAAGTTATTATAAACTTATTCAGGTCAAGCCAACTCAATTTATTTGAGTTTAACTCAGAACAATCTTCTTAGCAGATGTCACAACTTATTCGACTCTGTTACTCTACCGAAGTCTTTAAGATATAACAAGGAATATTAAAATAAAAATAATTTACATAAATTGGCTATAATGTATAATGATGTCAGGAACAATTATTAAATCTTTTAAACGATGATGGCAATTTGAAAGAAAGATGGTAAGAAGAAAAAGAAGGAAATACAAAATAAAAATAGTTAGAAAGATCTTCTGTAGTTCAAAATGATGGTATAAGCCATTATTTATGACCATGAACAATGCATAGATAGGCATAAATCATGAACTGTAAACGATTCATAACATAGTTTATAACATTCAAAAGTTTGACAAAGGTTCCTTTTACATGATGTATTCATGAATATACATGCCAAAAGATTACAGAACAGGAAGTCAGAAGTAATACTTAATGATAATTCTTTGATTTCCCTATCTCACTGGAACCTTCTGGGATACACAACTTATATTAAACTTACTATGAGATACACAATCCTAAAACTATTACTCCCAACTACACTATTTCACTATAGATTGCCAAATTTGCCCCCAATTCTGAATTTCCCCCAAAAGCCTATGAACATCAATTACCCCAATTATTTCCTTTCTTCCCCCAAATGTTGCCGAGCGTGGGTTTCGGTTGCTGATGCTCAATGTGCAGAACATTAACCCAAATTTCGTGTAGAAGATTTTTGTGCATTTCGTGCAGTTTATTTAGAATAATTTTTTGTGCATTTCGTGCGTAATGTGGATGGATCTTTTGTGCATTTCGTGCAAATTTCGGAATGATTTTTTGGTTCATTTCTTGCCAAAGTTGTGATTGAGATTGAACCGGGTCTGTGAGAATTTATGTCTTAGCCATTGAAGGGTCCGTACCGAGTTTTTGTGCATTTCTTAGAAATTTTAGGTTGAAATTTTTGTGCATGTCGTGCATATTTTGATTTTTTTTTTCACTTTGTACAGAAGTTGTGATTGAGAGTGGAAAGGAACATGAGAATTTATTTGTGCATTATTTGAGGAAACTTTTCATCTCAAATCACATGGAAAAATTTTCATGGATTAAGGAAAGTAGAGAAATCTAAAACTGCAATGCGTGGATATTGGACATGAGGTTTATTTTGATTAAGGCTAAAGTGGGTATTTTAACCTTAAACATTGTACCTACAAGTAATCTATTTTCAATAATGTATATTAAAATAATTATGTATAGAAACTGTGTATCTAATCGTAATAAATTCCTTAATTTTCTAGGCTATTTATATATTAATTTGACAGTTTGTCCAGGAAATAGTATAATTAGAGAAGCTTTTCCCATTTATGATAACCTAAGTTTTTCAGGAGTTGATTTTACTGACACAGATCAAAGCACGAATTCATCATTTTGCTTACAGTCAAACATGATTCGAGTAAGGAACTAAGCTGATGTTTAAGCAAAAGGTCATACCTATCTACAATAGAGTCAATATCTGCTTTGCTCTCAGGACCACGGGCAAGAACTCTAATCAAGCTTAAGATATCTCTGTAATCACCCAATTTCCGTGTTTCATCATCAGATGAGCTTACACTTCCAATAGATCGAGAAAGGCGTGATGTTAGCCCTGCCTCTGCTTCAAATTTTATACAAATGATAGCCATTGCATAAGCAACCCCTCCAAACCCTGTGTGTGACACAAAAAGATATGACCCAGCAGAGCTGTCCAGAGAAACAAGGAAAAAATAGTACTATTAGTGTCTGTGTTGGTTAATTTTCTTAAAAGAATATTTCATTTCATTTCATTTCATTTCAAAATAAGATGTTAGAAGCTTATAAGATGTTTTATGAGAAGCAAGGAGATCTTATCTTATTTATGAATAAGATGTGGTTGTTACAACTCCTTCAAATCTAATTGCGATTTTTACACAAAATGCCATTATTAACAATTTAGTACTTATATCATCTTATTTTCCCAAAACATTTCATTTGTTTAAATTTTTTACATATTAGACAAGCTCTAGAAACATCTTATAAAATTTAAGGGATTAAAAGATTGTTTAAACAAGCTTAGTCGTTCCACCTCGTAGAAAATAAAGTTTAAGTCAGATCAATAGATTTAGTATTAATCTTTCAGATCTACAAGTCTACAGCAAGATGACCTCAGAGATGCTAATAATCCCAATGATGAACTGCCGTACGCCAGCAATAAGGAAGCTTCCAGATTTATACAATTATACAACAAGGTATCTTACAAACAATAAGATGTTAGACATAATATCAAAAACAAATGTGAATAGAATACTCACTCGTCCTTACAGTATTGGATGGAATCGACATCTGACGCTAAAGCTTCTCTTTCTCTAGTTAACGGGATCCTCTTACAAGAAATATTATATCCTTCATTCTTCAGAGCAGCATATACCTCTGCAGGAGTCTTAACATCATCTACAAATATATTCTCCCAGTACCCTATGATACTAGCCTGTTTTGATGCAGGGTTATATTCTTCACGATGTAATAACATTCTACCACCAGATTTCCTAATCTCAGAAATTATATCTTCTTTCAAACGCGACTCCATATGTTCCACCTGCAGATTGAGATTAAATCAGGTAACTGAAACACGTTTCAATCAATCGTAGTTTTTTTTTAATCTTATGAACAACTTTTTGTGATGATTGCATACCACTGGACCGGTAATTCCTATGTGCTTGAGTGCGTCAACAGGCTTGTTAAGTTCCCTAAGAACAAAAGGAGTGTTGTTGATATAAACAACAGCCTCTTCCCGTAGGTCTGTTAAAACTACTTTCTGAGAACTTCCTTCTGCTGTGGGTTTGGCACCTAAATAGGCTAACATCTCTTCTGCACCTGAAATTGTTGGGGTTGCCATGCTATACACAGCATACCCTTCCACCTAAAAACACAGAAATCTCAAAAGTGAGATCCTCTCAGAAAAAAACTTATATAGCTGTAAAAAACTACTAAAGCAAATCATTTCACTAAACTAGAAGTCATGTGACAGAAAACCAGCAACACATTTTATTTTTTACTGGATGTGCATTTACAGAGTACAATTGTTCAATAAAATAACTTCCTCCCTTCGAAAATATTTCATTATAATCCAATGTCTAACATCAAAATCATTTGAACTTGAAACAGTTACAAAGATGCATCAGTTATGTATCTTAGAATTCCTGTCAATTTATATAAACTTGACCTGTAGTGGTTACCTTGAATACATTTGGCGCACCATGGATTTGTATGTGGCTTGAAGTCCTTTGACCAGGAAAGAAATACATCTTAAGAATACAGCCTTTCCCCAAAACTGATCCATTACGATCCTTCACAATTGCCTCCATCACGGCATCTCCATGTTGAGATTCATGAGGAGCTCTCAATTCCTCCTGTTATCAGAAACCTAGCATATAGTCAATCAGAAGACAAAGAAAAATATGCAACTTTGACAGTGTTTTGAAAAAGCTTTACAGGGACGGTAAAAAATCGGCCAGGTCTTAATCTAATGGACCATTTCATTGCTTGAACCTCTCGTCTCTGATGTAACCAGCTTTTAAAAGTCATTCTTGGTTCTCCTTGGCCACAAAATCCATCAAATGCTTCGCTTCCTAGGTATGCTGCAAAAGCAATTAAACGAAAATAACGCTCCAAATACTCAGCACCACGGTTTAAAGCTACTCTCCTTTCTCTAGGCTCCATATGCTGCTGATTAAACAGCTGCCGATATTGCAATACAGCTTGGCGTATATTCTGAAGTGCTGAACATCGATCTATTATATCATCTAATGCTCCTCGGCATTCCACTCCATTATCAAATAATCTCGTAATCTTCCACAATAAAAGGATATCATTAATCCCAAATGAATGACCTGTCTCTTCCCCTGACCTACCTTTTTCTGAGGCAGATATCGATGGAAAATGATCTTCACTTTCCTTATCACTGTGACCACTGAGCTCTTTATGGGATGGGTCATCGACTAGCACTCTAATTGGCCTTCCATAATCTATTCGGAGCTTTAGAAGGCAAGCAATAACAGTACCAGTTGTTGTCCTTCCAATTCCCATCTACATTAAATTTCAAACAATAAAGAAGCTAATACAACAAGCTACCATGTGTATATAAATGTGAAGAAAAATTGTATTGGCCTGATCATGCAACTGGACAATTGAAATTTGAAACAAGAAGTACCTGGCAGTTAAAAACAAAAGCTGTGTCCCTGGAGGCAGATACAATGTTCATGGCCAATGTGTCAAAATCAGACCCTTTAGGAGCTTTTCCATCAGTTATTGGAACACGAGCATATGTGATGGGGAAACCATCAGCTTCAAAGCACCTAAATACCTCCCGTGGAGTTTGAACAGCATCCAAGTTCACATGTTCCCAAGCATCCGAAATTTGTCCATCATCAGTTTCATGAATGACCATTATAGCACCCTGATAACATTCAGCTTCTCTCAAAATATCATCCTTCAGCCTGGCTTCCATTCTTTCAACTCTTTCACAATCAATCCCCTAGACAAGAATTCCAAGATCACATTCTCAGTTGAAAAGGAAAAAATTAATAGTAAAATGTAATCAGGCCATGTCCACGGCTCATCATGATCACACAATATGTAACAATTCAGACAGTAAGACTTTAAGACAGTTCAGTGGCATAAAGATGCACACCAGAATTAAGATCCATCTTCTGCACACTTCAGATTGTATAAGATTGTTCATTTTCTCACCCACGCATGCCATCATTTGATTGTGTGTGTATATATATATATATATCACTTTTTTGCAAGTTTCTACAGCAAAAGTAATGGGATATGATGATATACCGTGTACTCCAGCATATTTTTATACGGTCTTTCAACTTCACGAAGGACAAATGGTTTTCCATTAATGTAAACAACAGGTTCCTCTCTCATATTGTGCCACAACACTGGACGCCCAACTTTTGAGCTTCCAATCCTTTGAATGACTGATCGAATACCATCAACAGTAGGATTAGCAACACCATAAACAGGAAAACCAGGAATTTCTCGAAAATTTGGAGCACCATCTAATCTTTCTGGTAAAGAAGGATGTTGACAACCAGGACAGTGGTCACTTTTAAGAACTGTTTGACTTCCGAGGACCTCTCCATTCCTTAAGGCTGCAACTTGGCTCATCTCTAAAGGGCGGCCATCAACAGGATCAAAACTTTTTGCAAGAGATGGTTTCAGATTGGCAAAACCTAGCGCCCCCATTGGGTCTCTCCTCAGCAATCTACAGATCATATCACATCCCATTAGCAAATTTTTACATAGTATGAATCAATCTCTATAATTAAATTAGACATACTAATCACTAAGCATTAAGTCAGTGCTTTCTTTAATTTGCCAAAGGGCACTTTGATAAAAACAATTGCAGTTTCCCTGAATACAGATCCTTCAATTGAGATCATGAGACGTACGATGTCAATTTAAATTTTAAACCCAGCGTAGTATGACTAAACTAATCTTTCTAACATCCTTAAATTATATTCAACCACAGTAATAACATTTAACCTCCATCTACTCCTCCCACTTAGTTAATTAGTATGACACTAACATCGTCATCCATGCAATAATAAATATGTGCATATTGCACTCCATGATCACACGTTCGATCGACAAGTGCATTGTTGGTTAAAATTCTGTAAAGTTTTTGTTTAAACTTTGAATCAACTTCTAGCCCAGTATCTTTAACTCAATATGTTAGAACACCCAAAGCCACAACTATCTTTGTCACAGATTTCATTTTCATACATTGGTTTTACAAACTTAAGTTTCCATGTAATATAATTTCATTTGTTTTGACGACGGTTTATCATACTTCATTAAAACATCAAACATAAAGGAACACAGTACAAAAGTATACATTGTCTGCTAGAAATGTTGAAATTAGATAAATGCTTGCATTGCTATTGAAGTATCTTGCACACAAAATTTTAAACAGATGCAAACATAAAGGATATATTTGAAATCCAAGGATTTGAATGTTAAAGGTGAATAGTGATAGTATGTAATAGATATATATATATATATATATATAAAACTAAAATACATTATGTATGTTTATTTTGTTCATATTTATAGGTATAAAGTGTATGGAGAGTGCGCGGGTTATTATATTAAAATGGAAGGGTGATTTACTAAGAGAAAAGAAAAAATAGTGGTTTGAATTAAAGCACAGGAAACGAGCACTTGTATTGGGTAGTGTACTAATAGGGGCATATTGCTATTTTTACACATGGGTATAATAGGTCAAATGTTGCAATCCCAAATAACAAAAACAGGTAGGATGAGGAAATAGTAACATAGTCTTATATTCACTTGATTGAGAGACTTCAACATCATATTTATGCTTAAGGCAACAAAAATTCATTACCTGCGTAATATACTATAAAGCTCCGGTCTTGCTCTCATCCATTCAGTGAAACTGCACTGACTAGAAGATGTAGGATAAAGATCTTCTCTTTCTGTGTGAAGATATACAGCAAAGCAAATGAGGAAATAATATCTCTCCAAGTACTCCACAAAAAATGAAAGAGATGCTTCCTTCTTCATTTCATCAGCTTGACAAAGAATACTACTTCGATAGGATGAAATAGCTTCTCGTAGATTCTGTAATAAAAACACACTAATCACTATTTAAAACATTGGACATTACAGGCACCTAGCTATTTCAATTATTTCTTCCAACTAGACTCTTTATATATATTAAATTTGTACCTGCATGGATGCACATTTATCAATGACTTGATCAACCTGTCTTTTGCCTTCAACACCGCCCTTAAAGAAAATCAATAGTCAATCCAGGTTCACACCAGAATAAATAGAAAAAATTGTAAGAGCTAGCTATTATCTGGTACCTCAAGAACTCGAATAAGGCTTCTAATGACAGCATATTCTCCTCTACGGATAGATTCCTCCGAATTTGGTAGCTCTGATGCAATGCTGGAACTAAAATCAGAAATTTTTCCCATAGAGTGGGTTCTTGGGATACCTATTCATAAAAAATCAAAATGCACTGCTTTACATTAATGAGAGAAAGGAACAAGAAAGTTATATTAATCTTTTTCCAATAGAAGTTTTATGAAAAGTGCAGAATGATTTGTGTATTATTACAAGGACATAAGAAGCGACCCTTTGCAGTCAAGACAATTACTAACAGTGTATAACATATGCATTTTGTACAAGGACCTAGAAGATTGATACAATTAAAAAGTACACGAGACGAGTGGTGCCACATGCAAAGCCTTTATGGCCCCATGTAACATAAAAAGAGAGAGCTAAGCAGACATGTTTTTTACTTTGTAATGATCTTCATTATCCATTTGGAAGAGATGCAAACAAGATAGATGGTCTTCTACTCCACATCTAAAGAGGGTTCCACTTAACAAGTAAGCCCTAACCATAAATTCACAGTTGATAATTGCCCTGCCATTTTTAAAATTCAGGATATAGAAGAATCTTTAGAGTTGCAAAAAGGGTTAAATTTAGATCCGTTTTATGGATCACAATTTCAATGACTTTTACCCCTAGACATATGTGATTATGAATTTAGACTAAAAAAAATTGTCATTTGGAATGTTAGAATTCAACAATTGTTATTTACCTGAAGATTCATTATCGTTTATAAAGCTAAGTGAAACATAACCAAAGGAGCTTGGGTAAAGCTTGTGAAGTTTACTTCAAAACTTATCCCATTTATTTAAATTCAAATGAGGCATGACAGCCAGATTTGATATAATCATACCAAGTACACATTAATTGCAATTAACATCATCCAGAAAGATAGATCTATGAGGGCTAAACCTAAAAACCACATATTTTAAAATTATTAGTAATATCTTGTGTTCTCATTATTTCTTTTAACATACACATCTTTATTGCTACAATCTCATATACTTGTAGTCCTACTGCCCAACAATCTGAGCCATTATAAATATATGGTTGAACTCATAACACTCCCTTTTAAAGAAAATGGGCAGGCCCCTGTAGCATAGGATGTCACCATCCTCCATTTCAGATAACCTGCTTTAATCCTAAGTCTATTCTTCTTAAATGTCCGAAATCCTTTGATTTAAACATCTAAAAGGGTAAAAAGGTTGATATTATGGGACTTTACCATTGATCTCAAATGGGGTACCCTTTTAGCTTGGGCAGGGACCAAAGATACTGGCTACAATCCCTTTTTGAAATAATCCTAAAATCAATACTTTCAAGAGCCTCATGTAATCTAATCTTTCTTGTAAGGCCTTCTCTGATTTTATCTTATTATAATATGCGCAAATAATATACAGAACCCTGAATTTTATCTTATGAGCTTGTCATAACAATAGCAAAGGGGTACGCTTAAAACTGATCCTTAATTATCCAACTTGGGAAGTTATTAAATATCCCTCCAAGGCTCCAAGTTCCAACTGAACAGACACATATTGAATGATCTCGGTTCCACTAAAATTCAACTGATTCCCTTATATAGCGATAATACTTAAAAAGTCAATTTTCAATGCACTTCCATAGTTTTCGCTGCATGACTGGTAATCTTTATCACATAATAATTCAAGCAATCTTGTACTTATTTATTTTATAAGTTAGTACCACAATACTATCCATCCATGATCATATGCAGTCAAAGCTGTCAAAAGCAATTAATTAAAATAAAGTTTGCAACCTATAGTTATGCACAAAATAAATGACACAATGTACTTCACAATCAACATTTTGACTTTCACCAAACTTTCATCTTATGTAAGCAGTAGCTCTAGGATCCTTTTCAGTTAAATGATAATCCCATGTCATTTTATCAGGAATGTACTAATGTAGCGAGTGTCCCCTTCTAGTTCCATTATTACCAGAAGTGTAACGCCCATGCTCAATGGCATCGCATCTTACTAGTTATGGAAAAAATCACTTTCATTTATAATCATCAATATGAATTCTTTCGATATGGAAAATAACACAAAGGAGAGACTTGGATAAATAATGACGAAAATTAATGTCAAGTAAAAACAATGATGAAAAATAAGATATTAAATCAGCGTGTATAATATCATAAATCAAATTGAAGTATTAATAGACACTTGATATACAAGGATGTCATGCCTGTTAAAAAAGACAAGAGGTTCCAGTCTTACAGTCAAAATTAGGCTACCAAAAGCAATAAGAGATCACCTGAAGCACCAATGCGGTTAATATAAATCAGTGTTGCAATCACCATCCCCGTGGTTGTTCGCCCACGCCCCATTTGGCAATTAAATACAATCTCCGTTGTAACATTCGCTTGAGATATTTTTTGGACCTAAAATGTAAAGAGACGGAGAACAATACATATGCAGAAATTCAAATTCACCATGTTCAATATCACATTCCTAGAAACGTTTTATAGAATCATAAACCTTGAATCAATGGAGTGAAAATATAAACAGATCAGTGAACAAAACCTATTACAGCCCCATAAAGATCGAACACAAACTACTCCCTCTGTCCCACAAAAGTTTGCATGCCTCTTCCGCCACGGAGCTTAAGAAAAGTGATAACTTTTAGGGGTATGATAGTACTTTTGGTAATAAATAAATGATAAAGTATGTTGAGTGTGTTAGGTAAGGGTGGTTTTTCTGTAAATAAAGTGTATGGGGAAGAGTGATTGTGTTTGACTTTTTGCTTTTTTAGGAATATGCAAACTTTTGTGGGACAACCCAAAATGGAAAGTGTGTCATCTGAAATGGGACGGAGGGAGTATATAACTTTGAATTCATGAGTCACATAAGATCAAATGAAGCGCAATGTGCATTATTTAGCTCAAAATAAGCCCAACTTGCGGGAGGGAATTTCTTGAGAATATCTTTGTCCTCAAGATTCTCATTTGAGGAGAATAAAACTGAATTTTCCCTTCCCAGTGATGTGTGTGTTTTTTTAAGTAATTGAAGACTTCTCTTCCATGATGCAGCTTAAATTGAACAGATTTTGATTAATAAAAACAGAATTTCCTATAGGGAAAGAAGCAATATGCATGAATTAGATTTATGTCGCTCAGCATTCTTAGTATCAAATTTTCCATACTGAAGTCTAAAACACCTGCAGTGACAATCTAGTTGCCAATACTTTAAGTATCTGTTGCATTTTCTAATACAAGGTAATTGCACATGAAACAAGTAAGCAATGGCCCAAGATAATGATTTAGTTCAAGCCCAAGAAAAATCCAAAAATTCTAACGCGTAACCAGAAAGCCCCTTTTTGGCAAGATTATGTTGTTGGATAGTGCTGATATCCCACTAAAATGTCAGAAGAGTGAGTGGCACATGAATCCAATGCAGTATATAAGTTGGTGTTGTTAGTTTGTTATGCAACAGGAAATAGCTTTTTGGCATTTTGTATTCTCCCTCATCTCCCCTGTTTCCACTTCTTAGGGGTTCAAAACTAGCTCTAATTACTGTGTTGGTATCTTTTATTTTCCAATGCTATCTTCTCTATTTGTTCTACTTTCTTATTCATTATTGTGAATCTGAGTGTGTCATTTGGTGCTCTTGTTGAGAGATTGAGCCATGGCTGAGTCTGATCTTTCTGCTATGGCTGATACATTGCAATCTCAGATGGAAAAATTACCCCTCAACATACATGCACAATTTGAGAATCAAAACCTCCATATGCATCAAACACTACAAAATTTATGTCTACCTAAGCTTAAAATGACTCCATAAGAGGCTGTATATGAGTGCAAGCCACTCTTCGTACCTGCATACAAACCTCATTCTGCAGTGGTTCAGGCTGTAGATGATTGTTCAGCGAGGAAAAGTACTCCAACAAGTCTTAATTGGATGGCTTTGTAGTTTACTCGAGAATACAACTTGGGAATATTTGGATGAAATTAATCTAACATTTCCAGATTTGGGTCTGGTGGACAAGACATTTTTCAAGGAGAGGCGAATGATACGGGCCAAGTTAATGATTTAGTTCAAGCCCAAGAAAAAAGTACCAAATTTCTAAAGCGTAATTGAAGACCCCTTTTGGCATAAAGACTATGTTGTTGGCTAGTGCATATATCCCACTAAAATGTCAGAAAGGTGAGTGGCACTTGACTCTATAAGTCGGGGTTGTTAGTTATTTACGCAGGAAATAGCTTTTGGGCATTTTGTTTCTCTCTCATCTCCTCTGTTTCCTCTTGTTAGGAGTTGAAGAACACTAGCTCTAATTAGTGTGTTGGTATCTCTTAGGTTCCATTTGCACAAATTTTCTAATAAACACACATGAAACAAGTAGCATGGAAGTTTCTTAGGTACTTCATAAACTACATCTGCTTACATGAAATTATAAAATACTGAACAATCAAAATCCTTAGTATTTAATTAAGTTTGATGGTCCAGATCCAGAAATATATTTATAAACTATCCTGAAACTAATATATTGAGCAGGAATACTTTCTTCTGAACTGAATTGAATTTCTTTTGCTGCAACTATAAACTTTTTTTCAAACAATGCATTCTGCCATTCAAGGAAATTGGCTATGCATGTTAAGGAAATGGGAGTATTGACAAGTGTAGAATGCATCTGTCTGCCAAGCAGTAGTGTACCGAGAATAACTTGCATCTGATATGCAGTGACTGTGTGGCACAACTATTAAATGTTCCTAATAGAATTTTAATGAAAGATGAGGCATCTTACAAGATGCGTTAAGTGTTTGGAACAGTTTGAGCCATTTTTTTAAATTCATTTGCTGATTCAAGGAAAAATTGGATGGTATTAGGCCACATATCAATGATGGGCTTCTGAGCATTGCATGAAATTCAGTAAAAATGATAGGATATACAAGGCAATAAGGATCTAGAAATGCCCCATAAGAAATAGCTCTAAGTAATATTATTGGCTACTATATGAGTGTTATCAATGATGTTTAGATTCTAATTCATTTAAATTGGAACTTACCAAAGTATCAAAATCCTGCTCTTTAGGAGACTTTTCATCAGTAATAGGAACACGTTCATAATCAACAAGGAACTGATGAGTCAATTCGTCATATACCTGACTTAGAGATGAAGATAACATAGTATAAGCAGATAGTTTGCATTACTTCAGTTTTATAGCAAGGGGGCGAACCTCTAGTGGTGTTTTGACAGAATCATGTGACACTGGTTCCCACTGATCCACCATCTGACCATCTGGCAGTTCATCAGTTACTAAGATTTTATTTCCATATCTGTTAAAAAAATTAAATGCATGGCAAGCATTGAGCACAATAACAACCATAATATAAATGGGCAATAAAACTAAGAAAAGAATAGCGTAATACAGAATACCTAGCTGCTTCTGTCAGGATATCTTCTTTCAATCGATCTTCCATTTGCTCTACCCTGACCCTGTTAATGCCCTACTTTTATTTGAAAAACAAATATTGATGAAGACACTGACTAGGGAACTCTAAGAAAATGAAGTGGAATTCATGAAGAAACAGGGTAAAGTACAAAACTCAAGATACATTCACCTAGTTTAGAAAAGGATTGATCTCAGAATTAGAAGAGTACAGGTAACTTTAATTTATTGTTAAAAGACGTGCTAAATAAAAGAGGTTCTGCATAAGCAGTGAAGGAAGGTATTAAGCAGACTTATCAATGTACAAAGTCATAAAACATGTAGATTGGTACAAAGTAAACACTAGAGGACTCTGGATACCAAAACAAATAAACAAAATCTGTACGTGAATCTGCATGTACAATGATGCCACATATTTTCTTAAAGGGCTGCAGGTTTTACAAAGAGTGTGTGCTTCCTGCTCTTGATCTAATAAAGGTTTATATGGTACTAATGTTGAAGGAGCCAATGGACAAAAGGAATCCCCTGAGATAAATGATATATTCATAATGTAGTTCATGACTCTTGGCAAGCACTAATAAGCACCAACTTAGAGAAAAGAGTGGCTGTGAATAGAGAGCAAGATCGAAGATAATAAAAGACCCTCGAAAATAAAGAAGTAAGTGAAACACCATCGATTAGAACAATCAGAAGCAATATTAAATCCTAAAATCTACGGGTTACAAAGATAATGTGTACTATTTCCTTTAAAACATTTCAGAGTTCTACTTTAAGAAGTTATGCTACATTTTACTTCCATCCACTGATCCACATATCCAAAGAAAAAGGCAAGTGTAAATAATCTCCAAGCATTTTGCCCGACCAAAACTAAGCTTATATGCAAAAGAGACTAAGCAAGGTTTCAGGGGCATTACGTACGGTAACGTACCGTATACTCAAGATTCGAAAACGGCTGCTCAACATCACGCAGGACAAAAGGCCGACTATTAATGTATATCACCTGTTTAAGGTAGACAATAATAATAATAGATTAAATTGAAAGCTCCAAGAAAATTTTTAAGATACCCCGACGACACAACTAACTTCCAAGTTCTGGCAGGCATAAAGATACAGCCAATTTTATCAATAAACAAGAAATCATTATTTATCACCTTGTTTCAAGCTTAACACAAAAATGCAACTATAGTTAAACAGATATCAAAATTCAAAATTACATGCTGAACACAAGCACCCTACACTCATCATGCAATAGCCTCTTAAGGAGTATTTGGAGCAATCACATTGATTTATATACTGTGCATGGCTTCACACTTCATACATACAATAATGAAAACATAGAATGGTGTTGGCCTAAATAATTCTATTCACAGGAAAACACTCCAAAATAATGCCAGCATTATTTTCTCAAGTGAAGATGGTTCTACATGGTTATTATCAACATTATTTTCTCAAGTGAAGATGGTTCCAATTTTAAAAGGTTCAGCAACATAGCATTAGACACTTAAGTTTAAATTCATGAATTCCAAGTTTATAGTTTTCACAAAATAAATTAAAGCACTAGAGTACAGAGAAATTTTCTGAAAGATAGAATAGCACAATTATTTTCCTGTCTGGTGTAATATGGAGGAATATTTCCTCTTGATTCATATAAATGACAAATATAATTTTTTTGTCTGATGAAGTAAACTTTGTTCTACCTCAATAAATTGATAACTGAATAAGAACACAAATGAGGAAAGATTCATACACTCAAAACTAAAGGAAAAAAGGAAAAGAAAAGATGCAATATGTATGTATCCATGTGCAAGTGCATGTATAGAGGTATTACAATATCAGAAAATAGCATGGAACCAAATGATAGAGTCAAGGGTATTGAAAGAAGAATATAAGATAAATAATAAGAACTGGATTGAAGATTGCTGAAGATAAAATAAACGCAACTCAGAAGGATTCAAGGTGAATTCTCAGCCCAAGCATAAGCCGAAATGCAATCTGAAGTTTAATTTTTGATAGTTCCTATCATTTACTAAATTGAGTTTATAGATTTATAGCTTAGGGTAGTTTGACAGCCATTCAACATAAATATTTGTAGCAGTAAGTGTAATTTAATAATAATTGACCACTACAACAGCTTGCAATGCAATTCTTAACACCAAACAACTATGATGACAGCTGAGGTGCATGTTCAAATTGATGACACGTCATATATTGATTGCCTTAGACAATGATCAGTACACATGCCATTAGAAGTTGGCACGCAATAATTAAATATGCTAAGATATCATAGTTATATGCATTACTTATAAGTACAAGCAAGAGTGGCATACTTAACAACTCAACTTACTGAAACAATCAGAAAAACTTGATCATAAGAATAAATTATTATTTTTATATATGAGAAACAAATAATCTTATAAAAGAAAAAGAAAAAAAAAAGGTTTTAAAAGGATGAGGAATCCCTAGAACATGATAAACTTCGAAAGTACACTGCTCCAACCTCTTATACTAAATTAGCCAATGAAAGAAACTCCTTAAGACAAGAACCTACAGTTGACCCTGAACTTCACCATATTGTCAGTGGGACGCCTCCTTTAGGGATTCCTCACACTCTCAAACAGATTTCTTTCTGAATTCTAACCATAGAGATCAAGACAAAGCTTGAACAATAAATAACTTCTAATACAATTCTTCAAAATAATAAAATTTAAAATCAAATTAGGAAAGTGAGGATCTGCAGAGGCAGAATAGGGAGGGCAATGACTTTATCAACTTCTAACCATGTCCTGTAGTCTGTACTCTGTAATTGTGGAAAGAGTTTTACAGCAGGAGCAGGATGAAATAGAAGTGATTATTGAAGGTTGCTGGTTAGATTGAAAAAGAAATTTTAATAAGTATTTAGTGTAATCACTCACAAACACCCTCACAAGGTTGGTATAGCTACAGTTTGCTAGACAGCTTAACAGATGGTAGTTGCATACATGCATTACCATCTATACAGTTTTACTAAACAAGGATTATCATGTTCTCAATAGGATAGATTCTTATGATTTTTAATATTAGAAAGAGAAATTTTTATTAAATACTAAAAAAAAAATAGATGCAAGGCAGGAGGCGTCCCATTAACAATATCTCAGAAAACAAGGAATTAAAATCCCAACCTATAATTATAAGTGGCAGGATAGTAGCTATAAATCCCTATGATTTGGCATGCGGTAAGCTACCATATATTTGATTCCATCCCATGCGACCTCCAATGACTCTTTAGAATCCCCAAATATTCTCCTATTCCTCTCTAATCAAATGAATAACACATCGCTGGAAAAATGGCTTCCCACAACACTTTGTGTTTCTTAAGTATAATATACTCCCAAAGCTTAAAGATAGACAAATGGTAAAATATTGCAATGTATTAATACTCTATAACGACATTGATGCATTTAAACTAGTTAATAATGTTTTCTTCTGCACATCAGGTGAAATTTTTTATATGTTATCATCCATATAAGATCGTGTTACCTACATGTATATGAGTAATTAATGGGACTCAAAGTGGTCAAGCACCAACCATGCAGTGAACATTGCTTAATTCTGCAGTATGTTATGTAAATTCTTCTTACTAATACAGAAATTCCAAGAGTAGAAATTTAATAGTCTCCAAGGCTACAATAGTAATCAATTCAATAATTACCGGTTCCTCGCGAAGGTTAATCCATAGAACACGAATCTGATCCCCATTCGTGTGAGCTCCAATGTGCATGAGAACATTTCGGATGCCATCAATAGTTGGAATGGCCACACCATGAACAGGCAGTGAACTTGCCTATGGCAGTGACAGATGAAGTGTATGTAATAAGTTAGATTGTTTAGAACGTGACACTGGATTTAAAAAAATGAGCGCACACACACACACACACAATTCAATAAAGAAGAAAGACCTTGCGGTAATTGGGAGCACCATCAATATGGGGAACCAAACGCTTGTTGTGGCATCCAGGAAAATGGTCGCTCTTGAGAATAGTCTTCTTACCCAGCACGGATCCGTATCGCTCTTTTATTACTTGCTCTGGCTCCTTAGGGATTAACATGCTTACCATTAATTAATCAATTTTATGAAACAACTATCTCAGCCTTGATTCACAGTTGACCACCAAATTCCTTTCACCTCCCGCGATAGCGATGGCGTCTTCTTATTCTCCTTTCCTACTAAAAATTAAATTGAGAAAGGGATTGATTAATGTCACAAATCTATCTGCCAAGCATTTCACCAACTTCTTTCAGAGCAGAAAATGGCAGTGGATTCATTCAGCAAACTTTGGGGAGTTTGTCTATCTCCGCAACTTCAAAGTAGAAGGGTGAAACCCTTGGCCTTACCCACCCATCACTAATGTGCATTAGCAGCATTCCAAGTTCCCAACGTGAAAACCGTGCTCTACTACACAGACCCACGAACTCGCTTCTACAGATAGATAGGGAATATGCCTTTTCTTCCTTTATTTTACCTATTTTATTAGACAAAACTTGTCACACCAAATGGTGATGTATGGAGTAAATCTTGTAATTAGGTCATTTATATTCGAATTTTAGTGTAATTTTTTGGGGTGCTGCACATGAGAGTCGGTAGATTGAAAATATGGGTGAATTTTGAGATCGTCTCACTAATTCTCTTAAAGATCGATCACGACCTACCCATTAATCTTCTTCTTATATATTAAAACAAAATAACTTTCTAGTGTGAGGTGTCGGGCTTAGGTGAATTAATTATTTATGACACTTTAAATAATGTGAGATGGCTTCTTTTAATTGGTTAGGAAATTTATTATTTTGTAACTTTTCTCTTTATTATTTTTAATAAGTATAATAAATTTCCTAAAATAGAAACATAAATTACGCATATTAATTCTTTAGGGCTATTCATGTTTATCTCCAAATTAAATACCACATTTAATCATATTTTTTACTCCCTCCATCCACTGTTAATCTATCCATTTTACCATTTTGGGTCGTCCATCTTTAATCTATCAATTTCCCTTTTTGGACTATAGGATCCACACCCTCCACTAATACAAATAAAATATGGAACCACACCCTCCACTAATACAATTATCTACTACACATAAAATAATAATACTCCTTAATCCACGTGCAAAAAACAAATTGATATATTGAGGATGGACGGAGGGAGTATTAGTTAGAATACTACTTTTATTTATTTATTTATTTATTATTATTATTATTATTATTATTCATGTATATTTTTAAATTATGTATATCTATAAATTAAATACTATCTTTAATTAAATTTTTTGATTGATTATAATAATTCATCCGCGTATTACACGGGAATCTGTACTCGTATATACTATATGATTTTAGCTTTTAACAACCATTTAACATACTTTATCTATACAATAAGCATACTTTAGTTTAGTAATTAGTCGACCCGTCTCACAGATAACACGTCTCATCAGAAACTTTTGTTATTCTCTTCAACCAATTAAATTCCTTTTCAGAATATCTTTTTTTGATGTATACAGAATAAAATCTGCCTTGTGGCCGCCCCGCAACAGTATTAATGGGCCAGGGTTTCACGTGGTATATCACTAGGAAACATCGATTTGGGCTGGGCCTTTGTATTGAACTTAAAAATGGCCCAAATGGAACGATAAATACTCGATTATTAAAATTAAAGTCTGAAGTCCTATTTTTTTTTAAATTTTTTCATAATTCTTACTAAGTAGTTTATTTTGTTTATTATTAAATACTCGAGGGACTCTCAAGCAATTACATGTTTAGACAAATCATAATAATATAGTAAGGAAATTTATTGTTTTTAAGTTTATATTTTTAAATAGAAATCAATCATAGATCTAAAATAATTAAAAATATAATTTTTTGATTGTTCAAGAAAAAAATGGCTTAAGTTATATAAATTCAAACGAGTCTTATATATTAAAACAAAATAACTTTTTCAATTTAATTTTTACAAAGTGTGAGGTGCTAGGCTTAGGTGAATTAATTATTTATGACACTTTAAATAATGTGAGATGGCTTCTTTTAATTGGTTAGGAACTTAGGAAATTTATTATTTTGTAACTTTTCTCTTTATTATTTTTAATAAGTACAATAAATTTCTTAAAATAGAATTAAAATATGTGAGATTTTAAAATTAGGTGTATTTGATATTTATGATTACTTAACTCTTTTTTTATAGTACTAGAAATTAATAAATTAAAATATAAATAAATTAAGTAATATCAAATTTGAGGTTCATAACTAAAATAAAACAATGCATTATTAGAATTTTATTTAAAAGCAATTTTAATTTATTTAATTTTTTATATTAAAACAATAAATTTAAGAAATAAGTTCATATTTCATAAATACATGCTTCATATAATAATAATAAAATTATTAATTATAAGAATGTTAAATAATTTATATATTTATTCACACAACAATAATTTTATATTTCTAATATCATTTAAAATATTAACTATATACCTATGTGAAATTTCTTATATATAATTTTGATTTTGTTTATTAATTAGGTTCTTATATATTAAAACAAAATAAGTTTTTCAATTTGGATTTTGAAAAAAAAAAAGATTTTTTTACATTAAAAAATGTGAGATAACTTATTATAATTGATTTGGGAGATTTATCATTTTGTAACTCATTTATTTATTATTTTTAATAAGTAAAATAAATTTTTTAAAATAAAATTAAAATATGTGAGGTGTCAAGTTCAGGTGTGTTTGACATTTATGATTTCTTATGAAGTGATAACATCTAACTGGTTGGTTGGTTCTAAGAAATTTGTAGATTCGAACATAGCCAATGTATTATTTTAAATTCTTTTCTTTTATATATATATATATAGACACTCTAACGTGAGATGGATTATTTGTGAGACGGGTCGATCCATCCTAAAATATGCTTATTGTATAGATAAAGTATGCTTATTTGTCTTAAAGTATGTCAATAATAAATTATGTTATAACACGCTAAAATCATACTTTAATGCATAATCCAATATACTTTTGAAAACATACTTTAACAAGTACTAAACATACTTTATCTAAATAATAGACATACTTTAACACGTCTCACAAACCGTCTCATGTAAATAACGTTTCACAAGAAACTTTGTTATATATATATATATATATATATATATATATATATATATATATATATATATATATATATATATATTAAATGAAAACTTTAATTTGAATTGAACCGAAATTTAAATTAAAGTTGGAAATTATACATGAACTGATTTTTTTATGTTAGTATAAGTCTAAAATTTTCATGAACCCAATTTATATGGGTGCATCAAAATAATTTGCCTGACTCAATAATCATCTTATTTATTTTTTTAATAAATTAGATCTCCCGAACGTACTCTTGCTTAGTAGTTCTCATATTGCTCTTGAGTCCACCAATTCTTTAATTTAAAAATTGATGGCGTAAATGAAGGTAAATAATATTTGTACTACTTTTAAAATGACTAATATAAACTATAAACGTTATTATTAAAAATTATAGCTACACATTTAAAGAATATATTTTATTGTTGTTCCATAGCAAAGTGAGTATTATTTCTTAATTTTTATTTAGTAGGAAACAATTTTTATTTTTATATTTTTTTAAAGATTGATAGACTGTGAATTTTATATTTATATTTTTCACTTCACTAATTTTGAAAGTGTGATTATTTTATTTTATTTTGAATTTTAAGTTATATCATGTTTGCTGCGAAAATGAATTTACTTTAATTATACATGATGATAATTATCATGATCAATTGGATAGTATACTCTACGGACTACGCTTTCGTTTTGATATCATAATTTAAATAAAATATGATATCCACAATGTAATTGTCTTTTACATATTTTATGTTTTATATGATTAAGGAATACATTTATCGATTTGAAAACAACTCCTCACGGTTGGGTAAAATTGGTTAAGTATGAATGTTCTTTCACTTATACGATAGTTACTACGAGTTTTACTAGAGGATGAAAGTACGTGGTTGGATAACTTGAAATTTTTTAAGGAGATTAAGTGGTTTTTAAGATTTCAGATTTGAATTCTACCAGATATTCGTTATGGTCTCCAGGTTATTTCACACATCAATTAGTATACCTATTTTGATATCATCTGATGATGTTGAGGAGGAAGAGAATCACTTCAATATCGATGATAACAATACTTTCCTATTTATGTAAAATAAATAGAGAATGCATATTTTTCACTTAATTGAATTTTTATAGCTTAAATCATTTAAGTTATTCTTTCAATAATTCTAAAGCGATGTGATTTTTGTTTAAGTATAATTTTATAAATAATAAATAAATAACAAATATGATAACTCGCGTCGCACGCGGATACTGTATTCGTATAAAATTAAATTGAGATGAATCCCACCCTATTCACTAATATAAAATAAAATTAAATTAAATTTAAAAAACACTGTGCTAATGAGTAATCCACGATCACTCCATTTTTCCGTTTTTAAAAAACAAGACACAATCACTCCAGTAGTTAAATATTTAAAAAAAAAATTGACTGATTTGTTTTATAAATATATTTTTATAATTTTAAGCACTTTCAAATTTCAATTCTATCAAGTGGATATTACTTTATAAATTAAAAATTATTATCACTTTTTAGACTTATAAATTATTTATTAAATAATTTAATTGAATTGTTATTACTTTTTTCATGATTATGAATACCTCTCATTTAAAATGTTGTCACTTTTTATTTTTATATAAATTGTTTATGCATGAAATAATTCAATTTATGGTTATAATTACTTTTTCTTTATTAAGTAATTTTTATTTAAAATATTATCACTTTTTTTATTCATCTTATGAATTGTGTAAAGAATAATTTAATTGGACGGCTATCACTTTTTCATATCTTGAATTATTTTCTATTTAAAATATTATCATTTTTTATTTAAAATGTTATCACTTTTTATTTATCTTATAAATCGTTCATGCATGAAATAATTAATTAACAGTTATCATTTTTATCATACGAATTATTCATAAAATTGTTCAATTGAACGAATATCACATTTCCTTGATCCGATATCACTTTTATTAAAAAAAAAATTATCACTTTCTATCTATAGTTTGAATTGTTCATAAAATCGTTTAATTGGACTAGTATTATTTTTCTTGATAAGGTTTCGTTTTTCTATAAAAAATGTTATTACTTTTTATTTGTAATGCAAATTGTTAATGAAATAGTTTTATTAGATGAATGTCACTTATCTTTGATTAGTTATCACTTTTTATTAAAAATTGATGAGAGTGGAAACTCATGTATTTTTTTGTCCAATTTGATACCTATTTGAGAGTGTTAATTGCTCTTATTTGAAAAATCTTAATACTTTGAATGATTATTATCTAAAAGGTTCTTAAGAGGTATTTTATTGTGTTTTGATAGGAAAAAAAGTGAACTTGTGCAACATGTCAAGCAAACACACGACAAATTTCCATAATTTTTTTGTATTTTTATGGAACTCTAAACTAGTCATGTGATATATGTTTGGAAAGTCACGGAAGAAAGAATTGCGTGAGCGCAAGAATCGCTCAAATTGAAGTTTGGATGAAGAAGTTATGCTCAAAACCGTGGAGTCGCGCAAACCGCCAACTGGTGCTCGACGGCAATCGAGCACAACCGCTCGATGGTGAGCGGAACTGGTATTTACGCTTGATCATCATCGAGCAGAGCTGCATGATACCAAGCTCTTCAACAATCAGAGGAGGAATGATAATCTGTCATATTCTGATCTACACTGCAATTAGTTACCTTCAAGAATTTGATCCAGCTCATAAGCCTGATGAAGGGAGAGCATCAATTGATGATAAGTTGAAGCTATGGATCAAGCAACAAAGAGAACAGATGAAGCAATAAAGAGAACAGATGAGACAACATGGTGATTAGATTAAACAGTAAGGTGACTAGATGAGCATGATGCTCAAGCTGTTAATGACTAATCAAGAGCAAGCTGAGAAAAAATAGAGGAAAACTGATAATGCTTTTGTACAGTTGAATGCTGCAAATGAGAGGCTACAATAGCATGGGAAATTCCCTTCACATCCAGAAATTAATCCGAGAGAGCTGCATGGCTATAACTTTGAGGAGTGGTACACAGTACGAGGGATGAAATATGCCACATGGTGAACAACACATCGAAGTAGAGCACATATATACACTCGATGGGCATTGAACACATCCGCTTGATGCCGAGCAGCAATTTTCGAATGAAGAAGATGCGCTTGATGGCTATCAAGTGACACTGCTTGATACCGAGCGCAATCTCTGTTAGTCGGAAGAAGCTACTCAGTCAGCGCTCGATGATGATAGAGCGAGTCTGCTCGATAACAACGAGTGTTGGCGCTCAATGGCAAGTGATCCCACGCGTTTTCGCCTTGAAAATACGTAAGTTCCCGCATGTAGGTTCGACCTCGTCAAACAGGTCGAACCACTTGCCACAGGTCGAACCACAGGTCGAACCCTGCTACTGGATTTGCGCAGTCTCTCCGTTTTGCGTATAACTTCACATCCGACCTCCGAATTGAGTGGTTTTTGTGCTCACACGATCCTCTCTTCCTTGGCTTTTTATCCATATAAAGAAATCACAAAAACTCTAAGAATTGAATATGTAACAGGCCATGGAAAGTAGCACTGCAATTCTGTTCGGCACAGCTCGCGCGGCGTCACCACTTTGCTCATAACTTCCTCGTTCGGACTCCGAATGGGATGTTCTTTACGCCAAAACGACCCTCTCTTCAGTGGCTTTCCAACCATGTATCAAACTTCCCATTCAGAGCTCCATATCAATACAGAATAATTACACAAGTTGGATGTGCGTTTATCAGCACTCTTGCACAAATTGCACCTTTTCTCAAACTTGGCTCTTTTGATCCTTTTTCCACCTAAAATACAATAAAACACCTCAAGTGCACCTTTTTCTCACATATAATGAATATAAGACCATTGTGCTCATATATGACAAGAATATCAATCAAAAAGGTGTTAAATTGGATACTAAAACACGCTTATTTTCACTCTCATCAGCAAGCACGCCTGTTAGATTGCCATGGAGCTGCCCTCCAGATCTTTTGATGAGTTCTGTTCCTCCACACCGTGAGACTGTTGACTCCGGAAATGAGATAGATAAGCCACAGAGCACTGAAAGAAATAGCAAAGACCAAAAATAGAAAGAAAGGAAAGAGAAAAGATGAAAGAATTTGAGTGTGATTATTGAGGTATTCCTATCACTCCTTATCCTCTCCCTTTTCCACAAAGATTTGAGAGGTGTTTGAATATTTGATACTCACGAGCAAGAATACTCGATAGTTGTAGTAGTATATCCCAAGAAATAAAATTATCGAACCACAAAGGAGTTAGGTTTGGATTAGTACAATACGTGTGCTCATGTTTATATCGCTTTTGTAAGGATGATAGGAGTTTTGAGTTTGAAAGATACAACTAAAGCAAGTAGCAAGTAAATAAAATAGCAAATAAGAGAAATGACAAGTAATATGATTAACGAGAAAAGAGAATAGGTGCTAAAGTTCAAGTATGGAAAAACATGGGATTAGAAACATCCAATCACATTCAATTCATATTATCATGCAAAGGAATTTCAACTCAATTGATGTGATTAAGGGTGATCACGATTATATCCTAAGCTCTCTTTCGGGTTACAAAGGTTGTTGATCCACTTGAGACTCCCAAAAGCATTTAAGATCAAATCCCAACATTAACCTCTTCCATCTAGGTACTAATTAATTCTCAATTCTCCCTTCTAAGGTACTAATTAGGATTAACTCTCCCTTTTTGTGTACTAGAGCTAACGAATGGATTGGTTCCCCTCATCGAATTCAAATATCCTTTCAGTCAAACTCAAACTCGATGTCTATTCATGCCTTTCTAATACTTAAGAGGGTCGTTTTCGTCTCACTCCAAGCAATATACACATGAACATTATAATAGCACTTAATTATCATAAATCATCCATTGATCAACAATCCATTAAACCAATAATCATTCATGAATAACAAACCATGCCATCACAACATCAAAACAATTAAAGCCCATGAATAGAAACCAACATCAATTAAGTCAAAAACTAATTTAATACACATAATAATATAAACCTAGTGTGCTCTTCATATTCCTAATCCCACTAGAGGGATTGGCCTAACATGATAATGGTAACAAAACACATGAATGATTCATTACACATACCCATAGTCTTAAATCCAAATGAAAAACAAAAGAGATGTAAATCTTCCCTAACAATTCCTTGTAGAGAATCTTCAACACTCATTGATCTCCACCTCTAACTCTTGAATTCTTGAGGTCTTTAACACCCAAATTAAAAGGATGAAGAATAGATGAAGATAGATGAAGATTATGGTGTGAAATGGAAGAAATGGTGTGTGATCTAGGTGTAGGAGTGAAACCCTTGTGTGAAAATATCCAATCCCCCATCAAATGATAAACTTGAGGCTATCTATACCCTCTCCAAGTTGGGCCACGAATTAATCATCAACTGGGCTTTTTACACACACTTACACACATTGGCAGGTGAAAATCTGGATTTTTGGCCCAAAATACCCTTACTCGACTTGGCCTGTCTTACTCGAGTGAGCAGCTCGAGTCGAGCTGCATGTATTGCTACTCGAGCTACCCAGCTCGACTCGTGTCGCCAACTCGAGCTCTCACCTGTTCGATCATGTTGCGAGGCTCTGAAACTTGATTTCCTTCGGAGGCCCTACTCGACTCGAGTTGCCAAGTCGTGTTGCGACTTGCAACTCGAGTAAGCACACTATATGATTTTGAACTCATGCCCTGCTCCACACGACTTGCTACTCGACTTGGAGAGATGCAACTCGACTCGAGCTGCAAGTCGAGTTGGCTCTCCCAAATCGAGTTAAGCTACTGGATGATTCTGGACAACTTTCAGGAACCTACTCGACTCGAGTTGGCAACTCGAGTTGCACCTTGCAACTCGAGTTGATCCCGTGAGTTCGTTTCTTGCTCGTTTCAGCTCCCGACTCCATTTTTAACCTATTTTTGACATGTTTAGGCTCATTCACACATATTTCCATAAAATCACATAATACAATCAAATAACACATAACATACGGATAAAATAATACGAAAAAAATACAAAAAGATGCTAAAATCTAGATGAAAATAGCGATGATCAAACCCCCAAACTTAAAGCGTTGCTCGTCCCCGAGCAACGAAAATGACAAACCAAGAGGAGATATTTTCACATAGGAAAAGACTAAACGAACATAAGCAATAACACATCGATAATAATAAGAATCACAATTTATGCTAAGTCATCCTACAACATTAAAATCATAACATGAAGAATTAACAAATTCAATCAAAAGAGAATAAGGTATAATATAGACCCTTTTTGGTCCAAGTCTCACATCGGATATCAATTTCACTCAACACTCTATGAAGTAGGGTTAAACAACACTCATCAACCGATTGACTTGACTCGCTATAAGCTTGCTCGCGAACTACATTCACAAACCACCAAAGTTTCAATTAATGATCAAAAAGGTCTTCAATTACGGATTTAATGATAGGCTCTTTGATAGGGTAGATAGTATATGAATAAGAGTGACTAATCATGCGTAAGTAATCGAAAAGATGATCAATTTCCTCAACTTCTTCACTTATCTTTCTTCCTTTCAACTTTGGTAATTACAAGCACTAATCATCAACTTTCCTTAGATTGAGCTTCTTTTGATTCATGCTTCCTTCTTTGGACCTTTAAGTACTTAAGCACATGTTGGTACTTTACTCTTTTTCTTATTTTATGGTTGCATGTCCATTCTTTGCTTGTGCTCTTTTCATCCTTTTTCTTGCTTGTTTACCATTTTCTTTTCTTCTCTTGTTATTCAATCTATCCTTTCTAGCTACCACCTCCTCAATCACCCCACACAAAGGGTATATATAAGGCTTTAAGTAGGTAATCAAGACTTGAAATATGCTAAATTCACAAGAAATAGGTTTTAAAGCTCAAAGTGGTTGACTAGGGATGATGTTCATGGTATGAAAATATATGGCAATGACTATAATAACAAGGATGGCCTTAGATCATTTCACTAATCTCCATAAATCGGGCCCGTTCCTGTAGTTCTTGAGCAAGTTTTAATTTATCAAACACAACCGATTCACTCATGAAGAAAGATGATGAGTGATATTTTCACCTAGATTTTAGTGTCTTTTTATGTGTGTTTTTATATTATTTCATTCGCATTTATGTGTATTTTGGTTGTGTTATGTGTTTTTATAAAAATGTATAAGAATAAGCTTAAACGTATGATTTTTAGGTAAAAATAGATTCTAGACATGATAAGGAAGGTGTGGGAAAAAACGGAGCTCAATTCGGAGTTGAAATGAGGGAGAATGAGTCAAAGCAAAATGCTGAAAAACGCATGCCCAACTTGTGTAATTTTTCTGTACTCTTGTAGAGCTCAAAACTAGAAGTGTAATACTGTTGGCGCTCGATCGTTTGGTTAACGTGACCCGTTAGGGTTTCATGTATTTCTAACAAGCAGCGGAAGCAAGTAAACATGAAACGCATTACCTTTCACCAAGGGTTGATGTAGAGGTTGAATTCTCGCTGGCAGTCTGCGCAGTCCCACGAGAATAGCCATAAGTTCCTCTTCTGATGTCGGAATTAAGTGATCTTTATGCTCAGACGATCCTCTCTTCGACGGCTTTCCATCAGTATATAATATATCAAAATCGAAGAACTGTACAATTTTATATGAATTTTGGAACATGACGAACTGCAGCAGCAAACGACCTTCCGGTCTTCTGCTGTATGTCCCAAGTCCGATCTCGACGTCGTGTGGGCGACGATCTACTAGACCTACTCAATCTGCTGTTCACTCTCTCTCTCTCGTATGTTAGGCGCAGAGTTAGGTTTAGAACAAATTGAGGTGACTTATATACATGGGCTACAGCAGGGACCAGGAGGAGAAATTGGGTTGGGCCTCCATTGGGCTTAAGTATCCAAGCTTAGCCCAAAGCTTATACTTAAGTCCAATAATAATAATATATTCCACTAAAATATTATTACTGCACTACCGTACCAATCCCAAAATTACGTTTTGGGCTCCTTCTTATTATGAGCCCGTTAGTCTCCCCATGTTTAAGATATACAATGTCCATTAATTAATTTAAGTTACTGACAACTCAATTAATTAATATCTCATCCAAGAGTAGTACCACTCAACCTCATTATCATGCCGGAATAAATTCCACCTGCAGGGTTTACATGATAATCCTTATGAGCTCCTCAAGGGGACATCATCAACCTATGACGGACACGGATTCCTTCTACAATCAACAGCACACCATAGAGACAGCACTACTTCCCAACTCATCGAGTTTGTTGATTTAATTACATGTAAATCTCACCCATTGATGAATCAAAGAAATACATACTGCCCTATGTGTCGAGGTTATTGTATAGGGATTAAGAGCACGAACTTCCATAATAACTGAGATCAAGTTCTCCTATAAGTCAGTATAAGTCGAACGATCTCAAGCGGTCCTGCTCAATACACACAAGTGCACTAATGTGATTCTATAACCAAGACAAGCTAATACCAAACCACACTACAACCATCCCGATAGAGAGTCCCCGTCTATCTCAGTTGTGAGCATCTGTTTATACTTTATAAGGAAACCGATAATATGATCTTCCGCGTGTTGTCGCACAACATATTATCTACAATATAAAGTAAGTGGACTATTGCATCGAACATATAAATAAATTATAAGATGCAATCATTTGATCATATGATTCTCATTTCAAATTAATTGTTATAATATTGTTCATACAAAAAGCTAGACTTTTAGTATACAATCCAACAATCTCCCACTTATACTAAAAGACTATGCTGTCATGTCTTCTGCCATACATCTGATTCCCACTCCCGCTACACGACCATTAAAAGCTCTCGCCTAAATGTCCTTGTAAATGGATTTACTAGGTCATCATCCGATGCAATCTAGGCAACAACAACCTTCCCCTCATCATACGATTTCTCGTAACAGGTGGTACTTGCGCTCCATGTGTTTAATTGCCTTATGGACTTGTGATTCCTTCAAGTTTGCAACTGCACCAATATCATCAATATAAATTGTGATAACCTTGGGCAAACTTAGTAACACTTCGAAGTCCATCCTGAAGTTTCTAGAGTCATACAGATACTTTGGCTGCCTCATAGGCTCCAATTTATCATCTTTCCATGATGGAGTCCGGAGTCTGAAATATATTTCTATATAACACTCCTCCACATTATGACTCAACTTCCTAAAATTAAACGCATAACCTTTGAGGTAGATTTACTGTCGTCCCTATCTGATTTGAAAAATCTGAATCTATGTAACCCATAAGAATCAGTGAATCTGTTCGGTAAGCCCACATATAGTTTCTAGTCCTTTTCAGGTACATAAGTATATGTCTTACCACAGTTCATCATTCTTGTTCCGGGTTACGTTGATACCCACTGTTCATGCCATCGGCAAAACAGATATCCAATCTCGTGCATAGCATTCCTTAGATTAAGCTTCCTCATTTGCCGAAGCATAAGGAACCGCTTTCATCTTCTTTATCTACTTTTGTGTCACAAGACACATTCACTTAGATAAATTCACATGCTAAACGAGTAAGGATCGTATCATTATATGAAACTTGAGATAAGCATAACATCCTTTCTTGTGATCCGTATTACCGTGATCAAAAGGATATTTTTGCTCTTCTTAAGTCCTTCATCTCATACCGCTTTATCAACCATACCCATACGCCCGACAATACTCTTTCATTGTCTCCAATGAGCAAGATACTATCTACGTATAGTACAAGAAATACCACCACATTTCCATCACTCTTTTCAATACACAAGACCCATCCGATCATTGATTAGATCCATGTCACTGGATTACCTCATCAAAACGGATGTTTCATGATCTTGAAGCTTGTTTTAGTCCATTAATGGACACTTTTAAGCTCACTATCACAATGCTCTTAGCTCTTTGCAATGAATCACTCTGGTTGCTTCACATAGATGTTTCCCTTAAGACTTCCAATCAGGAAAGTTGTCTCGACATCTATTTGCTATCCCTCATATTTCATATGAGTAGCAACAGATAAAAGAGTCCGGATCAACATAAGCATAGCTACTGGCTAATAAGTTTTCTCATAATCGAACCCTTTCTTTCTGAGTATACCTTTTCCCAACAAGCTTTACTTATAAGGTTTTCACCTTACCGTATGATCCTCTTTTATTTTGTATGACCACTTCCAATGGTTTTCACACCATCCGTGGTTCTACAATCATCCAGATCTTATTTAGAATCTATTGATTCTATTTCAACATTTATTGCAATTTGTTAAGATTTAGGCATTTCTAACTTGTAGTGCTTCGTCGTATCCGTGGGTTAACTCCATGTTTACTAGGGACCAAGTCTCACGACTCTCCCAAAACATATATCTATCAGGTGTTAGAACAACCTTCCCACTACGAGAAGACACTACACGCAATTGTATATCAGATGTGACACGCGTCGCAGTTTACCTTGTGGTATATCCTCTTGTACACTTGGTACTAATACTTCGTGTTTTCCTCTCACTTCCTTTATAACAACTTATACATGGGTATTTGATTTATTACATAGTCATTTTCCAAAAATCTAGTGTTTATGTTAACAATCACTCTTCGATCTTGTGGACTAAATAAATCATCCTTCATTTTTCTAGGATATCCCACAAACAGATAAACATTCTTACGAATTACTGTTCCTAGGGCATATCCATAAAATGAATTTAGTAATTCCAAATAATTCATCATCTATCTAATCACTACCATAAGAGTGCTATTCCTTCTATTCGTCACACCATTAAGGTGGGAAATTCATTTCCGAAGGTACCTTTCTCTTACTAGATTAGAAGACTCATTATTAATTACTATTTGTCGCATCCAGGGAATAAACATGATTTAAGAGTGTACAAATTGTTCACCAACGTACCATAACAGATTACAACTCTATCATTCATTTTAATGACCATGTCATTTAAATGAAATGGAGTATCCATCTATTAATGCATAGAAACCGAAATCAAATTCTTTCTATGAAAATGTACGTAAAGAAAATTTCATAAAATCAAACGTTTATTCATATCGTAAGATAAATAAACAACTCCCACTGCAATAGCCACTACTCTTGTAGTTTTACCCATGTCATAACAATCTTATCCTCACTTAGTAATAAACATTTAGTGATTCCAGTATCTACACACTTCGTGTCAGTAAATGCCATCACTAATCATGTTTTAAACAACTAGTGAATAAGATATAAAACTTGTTCACATTATGATGAAAATGGCTTTCCTTTGCCACATGTTTTGCCAGAAGTTTTCCACCATATACATCCTATTGTAATTCAGGTGGAACTTACTCAAAAACATCTAGGCAATTCACAAAGAATTAAATTGATCTAGGTTTCCCTTCAATTTATACTCCATGCTTTCCCAATTCATTCATCAAATTAAATCATGATCTTCTGTCTTTTAACTTACTCAAGTATCCGAAGAGTTACATGAGACCATCATATTTCTATGAACCTCTCATCTCTTCACTAGAGACTTTAATAGGCATCATGAGACGTCCATTGTGAGAACACACATGTATTTTCTTAAGCAGTAAAATTCAAAACCAAGATTCTTTTCTAATCATCTAATTTTGGACCAGTAAATATAATTTCTTTTAGTCAACAATAAGCGAGATAAAACCATTTGAAATTACAGAGAATCATAAATAAATACACCGATCAAATCTTCGAATTTTATCCTTTTATATTGATTCCCTCAAAATAATATAAAATTAAAATTCACCGACATCTCAAGCACCGTGAGTCTGCAAGCCACGATAGTGTGGACGTTTACAAACCCGAACATTTACAAGAGAAGGTTTTACCCATTAATTTCATTTGTCAACCTAACCTCATGACAAAATAATTAATAGTCGGTTCCTCTTTAGCCATGCAAATAAAAGCAGTGACTCCGATGGGGAGGATACTTATTATTCACATCTAAGTGTACACCATTATTTGACCCCAAGTCCGCGGCCCAAGCTTATGTGCCTTACAGATGGAGAAGTACACACGCGCTCGGATAACTTCCTACAGTCATCAATTATAAGTCTGTACAGTGATCCGCACATGAACTCATCCGATAGGGAGGAAGGTCTAAGCCAACGCGCAAGTTCATGTGCATCACATTACAAACATAATTTTAAAGAAGCCTGTTCCAGCAATATCCATGAATAAACTCATCCGATGGGGAGGAAGGCTCTAATGCCGACGCGCAAGTTTATTCACATTGCTAACAAACCAATAATGGAGGCCGCGGGAATTAATTACCAATCCCCTCTCCCACTTAGTTATTTAAAACTGAGGGTTTTTACATGCATATAATATTCATAAAATAAAATACGCAATTCTAGCATGCTCCTATCACGGCACATGAGGCAGTAAATCCCAGAGAGTCATGCATACATATATAACAATAATTAATAATTAAATCAATCATTAACAGTTATATATCAACGAATTCGATTGTTCGCCATCAGGCACGAATATCAGCAAAGACTTCCACACTATCAAAATTTTGAAATTTCCAGATTGTCCAATTTTCGAAACCATCGATATCGACCGTCGATGTCGTCCAGATTATCAAAATCATCGATATCGATTAGACTATCAAATATTCGAAAAATATCAAGATTATCAACATTCCAAAACTATCGATATCGATCGTCGATATCGTCTAGATTATCGAAATCATCGATATCGACGAGCAACCATATACAACAATAATAGATAATTAAATCAATTATGTCAGTTATATATTAGGAATTAATTCAACATCCATATATAACAATAATAGACAATTAATTATAGCAGTTATATATTATGAATTAATTCGACATCCATATATGACAATAATAGATTATTAAATCAATTATAGCAGTCATATATTAGGAATTAATTCGACATCCATATATAACAATAATATACAATCTATTATGGCAGTTATATATTAGGAATTAGTTTTCCTAAAATTGGATGTCTTATCCAATACTCTAGCAATACATGCATATAATATACCAAATATAATACGCAATCTAGCATGCTTCTATATAAGACAATAAATCATAGAGATCAGGCATCCATATATATATAACAATAATAGACAATTAAATCAATTATGACAGTTATATATATTAGGAATAAAAACGCCTCTAAATTTTAATGTCTTGTCCGACACTCCTACTGTGGAATCGATGCCTTACGCAACAAGCAGGATTGCTTGTGCCCCAAGACGTCCATCGCCATATCCCACCGCCAATCGTGTCAGGGAGCGCTCCAAGTGCCTTGACGAGCGCCCCTCGCCCGGACTGTCGCTCGTCCAAGGGCCTACTTGCATGAAACCAAGTTCAGCCCAACGCGCAACACCAAACTACACCAACTGTCGTTCATAGTTCGAAACTGCAAAACTCTCAGAATCCAATCTCCACCGTCCAGAATCTATTACTGTAAGTCGTGAACATGCTGTCCAAATTACAGGTCGATCCAACGGTTATTTTGTGAGAAACAGCTCTTTTCCCTCGACTGCGCAAAACAGAATCGCCCAAAGATCTGCTTCTGTTTTCAGCGTAATCCCAGCAAGAACAAGCTCTAAATTCGATCTCCACCGTTCAGAATTTACATACACAAAATATGAACGTTCTGACCAAATTACAGCCCGATCCAACGGATAGTTTGATAGAAACAGCTCTTTTCCCCCGACTGCGCAAAACAGAATCGTCCAAATATCTGCTTCTGTTTTCAGCGTAATCCCAGCAAGAAAAAGCTCCAAATTCGATCTCCACCGTTCAGAATGTACATCCATAAGGTCCGAACGTTCTGACCAAATTACAGCTCGATCTCACGGTTAGTTTGTGAGAAACGGCTCTTTTCCCTCGACTGCGCAAAATAGAATCGCCTAAAAATCTGCTTCTGTTTTCAGCGTAATCCTAGCACGAAAAAGCTCCAAATTCGATCTCCACCGTTCAGAATGTACATCCACAAGATCTGAACGTGCTGACCAAATTACAGCTCAATCCGACCGTTGAAACTCCGGTTATTGCCTCTGCAATATCACTGCGCTGAATTTTCTCTCAAAAACGTGATTCAATTTTTGCCCTCTTTTTCTTCCTTGCATGTGAAATTGACGAACAGTTTTCGTCGAATCCTCTCACACACAACCATGGACGAATAGATATGATACAGGGTATATATCACATAGGGATATTCATGGTTTGCGCAATAAAACCAAAACCCTAAACATGTGATCCTAATTCCGAAAAATTAATCACATAAACCCTAGCCTAACGTGTCACGCTTCACCACGAAACCGAAGCTCTGATACCAATTGTTGGCGCTCGATCGTTTGGTTAACGTGACCCGTTAGGGTTTCATGTATTTCTAACAAGCAGCGGAAGCAAGTAAACATGAAACGCATTACCTTTCACCAAGGGTTGATGTAGAGGTTGAATTCTCGCTGGCAGTCTGCGCAGTCCCACGAGAATAGCCATAAGTTCCTCTTCTGATATCGGAATTAAGTGATCTTTGTGCTCAGACGATCCTCTCTTCGACGGCTTTCCATCAGTATATAATATATCAAAATCGAAGAACTTTACAATTTTATATGAATTTTGGAACATGACGAACTGCAGCAGCAAACGACCTTCCGGTCTTCTGCTGTATGTCCCAAGTCCGATCTCGACGTCGTGTGGGCGACGATCTACTAGACCTACTCAATCTGCTGTTCACTCTCTCTCTCGTATGTTAGGCGCAGAGTTAGGTTTAGAACAAACTGAGGTGACTTATATACATGGGCTACAGCAGGGACCAGGAGGAGAAATTGGGTTGGACCTCCATTGGGCTTAAGTATCCAAGCTTAGCCCAAAGCTTATACTTAAGTCCAATAATAATAATATATTCCACTAAAATATTATTACTGCACTACCGTACCAATCCCAAAATTACGTTTTGGGCTCCTTCTTATTATGAGCCCGTTAGTCTCCCCATGTTTAAGATATACAATGTCCATTAATTAATTTAAGTTACTGACAACTCAATTAATTAATATCTCATCCAAGAGTAGTACCACTCAACCTCATTATCATGCCGGAATAAATTCCACCTGCAGGGTTTACATGATAATCCTTATGAGCTCCTCAAGGGGACATCATCAACCTATGACGGACACGGATTCCTTCTACAATCAACAGCACACCATAGAGACAGCACTACTTTCCAACTCATCGAGTTTGTTGATTTAATTACATGTAAATCTCACCCATTGATGAATCAAAGAAATACATACTGCCCTATGTGTCGAGGTTATTGTATAGGGATTAAGAGCACGAACTTCCATAATAACTGAGATCAAGTTCTTCTATAAGTCAGTATAAGTCGAACGATCTCAAGCGGTCCTGCTCAATACACACAAGTGCACTAATGTGATTCTATAGCCAAGACAAGCTAATACCAAACCACACTACAACCATCCCGATAGAGAGTCCCCGTCTATCTCAGTTGTGAGCATCTGTTTATACTTTATAAGGAAACCGATAATATGATCTTCCGCGTGTTGTCGCACAACATATTATCTACAATATAAAGTAAGTGGACTATTGCATCGAACATATAAATAAATTATAAGATGCAATCATTTGATCATATGATTCTCATTTCAAATTAATTGTTATAATATTGTTCATACAAAAAGCTAGACTTTTAGTATACAATCCAACAAATACATGGTTGGAAAGCCACAGAAAAGAGAATTGTTTTGGTATAAGAAACACCTCAACCGGAGCCCAAGCGAGAAAGTTATGATTAAAATGGTGACGTCGCGCAAGTTGTTCCTACTCAGTATGATTGTGCTATTTTGCATGACTTTTTATACCTTCAAATGTTGGAAGTTTTGTCAATTCTTTATATTCATAGAAATCCATGGAAGAGAAAATCGTGTGAGCGCAAGAATCACTTGAATTGGATTTCGTATGAGAAAGTTATATGCAAAACGGTGAGACTATGCTGCACCAACCCGAACTCGACCAGAATTCGGCCTGAAGTCAATTTTATGATTAGAATGTGTTCTAGAAGGTTCCAAGGGGTACAAATGTCCATTTTGAGTGTAAAATAAGAGAAGGATCAGTAGGGATCAGATCTACATACACATTTTACACCATATTTTCACACACTAACTCTATTCCATCCATCTCCATACCATTCATCCATCCAATCCACTTGATCCCCTCCATCAAATCCACCATCCAAATGATCAAGGAAGCTAGGGAGAGTGAGATTACAAGAAGAAGAAGAAGATCTCAATTGAAGAATTTCAAAGGGGGAATCTAATTTTAATTTTGTGACTTTCTTTAAGTTGATCATGGTTTGTAAGAATTTTAATGTCTATGTTAAATTTCTTGTGACTATGAAAGGCTAATCTCCTTTGTGAGATTAGCTCCATGATTGGTGTTGGATAATTTAGGTTTTATGCAAATTGATTTTAATCTTAATTGGGCATTTGTGTTATTTCTATCATTGATGTGAATTGCTTGATGTATATGTATGATTTGTGTAATTAATTGTCATGGGCATGTGATTAGATTGAGAAATCAATTATATGTTTTGGATAGTTCATTGAATCATTTCATCATACACTTCATGTGCATTAATTTAGAATGAGATAGAGATATCCTTCTAGATTTAGAACCCTTTGATAGAACATTTGATTAACTTAATCGAGAGATTGGTTGATTAGGTGAGGAGAACCAAGCCATTAGTGAATTCATAGTACCTTAAAAGGGAATATTGCCTATGATTTAGTACCTCATTAGGGAACTCGTAGAGTAATTAGTACCTAGTGGGAGGTGCTCGCTATGGTCTCGATTCTAAGTGCTTTTGGGAGTCTTATTGAGGTCCTACATTCTATCTATCTCGAGAGAGAGTTTTGGTGGAATTAGTGATCGTTTCTATACCTTGTCCATGAGAGATTAGAACTAATTGCATAATTACTTAATTATCTATGCCATGATTATTGTTAATCTCATTCTTGCATCACTTGGAACCCATTCATTTTGCATTCATTTTATCATTTATTTCTTGCATTAGTTTAATTGCATTTATTTGCATCTTATCTCTCCTTTCCGTCGTCCTTATAAAATCACGATAAACTTGAGATCGCTTAAACTCTAGTACCTACCTCCCTGTGGTTCGATAAATTCTTTAATTAGTCATCCCGACTATATACGACTAATCAAATGACGCCGTTGCTGGGGAGATAACAGTTGCTAGTAGTTTGACGAATGATTATTTAACGTGGTCTTAATAAGGATATTTTTTTCTTATTTTTGCATCTTATATTTGCTTCGGAAAATATTGTTCAAAATTTTCTTTCTTTTATAGGTGCATACCTTGAGAAGGAGGAAGAAGGAGAACAAGCACAAAAATATGAGCTCCATGGATATTCTTCGTGATTTGGTGAATAGAAGAGTTCATTCCGCTATGAACACACAAGGAAATTTTCAAAGATTTCATATGCCAAATTGTGAGCCTAATTTACAACCGAATTTCGGAGTACAAGATATGCAATTCCAACAACAAAGTTATGAGAATTTTGGAGTTCCTCATCAAATGTGTCAACAAGTATACCCTCAAGGTATGAAAGATTATTTCAAGAAAAATTTTCTAGACATCAAGAAGGAAATCAACCACAACTATGAAAAAATTTTCAAGACTCCAACACCTCTTATTCCATCCAAAGTGACCACAAAGAAAGGCTTAGAGAAGAGTTGTTTGAAATAATGATAGCACGCATTGAAGATGATAGGAAGTCTAATGAAGCATGGATGGATCGAATCGGAAATTGGTGTGACATGGTGACAAGTGCAATCGTAGCATTCGGCGCTAGGATGAACTCAATTGAGCACCAAGTAAGTCAAGTTGTGTCCACCGTGGAGAGACTTCAAGAAGAGAACAATAAGCCTTCTACATCCGGAACGAAAAGTGAGTGCATGGTCATTAAGGATAGAAAATAGACTAGTTTGGGGGGTGATGAGGTTATGAAGGAAAAGAGAGAAAGAGTGCCTAAGTGGGTGAAAGCAAAAGAGTTAAAGGGGGAATTCGAAAGATTTGTCGAGTCTCTTGAAGAGATGGTTGAGAAAGTAAAGATTCAAAACCAAGAAGAGATTCATGCCCTTATGGAAGAAAATAAACCTCCGAAAACTAAGATCATGGATTCTGTTCCCCACAAGCCTAAACCTTCTCATTCTATTGAAATTTCAAATTCTCTTAAGAACTTCCATGATTTTATTGATAAAAATTTGTTTGGTGATTGTAGAAAAAAGGTTGCAAGAGGGCACCAACACTTGTCAATGCCCGAATTCTTACCGGGGGATATGGTTGAAGTTCAAAATGCATATAAAGCCCCATGAAAAAAGTGAAACAAGTAGAAAGGGCCATTCCTTGTGAAGAACGCCTTCGAAGAACAATTGCTTGAATTATTCAACAAGAAAGAAAATATTCTTGTGGTTAAACGGGAGAGCACAAGGCACTACTTCAAGAAGAAACCTATGATAGTGCCTAAGGACTATTCAAGACCACCATGAGTTAAAGACTATCATCCGGCTTGAAGACGTTAAACTTAGCGTTAGATGGGAGGCAACCCATCATTATCTTTATTGCTTTATTTCTTGTTTTCAACAAGGATTGTGGATTTATTTTGTTTTGCATTTTTTGTATGTAGGTTGATTGTGCTCGTGAGGAAGATGCGTGTTGAAAATACGAAGGGTACTTGATTTGAAGTGTGTAAGTTCGTCACACCACTTTTTGCAAACTTAACTCGAAACTCTTGTTTCAATTTTAAGTTTGGGGGGATATGGCGTGGTGTGACATACTTTGTCTTGAAGGCATACACTTTTCGTATTTTTTGGCTAATTTTGAATTTTTCTCATGAGCATTGGTTTGTTTTTGGTATGATTGGTTGTGTTGAAGTGCATGATAGCCCATATTTTTAATGAAATTGTTGAGCTAATGATTTTGTTGAGCATGTATGAAGGGTATTGGAAGCACGGAGCTAACAACTTCTACTAGCAAATGCCTATTGAGGGAGTTCACTCTATACCCTACCACTTCTATGTGTTTAGCATAATTTGATTTGATTTGGATTGATGTGATTAGCATGCTACTTTATTTGTATGTTTTTAAGATTTCTTTTTCAATCAAAGATGGGGATGTTTGTGAGCTTAATTGTCATGGATGATATAGAATGTGTGCTTCACTGTTTATGATGGGATTTTTATTCTTGCATGTTATGTGTTTTTGGTTGTTTCTTGTTTGTTGTGTCTTTATTTTATGTTTTGTGTATTTTTATTCTTGTCTAGGGTTGTTTGGTGGTTTGTTCTTGGGATGTCGTGAGTCATTTTTGAATATGAGTGATGACATGTTGTTGTGATAAGTGATGACAAATTATGATTAAGAATCTCTACACTTTTGAATTGTGACATGTTTTACTTAACTTGTTCAATTTTGAGATGAGTGTGGTGTAATAAGTTTCTTAAGGTCCAATGCATAAGCCTGTGAGAAGTTGAGCCTCAACCGTGCATACATGATATTTTTTTTCATGAGTGAATCGATTATTTTTGATAAGTTAGAACTTGCTCAAGGACTATAGGAATGAGCCCGATTAGTGGAGATTAGTGATATGATCTAAGGCCATCCTTGTTATTTATAGTCATTGCCAAATATTTCCATACCATGAACATCATCCCTAGTCAACCACTTTGAGCTTATAAGCCTATTTCTTGTGAATTAAGCATATTACAAGCCTTGATTACCCACATGAGCCTTATATATGTACCATTTTGTGTGAGTAATTGAGGAGATGGTAGCTAGAAAGGTTTGATAAGAAAGAAATAGAAGAAAATGGTAAACAAGTAAGAAAAATGATGAAAAAGAGCACAAGAAAGAATGAACATGCAACCTTAAAACAAGAAAATGAGCAAAGCAACAACATGCTCAAGAAATCAAAAATCCAAAGAAAGAGGCATAAATCAAAAGAAGCTCAATCCAAGGAAAATTGATGAATAGTACTTGTGATCAGTAAAGATAAAAAAAGAAAGAAAGAAAAATGGAGGAATAGAAGAAAGTAGCTACCTCTTTGACTACTTACACTTGATTAGTCACTTGTATCCATATTCTTCCTACCCTACCAAAGAGCCTATCATTATAACCTTAATGAAAGACCTTGTTGATCACTTATTAAAACTTTGATGGTTTGTGAATGTAGTCCATGAGCAAACTTATAGCGAGTCGAGCCAATCGATGGATGAGTGTTGATTTACCTCACTTCATAGAGATCTTCTCATGTATTACAACTTCCCAATGGAATTGTATTTTACCATGCTTTGGCCTTGTCTTGTAAAGAGAAAGAGAACAACCTCAATCGAATAGCATCTTCCGACACTCCATTCATCTTGATGGTATTTGCAACCTCTAAGAAAGTAGCTAGATGGGTGTTCGGGTCTTCAAGAGGACTTCCCCCAAACTGATTTGCTTTGACCATGTTGATCAATCCGGTCTTAATTTTAAAATTATTGGCTTAAACCGGAGGAACCATATTATGCATGGCTCTCAGTTGGAAGTAATCCCGAATTGCTCTAGGCCTTTGCATCTCTTGTTGTTGGAATATCCTTTGAGCTTCTTGATTGGCAAACAATTGCATGTAGTCTTGATTTTGAGCAATGAAATTCCTAAATATCTCCGCTTGATTCTCTTACACTCCTTTTTGTACCCCCCTTTGATCTTGTAATGGATCTTGAGGTGGGCCATGGTTAACATTATCTCCACGTTGATTCTCCATCTTTTCTTTTCTAGCTTTCCGTCTCTCTCGTTTCCTTTGTCGTGCGGTTTTTTCTATCTCTAAATTTAAAGGAATGATCGATTGATGTCCCTTTGATCTTGTGATCATAAAACACCTACGAAAATTCAAAGAGTGAGACCACAAACAAAAATAGGAAATAAAAGAAAATAAAAGGTATCCTTATCAAGAACAACTAAAACAATAACACAGCCTTCTACTAATCCGTTAAACTCTCCTTTGGCAACTGCGCCAATTTCTTGTTTGTATATTTGATACTCATGAGTAAGAATACTCGATCGTTGAAGTAGTATATCCCAATAAATAAAATTATCGAACCACAAAGAATTTAGGTTTGGATTAGTACAATACGTGTGCTCATGTTTATGTCGCTTTTGTAAGAATAATAGGGGTTTTGAGTTTGAAAGAAACAACTAAAGCAAGTAGCAAGTAAATAAAATAGCAAATAAGATAAATGACAAGTAATATGATTAACGAGAAAAGAGAATATGTGCTAAAGTTCAAGTATGGAAAAACATGGGATTAGAAACATCCAAGCACATTCAACTCATATTACCATGCAAAGAGAATTCAACTCAATTGATGTAGATTAAGGGTGATCACAATTATATCCTAAGCTCCCTTTCGGGTTACAAAGGTTGTTGATCCACTTGAGACTCCCAAATGCACTTAAGATCAAAGCCCAACATTAACCTCTTCCATCTAGGTACTAATTAATTCCCAATTCTCCCTTCTAAGGTACTAATTAGGATTAACTCTCCATTTTTGTGTACTAGAGCTAACGAATGGATTGGTTCCCCTCATCGAATTCAAATATTCTTTCGGTCAAATCCAAACTCGATGTCTATTCATGTCTTTCTAATATTTAAGAGTGTTGTTTCCATCTCACTCCAAGCAATATACACATGAACATTATAATAGCACTTAATTATCATAAATCATCCATTGATCAACAATCCATTAAACCAATAATCATTCATGAATAACAAACCATGCCATCACAACATCAAAACAATTAAAGCCCATGAATAGAAACCAACATCAATTAAGTCAAAAACCAATTTAATCCACATAATAATATAAACCTAGTGTGCTCTTCATATTCCTAATCCCACTAGAGAGATTAGCCTAACATGATAATGGTAACAAAACACATGAATGATTCATTACACATACCTATAGTCTTAAATCCAAATAAAAAACAAAAGAGATGTAAATCTTCCCTAACAATTCCTTGTAGAGAATCTTCAACACTCATTGATCTCCACCTCTAGCTCTTCAATTCTTGAGGTCTTTAACACCCAAATTAAATGGATGAAGAATGGATGAAGATGGATGAAGATTATGGTGTGAAATGGAAGAAATGGAGTGTGATCTAGGTGTAGGAGTGAAACCCTTGTATGGAAATATCCAATCCCCCATCAAATGTTGAACTTGAAGCTATTTATACCCTCTCTAAGTTAGGCCACGAATTAATCATCAACTGGGCTTTTTACACACACTTACATACATTGGCAGGTGAAAATCTGGATTTTTGGCCCAAAATACCCTTACTCGACTTGGCCTGCCTTACTCGAGTGAGCAGCTCGAGTCGAGCTGCATGTATTGCAACTCGAGCTACCCATCTCAACTCGTGTCGCCAACTCGAGCTCTCGCTTGTTCGGTCGCGTTGCGAGGCTCTGAAACTTGATTTTCTTTGGAGGCCCTACTCGACTCGAGTTGCCAAATCGTATTACAACTTGCAACTCGAGTAAGCACACTGTATAATTTTGAACTCCTGTCCTGCTCCGCACGACTTGCTACTCGACTTGGAGAGACGCAGCTCGACTCGAGCTGCAAGTCGAGTTGGCTCTCCCAAATCGAGTTAAGCTATTGGACGATTCTAGACAACTTTTGGGAACCTACTCGACTCGAGTTGGGTCCCGTGAGTTCGTTTCTTGCTCGTTTCAGCTCCCGACTTCATTTTTTACCTTTTTTTGACATGTTTAGGCTCATTCACACATATTTCCATGAAATCACATAACACAACTAAATAACACATAAAATATGGATAAAATAATACGAAAAGACGCAAAAAGATACTAAAATCTAGGTGAAAATAGCGGCAATCAGAAGGGGGAGAAGAAAGAAGAGTTCAAGCAGTACATTCAATTTTTGAGATCAGAGTATGAGGTGATGAAGAATAAAGGAATGTCTGAAAAGCCTTCTAAAATGTTGAGTGATCAGAGGGAATTTATAACCCCTTGTGAAATTGAAAGGAAGAATGAAATGAATGAACTGTGTGATTTGGGATCTACAGTTAATATCATGCCTCATGCAGATTTTTAGGAACCTGAAGGAGGAGAGCTGAAACCAACATTTAGACAATTTCACGTTACTAGTGGTGACGTAATAAGACCCTTAGAGGTTGTTGAAGATGTGATGGTGGAAGTTGAAAAGAGGCCTTCCCGACTGATTTTATTGTGTGTGAAAAAATGATGGATCTTGCATTTCCACTAATTCTAGCCTCTAGGAAGACCATTCCTAGTGACGGGAAGAATTATTATTTGAATTTTAAAAAATAAAATAAAATAGTGCTTTGACACGAGTGGAATCTCTTTTGGAGAAAAAAAAAACACTTTCAAACAAGAAAGAAACAACAAATCTCAAAGGCGGAACATAAACCTTACATTCCTAATCCAATTCAACACACATTTCATGTCTGCATAACTTCTTCTAGTTTTGGAGTAGACCCAACGAGGAGGCTGAAGGAATTGGCATCGGTGGAGACAACGAAGAAAAGAGAAGAGAAAATTTGTTCTTTAATTAAAAGGATAATATGATATTCTAATGAGTATGTTTAGTAAAATATGTATACTTTTTTAATTTTAGTGGGGGAACGTCCTTTAAAATATTTTAAAGGTATAGAATCCTAACATTATCCACCAAGGATCAGACAAGACTGAAGATATAGGGTAGAGATTATTGAAAATTTAGTGTGTACATGTATAATATTATGATTCAAGTTCTAATTGGATGTATTCAAATCCGTAAATCATTGGTTTCTCAAAATTTTTTTGACCCCAAGTTGAACAGACTGTAACATAAGATGAAATTAAGGATTAAAAATATAATACAGGCCAGGATAATGCATATAATTTTGATGGAGAGATTGATGTTAATTAGTAGTAAATAAGTTGGCACAAGTAAGGTGGAAGTGAAACAATGGGGCAGAGTAAGGTAGGTTTTAATTGTAGGAGGTGGCAATGGTAGTAGCAGTAGCAGAGGAAGGATTTTGGACGTATGTTCTGAGGGAGGGTGATTGAGTAAGGCCAAATGGAGCAACAGTGGTGCTCTGATTGCCAATATTCTTCATGTGCTGTATTCTTCGTCTTGCGATGTAACCACGAACCCAAGGAGTGACGTCCTCATTCACTTTGATCATGATGAAGAAGATGATGCGGTAGATGATGATCATGCTTAACAGAACACTGAGATCCACCCATTTTGATCTGTGCATGTCGATCTGGAAAACGTTCTCTAGGATGTATTCACCTGGAATCTTGGGGAGGTCTGGTGACTGGTTGTCGAAGATCAAGCCTTTTAAGTCGTTTTGGTATTGACCCTGCAGAGGTTCAGGGTAGTAATTAATCAAGTCAAATGGCTGGCTTATTGTATTTATTAGGTGAGCCTAGTAAATGACATGATCACATTATTTTTTTCAATCTAGTTGTATTATATCTCGGAGTGTAGGTAACTCTCTTACCTCACTCGTTTTCATTTGAATAAAAAGAAATTGTTTTACTGATAAAAAAAAAAAAAGAATTGTATTAATCATATAGAGCTACCTGTAGAGCCCAGAAGTGGAAGCTTATGTAAGACATGGGATAACGCCAGAAAGGTTTGGGGATGTCATTTGGAAGTCTGAAGTATCCAGAGACGAGCATAAAAATCCCCTGCAATATGCAAAGCAAAGCATGTAGTATGAAGTTGAGTAAGTTTACACTTTCGAGTTTCGACAAGATTCATGACACACAAATGAAATGACCTGAATTCCAGCTCCTATGATGATGCCCATAAGGAAATTTGGAACCACGCTGGCTATTGCCATCATCAGGCTCTCAACGACAGTCACACTGGCGTAAAGACACAGCACGAAGAACAAGTAGTGGGACAACCCCGGATGGAGGTGAACCATGAAGTAGCAGACAGTGCCAGATATGAAGGTGATTAATATCAGAAATGGCATTGCAGATAGGGTGTTGCTGATCACAAAAGCACCCACACCATAGTGTCCATTTAGCCTCTCTCTTTGAAATACCTAATCCATCTTATATATTTCATCGTTTAATAATGTGCTGTGACTATCTATATCATTAGTGAAATCAAATCACTTGTACTAATTACCTTCATATCTTCAACGAACGACGGAAATCCACCAATCGACATAAACGTCACAAAACCAAAAACGAAAGATGCACAAGCACCTCTTGCCTGTTTCATATATAAATATATAAAGAACTTTGTGCAACTAATAATTTCTACATCAATACAATATACTTTGTGATCATACTTACCAAAATAGAACTGTAGCTCGTTCCAACATTCAAGTAAATGGTTCCAATGCAAATAGTGACGACGATGTAGATCACAAGCCTCAACCAGTAGTATCCAAAGTCCCTCGACATATTAACAAATGAACGTCGGGTCAAGGTGACGGTCTGCATCAAGAAACTTGCTTGACTCCCGCCAGAGTCTAGCACAGTTCCTTTCTGCAATATAAAACAAGGAATTAATTATATGTGATGAGAAGTAGATGTATACTGTATGCATACATTTGTGTGTGTGACTCACAATTTTAGACATTTCCTCAATCTTTTCTGTTGCAGAGTAAGAATAGTGAGATGTACGATAAGAGTCAACAAGTGTGCGGATGGCTTCTGCCGTGGTTACTCTGTCTACAGGATCATCATTCATCTCAAACTGAAAATCAAATCAAATCAAATCAAAATTATATGTATGCATGGCATGGGATTGGGAGGGGAGGAAGAATACAATACCCGCATCTTCATTGATCCTTTCAGTGTGGCTTTAACTTTGTCAAAATCAGAATTGATGCATCGAAGAAAGTGATCAGATGGGTTGCGCAGGGTAGGACAAGGAAAGCCAGCTTGAGCAAAAAACTGTGAAATTATAATAATGTGATAGGTTGTTTTGGAATTAGTTACTAGTAATAATTGAGGTTTAAACATACCTCATATGCTTGGGAGGCTTGACCAAAGTAAATAGTTTTTCCACCAGAAAGCAAGTACAATCTATCAAACAGCTCAAAAACCTCACTGCTGGGCTGGTGAATTGAAGCTATGACAGTGCGTCCATCTCTGGACAGCCCACGTAATGTTTGAGTGACGAAGAATGCTGATGCACTGCATAAATTAATTAATTACAACCAATGTCATGTTAAATGAATTAATGATGCAAGTGATTAATTAATTAATTACCTATCGAGTCCACTGGTAGGCTCGTCGAGGAAAAGTAATCTTGGCCTCATGAGGATCTCAAGCGCAATGCTAACTCTTCTTCTTTCTCCACCGCTGATGCCTCGCAGGTGCCAGTTTCCTATGACAGTGTCGGCGCAATCCTGAAGCCCCATTTCAATAATGGTGCTCTCCACCAGCCTCCATTTTTCAGACCAAGCCATCCTATCTGGAAGCCGCAATCGAGCAGAGTAGGATATTGTTTCACGAACTGTTAGAGTCCCAATCAAATTGTCATCTTGTGTCACGTATGCCTGCCAGTGCCATGCCATTTTTCTTTTCTTTGCTTAATATGATATATGAAATTGAAAGGGAAAGGCATTAACATTAATTAACATAACATACAGCAGTTCCGAAGGATAACTTGGCCTTGCGTCCGTTGAGAAGAATGTTGCCGGAGAGGAAGGCATTAGCGGCGAGTCGTCCGGAAAGGGCGTCGAGCATTGTGGATTTGCCGGAGCCGGAAGGGCCCATGAGTGCCGTAAAAGATCCGGGTTCGGCGTAACCGGAGAGCTTCTCCAGCACGTTCTGAGTCTCGCCGTTGCTCAGAGTCACCATTACAGTTAACTCCTTCCAAGCAAGCCTGGCAGAGACGTCTCCCACGAATTCGGTATTCCTTTTCTCCTTCCACAGGCTCTCGCTCAGAGGGCTCAAACCTCCCACCACCATCCCATTTCCTTGTGGCTTATTACCCTCCATCTCCATCACTACTTCTGCACACCTCTTCATCGAATATAACAAATTTTATTAATTTCCTATAAATATAAACCAAGAGCTGGAAACAAATTTTGGATGATGGACGCAAATAATGTGAAAGTTGAATGGGATTGATATGTTTGTTGAATTCGTGACTAACACTATTGGCATGACACACGCTCTGCCCAATCACCAAGAAATAGAATATCCATGTTGATTTGAACTGGAGGGGAGGGAAGGGAGATTTGTTAATTAATTTGGTTGATAATGTGAATTTAGGCAGAAAACGTGTATACTGAGAATTGATGCAACTCCCATCCGCCATTGGTATGAGAGAGTGCTAAATGGTAATTAATTCGCACAGTTAGATGTTGGTTGAGCGCAGTTTAATGCTGACACCGACTCAATTTAATTTACCCAAAGTTTTGCAGGAGAAGGAGGTTGGCAGTGCCACTTAAATTGTTAGCAACCCTTCACATCAATATATATATATATATACATACAGTACATGAATCCCATGCTACTATTACTATCAACTTTGTCAAACCTTGGTTACCCTATCCCCATCCCACTCACTATCTCTCCCAATCCGCATCTCTACTTGATTAATCTTTTTATTTCTCTCCCTGATTATGAAATCCCATCTTTTATTTCTAACTCTATTTTCATGTTTCACGTGTATTTCAATATAAGTACGCTTAAAATGTTACAATTAATTTTTAACTGTTGTGAAAATAGACATGCCAAGCATCCATATGTGGAACGAATTATAATTGTGTGGCATATAGATTCATAACCAATTACACGGATCAAATATCATTATATCCGTTCTAATTATTTGTGTAATCTCTCACACTATTGGAAGGATACCTCGAAAAAGCATAAACCTTAGACACAATAATTGGATTTTTTTTCCCACATTATATGTTAATAAATCATATAATAAGTGACAAAATATATGATATAAAAAAAATGTTGTGGGAGATCCAACATGCAATTACACGTATCTAGTGTATATTCGACCTTAATTTTATTCAATCCTAGGGGTCCAATTATAAAAAAAAATTAAGTAATTAAATGAATATCCTATCTTAATACATATAAATGATGCTATTTATAAATTTTTTTTAAAAAATATATAGCAACACTACCATTCTCATAACTTGCCGATTTATAATTTTGATAAAGAGTACATGTATCACGGTTTGAATTCCTTTTCGTATTTTGTTATCTATACAAATAGTTGTAGAAAAATGATGGCAGAAAAAAATTGGAAAAAAAAAATGATTGAAAAAAAAAGAGAAAAAAATTCTGTAAGGAAAAAGAAAAAGAGCAAAACAGAGAAGCCGTAATCAGTTGTTTGAAGATTTTTTTAATAGAAAAGAGAGCAGGTATGGTATGGGTTTGTAGAGAAAAGCAAAACTTTCAAAAAGAAAATGAAGGAAGAGATGTGATAAAAGAAAAACTGAGAATGGCGAGATGTATTGCTTTGATGAACGTTTTACATGATTAACACAATTTGTAAAGTGGTAAATTTAGTATTTTTAATTTCACCTTATCTCAAGCCCCATTACAATCATTTAAAAGCTTTTAATATTTGCACAACTCTCATTGAACTTGGTGGAGATTTGATTTGAGAGCAAGCCTAAGGGAATGTTTTGTCTTGTTTGATTTTGAGTGTTTGCTTTCCATACAATAAAGAACTTACAGCTTGTAGTTTCCTTCAATCATAGAAGCTGTAATTCAACACTTCGAGATGATTTTTACGCAACTTTGACAATATCTTCTTGTTCTTTTGCATCAACTCCAATTAAATGAGAAGTGATTCAAGATCATGAAAAAATAATAACAGTCCAATTAATCTCTTCTTGTTCTTTTGCATCAACTCCAATTAAATGAGAAGTGATTCAAGATCATGGAAAAATAATAACCGTCCAATTAATCTATACTCCCTACGTCCCGTTTCAAATTTTACATTTGTTTTTTGCACGTAAATTAAGGAATATAATATTTTAATATGTTGTGAGGTGAGAGAAATAATAGTTTAATGTAATAGGTGTATTAGTGTGATGTGTGGCCCATGGAGAGAGAAATAATTAATTTGGGTGAGTCTCATTTACTAAAAAGGGAAATGTAAAGATTGAAATGGGACTCCCAAAATGAAAATACGTAAAAATTGAAATGGAATGGAAGGAGCATTTCTTAAACAATTCCTAAGATGGATAAGAAAAAGTAATAATATTTTTAATAAAAAATAATTCTTGATAAAAGAAAATGATAATTATTAATTGAATAATTTCATGCCTGAATAATTTATAAGACAAATAAAAGCTAATAATATTTTCAATGAGAATTGATTCAAGATCATGGAAATATGACAAATGTCCGATTAAACTATTTGGAGTAAATAATTTGTAAGACTAAAAAATGTTGATAATTTTTAATTAAAAAATTATATCCATTTAATTTATTTGATAGTGCTTAAAGCATTTATCAAAATAAATCAATCATTTTTATTTTATTTAACTATGTTTAAATATTTAAGAATTTTTTAATTAATGAAAATAAAGAAACCCACAGCATTTTCGTTTTTAAGCACTGTTCATTGACCGCTGTGTTTTTTATTTATTTATTATTTTATTTATGTAAATGGATAGGATAAAAATCGTGTCACATAAAAAATTCGTTAAATGATTTCATCCAACACTCACCCACTCTTTAAAAACTACCCTTCACAATCATAAGATTTTATTCAAATGATTAATGTACTATTTTAACCCTTGATTCAAAAGTTCTTATATTTCATTTACTATTTTTTTCCCTGTATTCAATTTTTATCTTTAGAATTTAAGAATTTCACACTTGCAATTCATATAATTATACTGTCCTATTAATTGATGAACTTATTTTGACAAAGATTTAGGTAAGACCATCTAGCGTAAGTCTTTACATTAAACGAATAAAAAGTTAAAACAATATTATCACTTTCGTTATAAAATATTATCACTTTCGATATAAAATATTATCACTTTTTATTTATACTATAAATTATTCATGGAATAATTTACTTATTATTATCACTTTTCATCTATTGAGTATTAAATTATCACTTTTCATTTATTGGGTATCACTTTTTGTTAATAATTTTATTACTTTTTATCCATCTCACGTAAGAATTTACATGAGACAATCTCACACAACTTGTTCACTTATTCTACAACCACGTTAAGAATTTAGTTGTACTGCTGATTCTTACTGTAAACCACTGTTTTTCAACCCATAACTATTGAAGTTTCAGAAAATTCATATTAAAATATTTAATTTGTCACTCTTTTTTCTTGGCTGATATAAAAACAATATTAACCTCGGGTGATGAGCAAAGTAAAGTGGGAAGTTAAATCAGAATCATTAAATTACAAAGCTCTCAACTTCTTTTCTCGACGGGTATATATGCATATGATACAAATTGCTTTACAAATCTGTGATTTGAATTCCCAGATTTAAAAAAGACCACCACAAAACTCGTATGGAAAATCTGTAGATACAGAAAGAATAGATTCAAAAAGAAAATAGGAGCAGCAAATAACCAACTAGGATGTGGTTTCTGACTCAGTAAAATTGTTTTTGGCTTTGGCAGCAGCAAAAGAAGGTTGGCCAATTTCCTTTCGAGATGCTTCCCAAAGCTGCTGTTCGATGCCCAATTTCCTCAGCTCGATTAAACCTCTTTCAACTGTGATAAAAAAAAATTCCTTAATACAAAGCACATTTCCTTTGCACTAGAACAATGTTTGACTTCTTAACACTGATAATGGAACTGCTTCTAGAGTGAATTTTGAAATCTTCTTCTTGCCACAACATTTCTTCACATGAACTTCCACAAATGTAAGCAAAAATACATGTGAGCCTAATTCTGATTCAAGAATTTAATATCACTCATCAGAATCCAAAAGGGTATATAGGAAGTGCCAGAAGCGGATTAGATGTTAGTCTAACTCGTTCAAATTTATGTGATTCATTTACGTGGGGTAAAGACTTAAAAAACTCAGATAATAAATACTTCATACCCTCATAATAACATCCCTGAAAATCTTCTACATCAAAGACACTAATTTTAAATCTCAAATCACCAGCTTCAAGTTTGTAAAGTAGATGTACCTTAGTGGAGCCGTGGCACATGGAGGTCAAAATTATAGGAAGATTAGGTACAAGAAAGATGAAGCTATGTTCAAAGAAAATGAAAATAGAATGAGCTTCATTTATTGAAAACTGATAACATTGTGATCACTTCCATCCAACATTCTAGCATTAACAGCCAATCTTAGGTCCATTTATTGATAAGTGATCATCTCGAGACCACTTCCATTCTACACTCTAGCATTGACTGCCAATTTTACGCCGTACAACTTTGGGATTCCTATATAGATTGCTCATATGTCAAATGCTTCATTTCCTTAGAACAAATTTAACAATTTCATCTACCAACTTTTCGACTGAATAACTTTTTAATGTTAGCAAACTTTGAGCCTTAATTTATTATGCTATTAAGTAGTCACAATTATGTGTGAGATATAACATAATATTACTATAGTAATAGATAAATTATTCAAGTTGATTGTGATTACCATCAACAGCGTCATGTGACGTTGGAGTCTGTCCACTCCGGCTTATCCACAATTGCAGTCTCTCTTCTGCAATATCTTCCTCAACACCATGTACTTTTGCCCTTCTCCAAAAATATGTAAGCCAAGCCTACATACATGATATCAAACTCTAGACAAAACATACAAAGAAAGTAAAAGGAACAGCTTTCTGCATTAACTTTATGTTCATAGCAGTCCTGAATCCCTATATATCATGTCTAACATCTTATCATCGCAACAGGGTGTAAAGACATTCAGCTTCACACAACTCAAGTTAAAAATTTAACTTCTTTCCAAGGAAAAATAATGACTGTTAAACTTAAGGTTGATACAATGTTAAACTGGTATACTCATGGTAACTGGAGAAATGATCAGCATAATAATACATATTATACAAAAAATGAGACTCATCAAGAAGTAAACAAACCTCCTTAAAAAGAACATCTTCCGATTCCTCTTGACTCAATTCTGCAACCACATATTTTGAAATGTTGAATTATTGCATAACGTATTCAAAGAAAGCAACAAAAGGTGCAATTGGATGTAAAAAGTTATCATTCATTTTTTATACGGAAAGTAATCAATTTTTTTGTAAGATGAATAGTAGAGAAAAAAATGGAAGTATACATTTTGGGGCGAAAAAAGTGTAATGATTAAAATTGACATATGTTTGGAGAAGCGAGAGTGATTGAATGTGAAATGTTTGTGTTGGGAAATAAATGGGAAGTGGACAAAATATTAAGCAACCAAACACACCCTAAATATTTGAGCTGTAAGCAAGTAACACGAACACATATCCCCTAGAAGAAGTGCAACTAAACTGAATGTATACTTTTAAAAATATAAATTGATGTTGAAATTATTTATAAAGCAGTAGAAAAGCATAACATTTAGTGCTAATAGTAATAAATATAGAATCAGTAGTTAATATTGCATGCCGCTTATCACCGAGTAGACAAAGTGGAAACCACACTTTAAGATTCAAAACAGAAATTATATCAATTGATATCATGGGAAACCCCAAAAAAGGTGGCGTAAAATTTAAAGCACATTGCAAAAGTCTCACAGTGATGCTGGATACAAAATATATTAACACATGATAACAAGTATTTAGTTAAAAAGGGGCCGTGTTTGCAATCACATCAACGGTGAAAACTGAAAAGTGATTCTAAATGGTAAAAGTTGTGAGGGAGGAGCTTTTAAGGGGGGAAAAAAAAGAAAAAGAAGTAATTTTACCCCTCAAGAATTTGCAAACACAGCCTAATTGTTCCAAGAATCAAATAGGTCAGTCGGAAGCACCAGAATTTTTAATCTTTAAATATGAAAATTAAAAGAGCAAGTTTCTTACCAAATGCTTCTGTATACTTGGGATCGCCAGCAGACTTAGGATCTACAATATCGCAGGCCAGATGTGTGTTACAAGTGAAGTCTCATTTAAGAGAAATGAATCACATACATATGCATGAAAAAATTAGCTAAAATGAAATTAAATTTCTGCACTTAAGACATGCAGAGAATATACATTTTTTTAATATGACTAAGAGAATAGTTCAAAGACAGCAACAACAGATTTGACATCAAGTCACATTAAAAAGCAGATCCATATTACTCAATCCACCGAATTTATAATTGAAGGGGATAAAATAAAAAAACTTTCATAAATGTTATGCAATCCACAGCAATTGAAGGTAGTGAGATGTTTTACTCTGATATAGTACAAGTATTTTATTTTGTGTTTGACATTTTATGGAAAATCTCCATGGTACTTTTTCAACGTCTTAGAAAATTGATGAAGTTGTATTTTATGTGTTCATCTAGGTCATTCGTTTATTGATTGATCATTTATACATGTTTTGATCTTATTCGTGGAGTAATATGCTTAATTATTATATATAGTGCTTCACGGGTATTTCAAGTAAATGCATATTTTAGGGCCTTATTTAAGAGAATTTGAGAAGCCGTGGAAATTATTTGTCAAGATTTATATGCATGAGGAGATGCGAAAGAAAAAGAGGATCGTGTGGAAGAAAAAATCACTTAAAATCGGAGTTCGGATGTAAAGGTTATACACAAAACTGTACGGACGCACAACTGTAAGCGAGAATTTCTGAATATTAAGCCCATTTCCTATTTCTTCTAATTTCTTGGAGCATGATTAATACCCTTATCCTAAATTCTTCCAAGATTTCATCATATCTCCTGTGAATATCTATTTTCCATAACTTGTTATCTTAACGCACCTATGTAAAGACCTCTTCCCATTCATTCTACATATTCTCAGTTCTTAAGATACTTAGGGATTCTCAGTTCAGCCCCATCATAACTAATTTCATTTCCTCTTCCCATTCCATATTTCACCTTCCATCTAAGAAGCGTCCAGAGCATTTGGAGCCAATGAACGTCACGAAGTCGAGCGACGACGCAACGACCAATCAAACCGGGTCCCATCTATTTTATTTTCTGTTTTCGTCTAGCAATATGTGCTAGATTAGAGAGATTTTAGGGTTGCATTAGTACTTCATTTTATGGATTGTACTCTTGTGTAAAGACTCATATTTATTTCAAAGCAATTATTTCTTTCAAGTGTATTGATGTTATCACATGATTTATTATCAAATTTGATTACTAATTCTAAGACTCCTTAAGTTGAGGGATGATATAGATTTTCACACATATCACACAATTACTAGTCGATCTACACGGTGAGACAAATCTTGTGAGAGAATTCAATCTGATAGGTCTGTTGGGAGATGATTAATTTGGTATTTCTAGCAATATTGTACCTATTAATCAATCTACTAGTAATTAGAAACAGAAGATTCAATTACATATTATCTGACTGCTCTAGGAAATTAACATATACTAATTGTTATGAGTTTTTCCATAATACATGTCAAATTTGTCTATGAATCTACTATTGTTCCAAAGAAAAGTGCGACTCCTGAAACAATATTTATCTTTAATTTTTTATTATTGCTTATCTTTATTTAGTTTATGATCTATGTTAATATTTTTCATTTACTTATTAATTTAATTCTCAATACATCGTTTAGTATTCTCAAGCAAAAAATTTAAATAAAATAAAATAAAACAATCCAATCCTCATAGCTTATTTCTTTACTACTGCACGATCTGTACATTTGCACATCCGTCTTAGTTTATAGCATTCAAGTTTTTTTTTTACTTGTGTTTCAAATTAATGCGATCAACAATATCAGTTCAATTTTCACCCTGGGCTATAAAAAAAATTAACATTTAAACTCTTAAATATATTTTGACAAGTAGCAGTATTGTCATGCCTAAATGTCCATATAAATACTTAACTACACACACCCACACACGTGCGAGTGTATAATATAAATTCAAACTAAACTTACTTAAAATATATACATAAATGCTAATTTAAAATTTTAAAAATGATTACTATTAGATATATAATCATATACATAATTATTTATAAACATCAAAATCAAAATGTATTATTTGAATGGAAATTATATGATAACCATTTATGAAAAAAAATTAAAATAACATATTTTTTGAAAACTTATTAAATTTACAAAAGCAAATGTATGGAAGTATTTAATATAATGTGGATTTTTTTTTTAATTTTGTTTACATATAATGTTATGAAAAAAGAACTTTTATAACAGAGAGGAAAATATGGAAAAAAAATTCAAATCTAATTCAGAGTGCAGAAAAATATGAAAATTTGGTAGGATAAAAGTATCTGATATATCTAGTTCAATATCTAAAGTTCCATTATTAAAATGGAGGGAAATTCTATAAAACAATGTTCCTGAAAACAGTATAGCTTGTCAACCAGGAACAGTTTCTAGTCCGGTCTTGGTGAGGGGTAAGAACCAAAAAAAATACTCCCTCCGTCCTGCTAATTACTTCACACTTTCCTTTTTGATCCGTCCCAACACTTATGCACGTTTTTAAAAATGGAAAAAATACATCTCAATAATACTCACTTTTTACACACATCCCAACAGCTTTACACAACATTTTCATTAAATTATCTAAAATACTCACTTTTTATACACATTCCAATAACTTTTCTTAATCTCCACGCACAAGAATACATGCAGTAATTACCAGGACGGAGGGAGTAACAAACAGAAAAAAGTGTGATTGAACCGCCAAAAAAAAAAAGATCAAACCACTAACCAGAAAATCAAAAAGAGGTAAACTGGCTAACCAAAAGAAACAGGATATCATATCACAAAGGAAGAATGTATCTTCACCCTGTATTTAAAAGTTCATTAGTCTTGCATCTTAGACTTAATTTTTATTTTCTTATGTATTTGACCAAGTACTCTGCAGAAACGAGATTTTAGCTCATCATATTTTTACTAAATTACTTTTTCCCAGTAACCTGTAAAACATATTTTCAGATCTTTATAGATTCACTTCACTTTGAAAAATAAAAGGGATACATTGGCAAATGACACAGTGCAGGGAACAAAGATTAGAAAGGTGGTTATACATGGACAAACCAGAAGTAATCAAAGTACAAATGGCAGAAAACAAGTAAACAAAGTACAAGGGGCAAAATACAAGTAAATACAAAGCACAATTGGCAAAATACCAAAACGCATAGTAAAAATGAAAATGCCAGTGAGCAAAGTACCGGGGGGGGGGGGGGGGGGGGGGTAAACAGTAATCAGAAAACTGGTAGCAATAAAGAGAATTCTGGGGGTAAATTAGCAATAAACTTATACATATTAAAAATTTATCTCTATACTTTGTTGTCATCTCACTAGAATAATTTTGGAGTTTGGACTTTGATAAAACTTAGGAGCATTTTGTAACAGATTGCCATCATTATAAGTTTATATTTTATAGTCTTATCATAATTGTACAAAATACAATATATATCACAGTGCATTAAATTCTTAATATAGTAACTGTATTACTTAAGACAAAAAAAAATTCATAACTAATCTTAATTGATTTCACATAAAGTACATAACAATTAAATAGTTTAATGAATCGATATTAGTTGAAACAACTCATGCTCAATTCAATTATATTTGCAAAACCCAAGTGCAAAGTTTTTTTATATTTTATCAGTATAATTTGTATTATTTTCAACTATTCCGGAGATTTTTTGGGTAGCGCAATTTCATAGCACAAAAGCACATTCGCAGAGAATAAGGGTTAAATTGTTTTAAAAGGAGAAACGCAATGTGTTTCAGAAAATAATACTTTGTACAAACTGAGCACTGATCCATATTTATCTAAATATATGCAAGATCACCGTACACTAAACTCTATGCTCTTAAAGAAAACATATATTAAACCTTACAAATGTATATAATGTAATTCTTACTTAACTTTAACATGTGGGGTAATATATGTTTGAATATCTGCAGATTCTAGTTATATACATAGTTTTTTAAAATAATATCAAGTATTAGAAATATTTTTACTTAACATTTTACAGTATTCCAAAAGTTATTTGATATTTTTTAAAAATTTGTACATGAATGGTGGGCTGTACCTGAGAATGTTTGGCGAATTAAGGTTGAACGTCGATTCTGGGCCATAGTAAGAACAACACCATCCTCAACCTTACAAGAATTAGATTGAGCACGAAATGAGAAAACGACTTCATCCATATCATAATATGGTAACAATAACTTGGGAATAAATTTATAAACATGAAAATAATATACATAAAGTAGAGCAGTATATGGGGATGAGACATTTCAAGTGAATATGAATATGATGTGAACACTAGATAACCTTCAAGGAAGCTAATTCTCTTAAACCCATCTCAACTGAAAGCATACTCTCTATATTTCCTTCCCCAGTTAAATCATTCAAATCTCGAGCAAGTTTGCCCCGATCTGAATCATCTCCACCTGGCCATTGTCCATGAACAAGAACTTTTTTAGTTTGGATGACACTAACACGACTATGAACAACATTTAAACAAAACCAGTGTTGTCATGTAAGAAGTTCTACCATCCCAGGTTTCCTCTTTAGCCTTCTGTCCAGCAGAGATAACAACCTCAAATGGCAGAGGAGCTAAAGATGACCAGTGCTCATACTTAGAAACACCTATATCTGCACATATACCTGCAACGAATAATATATTTCTAAATTGAGCATCCAAAATAGAAAAATAAGTTGAGAAAGTGGAAGTGTAATAAAGAAACCAACATGATACAAATAAACAAGTTTAGATATCATTTCATATAGGAATGCTAAATTATTGTTTTCTTTTTTTTTTTTATTATTCTGAGACACTTTCAGAAAAATTACCATAACGTGCAGCTAAACCCCAATAACGAGCAAGCCAACATCTCTTCAAAACAACTTCTTCCTGAGAAGGAAATTCAGGATTAATAAAATCAAGGTTCAGATGAACTAATACCACGCGCATCATTATTTATTTCCATAAAAAACTGAAAAGGAAACCATCTCTTCATGGGTCAAAATCATCCGCTGTGTCATTGTTCTAAGAGCCTTGGCTTCAGCGTCAGCCTCCTGTAGCCGTTCACCAGCAGTTTCAGTCTCCTCCTTCAGGTTCTGGTTTCATATTGAACATCATCAGAAATCCAGAATGCAAAAGGAAGTATATTTATGACCAAAAATATATAACCACCTCAAGTTCTGCATGAAGGGCTGCAAATTCTTCATCTCTTCCATCCCTAGTCTGTTTCGCTGCTTTTAAAGCAGCCTGTAGTAAAGGTATAATGACATGAGGGTTCATTTTATCATACCAATATATGTGCATTTAGAAAAGTACAAAAAGTATAACACTAAAAAGCAATATTGGTAAACAAATAAGACACATGGTTTTATGTAGACAGGAGAGATACCTCTCTCTGTCGTAGAGCTGCTTCCTTCCTGGTAATGATCATCCCATCAGAAAAAATGTAAAGGAGCTTTCAGCACAGTTAAACAAAATAAATTTACCGGCTTAATAGTTTAGCTTCCAACGATAGACCTTCTCCCAGGGAAGCAACCTGCAATATTTTATTTAAACAATTAAAAAGTATGTAAACACTAAACCAGCACAAATTTACTGCACGAAGGCTGAAAGAGACATAGCATTACATAATTCAGAATTCAGATAATACGTAGTTATTTTATACATAATTTGCTGATAAAACATTCAAGGAGGCACATAAATAGCAGAACAGAAACAGTCAATTATGTTAATAGTTTAATTTGGTTCCTGAATTTATTGACTGGAATTACAGGGCTTTAAAAAAAGACAAGAGCAAGTTGACATTTTCATTTTGATCCATTGACTTGGCTAATTTAAAAGGCTGACATTTCATGTCTCAGAAGACAAATTTACTCTAACCTGTTGCTCTAGCTGCCTGGCTCTGGCTTCTGCCTCTTCACATTTTTCCTCCGCATGACGAAGCTGTAGGACAAAAAGACATCATACAAAGAATTTCATTATTTCCTTTTTTAGTCAACCAAATTTGGCTTTTCAGCTTATTTGCATATGCAGGGTCCCAGGTCACGCAAGAAAACTCACCTTATCCAAGATTACATCATTCTCCTCTTGTAGCATATCTAGCTGCAAATGAAGTTTATGTTAATATGCCCGTCCAAATATTGGAACCTCTCCAGTAAATTAATACAACTAATGTGAAAGAAGAATCAACATTAAGAAGCTTAGAAGTAGTTAAGTATTTTTGGGTGTACTTCACACATAAAGGAGAAGTTTAAGTGTGAAGATATAAGCTAATAAACACAAAAAGCTACCATACTTCATCCCGAAGTGCAGAAGCCTCGTGTTGATTTCCTGAATCTTTCACATCACGTCTTAAGTCAGGTACATATCTGCATCATTTTCCACCAATAAAGGATTAAGAAGTGCAGTTATTCGTCTACTGTACGTCTACAGTAAGTTTTCCAACAAACATGATATTGTAATAGCCATAATGTGCAAAAAAGTTACAAGCATAAACTCTATGTGAGGAACACTATGAATAGACTAATAAAAATTGATTAAAAAAATTGTACATCTATATAAAGGATTAATACTCTTGGTAAGTAAGGAGGCAGTTAGGTAGTAAGTGCGTCTAGCACTCTAGCTCAACCCTTACACAGAGTTAGTTGAGGAAGCGAATTATGAAGGTGGCAGGGGGATGGTTGAAATGGATGAAATTAAGTACTTAGGCCTGAGGTAAGGTTTCTCCAATCATATAACACCATTTTTAGCCGCAAAAAGGAGTAACCAAACAAAAAATAACATGAAAATAGTAGAATTTCGGCAGAAAATACTCGGGTCACTTTATCTTCAAAAATATCCAAAACTAAAAAGAGATGGAATATCTGACTGGATGCCCTTCTCAAACTTCAGAAATTCACACTGTATCCATTATGTTTCTCTTAAACATGAATCAAGTAAATTAAAGCATAACTATTTCAATAATTTTTGAGGAAATAAAAATAATAACAGTGATAAAGTAATTCACATGATAATCTTGTTATATAATCTCAGACAAGAATAAAATCCAATGATGATATCATCAAACAAATATAAATGCAATTACGCCTCAACATCTATATTTCATATGCCATTAGTATCTTTTCTTAAGTGAAAAGGCAGCAGTTTCCATTAATTTTCTTTAGGAGAAACAATTTCAACCACGACTGTAGTATAGAGATATATAGTTGATGTATCCTACGATGCACTAACTTTAAAGGTTTATGAAATAAAACAAACAAATATGCCAAACATTACATCTTACCTCTTTTCTCTTAACCCATGATTGGGTGGTTCAATTGGAGGTATGGCTACTGGAGTTTTAAGAGAAGGTCTAGCTGGTGGTGTAACTGTATTTGTCGCCGTACGCACAGACATCGAAGTTCTTCCAGCTGACGTGGAACGAACTGAAGGAGCGATATCCATAAAGTTCCGACCTAACTACAGAATAAACTAACCAATTTTCAGTATAATTAACAAGGGAAAAATAATACTTCATCCAAAAGGATCATACCAAACTCATTCTAACCTAAATAAGCATTACTCTAAAAATAATTGACCAACAACAAATTTCACAGCAGTTAATCAAAGCCTTGTCCTTCAGAAAAATAAGGAAAGTATTCTAATTCAACCCTTAAATGAGATCAAAAGTATAAGAAGATTGATATCAGTTTCAAAGCTCCACCTGCAAAAAGCTGTGAATTTTCAAAGGACCCTTATTTGAATAGCTGCGTGTTTTTATAATATATGTTTCCATTACGAGCAATGAAGTCATAGCAAAATTCTTCCCCTTGCCACTATCTAAAACACAAAAGAAAGCAAGGACAATCACCTATGGAAGAAATTGAATATTTCGTGAACCCTTAAACATCATTCTATGTGCACCTCAAACCCACAGGACTGAGAAGAAACAGGTAACGTGAATAGAAATTTTACAGGAGCAAAAAATATATTTCAATCCAACCAAAATGAGAAGAGGTGATCCTTCTTTTCAGAAGCTTAGCACAAGAAAATTATAAAGTTAAACTTATATGACTTGGATCAATCTAATGATGAATGACCCCTTTTGAGTTTCAGTAGCACAAAGCACGCTAAAAAATAGTTGCCGTCGTATGTGGGGATAGTCATCGGTTCCTCAGTTCCCATCAATTATGTAAGATTATCTGTTTATGTTAATCATCAGTCCAACCAAAATGAGAAAACTCTACCTATTGTCTAAGCAAATGAGATAAGTGTAAATTATTAGGACTTCTTTAGGCTTCAGCTGGAAAATCAATCTGCCACAAGAGATTACTAACAATAAAATGTAATGGTATTGAATCCTATAAATACCTTGGCTTTCTTAAAATTATTATATTTAAAATGATTGAATCAATTGACAAACTATACATCACAAAGGTACATTCAGGTGTCACTTGTGGTATTATAACTCAAAAGTCAAATTAGATGTAATCTTAGTTAGTAGTATATATTTTCTATCACTCAAGAAAGAGTGCTAGTCTAGTGTATCGAAGGCAGAATCAATAAACAGTAATCTTAGCTGATCCTTACAAAATTCGAAATGTACGATAGAAATCAGAAGACTCTGAGTTGCTTCAAATACACAATCAAGCTCGCCCAATAGACAGTAATCTTAGCTGATCCATTCAAAATTTGAAATGTATGATAGAAATCAAAAGATTCTGAGTTGCTTCAAATACAATTCAAGCTCGCCCAATAAATATGTAAACATACATCCAAAATATATAAACGATTTCTTACATAAATCAAGATAATAAATAATAAAGCGTCAAGTTATATCAAGTCAAAGTTAAGTAAATCGTGATATCGACTTTACCGCAGGTGATGGCGATCTATTGGGCTTGGAAAGTCCGACCCCGGACAAGGCACCGCTGCTATTGCTACTGTCGCTCCAATTACTATTATTTGATTTACCGGAAATTGGGGCTGGGACGAACCGGAACCCTAGATCATCATCTTCATCGTCTTCGTCGTCATTGGGAGTCTTGGAGGCCATCACGAGGGCGAGGCGCTGTGCCGCTGCTTTTGCAGCGACGTTCTGAGTCCTCTTAACTGTAGACATGCCAGTGGCAGAGGGAGGAAGCCGGGAGCGAGGGTGAGCCGGTGAACCCGCCGGTGAGGAGGAGCCGGTGCTGCTGGATCCGCCGCTCCACTGGCGGGCGTACACTGGACTCTCGGTCCTCTTCCGATTCATTAAAACCCAGCAAGTTTACTTATCTATACTCTATACGTATAGAGATAGGCTGCGAATTTGGTTGGCGATGGGAGCTAGATTTCAGGGGTGGAAGATTTGGGGAAGGCGGTGAAAACGGAAAAGGGAAATTCCGTTGAAGTTGAACGAGGTGAGAGTTCGGAATAAAATTTTGACTATTTAGGTCGTGTACGTAAGACAAATATTTGCCTTTTTCACTTCACAAAAATAAAAATATTAATGGGTGAGTCTGTGTGCCGTGGCACACGGATTTAGAATTGTGTCATTTTATAATTTTCGTACCCCTTTATAATTTAAATTTTCTAGTAATACATAAGTTTAAATAGACTAAAAAGAGAAATAATTGTGTTCACATGTAAACACGGATTGTGTCCGGTGATATAGGAGCTTTTGAGTGCTAACGTTAATTGCACAAAAAATCCCCACTTTCACGTCATGTGTAAATTATTCCCAACTTTTAGAATTAAGGTAAAAGATTAAAAAAACACTACTTTAATGTTTGTTGCAAATTTCTCCCACTGGTCAGTCATCTTCTAATCGGTTCTGACTTGGAAAATTAATGTCACGTCGTCAACTATAACAATAATTAAAAAATAAAAAAGAGTGGCATAGTATTTTGTGATCACTCCTATGAATATCTGCTTGATCTAATTCATTTGTCTATTGAAGTTGATTCCACTAATTGAATCTTTATTGTCCTTAAATTCTCTCTTGAAATACCTTATTGTTTGGCCATTTATTTTATTTGGTTTGTATTAAAATTAAATTTTATTCTTTCATAAATCTTAATCCATTTTGCCGACTTAATAAAAGTGATACAAATTATATTTCTCGAGTATACTATTAGAATTTTTTTTTATCGGACAAAGTTAGTTGTTAGTACACCAAGTCTCCATACACCCTTATTTCTCCAAGCCTTCCTTATAACTTCCCCTATTCATTCGAACTTAGGTCTCCCACCTTAGTGAGGAACCCAGTGGCCAGGTGGGCTAGCCCACCTGGCTATATACTATTAGAATCTAATCCTGTGGGTATGATGTTTAACGGTTTAACTTGATCATACTTCATACTACAATAGATCTTGTATACTTGTAGGTGAGTAATTCTTTTAAGAAAAAAAGGGTGAACATAACCACTTTAGCTCACTTGAGGATTGATCATACTTCGTACTACAATAGATCTTGTATACTTGTAGGTGAGTAAACCTTTTAAGAGAAAAAGGGTGAACATAACCACTTTAGCTCACTTGAGGATAGTATAATTTAGAGGTTGTAATCAAGATTATTAATGTTAAAAATATTTTGGGCTAATTGGTCATACCATTAGTCTAGTTGCTTGATTTCCTAACATGTTGGGGTTTAGGAAATTCATTCATTTCTATTAGGAAAATGGAGGGAATCAAATCCTTGTACTGTATTTGTTATATTTTTTGTTATCTCATTTATTTGTTATTTTTTTCTCTTTTAATTATTTGCATGTTTAGTAATGGTTAGAAATCAATCCATCCCCCCTCTTGATCACTCTTAAAAGCACGTTTAGTTAAAATTTTTAATTCAATTATTTCATTGGGTTCAATCTTTATTTTTTCTATTGAGTTTAATTGGATTTGTTTGGGAAAAAAATACTATATGTTTTTAGTGCACGGACTACAATACAACAATAACTACTCAACACGAGTTTCATCTATAATAATAAAAGCCAAACTAGTGATTTAATCTTTGACTTACACTTAAACAATAGCATCGACTCATAAAAATATCATCCTTGATCATTACAATGAGTTATTTTTATAAGATATATGTAGTGTTAAGTGTTTCTCAAAATAGTTAACTTCAAATGCCATCAATTTAAAAACTTCTAATATAAAATTTTAAAATATACTATTAAGAAGTTTAAAATCTAAAACAAAATGTAAAATGCAATCCTCAACAACATAAAATAGTGTTCGGAAACTATTGTTTGTTAATGTTGGTGTGCTTTACTTACAAATTTCTTAGGATATTTTAACAAAAGAAGTATGTTTACTAAAAATATGTATTTAACATTAAATTGTAAGACAGAAAGGATAAATGAATCAAACAATGAGATCTCTACATATTCTTCTGCAACATATGACCTAAGTTGTCAACTTCAGGCAAATCTTCATTCGAGGAAGGTCTGTGCTCGTCCAAACACCGATATCAGCTATCGAAAAAACAATCATCGTCTTCATCGGAACCGATTTGAGATCCAATACTATGTCTTATTTCTTCAGTTCTACACAACTCTAATTTACAAGATGGGAGAGTCTCCTCCTCTTCCTCTCTTTCTCTATGCCTGAACTCACAAATAAACACTTCCAAAGCTTCTTTCATCCACTTATGTGCACATACTTCTCTAGCTTCATCCACTGTCATCTATATCATCACACATGCATTAATCCATCAATCAATGCTATTTTAATTTTCTATAAAATAGTTGGATATAATTGAATTTCATTATAATTTAAAATTAAATTATTATGTGAAATCATTTAATCTCAATCGATATATCCTTCTATTTTGGTTTATATTTTCTTGTAATATATTGATGATTACTAAGTTGTTTTTTTTTTGTTTTTAAATTACAAAGTAAGATTTTACTTTGCAAGTAAAAATCTTCTTTTATTTTTTATTTTTACAAATTTTCAAATCCTCAAAGTCATATTATACAAATTTTACCTACATGTTTTATCTATATCATTAATTCAAATAGACACACAATCACACATGTGTTTTTTAGCTATATTTAACCTTCTCTCTTAATTTTTTAATCAATCAACCATTAATATGCTACTTTCTATTATCAATTATTTTTCGAAGAAAAAATATTATACTCTATCTGTAATCTATTTACAAAACCATTATTTTAATTGAGAAAGCTCAAAACAAACACAATCTAAAGTGAATAAAGTTACCACATAAATAATGTGGTTTCAGACTTTCATTCTTACTAAATAAGTTTTTTTTTTTTAATTCTTTTTCCATAGTAATTGATTAATGAGATTTTGTCTCTATAATTCTAAATAGTAGACTAATTCAATCACACATACTCTATCTATCCCAACACAGTTTTCACACCTTCTTTGTAAATTACAAAAGAGGTCTGAATACTCTGTTGGGACGGAGGCTGTATCACATAAAAATTCAATACGGGATCATACCCAAACGCGTTGGCGGACATCTTTCTCCGGCCATACATCTAATTCCTCAGTCACCAACAACGAAAACATTGAAGCCTCATGAAATTTTTCTTGGCTTCTACTTTTGAAAACCCATTCACCTAATTTATGCTGCATATAAACGTGATATATATATTACACACACATAATATATATACGCAGACAACAAACTCATCAAACAAACTTTATGACAACACAAACCCCAAGTGATCCAATCACACCGGCTTCCTCTAACGTCTCTCTTGAAGCAGCCAACTCGATATTCTCATCAAGCTCCCAACCACCCTATTCCAATTTATTTAAAAAATATATGACGCTATAAGAAAATTTTAATATAGTAGGTAATAATTTACAATTCTGTACTTGAATGAAAAAAAATGTATATATGTACCTTAGGGAACATCATTGTTGAATTTTTTTGGGAGAAATTCAATTAGGATCTCATGGATTGTTGATGTTTTATTAGGATTTTTTATTCTATACGGAATACATCTGCAATAACATTTTCTAAGTTGTTATAAATGATTAAATGTAATTTACACAAAACATAAACTCTTGTGCAACCGAAATTCATCCTTTTAAAAGAAATAAAAAATCCAGAGTTATAAGATTAGTAAAACAAATGATACCAACCCCATACCAATAAGTTTTCATCTCATTCACAATAATATTTATGAGGGTTTGAAAAAAATAAAAAAGAAAAAGAAAAAGAAAGAAAGGGTAAATTGTGGGTAAAAAGAAGGTTGAAATGCATACCCAACAACAAGACGTAATCCTTGATTGTAACGCTGCAAATGTCTTCCTGACCTAGAAGGTGATGGTGCCAGCTTCTTGATTTGCATGGTTGTAACAGGGACGGATCAAAAAAAAAAATTTGGGGTACGACGTGTTATAATAAAATATATATTATTTAATATTTAAATTCATACGATAAATAAATCATAATTGAAAATTTACAATTATTATTGAAATTGTCCAATTTTTATTTTTAGAAAATAATTTAAGACATTATTGTTATCCTATTTAGAAAAATAGTAATGAATTGAATGTAAATTTATATTGCAATTAATAATTTGGGTAATAAAAGATTAAGAAAAATATTAATAATTTTATAAAAGATGAATATAATTGTGTTTTGTGTGTATATATATAGGTTTTTTTTTTAAAAAAAGTAGTATTACATTAAAAAGATATATTTGAAAACAAATATAGAGAAATATACAAATATAAATATAGAAAAGAATAATGATATAAACTAAATTATGAATAATATAAATATAAAATAAATAGAAGATAAAAAGATCAAATAAGAGTTAAATATTTGTTTGGTCCCATAACTTTTTTTCTTTTTAATTTTAGTCCCAAAAAATATATTTGTTTATAATTAGTCCCATAACTTTCATTTTTCTTTAATTTTAGTCCAATTTTTATCGGATTTGCCACTTTTTGGCGGAAACCGGCAAGCGATGCTGACGTGGCTAGTCCAATTGTTTCTCAACCAACCAAAGATTGATGAAACTTAAGAAGAAGAATGAAGACAATACCAAAGATTGCAAAAACGTTTATAGTCACCCCATACATAAACATTTTGTAATTTTTGGTGTTATCCTTCTTCCTCTTCTTAAGCTTCATCAATATTTGGCTGGTTGGACTCGCCATGTCAGCATCACTTGCCAATTTCGAAAACAGGTGGCAAATTCGGCAAAAATTGGATCAAAATTAAAGAAAAATGAAAGTTATGGGACTAATTATAAACAAATATCTTTTTTGGGACTAAAATTAAAAAGAAAAAAAGTTACGGGACCAAACAAATATTTAACTCATCAAATAATTTACACTGACGAGTCTATAACCCACGACCTCACTATCCGCAAATGCACCTAAAACCACCAGGCTACTGACGACATTGATGATTGCATCTTATATGTATAGTAATTATTTTCTATTTAGGGGTACAGCTGTACCCCATGTCCCCATACTAAATCCGCCTCTGGGTTGTAATAATATAGTATATGAATATTGCTTCTTTCTTTGGCAAATAGAAATATTGTAGGGATATTAGAAGAGAAATAGCTACCCGAAAAACAAGTGATCGTTTGTTTGTTTATTTATATTTAGAAAAAGTGTATGCAGTTATTTCTTGAGAAGTATATATATATATATATATATATATATATATATATATATATATATATATATATATATATATATATATAATTGTGTGGAGAACTAAAGATGATCATCCAATTCTTCTTTAGGAGAGGATCAAAAGAAGAAAATCACAGAGACGTAGGGGGGGAGGGGTTCATTAAACTATTAATCACCTTGAATTTTAATTATGTCAAAAGGTTAATTTTTTTTTTTATCGGCAAAGTTAGTTTTATTAGTAGTTGGTACACATATACTCCAAGATTATTCTCATATCCTCCTTATAACTCCATACTCCAATTCATTTTCAAAGGGAATCGAATATGGATCACTCGGGTCATTCACTTTAATGAGGAGCCCAATAGGCAGGCGAGCTAGCCCACCTGGTTAAAAGGTGAGTTAGCCATTATGTCAAAAGGTTAATTTTATAAAAGTACACATATAAATATCCATGGTAAAATACTCTATGGTAACTTCCTAACATGTAAAAATTACTTACACGGATATTATATCAGTGTAACTATTGGCATAAATTCCACCCTATATACTACTCCCTCCCGTGCAAAGGTCTCTATTTACTTTTTGTGCCTAGATTAAGAGTATTATTATTTTATGTGTAATGGGTAATTGTATTAGTAAATAGTGGTGGACTATATGTGGGGTCTTTTTACTAAAAGGGGAAAATAAATACCTTTGAATGAGCAATATAGTAAAATGGGATCTTTCTGTGGGATGGAGGCAGTACATTATTAATATTACCATCCAGAGAGGAAGATAAAGTGGAGTTTGGCAAACAATTGCTCAAAATACATGTACTGTATTATTTAATTTAATAATACTTTTTTATTAATCATAAATAAATAAATAAGTTAGGAATCTATTTATATTATAATTAATTATAAAAATAATAATTTTATTTTACTTAGGCGAGGTAAATCGAATATCAATTATAGAATTAAAGTACACTTTGGGCCCCTTGAGTCATTTTTTTGACTCTGTCACTGGTTACTCCTGGAAATTTATTTAGAGTGAGGATCCTGTGCACCCGGGCGCACGGAGCACATTCTGTGCGCCTTTGCAATTTTCATGCCCCTTTGCAATTTAAACATCTAGCAATACATAGGTTTAAATAGAATTGGAGGGGGGGTTGTGTTCACATGAAAACATGGAGTATTCCTCCGTGTCCCCGGGGGCGCAGGAGTTTTTGCCATTTATTATTCTGCCAAAAGGAAAAAAAGAAGAAGAAAAACTACTCCAATTGCAAATGTATCAATTTGTTTTTTGCGCATGAAATTAAGGAATATTATTATTAAATATATAGTGTGTAGTTGTATTAGAGAGAAGTAGAGGAAATGAATACTTTTAGCCGAAAATGATAAAATGAAAATCTTTTAAATTTGTCCGAAGTAGTTGCTAGTACGATATTTATAAACCGAATAAATAAAGTACTCCCTTCATCCCACGTATTTGTTCATTTTTATACGGGTACGGAGATTAAGAAATATTTTTTAATTTTTAATATATAATGTAAGAAAAAATAAGAATAAGTTGGTAATGTAAAGAGAAAAAAACAAATAAAGTTATTATGAATGACGAATAAAGTATAAAAAAGTGAATAAAGTTGTTAGGATTAATGAATAAAGTATAAAAAGTAGATGAGATGTATAATATATTTTTATTATTAATAAAATGTAAATAAATACTTGGAACATCTTAAAATGAAAAGCGCAAATAAATATGTGGGAGTGAATAGTTAATTAGAAGGAACTGAAAAAAGGATGTGGTCCAAAAGTTGAAGTAAAAAGTGATAAAAAATTTGGGATTTCTCATCCGATGTTTTATAAGGTGTGTTACTTAATTATTGAATTGGGTGTATGATTTTCTAAGCGGATTTCAGTGTAGTGCGAGTGATTTAATCAATCCACAAGCTTTGCATCATTTGTCGCGAATCATCGTGAAGCTTTTAGGCAATATTCCTTTTCGGGTTTTGATTTTCAAAAGGGGACAGCTATTTACACCCAGAATTACTAGATGTACCCAAAATTGTTTAAATTTAATATTTTCCCTATGAATATGACAATAATGCCCTTATTACAAATTAATTACTTCCGTTGAAACACCATCTCTCATAGCAGAATCCGATTGAGTCTCATCCTCTCTCCAGCCCTGCTCCAACGCCGTCATCTCTCTTCTTCCAAAATCCTAACACTATTGCAAACTGTTGCCTGGGGAGTGCACCTGCTAGACTATCCACCCATCCTTACACGGTCAGCCACCAATATCATCAACGACTCCAACTCCGTCACTGCAACCTCAAACATGAAACATGTTCAGGGAATCGGGAGGAAGGAGAACGCCAACATCATTTATGATTCCAGAAAGAATGTACCCACGGTAACATTTGCAGAATAAGTCATCTCCCTAATTCTCTCTCTCTTACAGACTACCAATTTGCTTTTGGTTTGATGAAAATCACTGCTTTGAGGTTTCAAGATTAATTAACCAAGTCAATCACACTAGTTATAAATTGATGGTCTTTAATTGGTTTTTACATGAAATGTTGCATCTTAGCGGCGTCCTCCGCCCGTTATCCCGCATCTTTTATCATCTCCGTTGCCGATTCCATTGTTCTAGAAGATTCCCCCCTCCACCGCGGCGTCCTCCACCTCCTGCACCTTCTGCGACGTCTTTCCGATTGTGGTGGCGATCTTGTACTTACACTTGCCATGCGCGTCACATACGAGTTCTTCATGCCTAAACTTGGAATGAAGCCCTTCTTTTTTCTTTCTAATATCCTCCATTGTTTTGGATCTGTCGGGCAGTGTGGCTATGGCCGCATTCAATATAGGTTACAGGGTGGAGATAGGATGAGTGCCAACGGGGGTGGGATTTACATTTTTAATTAGGGTATTTTTTTGTAATATCAATTAAGAAAATTTAAATTTAAATTATATTTTGGGGTATTTTTAACAATTTCGGGGTGCAAATAGCCATTCCTTTTCAAAATTCACGTTCAGATTTTAAAAATCACTTCTATATATGCCTATTAAATATTCTTTCCTCAATTAATACACTTCCTCTCTTTTATCTCTCCTCTCTCATCTAATTTTTTAAATAAATTAATGTATTGATTTGACATAAAGTTAGAACCTACCTTACACCAAAATCCAAAATAAACATAGAATTACTCCTATGTTTTCAAACCGCACATAACCTCAAACCAAACATTACCTTAAAGTTTAGAATCTTTTCGGACTCGGATCCTCCAGTAATTTCCCTTGGGTTAATTCATTCCTTTTCCGACAGATCCGGATTTTACTGTATTACAAAGTCAGGCAAAGAAAACAGCACTCATTTTCTTATTTTAAGAAATCCATACTAGCTCTCTCTCTCATCATCACAGAGAGAAAGAGAGAGAAAGTGATGGTCTCTTCAATAATGGTAAGAGACGCGCCTGTACCATTTCTGGCGAAATTTTTTTATTTTAATTTAAATGAATTGATTTTCTTTTAAAAAAATTATTTTGAGTTGAGAGGGACGACTCAGTGCACTGAAAAACATGGTGTCTTTCCATTCACATTTATATGCACTCAGAACTGCACGGTAAAGGCCTCTTATTTTTCTGACATCTTAACGTTTATTATTGCTACTCTTAATCGGATTTATTATTACTCCCTCACCTCCCTCTGTTTTGTTAATGTTTGGTTTTGGGTTATAGTAGTTTTTTTTTTTCTTGGGAGGTTTTAATTTTATGTTAAATTTAAGAATATATTAATTAATATAAAAAATAGAAGGTGAAAGATAAATAGAAAAAATGTAAGAAAATATATATAGGTATAAAAAGGAGTAATTTTAAAACACTTGGATTTTAAAATTGAAAACAAACATCTTATTGCTCTAATTTTTTTTATACATATATTAACAAAATGGGTATTTTAATGGCTAGTGAGTAGATTAATGATACTTTTACATTATATCCTTAACTTTAATTGAATTGATGAGAAATGGTATAATATTATAAACTTTTAATAGTATTAATTTTTTGGTGTAAAGTTTATGTTTATTAAAATGATAAATATAAATCTTATGGTGAGATATGTGAAATTGTAATTTGTAGACCTTGTGGTGGGTTGGAGAGATTATTAATTTATCTTGAATAATATTAATTAATAATACTCTTTAATTTACCTGAAAAAACAAACTACTCTCTTTAAAAAGGACGAAGAGGGTTAATAACTAATACTCCAATTTATGTAGGGATAAAGAGGTAAAAAGAAAAATAATAAGAGGGATATAAGAAGAAATGGTCTTCAAGAGGCTTCAACTTCTAATATATTCCTACTAAAGAGTCATTATTTGTATATAGTTATGGTTATACCTAATAACCCCAACTTTAATTTTAACGGTTAACAAATTGTGTAATATTTTAAAAATTTTAGGAGTATTATATTTTAAGTATAGAACTCCCCACGTTATATATATATATATATATATAAATAAATAAGTGAGACACTCAAATTGGAAATCTGTAACCATTGAAGTGAGGGTAAAAAATGCACTCTTCCCTCTGTTTCAAATGTCCTCATTTTATCAATTAAGACATCTAATTCAAAGAATTAAGGTATCCATTTTCTCTTTTAACTTTTGGATTTGAAACCGAATTCAATAAGGTGGTTAGTCTAAAGTAAATAAACTGGAATCACATAACAAAAACCCTTTTTGCATGCATTCTAATAATTAAAAACAATTAGCTTTGTTCACTTCTTCACACCTGCCATTCTCTCAGAGCAGCTGAAATGTAACTCAAGGAAGAAGAAGCAGCAGAATTAGATTCCGCCGACGTTGTTGAGTCATGTCGGAACCTCTGCCGGCACGAATGGCACGTGATTTCCAAAATCAACGAGTTCATCCGCTTCGTGGCTTGCTCCTTCAGCGCCACCGCCGCCGCCAGCTCCGCCTGAGCCTGCTGCCGTATTCTCTTAGCCTTGGTGAATTCCTGCTCCGCATCCTCTATCTGCCGCCGCGCCTGCCGCCGTGCCTCCTCCGCATAAGCCTTCTCAGGGGTGCTGGTGCTGCCGGCGTCCGTCTTTTCGGAGGAGCCGATGGAGAGCTGTAGCTGAATTGGTTGGTCGACCACGGTGGTGGCATTGGTGAGGATCTGCAGGTCCAGATTGGGAGAGTTATTCGGGGTGGATGGTTCTCCCATGAAGATGTAGTCCATTGGCTTCGCCGGCGGCGGCCATGGGGCGGCGCTGTAGCTGGAGGGGCTTCGACTCGAGGCCGTCCAGGATAAGCATGGCGCCGGAGGCTGTAGAGGAGGAGGGTTGCATTCTGACCGGAGCTGCCCCATGCTGCAGGCGTCTTGGTGTTCGATGAAGCTCTCCACCCTAATTATTCGAAATAAAATATCAACAAACATAATGATTAATTATAATTAGTTCATATCAGGGATTTTGGATGTCCTATTACATCTTGGTGCTACATTTCCTATTATACGCGTTAGATGAGTGACACGTATGCGAAGAGGAAAATCTCAACCTTTTGGAGAGGAAAATCTCAATCTTTCCCCTTAGGTTGATTGTTAGGGTATAGAATAGTTTATCCTACGTGTCAATCATCCAACGATTTGTAACAGGAGATGTAACACAAAATGTAATAGGAGATCCAAACCGCAAAATGACAAGTCTTGTGTGAAACCGTCTCAAATAAACTTTTACGTGAGACGCATAAAAAATAATAACATCATTAATTAATGAAAATTGATAATGATATAGTGAACTATTTCATTAACCATTTATAGTATAAATAAAAATTGATAACATTTTATAGTAAAAGTGTTAACATTTTATAGCGAAAGTAATATTGATGTTATTACTTTTTTTCGTCTCACATAAATTAAACTGTTTCATGCAAGTCTCTCCCTATAAAAATAAATAAGTATATTATTTTATTAGCTATCATTTTTTAATATTATTATCCCTCATTAAAGATGTTTACCTTGTGAATTTTTGTTATAAATAATTCAATTTCACGAACATCAATTTTCATTCATTATTATGAATAACTTACTTTTCAATTGTCTAATAAATCTCATTTCGAGTGACAGGATACAAATTTTTTTCCTAGTTCACTAATTTTATCATGAATTTGATACACTTGATGTTACATCTTCTATTACATGAGTTAGATGAGTGATACGTATGTGGGGAGGAAAATCTCAATCTTTCCCCTAAGAGTTAATATTTTTCTTTTATTATCATACATGTCAATCGGTGCACAACAAGAAATGTAACAACAACATAATAACTCGTCTCTACAGTCAAACTAGAAAGTTGTGCAGGATATATAAGTACACTGTTGAAGGGATTCAAATTCAAAACATATGAAGACTCGTCTCTACCTTAGAGACCCACCCCACTCTACATTGGTGCATAGGTGCTCAAGAACCAGCTAGTAAAACAACATAGTACTAATTAATTAGACAAATTGACATCAGTCAAACAAAACCAAGTCTAATGCGTGTTTTCGCCTGCATATTTCTAGAGAAAATGATTCGACACGCACTCAAACGCTCACATGACTCTTAAATTATGCCTTAAATTAACATTCTTGCACTGAAAACAATAAAAGAACCAGTGATGAAAGGACATGTCATGGCTAATTAGTTAATGAAACATATGTACCATTAATCATTACTAATTAAACAAAAAAGGTTTAAAGAAAAACCTGGAGAAGACACGACCACAATCACAGGAATGACCTCGAGTGCCACAGGTTTTGAGATGGGCCTTATAATCCGAATGAACAGCGTATCCTTTGGAGCACTTGTCACACGCCCAAAGCTTCTGATTGTTGTGCTTTCGGCGGAAATGTTTCTTGATTCCGACGAGATCGCCGAGCGCGTGGCGGGGGTCGTGGTGGAGGCAGCTGGGCTCCGGGCAGACGAAAACACGCTTTTTGGCCACCGGAATGTCCCGCTTCAGCAACTTCCACGGCACTTTATGCCGCCGCCGGTGCATCTGCAGATTCTGGTCGCGCTGGAAACCCTGGTTGCAGATCTCGCACACGTATCGATCCGATTCCAGAAGGGTTTTCGGAGATAGAGACACCACTTCTGCATCTGGATCTATAATCAACCATTTTCCATTTTCTTTTATAATAATTTACAGAGGCTCGTATTAAATAATTGATCTATCACTTGTGTGTGTACCTGGGGTTCCGGCGGGGCGTCGTTTTCTTTTACTGCTCCGGTTTTCGGAAGAGGGAGAGGGATCGGCGCTGTTCAACATAATCACTTCTGGAAATTAAAAACACTAATGAGGAGATAATCTCATGGTTAATCTAGCTTTCATATGGTACAGCTACGACCATGGCCGACACGGCAGTAGATAGAAGACATAAAAAGGCTCTTTTCGTAACATGATCTGCTTTTTTTTTCAGCTTTAATCTTTCTACCTTCTACTTTAAATCTAAGCCTTCACCTGCCCGAGGTACAGTCATAAAGTCACCCTTAATAGGTAGCTCACCTGAAAAGTCACCCTTAATGGACTAAAGAGAGAGAGAGAGAAAAAGGAAGGTGTGTGTGGGGTTTGGGTGGGGTGAGGGATTGGGTGAGAGAGGGTTCTTGACCAAATGACGACAGAAAATTGTTCCAAGTTGAAACCAGCAAGAAGCAAGGAAAGAAACAAAGGCAGTCTCATTATGATGTTATGGATCGACACAGTAAATTTTCTTGTTTTTATTTCTTGCATGGATAAATATTAGTATTACAACTAGAGGACAACTGCATATATACGTACACGTTAAGGGTCTAAGTTTTGTCAGTTCCATATAGCCCCATATTCTACATGTCCATCAATACACTGTGAGTAGCTCACACACTCTCCTTCTCACACACCCTCCAAATTACACAAGGATCACTAAAAAAAACTGTTTTTTACCAACGGAATATTTCGTTAGTAAAAGCCTAAATTTTATTGTTAAATTGGCTTATCAATGGATTAGCAAAGGAATCCGTTGGTAAAATGGTGGTTGATAAATTTTTAGCAACGAAAAATCAATTCCGTTGAAAAATAATTATCATTATATAAATTAGCAAATAAAAAAATAGAGAATAATTCCGTTGACATTCCGTTGCTAAAACAAAAATGTTATTTTTGTTGCTAATTCATTGATAATTACCAACGGATTGCATTCCGTTGGTAAATTCGGTTGCTAAAAAATAATTTTTTTTGTAGTGGGTGTTTATGGCACTACAAGAATGCGGAAGTTTAGCGGCGATTTTATAGCGACAAAATATTTTTCATCGCTAATGTGAGTTGTTTAGCGATGAAAATTAAAGTTTCGTCGCTAAATTGACGATTTTCTAAAAAAACAAATAAAAATTCAAGTTAGCGACGTAAAATATATTTTCGTTGCAAATATTTAAGACAAAAATTTTCAATTTCATCGCAAACATCTAAATTTGCGATCAAATTCAATTTCGTTGCTAGTATTTGCTATGAAATTTAATATTTCATCGCTAATTAAATTATATATAAAAAAGGTTAACTTTAATCTTAATAACCTATTAGCGACTAAATATTTGTTTTCATCGCTAATATTTGTGGCAAAAGAATTCCATTTCGTTGCAAGCTATTTAATTTGCGACATAATAATTTAGTCTTCTAATCTTTGCGATGAAATTTAAAATTTCGTCGCTAATGTAATAATACAATAAAAATATAGATTTTAAAAATCCTATTAGCTACTAATTGTTAAAATGCATCGCAGCTGCTAGCGATGGATTTTAAATATCACTGCATATATTAGCTGCGAATATGTAAGTTTCATCGCACTTAAATAAAAATTAAAAAAAAAAGATAAAAGGTAGACATGTGCATATTAAAAACGCGGCTTTCTTAATTTTAATTATTTAGAAAATGAGTTAGCGATAAATATAATGAATTCATAGCTAATAACAGCGACGAAAATATGTATTCCATCGCTAACTAATTAAATTAAAAATAACTTGTAAAACGAAATTTGAAATATTCATCACTTAAGTTTTGCGACAAACTGTAAAATTGGTCGGTAACATGATTTCAGGAAAGCGCCTTTCTTTGTTTTGATTATTTCAAAAACATTTTAGCGATGAAAAATATATATTCATAGCAAATATTAGCGACACCATTTTTAATTTCATCGCTAATTAGTTAAATTAAAAGGTAGAAATTTTGGTTTTAAATTGTGAAGGGGCAGACCCGCCGCCCTTCTTCAGAAATAAGGGTTTTGAAATTTAAACAGGGGTTTTAAAAGGGGCAGAATCGCGCACCCTTCGTCACTTTCACCATCACCGTCGCCGCATTTCGTCTCTGATGTCGTCATCCGTTGTTGACAGAGAATCAGTCGCCGACAAAGAAGTCGTCGTCGTCTCCGTATCCTAAGCGAGAACTTTCAATGGTTAGCCCCTCTCATTCTCCAACTTTCTCTGTTGACATTCATGGAATGCATGATTAATTCTTTAAATTTTTTAGATTGTTGATTATCGTGACCTATTGGAAATTATGTTAAGGAATTTGAATCAAGCTTTTCTCGTCACTGTCATTGTTGTAGCTACCCGTCGCCGACGAAAAAATCGTTGCCATATCCGTCTTCGTCTCTTGAGTAAGATTTTTCAATGGTTAGACCTTCTCCTTCTCCAACTTTCTCTATTTACATTCATGGAAGCCCTGATTAGTCTTTGAATTCGTAGATGGTTGATTCATATGACTTGGTCGAAATTATGTTGAGGAATTTGAATCAAGTTTTCTGATTTAATTACAGTTTGCCATAGGTAGGTTCAAAATATGGGTTGAATTTGAATCAATATTTTGTTTAAGCTTTTGCTGGCAATGTCTAAGAAAATGGGCTATTCTTGGTGAAGAATCATCCAAATTGCCATTCAATATTACTACAGGTATGAGCAGCTTGCAAGGATGGAAATTTAATTATGTTAGCATGATTTGTGTTGTGATGATGCCTAAATTTTGAGTTCTTATGTATGTGCTTACATGTTTAGTCTTCAAGGATTGTTATGGTTCTTTTATCTTCTAATAGCAAATGCAAGTATTTATGCCTTGCATTGTTCCCATCCTTAGTTGGGTTGATTAGCTCTCCATGATTCTGCTCCCAACAAGGCTACTGATTGGGATAAAGAATTAATGGAGATATCGAGAAATTTGCTTGCCTTGCTGAGATCTAATGGTAGGGAATGGCATCATTAATAGATGCCAAGTCTTTTCTCTCCAAACTCACAGCTTGTCAGTTTTGCAATGTATGTTAGAATAACTTTATGATAAATCTTTATTATAATATGTGGGGGAAGGAATGAATGAAGAAAAAGGAAGTGTTCTTCAGCATTGCAATTGCAATTTGAATTCTGGCATTTGAATGGCGTTAGATATTTTTTAGGATAGAAACTCAATGGTCTGATCATTTTCTCTTTTTTTAGGATAGAAAAAAGAAGTGTTTCTTATTAGCATGATTTGCAAGGATGGTTTTCTTTTATCTTCTTATAGAAAATGTGAGTATCCAACTATCTATGCCAAAACAACTTAACTTCAGCAAGGCTACAGATTGGGATTGAACATTAATGGCATCAATAGATAGTATGTCTTTTCTCTCCAAACTCACTTAGCTTTCTTATTGTCATTTTGTTGTTCCTTTCTTTTTGTCATTCAATTATTTTGTTGATTATCTGGTTCTTGTTTAAGTTAGCACTCTTCTTGTTTCTTTTACTCATGTTTATTTCTTTTATTGACAGGTTTCACGGCTCTTGGGACGACAACTCATTTCCTCTCTTTTTTTTTTTTTGGTAAATATGTACAACTAGTTGTAGACTTGAAGTGAAAACACTTTAGAAGGAATTCAAATAATGTCATTTGTAATGGTTTTTGCAAGATTGTTCAATTTCAATTTTAACATTTTTTGTAATTGAGAATTTGAAATTTGACATATTACAAATTATATATTATAATGAATTTAGATATTTATTAAAAACAAAATATAATATGAATAGATGAATTCAATTATTTGGCGAGGAAAATGTATGTTTGTTGCTAATCTTGCGATGAATTTTGAAATTTTCATCGCTCATTTTACCGATAAAATTGTAATTTCATTACTAATATTTGCGATGAAGATATAAATTTCATCGCACATATTTGCGATGAAAACAAATATTTCATCGCAAACATTTGCCACGAAAATATAAATTTCATTGCTAATATTTGCAACAAATTCTAATTTTCACCGTTAACTTTTAGCGACGAAATTTTATTTTCGTAGCTAAACTTGGCTACGAAAATAAAAAATTTCATCGCAAACCAAGTTAGCTACGCCCCTGTAGCGTCGACTCGTGGCAACGAGCAAATTTCATCGCTAACACAGTTTAGTAACGAAATTTCATAATTAGCGACAAAAATTTTTCATCGCTAAACCTCCGCTTCTTGTAGTGTGGATTGTGAATTTTTTTTTTCCTTTCTCAAATTTAGGTGGAGTTGGAAATTCAATGGATAGTTGATCGGTGTGAAATTCACCTAGAATTATGGGCTAAATTGCATGAATTTATGTGGATTTATTTGAATTTAATTCAATAATTAAGCATGATTTTAATGAAAATATTATTAATTGCTTAATTAGTTTGAGAGAGGTATTATTATGTATTTTTGCAGAAAATGGGTGTTTTAAGCTTGAAAGAGTGATGGAAGAAACGGGAATTAAATTGGGACGAAGACGAAAAAAAAGAGAAATTTTGGCAAAGACAACATAGAAAATACAACACTTTTCAGAAAAGTGTTGTCCATTCAGAAGTGCAAAAATTGTTCAGCTCTTGTTCAGAGAGCTGAAAAATTGCAAGAAAACACGGGCAGATGCATAAAAATACGACCGTGTTTTTATGCACTTTTGAAAAAAATTATGGAGGCTGGGATTCGAACACGTGACCTCTCGGACGCATAAGGCGCCTCCAACCACTTTGCCAAATCACCACATGTGACTAATTCTCGCCCGATTTAAACTTAAACCCTCTTCCTGGAACCTAAAAATTCCAAAAATTTCACTCTTGTCCCACATCGAAAATCAACACCAAAACTCCACTCACCTCTCCACTATAATACCTCCTCACATCCATAAACTGAAAATTAATCCTCATCCATTAAATTCCCAATTAAATAGTGTAGAGAGTTTTTTTTTAAGATCTCCATTTGAGATCCCTTCCCCTTTGGGGGAGGGATCCATTTTAGTTTTAAATGTTTTTCTAGATTAGGATTTTATTTGCTTTCCTAGAAGGTGGAGACACCAAGGAGAAGATGATCTTCATGGATGTAAAAAATTCATTAAGGTGTAATTTAATCCTATTTATTATCTTTATTTTCTATGTTTTGGTGGTTGATTGAAGTCATGATTATTGATTAATTTATGAAAATGTCTTGATTGAATTTCCGGCTTTGATTAGGTTTTATTTATGAAATTCACATGTCTTGTAATAATATGGGATTTATGTCTTTGGTATTAGTGCATTGTGATTAAGTTGTGTATTGTGTATCGGCATGTCTTGTCGTTGCTTTACCCTTGGTTGTTTTGCATGATTATCATATGTGAGTTTTTTCCATTTATTATATGTGGGTTTAATATGGGGGGAGTTTGGCCAAAACCTTCCTATGTTTAGAACAACATAAATGAACACTAGTGAGATCACTTGTGCCCGAGGATTAAACTAGTGAAGGAAACCCCATCCATACGAGCATAGTACCTTGAAGGGAATTGTAAGTAGGATCGATTCTAGGAGCTTTTTAGGGGTTGTGAAGACAATCTATATCCTATTCACCATGGCCATTGGGGATAGGTAGAAATAGTGATCGCCCTTACCATGATTTGCTTAAAAATAGAAAACAATTAAAGATGTTGGATGATTGATTATATGAGTGTATCATGAAGACTACCATGGCATTGAAAATCCAAAAATATTGTAATTAGATTTATTTTTCCATGCATTTTATTTTCTTTTATTTTTAAACCTCATTTCCGATCGTCCCTAACTAATCACGATGATATACCTAAAGGCCATGAATCCTAAATTCCCTTGGGTTCGATATTTTGTTGCTTGGTCGCCCGGACTATAACGACCAATCAAATGGCGCCGTTGCCGGGGAATTTAGTTGTATTTGTGACTTTGGGTTTGTTGAGTGGTTAGGATAGGGACATTTTTTTTCTTTGATTTGTTTTTCGTTTTATGGTTGTGTTTGTAGGGACTAAAGCGTGGAGCTATGGTATTGGCCTTGAAGAGCAAATGAGTGGTGCAAATTGAGGTAACGAACATCTTCTCAACTTAAATTCGACTTTGTCTAATTTAAGTTTGGGGGGCATGTCATTTGTTACTTGACTTTTCTACGGTTTGAATTATAAATTGTATCCATGAACTCCTACTTGAGCATATTGCACCGGCGCACGTTTAAGTCCTTACTCTTTTCCTTGGCACGTATTTTCTTCTTTTTTGTTGTTTTCGGTTTTTTTTTTTCGTGCTTTTCTCGCTTTATCTTGTTTTCAATAAGGAGAAAATCTTTCTTGGCTCTCTTGTGCTTAATTGTGAGAAATTTTAAGATTATGATTTTTGATTGAAACTTGTGACTAGATGGATTTTTACTTGTGTACTTGTTGAGCTATGGTTTATGCTTGTTTTGTGTTGTCTTTTACTACTATATACCCGTGAGCTTTTGAGCCTTAAAATCATGAAATCAAATGGTTTTTTCTTTCTTGTGTGTGCATCATTCTTTTGTGTTCATTCTAGAACTTGCTTTTGTGTCTTCTTAAAACTACACGTGTGTGAAGATTGTTGGAAATGATTTAAGGCCATCTTTGTTTTGACAAGTCACTTAGCCAAATTTATCCTACCAAATGAAATCATTTTGTAGTTTGCCCCTTTGAGCTTATTATCCTTATTTCTTTGGCAACCTACAAATTTAGCCATTTTATTCATATTTTATATCCTAATCACCTTTGTCGATTAGTAGAGGATTAATGGGGATGAAATGGTTGAATTGAGCTTGCAAGAGAGTTTGGAAAGAGAGTGGTGAAAGTGCAAGAAAAGAGGGAGAAAAAATGAAGTAAGAAAAAAAAATGGAGGTTGAGAAAAAAAAATTGGGTAAAGCTTGTATAAAAGAAGTATAAAGGAGCTCTACTAGAAAAATGGAAAGAGAGCCCTTGTGGAAAAGAGAGAGAGAAAAAAAAACTCAATAGTGGAAAAAGAGAAGAAAAAGGTTCTTTTATTTGTTGGATGGATAAAATTCTCTTTGTGATTAAGGTGGAAAAAGAAAAAAAAAGTGGGAATGAGAGTTGAGGCTACCAACCAACTTGAATTCTTCACTAATTTGAGAAAAGAGAGAGAGTGAGAGTTGATATTGGCCGTCAACTTAAATTCTCTATTAATCTTGAGATTACTTTTCCTAAATATTTTTCCTACCCAATACCAAAGAGCCTACATTACAACCCCATATAAAGACCTTATTGATTCAATAATCAACACACATACTAGTGGTGGAGAGCGTAGACTTTTGGCAAGCATATGGTAATGTCATGCATTTGAATCAATTTTTGAGAGTATACACTTCTCTCATACACCCTTTGAGTGTGAGAGTGAAAAGCAAAATCTAGAGAGGAGTAGTGAAGGTCTCACTTGCTTGTATATTTCCTAAGCTTAACTTGTATGCACTTAAATTGATGTCTTGTCTCTTGTTTTGATTGAATTGAAATGGTTTTGAAATGACTTGATATCTTGATTCAATTCTAGGTGAATTCCCCTCCTCGTTCTTTTTTTTCTTTCGTTGCTCGGGGACGAGCAATACTTTGAGTTTGGGGGGTTTGATCGGTGTGAAATTCACCTAGAATTATGGGCTAAATTGCATGAATTTATGTGGATTTATTTGGATTTAATTCAATAATTAAGCATGATTTTAATGAAAATATTATTAATTGATTAATTAGTTTGAGAGAGGTATTATTATGTATTTTTGCAGAAAAGGGGTGTTTTGAGCTTGAAAGAGTGATGGAAGAAACGAGAATTAAATTGGGACGAAGACGAAAAAAAAGAAAAAAATTGGCAAAGACAACATAGAAAAGACAACACTTTTCAGAAAAGTGTTGTCTATTCAGAAGTGCAAAAATTGTCCAGAGAGCTGAAAAATTGCAAGAAAACACGGACAGATGTATAAAAACACGACCGTGTTTTTATGCACTTTTAAAAAAAAATTGTGGAGGCTGGGATTCGAACACGTGACCTCTCGGACGCATAAGGCACCTCCAACCACTTTGCCAAATCACCACATGTGACTAATTCTCGCCCGATTTAAACTTAAACCCTCTTCCTGTAACCTAAAAATTCTAAAAATTTCACTCTTGTCCCACATCGAAAATCAACACCAAAACTCCACTCACCTCTCCACTATAATACCTCCTCACATCCATAAACTGAAAATTAATCCTCATCCATTAAATTCCCAATTAAATAATGTAGAGAGTTTTTTGTTAAGATCTCCATTTGAGATCCCTTCCCCTTTGGGGGAGGGATCCATTTTAGTTTTAAATGTTTTTCTAGATTAGGATTTTATTTGCTTTCCTAGAAGGTGGAGACACCAAGGAGAAGATGATCTTCATGGATGTAAAAACTTTATTAAGGTGTAATCTAATCCTATTTATTATCTTTATTTTCTATATTTTGGTGGTTGATTGAAGGCATGATTATTGATTAATTTATGAAATGTCTTGATTGAATTTCCGGCTTTGATTAGGTTTTATTTATGAAATTCACATGTCTTGTAATAATATGGGATTTATGTCTTTGGTATTAGTGCATTGTGATTAAGTTGTGTATTGTGTATCGGCATGCCTTGTCGTTGCTTTACCCTTGGTTGTTTTGCACGATTATCATATGTGAGTTTTTTCCATTTATTATATGTGGGTTTAATATGGGGGGAGTTTGGCCAAAACCTTCCTATGTTTAGAACAACATAAATGAACACTAGTGAGATCACTTGTGCCCGAGGATTAAACTAGTGAAGGGAACCCCATCCATACGAGCATAGTACCTTGAAGGGAATTGTAAGTAGGATCAATCCTAGGAGCTTTTTAGGGGTTGTGAAGACAATCTACATCCTATTCACCATGGCCATTGGGGATAGGTAGAAATAGTGATCGCCCTTACCATGATTTGCTTAAAAATAGAAAACGATTAAAGATGTTAGATGATTGATTATATGAGTGTATCATGAAGACTACCATGGCATTGAAAATCCAAAAATATTGTAATTAGATTTATTTTTCCATGCATTTTATTTTCTTTTATTTTTAAACCTCATTTCCGATCGTCCCTAACTAATCACGATACTATACCTAAATGTCATGAATCCTAAATTCCCTTGGGTTCGATATTTTGTTGCTTGGTCGCCCGGACTATAACGACCAATCAATAGTAATAGTATGTTTTGAGATTTTGAGTTGGTTTAGATATAACTTTTAAATTTAGGTGGATTTGAAAATTCAATGAAAATTTATTTTGGAAAAAAAAAGTATATGTTGATCTATAATACTGATAGGAAACAATATTTGTAGTTATACATTGCAATATTTCTTCCATACCCAGGCTAAAATTTGAGAAATTTACCTTATATATAATCACTAGTGTGATATTCAAGGGAAAAAAAAGAATTACTATTTCAAAGATATAAAATATTCTATAATAATTTATTTAGGTATCTAAATATTGAAATATGTATTTTTATTATATTTATATATGATTCATATTTTTAAAAAAAAGTAATTCAAAGATAAGAAAATCTTGATTCCATTCTTAAAACATAAAAAGGAAAAAGATAATTCAAATAAGAAATGTGAAAACCTAATTGATTCCATTCTTAAAACTTAAAAGAAAAAAAAATAAAGATAAATGAAAGATGAGAAAATAATGTCGAAATTTGTGTCGGAGAATAAAATGATATGAAGATAAAAGACCATGTGTGTATATATATATATATATATATATATATATATATATAATATGTAACAATTCTAACTAAAAGAACTATTAATAATGAAAGGTATATGAATAAGAACATTATAAGAAATCATGGAGGATTAAATTATGTAAATATCATACAATAATGGTATGTAATAATTATATAAATATAGAGTTATCATTTTTCATAAATAATTACCATATAATTATCCAAACTAATATATTGAACTATGATATTTAAGAAATTTAAATATTATATTGAAAGAAATATATCAGTGCATAAGAAACTGCCACATCAGTATAGAATACAAGAGGATACGACAAATGGAGTAGAAAAACTTCAAATTAAAAAGAGTAAGTCTTGCATGAGACAGTCTTACGTGAGACAATTTTACACTTTTTAAATTAGTTATCACTTTTACTATAAAATGTTATCACTTTTCATTTATACTATAATTGTTGCCAAAAACTTGATCGCTATTTTCTTTATGCGATTTATAGAGCAACTATACTATATCATATATAGTAGCCATGGACAACCAATTTTAATTATCAATTCATGGGAAATCAAGCAATTTAATTAGAGTTTAAGCTATCTGGAGTCTATTGTGATTTTATATAGACAAACATAAGATGGGGAGATATGCAAGCAAATAAAATGCAAAGAAACAAAAGAATAAGCAATATAAATGATAAAAAATAGGGTGGATAGATGGATGAATGGATATGAATGCGAAATGAATTCCAAATAATGCAATGATGAGATAGCCATAATCCTGGCATGGATAATATAGAGTTCATGCAATCAATTCTAATATATCATAAGCAATGAAATAGGGTAATCACAATGCACGCCTAATCCCTTTAGCCAAGGTGAAGAGGATATGAACTCATGATAAGTCCTAAAAGGGCTAGCATTATCATTTTTCATTAAATAAGTATCATTTTTTATCCGTCTCACGTAAGCCTTACGTAAAAAGCTCTCACACAAGTGTTTGTCTTTTAAAAAAGTTAGCAAATACTAATTATCTTGTATACTCGGATACACCGTACACTAGAGTTAAAATTATTTTTGATCTCATAACTATATAAGAAATTTTTTATACTGTCCAAAAAAAGATAAAAATTTTAATTTCATCCCGTAGCTTCTGAAATTGGCCAATTTTGATCCCAAAGTCGCCGGAATCCCATTTTTTGGCCAGAAATTGGGGCTTTTCGGAAAGGCAATCCTACGTGAAAAATGAAATTAACATGGACAGTGCTCTCTCAGGTGGAGAAGCTCCCTCCGACGCCCTGTGCATGCTGCACATGATCAGAATCCTCACCACCGAGTTCAATCTGGTCATCATGATCATTAACTTGAGTTGAACTAATCCGACTCTGGAGCAATTCTCTGGTGATCTCCAGATGGCTTTTGATGCACGCCACATGGAGAGGAGTTCACCCTTGTTCATTCTTCTTCCACGCCAGATCCGGCCTTCTCATCAGTATTTCCTTCACGATTTGTAATAAGTAATTTATATAAGACCAGACCTGTATATCCGGCGGAAGAAGCAACGTGAAGAAAAACAGTGTCCATGTTGAGTTCGAGCATGAGAAGGGTGGTGTGAGAATGGAGCAAATGCTTCACGATATGAATCTGTCTTCTCTGACAGGAAGCAGACAAAACGATCTCATTTCGGGAGTTGAGCTTGTAAGCAATGAATGGGTCAGTTAGGAGGAGCAGCTTGGCTATATCCAGATAGCCTTCTCTGGAAGCGTGATGCAATGGAGTCTCCAGATCAGTATTTTCCATGGAAGTTGATCGTAGTCATTTTCACTTAGATTTTAGTGTCTTTATTTGTGTATTTTCGGATATTTTTATTTGTATTTGTGTTAATTTTGGTAGAGTTATTGTTACTTTGAGGAATGTGGTATAAATTGATAGAATTGTGTAAATGGGTTTAAATATGTGTAAAATAAATCAAGAAATGGACAAAAATGGAGTTGGGAGCAAAAGGGAGACGGAAGAACAGGCCATGTTGGTACACGGGCTGTGTGCGGAACATGGCCCTGTAACCACTAGCCGTGTAGTGTCGTCAGAACTAGCTGCTCGCTAAGAAAGATGATCGTGCGCTGGTGCACGGGCCGTGCGTCGCTGCACGCCCCGTATACGGAGCATGGCCTTGTAAGAAGAAGCCGTGTATTGTCGTCAGAAAATGCTACACGGCCATGACCATGACCATACAGTCCAGCTCGAGCTGTGTCCGGAAGCACGCACAACACTCCGAAGTAGGTGTGCCCTACACGGCCGTGTGCAGCAGCACGGGCCGTGTAGGTGCAAAATCCTGTGTAAATTTTCAGAATGTTCCGAAAGCTTCTAGAAGGTCCATAAGTGATATAAAACCATGATTTATACGAAATTTGAAGGGGGAATTCATTGAAGATCAGATTGGAACAGTTACACACACAAAACACCACATTTCCTCACACACTAGATCCAAAATCCATCTCTACCATTTAGATCCATAAAACCATCATTTGATTTACATTTTCAATCCATAAAACTTTCATCTCATCCATCCTACCACCATTGAGAAGATTGGAGCATCAATTATTAAAGAAATTGATCAATTGAAGAGGAAGAAAGTTTTTCTTATGCAAGGGAAGCAAATCTACCTTCTAATTGTTAATTTTCTTCTTATTATGGCTCAAATGGAGCAAAGCTTGATTTGTAATGAATTAATCACCATGTTTAGAGGCTAGTTTTATAGTAGGACTAGTCATATGAGTGGTTGAGGGGAAGAATTAGATATGTAAAACTTGAGTAATGATTTAAATTGATTTGTGAATTTTCTTCTATGATATATAAATCATGTTTCATTTCAATGTATGTGTAATTAAATTCTCTATTCATTATATTAGGATGACCATTCCAATATTGTAAGTGAAGCTTTAATTGAATCATATATTGAGTTGTGCATGCAAGTTAGTATAATGGGAGGTAAGTCATACCCTCCTTAGACTTAGAACATTCATAGAGGGACACTTAAGTAATTGAGTGAAGAGAACCAACTTATGATCATAGTACCTTAAGAGAATTGAGATTAAGACCATTCTTAGGAGACTTAGGCTTGTAAAAGAGTCAAGAACCTAGTTGCCTTGACCATAGGGACTAGGGAAAAATTTGTGATTGCTTTTAATCCACAAGTTAATGAGAATTATTATGAATGGCTTTGCATATCTAGCTCAAGTCTCAATTATAAGTATGTTTAGCCTTGCATCTCTTCTCAAGTGTATTCTACATCCATTCCACTAATCATTTGCTCGTTATTTGATAATTTACTTAGCTAGTTTACATTCTAGTTACTTGAGTAGAATCTTAAGCATTAGTTTTAATACAAAACCTTCAAACATATTATCTTTACAAAGCATAAATCGATGAATAATTCGGATATTATCCAATGTTTGCTTTCCCTTGGGACGACAATTTTATAAATTTTGCACTTGGTCACGCGTATACAATAACGGTAGAGTACACTTGCTCTTGACATTTTACTAAAAATGCGACTAAGTTTAGAAGTCATCTCCGGCCACCGCCGCAACACCTGCTCCGCGTAGTTCAGGTGGCTGAACCTGGCTTCCAGGTGGAGAATGATGTTAAAGAAGGTGGGAGTATGTGGTGGACGATGGTGATTTCATGTTCATCTTGTTGGATGAGTCAGATTAGTGCTAGGGCGTCGCCTTTGTTTACGAATCATTAACTCATCGAAGAGATCAAAGCCGGTGTGGAGAAATGCTGCTCCAGAACCGTCTCCTGCCGACATCTTCACGGAGGTTGCCTGCGACGCCATCGGATTACCTTGCCGGAAAGCCCCAATTTCCGGTCAAAAAATGGGGTTCTGGCGACTTTGGGACCAAAATTGACCAATTTCAGGAGTTACGGGATGAAATTGAATTTTTTATCTTTTTTGGGACAGAATAAAAAATTCCTTATAGTTATGGGACCAAAAATGATTTTCTAATTTTCAGAAACTTTTACACTTATGACTAAAATTGTACTCCCTCCGTCCCGCCTATATTGCACCGTTTACTGTAGCTTTTGTGTGAGCTTTATGAAGTCAAACGGTGCAGTTTGTCCGGGACGAAGGGATTATATATTAATGAATAAAAATGTATACACTTTGTTAGCGAATTTTCTATAAATTTTTTTTATTGAAAAACTGAATGTAAAAAGATTATACAATTATTAAGATTCATGTATACAATATAATTATATAAAATATTATACACGTATGGGTGCAACCATGCCGAATGCATAAGATATAAACTACTCAGTTAATGATTAATAGGGAAAATTGCGCTTTTTCATACTAATTGTTTTATTTCATTTTTTTTTGTCCCTAATCTTTTTTTTTTATAATTTTTTTTAATTTTCCAAAAGTTACAATTTTGATCTATCGTTAACCTTTGAATGAAAAATGTTTTAAAAAATAAAATAAAATAAAAATATTAATAATAAAACATGATCATTAAAAAAAAAAACTAGTGTTCATCAGTAAGAGAAGATGCATTTCCAGTGGATGCAGAATTAGATGGAGAGTTCTTGTGATTGTGCATCCAAACTTTGAATACTTTCCTACTAATCCCAACCCCTCCACAGAATCTTTCAATCTCATCTTCTTCTTCTTTCCTCTGCAATCGCCACCCCAACTTCTCCGCAAAACCCAGCATTTTCTCCTTCTGCTCCTCCGTGAACTTGGTTCTGAACCGTTTCTTGCTGCTGCTCCGGTCGGAGTCCTTGCGGTGGAAGTTGCGGTGGCAGCCGCATGCGGCGCAGCTGAAGCCGGTCGGGGAGGTGTTGTCTGGGATGAATTCTCCGCACCCGTCCGTGGCGTAGCTTCCCAGGCTGGCTGCATGGTTTCTCAGGCATTCTTTATACACAGTCTCTTCACCACCCATCTCATCTCAATATTCCATCTCTCTGGATTTCTCAGATCCCATTCTTGATATATACAAAGAATTGTTCTTGAATTGAAGGAATAAACGTGGAAGCAATGAATTACACTGTGCACTGTTTGACTCTTTTGGTTTTACCAGGAGGATTTTAACAAGGAATTAGGTGCCATCCCTGTGGTAAAGGGACATGCATATATAAATATAAATATTCATGCTGTTAATAAATTGCTACGACAACAAGACAGTTGACAGCAATGCTTGAATTTTTCTATTTATAGAGCTGACAATAATATTAAATGGTTCAATTTAAAAATAAAAATAAAATTTTGATGTTTTTTTTTGCCGAAATTTCAAAGGTTGTGATTAAATTTCAGTTTAAGTAAATATTGGGGTTTTTTTTTGTAATAAACTAAAAGTTGACGTGGCGTAGGTTAACGTCACGTCATCGGTCGAGCAGGCTTCAACTGCTCGACGGGTGCGAATTGCACAAACATGAAAGGTCGTGATTTTTTTTTGCAATTTCACAAAAATCGAGATTAATTTACAATATGTTGAAAGTTCATGGTTTTTAAGTCAATTAACAAAAAAAAAACACATAATTTTACTCATATTAAAAATAATCGTCACCTTTGAGAATTTGCAAAAAAGAACACTACATTTTAGTATTGTTGCAAAATACATTCAATTTTTCAATAAGAACCCCACTTTTAGTCACAAATTGAATGCATTTTACAACAATACTAAAAATGATATTCTTTTTGTCAATTTCTCAAAAGGTTGAGATTAATTTACAATAAAAGTAAAATTCATAATTTTTCTTGCCATTAACCTTAATCTTAATTATATTTTACTTTGCACTGAATATTGAAGGATCGTACATGTGATTATAGGGGGAAAAACTAATGTGTTGTATGAGGTCATTGCTCGATCTAGAGTTACATGACAACCTACCATATTAATAATAATTTCTCCCTCTGGATTGGACATGACACATGAGATGAATGGAATTTGGTGCAAAACCAATGTATCTATGGTAATTGGCTAATTGCTAATATTAATTATTAGAGGGAACAAAGAAACTAGAGTCAGCCTATCCCAATTCATGAACACAAAAATATTCTCTTACTTTTTTACTTAGTCTTGCCTCATCATATAATATATTTTAATCCTTCCATTCAAATTGTATATATAAATTACAAAATCCCCTCGATAAAAATTTGTGAAATTTAAAAACTATTTAGATCGACACATCACCAGTAATTTTTTCTTTTAAATTTCGTTGCACTTGCTATTCCGTTTCAATTAAGATTTACTTTTGTTTTTTCACGTAAATTAAAAATATAATATTTCAATGAATAGTGAGGTGAGAGATATAATATTTGAGTGAGGCTTGCGTGCGCCCGAGCGCACGCCATACGCCTTTAGAATTTAGTATTATAGATAATGGTACATTATTTTGTTCTAAAGGGTATACACTTTAATTAATAAGGATACACCATTTTGTTCTAAAGAGTATACACTTTTTATTAATATTTTTTTATTTTTCTTTAGAAAATAAAGGGTACACATCTTTATACTAAAGGGTATACCATTTAACACAAAATTTTAAAGGAACACGAAAAGTGTTCCCGTGCGCTCGGACGCACACAAGTTTTTCCCATAATATTTAATGTATGGTTGATAATTGTATAAATTGTGTGTGGGCCCAAATAAAATAATTAATTATTTTATGTGGATCTCAATTAATTAATAAAATAAAAAGGTAAATTTTAATTTGGGACAAATTAAATAAAAAATGTAAATCTTGGTGTGGGGAAAGAGGTATAATTTTTTAAAGTTTTGGATGTTCAGAGATTTTTATAAGTTTTACCCCATGTTTGAATTAATTATAATCAAAATTTCCCTATAAGCCACTTGAGGCACATCCTGCGATTTACCTCTTCCACCAATCCCCAGGGCAGTGGCGGTGGGGGCCCCTAATGGTGGGGTACACCATTTTATAATCAAAATTTTGACAAAAAAATTGTGTGACCATCTTTCATGAGATGATAATATTATCTTTAATAAATAGGAGGCAAAGACTTGGTGAATTGTTTGACGGATCTTATTTAGTAAACAGATATCTTTAACTCAATTAATTAATTTGAAATAATCATGTTTGATCATTTAGAAAATTGAAAATTAATTATGAAAAGAAAGTAATTAGGATTAATTAATTTTAAATGACTCTGTTTTGATTGATATCAAATTATAAATTTGAAATTAATTATGGAAATACATTAATTAGGACTTGTATGTATATTTATTTTTCTATGTTTTCCTTATTTAATTTATATTTTTATTTAAAATGTAATAAGTTAACAAATTTATTCATTTAATTTATTTTATAATTTAAATATTATAAATTTATAAAATGTGATAAATTTTAAAAATGTAGTACTCCCTCCGTCCCACGTATTTTTATCCATTTTTCATTTTGGGATGTCCCACGTATTTTTACTCATTCCATTTTTGGCAAAAAATACCTAATATTTTATTACCTACTTTTTACAATCTCAACAACTTTAATTACTTTTTTATACTTTATTCATCATTCTCAATAACTTTATTCACTTTTTCTTTTTAAATTATTAATTTATCTCTACTTTCTCTTACATTATATATTAAAAAAATAAAACGTCTTAATATCCGTGCCCGTACAAACGGGTAAAAATACCCGGGACGGAGGGAGTAATATTTATTTTTTATTAAAAAAATATTGATCAAATAAAAGTAATAGACAAATTCTCTTGTGAGACATTATATATGTGAGACGGTTTATGAGACGTGTTATAGTATGTCTATTATATGGATAAAGTATGTCTAATTGTTGTTAAAGTATGTTTATTAAAGTATGATAAATGATGAATTAAAGTATGATTTTATTGTGTTATAATATGATTCATTATTGACATACTTTAATTACAAATAAAAATACTTTACCTATACAATAAGCATACTTTTGTAATGGGTTGACCCGTCTCACAACCGTCTCACAAAAAAACCCGTCTCACAAGATACTGTCTCACATTGATATATAACTTTCAATTGAATTAGTCATAAATATAATTCATAATGTCAAAGACTAGTGCGGGACTGTCTCACGTAATAACTTTTGAGAGAATAATTAGAAGTGATATATAACCTTTATAAGAAAAAGTTATATCAAATGCCCAATTAATGAAAAATTATAATTGTACTGTAAACAATATCATAAACAATTTATAATATAAATGAAAAGTTATAATATTTAAAAAGAAATGTGATGATATCTTTAATAGAAAGTGATAGTTAATTAGGAAAGTGTATTTTAAGAACAATTTATAAAATGGATTAAATTTGATAATAATTTTATTTAATAAGTGATAATAGAACGGTAAAACAATTATTTAATTAATAATAAATAAAATTTATACATATATGCAAACCTAAAATTCTATATAGTATAATAATGCGAAAGCATGATAAAAAATAAAAAAAATAAAGTATGAAACATATCATTGTGAGTTATTGATAGTATATAGGATAAATAAAAGTGATATAATATCTTTAATTTCGCCCAATAAGAAAAAGGTAAATAAAAAAAAAGTAAAAACTTGTGTTAGACATTTTCACGTGACAGATAAAAAGTGATATTTAATTGATGAAAAATGATAATGGTGCAGTGAATTATTTCATAAGTATAAATTAAAAGTGATAACATTTTACAGCGAATGTGATAATATTATATACGAAAGTGATAACTAATTATCAAATTAATTTCACCATAAGACAACTCCACACAAGACTTCGCATAAAAAAATTGAAACATCTTATCATGAGTTGCTGTTAGTTTTTTTCAGTGATTGCAGTTATTCTTGGAATTAGTTTATCGTTTATTTATGTTTTTTTTTTAATTGTTGTGTCAATCTAATATTACACATGAATTATGCAGAGATAGAATGGCTCATCAAACAGCATGGGCATAATTGTATTATAATATATGAACTTGCTCCAAATAATATCAAGTATTATGCCAACTCCAACTACTTCATTTCCAGAAAAAAGTTTATGCTGATAATGAATTATCATCCATCTTCAACCTGTCGCCCATTCCCTCAGGCGAAAACAACTATCTATGTCGACTTAATTTGTTCTTGTCGAATGCCCGTTGAGCATAAGCGTGTTTTTAACAGCGATGTTATCCAAAATGTTGTCGACACTACGTACAATACTATCTTATATCAGAATAGAAACTTATACAAAGTAAACAAATTTAAACCGTGAAGATTTAATATATGAATTACTCAATCTTTTCACAAACTTTCGTTTATGACGGCCTCATAGCATAAATATCACTATCTTGTAAAAAGTGATACAAAAACAGATTTTTGAGATGGAATCATTCTTTCCACTCTCGAATACATAATCGGATCTGAAATCCAAACAAGTTCCCAAATGTCAAACCTAGACAGTTGGATCTAAAGCTACTTCAAATATGCACTTTCACTGCCTGTGTGAACAATACACACAAAACGAATGGGATTACAGTATACACTGTTAGGAATTTAGACGCACGCACACGATAACACAAAAATAACACGAGATTTGTTTACCCAGTTCGTCTTTCGACTACGTCTGGGGGAGATGCCAAGCCAGGTTTTTCTTTTCTTCTTGATCAAGTCAACTACAATGAGAAACTTCTTGATCAAGTTAACTACAATGGGAAACAATCTATTAAATAGACATCTTGCCTTAACCCTAAGCCCATTAGGATCAACTGGGCCAAAAGAAATATGAGCCCAAAGAATTCAAGCTCCATACTCCAACAATCTCCCACTTTGAGACTGAATCCTCCATGTAGTCATATCTTCTTGTTCCTCTCTCGTATCTGCCTGGTATCGCCTAATCTTTTCTTCAAGTTACAAGGCCAATTGAAGCTATGCATAGCTTAAACTTCTCTAAGGTCACCACCTTAGTAAACATGTCCGCTGGATTCTCATTTCCAAGGATCTTCATAAGTTGCAAGATCTTCTTCTCCAAAAGGTGATGGATGTAGTGATACTTCAACTCAACATGCTTTGTTCTTGAGTGAAATGCCGGATTATTTGCAAGAAATATAGCACTTTGACTATCACTGAAAAGAGTACTACTTTCATGCTCCTTCCCAAGTTCCCCCAAGAAATTCTGCAACCACACCATCTCCTTACTTGCCTCTGTCACGGCTGCATACTCTGCCTTCGTGGTGGACAATACAACCTTCTGCAATCTTCTGCAACAACCTTTGTTGGTTGGGTGTCAACTAAAGTCCCACATCGGTTAGACATGGGGAAGGCTGTGGGTTTATAATTGAGGGATGGACTCTCCTTAGCATGAGGCCTTTTGGGCGTGATGTCCAGAGTGGTAAAACCGTGAGGGCCAGTTGGCGGCCCAAAGCGGACAATATCATGCTAGTGGATTGAGTGGCCTGACTATTCTATAGGGGCCGGATAAACCCAACAAGTGGTATCAGAGCCAGGTCCCAGACCTAACCGGCCCAGCCCGGGATTGGTGGGATGTTTGGACCTCAAACTGGATGGTCTAACTGCGGGACTTTGTTTGAGGGGGAAATATTGGTTGGATGTCAACCAAAGTCCCACATCAGTTAGACATGGGGAAGGCTGTGGGTTTATAATTGAGGGATGGACTCTTCCTAGCATGAGGTCTTTTGGGCGTGATGTCCAGAGTGATAAAATCGTGCGGGCCAGTGGGCGGCCCAAATCGGACAATATCATGCTAGTGGATTGAGTGGGTCCGGCTCCTTGGGCGGATAAACCCAACATATACAAAGTGTGACAAACAACCTATCTAAATAAGGTGCTTCTGTATATTGCAGTGGGGATTTCTCCTTAATGTTCTGACCATCTGCTAGCTCTTTAAATAGACGAGAAGTAATTACAGTGGTTGAACAAGTAAGTGGCCCAATAGGAGAGGTAAAACTACCTATGTGTGAGGTGATAACTACCCACTAACTCTAAGTAACCTTCACATATAAGTATATCACTAAAAAAATTATTTTTTACCAATGGAATATTTCATTGGTAAAAGTCTTAATTTCGTTGTTAAATTGATTTACCAATGGATTAGCAACGAAATCTGTGGTAAATTTCTGTTGGTAAAGTGGTGGTTGGTAAATTTTTAACAACGAAAATTCAATTCTATTGGTAAATAATTTCGTTAGTAATCCATTGCTAATAATTCCGTTGGTAATTTATATAATGATTCCTTTGGTAATCCGTTAGTAATTACCAACTGATTGAATTTTGTTGGTAAAATAGAGAATAAATCTGTTGGCATTCCGTTGCTAAAAGAAAATTATCATTTTTGTTATTAATCCATGGGTAATTACCAACGGATTGAATTCCATTGGTAAATTCCATTGTTAAAAAATATTTTTTTTATAGTCTATAACTTCCAAGTTTGTTTGACTTCAATTGATCTTCTGACCAGCATCAGTATTAACTGCCACAAACCTGAAACAACACTAAACACGATATAATTTGAACAACATACAAATATAGCGGTTAAAGAAATCGTTGAGGGTCAGTGTGATTCTGGATGTGATGATACTCACATTAACAATCTCCTTAATCACACATATCTGCAACCACATAACTTAATGCAAAATTAATCAAGATATAACGAGATAACAAATATAAAACATCAGATGTTAGTTCGAGTGCAGTGTAAATGACTAAGCTAAGCTAAGCAACACTGTGAATTATATAAATAAAACATACTACAGACTGCATATTAAACTTAGTTAAGAGCTTAGCAACATATAATCAAAAACAAGTTCAGCAAGGCATAGATAGTACTCCCTCCGTACCACAACAAGAAGTGCATTTTGTCATTTTCGTCCATCCCAACACAAGAGGTGCATTTCCATTTTTAGTAAATAGAACTCACACAAAACAATTAATATATCCCCATAGGACCCACACATCATACTAATACACCTACTCACCATACATTAAAATATTATTTCTCTCACCTCATCTGCACATTAAATATTATATTCCTTAATCTACGTGTAAAAAATAAATGTCATCCTTGTGGTAGGATGGAGGGAGTAATAAGTTTAACAGACTAATCATCAGTTCAAATAGTTACAAGGGCAACAACATCCATTTTTCAATCATCCAACTTGTAATTTTCCATACATAATTGCTTCCCCTCAAGTTTTTTCTTCAATTTTTCCAGTTATATCTTTGATCACAACTCTCCCAAAACTTGTGCTTTCAACAACATTTGTTGGTGCTGCATCAGGAGCTACTCCCTCTATGGGTGTGGAGAGGAATCCAGTCCAAAATATTTTTTTAAAATTTTCTTCCAACATACTTGTCTATTGTCTTAAGTGAGAAATCTTGCGAGCAAGAGCAGCTACTTGTTCTTCAATGTACCTGCGTTGTACTGTAACAGAAACTACCTTCCCAAATTGAGTAGGAATATCGGTGTAAAGGGAAGTGTTGCAAATATCAGGGGAAACATATGATGGAATAGGATCAACAGCAGGGACAGAAGCAGGGGATACATGACATATCAATGCCAAGGTTTTCTTCAAACAAAGATATAGCAATACTGATCGCTATTTTCTTTAATACGAACTAAGGAGCAAGTGTACTCCTATTGTATTAGTCACGTGTAACCAAGTTTAATTATCAATCCATGGGAAATCAAGTAATTTAGAATTTAAACAATCTCGAGTTTATTATGATTTTATAAGGATGACATAAGATATAGAGTTATAAGAATAAATAAAATAAATTAAAATAAGAAATAAACAATACAAAAGATAAAAATAAGATGGAATAATTGATGAGTGGATAAATGTAAGATAGGTTCCAAATGATGCAATGATGAAATTAGCTTAACCTGTGACCCGTTTAGCCCGTATCTCCACCTATCTATCTCTTTGCACTCCATATTCCTTGAAATAGCTCTTTTCTGTCAACTCCTTTCATCTTACATCTTCACCCCTTCCACCTATCTATTTCTATGCACTCCAATTTATGCACTTTTTTCTTGATCATTTCCTTTAATTAATGTGGACCACTCATGTGATATAAGTGCAATATTGAACGGTGCTTAGGATCTGCTTAAGATGATGCAGCAATTTAAACTTGATGGGAGGAATGTGCTTTACTTTCTCACTTTATCAAGAATTGTGCAATCTTTTTATTATTTTAAAACCTATTAAACAAATATCCTTTATACAATAAAATAATTTTTTTATGTTTCAAGGATGTAGATTAAAAGCAACTTGATCTAACGGTCAGGGGTCATATGTGACCTCTTAAGCCCCATTGGTAGTTTAACAACATCATCAATTTTGTACGGTTATTTGATCATTTCCTTTAATTAACCTGGACCACTCATTAATTAAGAGTATTAACGAAAATCAATCCTCTAATTGATAAATTTCATTCATTAATTAATCATTTAATAATTCAAAATTTGTTTCTGTCAACCCATTTAAAATTAAAAAATTAATACCCGAAAATTAATGTCGGTAACTTGGTGGTCTCACCATTTTATACTCTTTGATGGTTTGTTTTCAATTTAGCCTAAGGGCTAAGACTGAGGTCTTTTCTCTTTATCTTTCCACAAACAAATAAGCACATTTTTTTGAGTTGATTCTTTGAAAATAACTCAACATATTTAACAATTGAGTTGATTCTTTGAAAAAAAAAACTCAACATATTTAACAATTAGCTAGGGAAGCGAGACATTTTCTATTTTCACCCACTTCTTGTTTCAATATAAAGTCTAAAGTTGAACTTGTTAATTACTAATAGATTTGGTAAAACAAAAAAAAAGTTAATTGCAAAAAAAAATCATGAACTTTACTCATATTGCAAATTAATCCTCACTTTTGAGAAATTGCAAAAAAAAAAAAATTATATCCTTTAAGTATTGTTGAAAAAAAACTCAAAAAAACCCTACTATTAGTCACAAATTGAGTTTTTTTGCAACAATACTTAAATGTTGTGGTTTTTTTTGCAATTTCTCAAAAGTGAGGATTAATTTACAATAGAAGTAAAGTTCGTGATTTTTTTTGCAATTAACCAAAAAAATGGTTCCAAAATTCAAGAACACCAACAGTAGAAAAGTTTCCAATACACACGAGTTGTGAGATTGGATTTGCAAACTTAGTAAAACGACGCCGATTTGGATTTTATACTGAGCAGCAGAGTTTTGAATCGATGGAGGCCAAACACATGCTGAAGGCTTGATAACCAGTCAAAGGATATCTGCACAGGGACAAACATCATCTTATTACTTCACCAATCAACACTTCAAAGAGGCAAAATGTATTTATAAATCCATTAGAAAGATTCATTCTACTTCAACAAGTGAAGGCCTACAGTAAATAATAGGAAAAATAAATTTTTAGAATAATCATTCTCTTGTACTTAGCATGTAAAAATTATAAGTTCAGTGTAATCAATTTAAATAGAAAGAGAATGTATTCATTTACTCATTTTGATTTAAGTTATCAATTTTTCTGTTTTACTATAATAACGCTTCAGCCTTCATGGTCTATCATTCACCACTACACTATAATAATTATTCAATCTACATAAAATAAAATAATACTTTTTAATTTACATGAGGACTATATAATAGTCTAATCACAATTAATAGTATTAACATTATCACATATTCTGCACACATGATGAAATAATAAAAATTATTATGAAATTTTATTAAAAAATAGGAGTAACTAATAGTATTAACTCGCAATTTATTTTTTTTACATGACAAAAGTCTAGATACTTATATGTATTACTAATCAATTAGGGCAAAGACTTGTGTGAGACCGTTCCACGTAAGGGCTTACGTGAGACGGCCAGAAAGTGATAACTTTTACATAGGAAAGTGATAATAAACTAATAAAAAGTGATAATGCTATTTCATGAACAGTTTATAGTATAAATAAAAAGTGATAACATTTTATAACGAAAGTGATAACTATTTTAAAAAGTGAAAAATGGTCTCACGTGAGACCTACCCTTCAATTAGATTATTATAATCTAAAATAAAGTTACGGTTTTATAAATGGTTTTTTTATATTTAAAAATAATAAATTAATCTACTACTATGACTTTTAGCATATAGTAATATTTAAAATAATTTTTTAATAATTTAATAATAACTATGTTTTTAAATTGATTAATTAAAATTTTTAATTTTAAATAATAATTCAATAAGAAAAATAATTGCACCAAAATAGAAAGAGGAGGTTAGAAAATGAATCACCTTAAATAACCGTAAGATTCCCTTAGCATCACATTAAATACATCAAGATTAGTTTTTTATAAAAAAAATTAAACTCCTAAAAAATGACAATTCAACCCAAATATCCTCTAAAAATGACCCAAATTATCCTGTAGTTATTAGGAGATCATTCTGAGTTATGTCTTAATTCTTATACATTAAACTATTATTAAAAATATTTTTTTTACAGTTAAAAAAAAATTATAATAGGAGTATATTAAAGGTAAAATAATAAATAAACATATTGATAATTTGTAAGTTAGATTCAATACCTGATAAATAAATAAACAAACATATAGATGATCCTACGCCGTATAATTTGATATTCGTCACAATCGAATGTAAAGCATACATTTTCCTTTTTAAAAACTTGTATTAATTAATAATAATGCAAGTATTAAGTACCTGTAATCCATCACATATTTGGACTTATCTACCCTTCCAAGCTGAAGAATTGTTTGCTTTCCATTTCTCTATCAACCCCAAATTAAAAATTAGGAAAACATAAGTTTGTATGTAACATTAAAGTTGTCAAACACACACACACACACACACACATACCTCAAGAGTTAGTTGGAAGTTCTTTACTGAACTCTGGATTTTAAGACCAGCCCTTCCTTTGTCTCTGAAATCTAACTCGAACTTTTTCGAATACTAAGCAAAATAATGCAGTAAAATAGGAGTAAGATTCCATTGATGAGCATCATTCTAAGAGGTAAGAAATGACAAAGGTACTTTGGTTCATCAAAATCATTACCTTGTTGTAAGAGGGAGCCTTTGAGAATAGCTGATGCACTCTATCTTTGTTTGCTTCCCATTCTGTGGGTAATCCATTACAATGTTGTATCTACAATGGGATTTAATCCTTGGTTAGAAAAGGTACACCTCTCAAACTATCAAGAAACACAAGTTTAGTAGAAGTAGAACAGGATTTGCTATAATGTCACTTGTGATTGGTGAGTAGTGTGTATCAAGGAACATAAAAACTTAACAAGCCAAGTAATTTCTATTTTGGGCATTGAGAAGTCCTCCCTCCGAACAATATCTATGTTCACAGTAATCTCAAATTTTCATCCTTTTTATACACACCAAAAAAAAAAATCTATGTTCACACTTTTTTCTTTTTTATACACCCTAAACATCATAACATCAATTACAATTTAATTTCAAATTTATTATCTTTGTCAACTCACCTAACTTATTTTATACTCCCTCCATCCAATAAGTTTTTTTGCTCTTTCCTCGTTTATTTGTCCCACTATACTTTTCAAACTAAAAAAATAGTAAAAGTTTCAAAATTAATTACGTCTAACTACATCATATCTTAAAAAATGTCACTCTCACTTAACTTGTATAACTTACTTTATCATATAGTATTTATTACTTAAAAATATCACAATATCCCCCTAAAAGTCAATAAAATTGGTAAAAAAATATTTTTTCTTAAACTTTGTAATATTTTTTGTTATCAAACTACCTCAATAAATATGAAAAAAAAAAGCAACTTTTCTTGAAATCAATGAAAGAGTACCTGATTTGTGATCCTCAGTTGCATTGATTGGTGCTTTGGTATCCATGCTCTGATGCTTCTGTAACTCCCAGTCCAAGTTGATAGAGTAGCCATAAATCTACCAAATGACATATCACCAAATATTTCAGTATTTCAATCTCCCAACTCTACAATACATCACTAAAAGATAAGAGGTTAAATGATCCTACTTCATAGCAGCTAATAACTTTGGCTGTTTCTCTACTGTTTCTGAAGAATGCCCCTGTAACATATACATGTCATCAACCACTCTTAATGTTTTGAATCTTGGATAAATACATAAATTACTAGCTATATTAACCTGATCCCATATCAGATATTTGGAGCCCATAATATTACAAGTGACTGTCCCAATTAAACTGTCATCGGAACGAGCCATTATGCCTCTTGCATTTAGAGCAATTATGAACTCTGATCTTCCTCTGCTCCTTCTGTGATGAGCCACTGCAAGTTTTCGATTCTGCCGACCCTTACCCTCCTATGAATTTGATAATTTGTTTTAGTCAGATATGCTACAAACACGAATCTTTATTCATAAGATTTCTAACCAATCTTGAAAAAAAGGTCTTACATGTGTATAGAGTGTGTACAAAGTTCCACCATCAAATCCATCAGGTGATGATTCCTTCACTATGATGCATGTACATCTCCCCACATCTAACGGCAATGGCCTACACAATAAGGACCTGCCAAAGAATAAATTTTAATTGTCTGAAATGTGAAGTTTAATCAAAATTGCTTCGTCTACACTAAGTACCTGTTAGGCAGAGTCGACCAGGAGGAAGCAGGGGCAGCTTCTGAGTCGGAATAGTCCCACACATCGAGCGAGTTCTGTTTCCCCGAATCGACACAGTCCCGATTCCTCAACCGCACAACCGAATCGGGCTCTTTTTTCTTGACACACAGCTGCAGGAAAGATGGTTTAGGCAGATCCTCCCTCATCTTAGATTTCTCACCACAAGAGCCATTCAAGATTGGCTCACTACCTCCATGTTCGTTTTCTTTTCCTTCGTTCTTGGTTTTTCCAACTACACGCTCTTTATCAGCGGAAGTGGCACCTAGATTAAGGTGAATGTGAGCTGCGAGTGGGACGCCATTGGCGGGTCGATTGAGCTCAGTGAGGGGGTTGCGGTAGAGAGAAGTGTAGGAAGAATTGGGGCGAGTTATTACGGTTTTCTTGCAACCAGACATGGCCGTGGAATGTTGAGACAGAGGAACACAATGGGGTATTCAAATTTATGAGGTGGGGTGGGGATTTATTTTATTATGGCGGTTGTTGGATTGGATGTGTAATTATAAATGGAACAACGGTAATTTGAATTTGAAATTTGAAAGGGGATGTGGTGTGTAACTTGTGTTGGGTGTGACTTTCATAATGTTCAACGGTAACTTTCTTTTCCAATGGTGGAGTGTGTTGCTTTTGTCTGAAAAATGGACTACTTACTCAAGGCGGTTCACAAAACTCATTTAAAAATTAGGGTGATTCTAGTGTGCACTCATGCACCCTAACATTAATGGATTAAATGTAGTTATTTATTTAAAATTTTAATTTATTTTATTTAGTAGTAGAGATTTAATTAAAATTTAATCTAATGATTAAGATCGTTCAGGTGTACTGGTACACCAACTGCACACCAATCGGACTCTAAAAATTATTCTATACGCCGGTTGTAAATAATAAATATAATTCTTTTAATGAGACGGATGAAATATACGCTAAAACTTAAATTCCATGTTATACATTTTATTTGTATTCCATAATTTATAAAAACTAGTATATCCTACAAATGACTTTTAAAAGCACGTGTCTTCAACCCATGAAGTAATAAGACACTTACCATTCAAATAAAGAATGAAATATGTGATGAAACCAATTTAAAATAGGTGATCCAATGCCTATGCGCAAATGGGGAGGGGGGACCAGTTCTCCGACATGAACACTTCTTCGACATAGAGGGAGTAACTCTAGTTAAAAATAACACCCTTTGCATCCATTAACTAGTATAATGCAATACAATACAAGATGTGACTATAAGATCCAAAACTACATATTTTCACAATCTTGCGCTAGTTGACAGTTCTGTAGTTGTACCTGCTTACATTTGCATTACAGTATGTATGCATTGCTTCAGTAATGTCCCTTTGATTTTCACCAGGGTACCATCAGGGACTTTTCAAGACTTTGAGCAACTGGTCAATTTTATGACAAACGGTGAGGGGTTTGACAAGGAGGATGTCTATTCCAAAGTTTCAATACCCATCACAGAGGATATGCCACTAAACCTCCGAGCTGTCAAATCCGATAATCTTCAAACAGGCAACCCGCATCAACTTGCGATTTTCATGAATCATAGTCCACCATATCAGTACTATTCTGAGACGTTGATTGTCTGATGAGCCGCCCTTCTTCATCGTACACATCAAGATTCTCACATGGGGTGGGAAAAATCTTTCCAATAACACGTCCTTGCACATAAGAACACTGGAAAATCCGCTTTTTCTTGTAAGTTATTCCAACTAACATGTTCCGGAAACTAACATTTCTTACAGGAATCTCTTGGCTGCCATAGATTCGCACTGGAATGCGGACACCATGTCCACGAATCCCATCAAACTCGATATCTTGGATAAGTGGAAGGGCATCTGGATTATAACCTTGGTCTGGATGCTCATTGTAGTCGGTCTTCATCACGATACCCACCCTCACATTTTCTAGAGTCAGGTTACGGTAGGTTATCCTTTGAACATATCCTCCCCTGCCAGCACTGGTCTTGATTCTAATACCCCTTTTTGAGTGCCAAACGAGGAGATTCTCCACAGTTACATTAGCCACTCCTCCAGACATTTCACTGCCAATTGATACACCTGCACTGTTTTAAAGCAAAGGCATCAACAGAATGATGAAGTAACACGATAGCATCATGGCGAGCAGGGAAACTAAGAAGAAACGGATAATACACATGGATGAGAATTCCACCATGTAGAGTTAGTGAGTAACAACTTCCGGAAGTACTCCAATCTCTAACAATATCAAAAACAAAAAATACCCCTTAATAGCCTTATGGCTTGGAAACCCACCATGTAACCCTACACCTAAAATTTTCTCTAGGTATTCCTCTTGATACTCAAAGTCCTTTCTTTTCTAAGCAATAAGAACATTTTGCTAAGGTTAAAGTAGACTGATAACTTCCCCAGCTGAATGGAAAATCAGAAACCAGATAAGAATGAGAATCGATTTTGGTCACTGCAAAACAATTAACCATATACTTAATTGTTAGGTAAAATGGATTGCCAACTCTAGTGGGTCAAACCAATGTGATGATATGAAGGAAGATATTAACATCAGAATTGCAAACAGATACAATGTGACAATAAGCACCCATAGATTACACAGGTTGCAGTGTAGGGCATCATAAAGTTCACCAGAAAATAAAGTTAAAAGTGTGAGTTGCGAGTGAAATAGCATAATTAATTTCTTTTATCTCATTTAATTTTCATTTTTCAATGAGAAAGAGAAAGGCCATATACATGATGCATACAATACACTCATTATTATTTCTTAGTACCATTGTCCAAGTTCTTTGCAAGATGAATCTTCGATATGACTCATTCAATTTTCAGCACTTGACCTGTTTATATGTAAAAATGATAAAAAGTTATGGCGCGTGATTGCGCCACTTTGTTTTGGTCACTTAGATAGAGAGGCATACACAATATTTCTAAAGATAGTATTATAGTAAAAATCCTAGATAAGGTGAGCGATAGAGCCAAGTTTAGGGTTGCTTGAGGGTTTCAAATCATGAGAAGTTCGAGTAAATCTTTGTTCTATGAATAGTTAGAGACTAAACTAGTGTTCATTATAATTTATTTTGTTGACTGGTAGAGGAACATCTGGTCCTGCTCACTGAACTATTTTCTAACTAATATAATCATATTCTTCTTTAATAGTGCCTTTTAAGATAACATCATAAAAAGTTGTGGAAGGAGGGGACTTATGGATGAGATCATGGCACTAAGAAAGGGTATTGCACCTCAGACAGATCTATGGCTGCACCTCCAACCAGGCGTGCTTAAGAGAGGAAAGGAGGCAAGACCAGGTGAGTCACAAATATTAGAAAATACAGTTTAGATCTTTCTTGATAGAAACAAACAATTCTGGGTACTACTAATATTATGGGTAACAGGTCAGCTTACTCTTGCTTCTCTCATTCAAAGTCTTCATCACTTGTCCATCTAGTTTCTGGCACCTACTCTTCAGTCCACTCACAATATCACAACTGATAATGCTAGTAAACTATCCATTAGCCACGTCACAAAAACTCTCAATTGTTCACCTTTTTATCCCTATTACAGCACCATTCAGGATCTGCAGACAGAGGATGATTGATGGTGAACGGGTCTCACAGCAACTGTTTCCCATTATGTCATCATGTCCATCTGTCTCTTTCATCTTTCAAGCATCTAGTTCCCATCCGATCTATTAACGTACAATATGAGTCTAGTGCAGAAACATCATCAAACACCTAGAGTTGATTAACGCAGTTCATCTCATTTTGATCATTCTCATTATGACGTGGGGACAGTCTCAAGGTCAAGGGATTTCTACTTTTTCTAATCTTAGACTCTTAGTTGATCATTATTCATGCATGATGTGTTAGTGTTAACTCAATAGCACCAAGTGAAATTCTCGACACGCTCAAATTATTAATAAGATGTAGACCCAACTTTACATCGATTAGCAAACTTCTTATACCAATAAGCACTTGGGTTTGCTCAGAACTATTTTTATACTTTTTGTTTCACATGGCATTATTAACCGTGTCTTGCTTGTAGCATAACATACTTCACGATAAAATAAGGTTGCTGAACACATATAACACCACATTTTAAATGATGTATGTAACCTTATCTGTCATATGCATGTCAGTGAGTAACTATGGGGAGAAGCAGTCCTCATTAAAATGTCTTCCACTGTTTTACATGGGGGTATTTATTCCCTTATCTTGTGATCATCCCGAAAACCCACAATTTCTTGCGCCACCTAGAATATTTGGGTGCATGTATTTTGTTCATAGTTTTACCCCTAGATTTGAAAATTTGTCTTCTTCCAATATTAAATATAGATTCTCGCACACAAAAAGGTTATTTCACTTCTCATAATTCTTAGCCTGACATACAATCAACTAACCCACACTCAGTTGATTAGGGATCAGTTGACTGTTGACCTTTGACTTTAACCATCAACTAATCTGAGAATTCATAACTGACATTTTGCCAGAGTTTTTAAAAAGATTAGTTACAGTTCAAATTATTTTTCCTTTTTTATTTCCAATAACTCATTTGGGATCTGTTAGATATATATATATATATTCTTCGCGGAGAGACCATTTCAAGTTGTGTCTCCATCACAATCTCGGTTTCCCATTGAGCCTAAAATATTTGATTATAATTGTTTAGTTAGGGATGTTTGACCTCATGTCACGAAACTAGATCCAAAATCTTTTGTTCAGCCTCCTTGCACAGACTTTCTGATGTATTCTGTTCCTCATCCGGCTATGTCTCCATCAATCTCCAGTAGACCTCCTTTCATATAAACGTACATTTAGCGTCCACAATCTTTTGTTCCTGCTACTTTTGAATTTGGTTCCTGAATTACCAGCTTCATGTCTTGATGGGTCAATATCTTCATCAACAGGTCCTTCTACAAGAAGATGATTTTCCCATTGACCTTCGAAATGGCAAACGTTCATGCACTTATTTAACTAAATAAGCTTTGAAAAGGCCTCTCTTTAGCTCACTTATTAAATAGCCCCTATCGGTAGCTTGGCCTATTTCCACCCCTAGCCACTATATATTTATTGATTATTTAAAAAAAATCAATTAATTAATGTACATTAATAAATATCGTGCAGTAATAACAAGCTGAATATTTATATATATTAGTATAAGTTAACAAGTTATGAAAGTTTTGGCCATTCAACTTTAATTAAACAAATATTCTTATATTCTTTTATATATGAAATACTGACACACGTCACTATGACCAGTGAAATATAAAAAATTCAAATTTTTGCTGCCTTATATAGCCGGCTGACGATGTTTTACTATCCATTGCATCAACATACTTTGGTGTCAATTATAGGTATGTAAATCAGGAATTTCAATCTGTGGGCCAAGTCTTTGCTCAGGCATGCAATTTTATTCTACCTAGTACCTCAGGTGATTGAGGCTCTCACGCCTTAGATGCAGTTATCGCCTTTGACAATAATGTTAAATGACATTAACCATATACACATAGAAGCAGTACAGAATGAGATTACTCTCACCTTATCATCGAGCGGACTATGACGTTGCGTATGAGAATGTTGATAGAAGGACGCGCATAAGCAATTCCATACTGATCCCACCCACTTTTGATTGCAATTCCATCATCTCCAACACTAATGTAACTATTCTCTATTAACAAATTCTGGCATGAATCTGTCGTAATTGAATGCAGTTAAAGTTAATTTATTTGGAAATTACAATAGTGATTTGTGTGTGGGAAGGCTACTTGAACAATAGATAATATTGTGAATGCACTATTATGTGTCAACATAAATACAATCAAAGTTCAATGGCTGCATGAACTATGTCTTTAAATCGTAGTGTAAAATACTATTACTGCACTATATTTTTATTATTTTTCTATATTCACACTTGAATGTTTTCGAAATGCACATCTATATATTGCAGCTACGATTGCATGCAATTTAAGAATCATCATGGCAGCATACCAGAAACATACATGCAAGTCAAATAGAATTTATTTGTTACTCATATAAGTCATAACTGCCTAATAGTATGCAAATAATTCAGTCAAAGTATAATACATGAATTATATAGAGGCTTCCCCTAATTTTAAGCTTTTAAATACACTTTTTAGGGTAAGACCACGACCATCATCCCTCTAATAGATCAATCTTCTTGATAGACCACAAAAGTTCTTACAGTGATAGTATTAATTTTCCTAATTCCAGTAAAGGACGAGCAGTCCGAAGATTACATTTAGATCCTAGATTACATTCCTGTACCCCAATCTCTGCCTAAATTCAAAGCATATAAATACTTGAAAATTTTATGGTTGGACACCATAGGCTGGCCGTATACTTAATTCCCCCACAAACATCCTCAAGATTTTCAAAACGATAAAGATTCTCATGTTTCTTTCAAGCCAAATAGACCAGAGAATTGCCAGAATAATAGTTCTCCACAAAACTTTATATCTTCGACTAATAAGACACCCAAAATCAAAATTAAAAGATCCGACATATTCAAAAAGAAGGAACCCAAAGAAACCCCAACTCTCCTACCCCCCTGCAGAAATCCTTATTCAAAATCATCACTTCCATACAAAAAAAGGTGAATGCACAAAGACATATATTATGCAAATGTGATAGTTGGTGCATTGAGAAATATTTGAAAACACTACTACTAACTAAGGGTCCAAGAGTGATGATTACTTTACTTGAAATATCGTAATCCACTATCAATTTTGTTTAAGAAAGTTGATCATGACATGAGATATTCAAATTTACCAGGATCTATTCCATCAGTATTTGGGGCACCGGAAAGTGGCGCCAATATGGTCACATTTCTTATGGTAACATTCTGACAGTCATAAGGATGAAGAGTCCAGAAAGGAGAATCACGCAGAGTCACATCAGATATCTGGATGTCTCTGGACCACATTAGCTGCACAAGTGGACCCCTCGTATGATTAAGTTCACTTTTATTAAATTTAGTCCACCATGCCTGACCTTGTCCGTTGATGGTACCATTATGTCCTGTTAAATAACCGAGCAAATAGAAACAAGTAATGTATCTGAAACACTATCAGAAAATAATAACAAAATGACAATTACATGCGTATAATCTCCTCACCTGTTATCACAACATCCCTCAGATTTTGACCATGTATCAAACTCCCATACCGTGGACCAGCCTTCTCTCTTCCATAACCGTACGATGGTAAAGGAGGCATCAGTGGCCAATAATTCTCATCCTGTCTATCCAATAAGAAAAAGAATCTCCTATCAGATGTCATTCTCTTTGTTTTTCCAGCTTTAATTTTCTCTATTTCACATGGCAAGAGTTGAGACTTGCAGGATAAGTTGGAATGGTAATACCAAAATTTACTATCAACAATTTACCATAAGAAAGCAGAATGTTTCTAGGATTGCTAATCAGAATTTTATTGAATATAAATAGTTACAGAAAAGACAGAACAGAAACAATGTGGAAATAAAGAATACCTCCTCCAAAGATTTTTGGTCAATGCAAGTTAATTGATAGTAGTTATATTAGAGTGCTTGTAATCCACAGAAAACATACTTCAACTAAAAGGCTATTTTGCATAAATAGCAACTCTTCGTTATGCAATGTACTCCAAGTAAGAACCTTATGGATATGGATTAGAAAATCACAACAATAAGTTGCAAAAGAAGTTCTGCATATCTAACACATTGAATGTTCAATCAAATCAAATATCCAACCAAAACGACTAATGTAGTCACATTACAAAACATACAGCAGATAGACAAGGTATGAAGCCATATATGGCTGAACATGGCTATCTGAAAACATTCTTAATGTACAAGAGGCACGCCCCTCACACTTCAGGTACTAGAAGGTCTCTTGCACCTCTCACCCATAGACAAGTATGCTCATACGGACTCCAATTTAGAGGTTCCTCAAGCTGTGAAGAAATTTACATATTCGAATTCTTATCATAATTCCTTCTGTTAGCAATCTAGGGATGGAAGAAGAGTCATGCATACATAGTGACAGAATGATAGCTAGAATTGGAGATAAACATTTCGTTAGGACGCTTTAAAGGATGGTAGCTAGAAGAGGTCTAGCCTTTTCTGTAATACTTCATTGGATGAAAGTTTCTAGGTGCAGTATTGTGATCATCCTTTCACAGGAGGATATGTGCACTTGATCTCCATAGTAATCATGTAAGTTAGGACAAGTCAGTTGCTATATGAGGAACCATAGCTACACTTAACCTTAACTGTGAGAAAAGGATAAAATGAGCAGTATCAAAGATGAGCATGCAATCTTATCTAGTTTGGTATGTATTCGTCAAAAAATAGCTTTTGCCCTTTGCAGTTACAGTTGTAGCCAGTTAGGCTCTATCTAATAGTAAACATCTTGACATGGTCAGCTATTAAATGAATTTCAAATTCATATTAATCCAAACCACCAATGAATTTGTTAATACTGCATTTCAACTTCCCCCTCAAATTCTTGAATTCAAACACAAACAAAAGCTATTTAAAAGGTACTCCTGGAACAGAATTGCGGATTGCACCTCAAGAAGAGAGACTAAAAATAGTTTACATCTATAATGATGCTGATTTGGCAAGTTCTTTTTTAGGACAAGGGATCTATTGGCATATGGTGCTTATATATGGAGAACTTCAGGTAAAAAGGGAAGCAAAACACAACCCGCAGTAGGTAAAAGTAGTGCAAGGCATTGATACCCACATGTGACTGGATATAGATAACAAGACTAGTAGAAGATCCAAGATCTACAGCAATTATTCTCTATTAGCAGTAGTCATAATCCACATGATCAAAATCAAATGAAGTGAATAATCACCTCAATAAGGAAAAGCTTAATAATTATTCATGTATTACTCTGGCATCATACCTATAAGAAACTGACAAGTAACATCTTGGCCAAAAATGATCCATATTATGAAGACATTGTGAACAAAAGTAGCTACAGATGAGTAACATTTATGGGATGAAATCCAAGCATAATCACGTAGAAAAGTAGTCAAAAAATGTACTCCACTATTCCAATGGAGTGGCGCAGAAGAAAAAAATGGATGGGGCACTCACGTCAATTCCAAGAATAACAGCGTCTCGGGAGAGAAACAAAGTGATGTGACTGGTGAGGTTAAACGGCGCCGTTAGCCATCGGCCAGACTCCACATTGAGCTGCCCTCCACCTCGCCTCCGAATTTCCGAGATTGCCCTCTCGAAAGCCTTGGTATTTACAGTGACGCCATCACCCACGGCTCCGAAATCGGTGAGATTGAAGACAAGCGACCGGAGTCTGGGAATGGGCACGGGCCGGGCCGGAAGGGATGATGCGAAGCCACCGACGGCCGACTTTTGCCATGCGATTATTAGGAAGAATCCGAGGGCCCAGATGAGTGCGAGAAGAGTGCGGCGGTGGTGGGATGAAGGGATCATTGATTCCAGCAAACGCAGCCTGTGCTCCGCTGGCATTCTGAAACTGCTCCGGCTGCTGCGCGCTGGGAATCGGGAACTGGAAGTGTCAGCCATTGGTGTACCAAGGTTCAAAGAAATGGCCCAACTAAATAATAATTTGATTGGTTAAGGGATTCATTTAGCTACGATGTATCAGTGGGAATTGAGAGAACACTTCACTTCGCCGGGAGGGGAGCCGCTTCAAGGTAAAAGCAAGAAAGAATAATCATGCACCTCGTGATTGGACATCTGAGGTTCGACCTTTTTCGATCTAGGTTCCAGAGGGAAAACCAGGTATGATTCAGCAAGGACATGGAATTTGACGCCCGCTGTTAGGACAATTGGGTTACTCTATATGAGCCTCAAATGCTGCTAAATAGAGAATAGAGATGGCAAATTATTAAAAGTGAGTACTCACTCCAATCTCAAATACATCTGCGTTTCGGCCAATACACAAAACTGACCCAACATCAGTTAGTGTATGAAACGCCAACATACAAATTCGCACCACAATTTTTACTTTATACACTCCGTCTTCTTAATTACAAAAATACCGAATACTAATAACCCTAAAATGCCCTTAATGAATTTCACTCACTTCACACACTTGCTTTTAATTAAAAAATTTAAGTTATACACCGATAAAAAATAATGCATTCAATTCAAATAACATAAAATCATACTCCTCTCATTCACCAGCTTCACATTCACCTCTTTTTTTTTTTTATGTTGAATAGGTTAGTTCTCAATCCACTCTAAACCCAAAAAAATCATCCACAAAACATAATGTTGGAAGAAGTAGTTAAGAAGCTTAAGATACGTCATTTTAAACCTTTTTACCGATTTAAAATTTGTTTTTAAGCATTTGTATATACATGTCGTCGTGAAACTCACGTTGAACCAGGGCTGAGAATTATTAAATTGTTCGACCAACGCCGGACGAAAGTAGATGTAACTTTCGTCCAACAACGGACGAAACTTGTATAAACTTTCGTCCAATGCCGGACGAACAATCTAATGTTTATCGTCCAACGTTGGTTGACGATTCTAGTTATGAGTAGTCCAGCATTGGTCGAACAGGACCTTCCTGTATCTATTCTTGGTCGAAGTTTTTAGAATTTATTCAAACCTTGTTATTTGATTTAGGATTAATCTTCGTAAAGGATTTTCATCTCTCATTGTGATTCTTGTGGAAGAGATGGAAGTGGTGGTGCTTGAGTTGGAGGCGGTGGTGTTTGAAGTTTGGATGATATTGAGGTGCATGAGTGTTTATAGATCGTGGAGGTGTAGGGGTTGATTTATGAATGGGGATGTGGTAGTGGATGTATGTGTTAAGTGAGCACAAATTATTTTCAATTTTAGAAATTTATTACTTAAGGGTATGTATGTCTTTTAAATATGGGCGTATAAATCAATCATTTTAATTTTATTATGTTTTCGTTAGTGTGTATTGGGAAAATGGTGTATGAAGTAAAAATAGTGGTGTAGATATCCGCGGTCAATTAACAAATATAGCTAACTTTTGAATTAATGGCCAAAATACCCTTCTGCCAGCCACCTGAACAAGCGGTTGCCCATTAGCTTTATTCTCAAATCCCAACACTTTTCAAACGGCGATTTCTGGAGTGGGAAAGAGACAACCCACGATCTCTGAATTTTATCCCCCAAACAACATATGCAGTTCACTTCTGTTCTTGAGGAATTTTTCATTATTTTGCAAACGGAAATCTCAGTAATTTTTTGTGAATCTCCGGTGAATCTTATTTTACCCAAATTGATTGTTCAGTAGGCTGCAGGCTCGTTCAATTCGGCGGAATAGAAGGCGGCTAACGCACAATCGAAACCACACTTTTCACTCAAGGTACCCTCCGTTCATAATACCCTAGTTTATTGTTCCAATTGATGTTGTAATTACGAGTCTTAATAGTAATGTAAATCATTTATTTATATGAGTATTGATTTGTATGTAAAGCTTGATGTTATATTGAGTTAATGGGCAAATGTTGCTGTTGAGTTGATATTGATTTGAGTTATTAATTTATTAGGTTATTAATTTATTGCTTTAAACTCAAGTTTGACGGGGCACTTATACCATGTTAAAATTGATTTGTAAAACTTGCACCTTTTGTTGTGATGAAGTTAGTTCTTAGTAGCAATCCATAAAGTGAGGAAGTATTTCAATGTGTCATGATCTTTTCTGATTTTGATGTAGATTTATTACAGATAGGAATAAGCAAGTGATATGTTTGATGAAATGCCCCTGTGAAATTTTGAAAAACAGTAAACCATAATTGTCTACTGCTGTGCTAGGTTGCATAATAATTAGGGAATATAATGAAATTTAGTCAAGATATTGGTTGGTGTGAGAGTGATAAATTCATGACATTTATACTAAATATAGCAACTATCAGTAACTTTTCAATCTATTTAATTCATGGATATTTATATGTCAGCTTCATACATAGGGATAAATTTCACCCATATAGCTGTCTTCTAAATTATATATAAAAATACAATAATGTTGAGAAAAATTCACATATTATTTGTAAAGTTGCAAGTACCAAGTCCATGCTTCAACTTCAAATTTTTACCAGGTCAATTTTTTCCAGCTCCCTAGTCAACTTTCATATATTCAGAAAAGATTTTAGAGATGAATGTTTAGTTCTTATAGTGAAATATCTCTGTATATAAGTAGAGATATGCAAATACTTCTACAAATAAACAAGTGATTTGATCCTTCTTTGCTTATTGATGTATACTGATTCAAATAAAATTGATAATATAAAGCACTAGTCCACACAACATCCTCTTTTTATGCACAATTATAACTCCTTTTATGCACAATTATAACTCCGATAACACTTGCTTATCAGTCTAATAGAAAGTAGAACATTTTAAAATTACAATAATGCATCCTCTTTTTATGCATAACTCCGATAGCACTTGTTTATCAGTGTAATGGCAAGGAGAACATTTTTTTAAAATTACAATAATATGTGGGCTGCAATTGATATTTTTAATGATGAGTGTAGCGACATTAATAATTTTTTCTGCTTATTAAACTCAACATTTTATTCTTCTTTTGACTTTTGATTTGGGAAGAGTTGTATATATATTTATAATAGAAATTTACTTATATTCTTTATTATAATTCGATTATTTAGCCTATTTTGAATAATTAAAATTTTATTGTTTTATATTTTATTATTAAAAATATTATCATTTTCTATTTTGAATAATTTAAACATTATTGTATTATAATTTTTGTTTAAAAATATTATTGAATGAATATCACTTTTTCTAATTAATGATATTTTTTATTAAAAATATTATAACTTTTATTTAAAATGTATTACTTCTAAACTATCCTGCATAACTCATTTGGTGAGTTGTCTCACACAATTTTCTAAATAATTATCTAAAATTTGGATTTTAATTTTTATTGTTTTAATACATGATTTATCTTTTTGGAATTTCAAAAATATTTCTTTTTTTTAAATAAAAACAAGAATCTATGAAACAATCAGTGTGCACCAAAAAGAATCATAAATATAATTATTTTTAATTGGCAAATTAAATAATTATTGGAAATATAAAATAATTATAGTCTGTCTCTAATCTCAGCAACACATTACTTGTAAATGGGTTATTTGAATTATGTATCAGTGAAATGAGATATGTGACGGTCTTAATCTTATATACTCTCTCCTCCTCCCATCTCATAATAAATTTCATAACTTTTCATTTTTGTACGGCCCACATTAAATTGCATTACTCAAAAAAAAAAAAAACCACATCAATTCATAACCTTATCTTAAATACAAATTCATCTTAATTACAAACACAAATATAGAGTACAAATACGTACTAATTATTAAATAAAAACTACATTGAACTATACATAAATATTTTACGTGTAAAAGTGTCTTTTAAAAATAATAATTATATAAAAATACTATTTAACGATGTTAGTGATAAAAAAGTGTTACGTGAGAATTGTAACTTATATAAAAGTGTTATATACATGTGCTACATATTATAATAATTTAGAAAATATTACTTATATATGTTAAATAAATTAAGAGTCCAATTATTATGCAGCCGGACGATCTTAATCGTTAGATTCACCGTCAAATAATATAAAATAATTAAATTTTTTTCAAAAAAAAACTACCTCACGACACATTTTTAAACCACTACAGAATTACTCATAAATTAAAAACATTATTATAAGGAGTTATATAATGATACTTATTATATTGTAGCCACGACGACAACAATAATAATAGTAAAACTAATACTACTTTGCACCCAGGATATGGTGCACTCACTTTCATTCAGATCGTATATAATTATGAACAAAAACATATACAATTATGAACAAAAATGTATACAATTTATTTGTTAATTTTTTTAATGAAAGATTGATTGTAAAAAAATATACAATTATTAAAAAATATGTATATACTATTGAATAAAAAGTTATACACATATGAATGCTAATTTTTTTTTAATGAAAAATTGAGTGTGAAAAAAGTATAAACTATTAAGAAACATGTAAAGTATACAAAATAAAATAAAAATTTATACACATATTGGTGCACCCTTGTACTCGGGTGCACCGAGTAAATAATAATAATGAGTGTATATTGGGTGCACCCGGGTGCAAGGGTGCACCCATATGTGTATGACTTTTTATTATATTTTGTATACATGTTATTCTATTTTGTATACGTGTTTTGTAATAATTGTATACTTTTTTCACACTAAGTTTTTCATTAAAATATAATAATTGTATACTTTTTTCACACTAAGTTTTTCATTAAAATAACTAACATACATATGTGTATAACTTTTTATTCAATGGTGTATACTCCCTCCGTCCCAAAATTGATTTCACACTTTCCACATTTATCAGTCCCAAAATAGATTGCACCTTCCAAAAATAGCAAAACAAATTACCAATTTATCCTCCACTTTTTAAACTATAAAGTTAATCCAAAACATAAACCCAAATACATGGACAATTTTACCCATCAAAGTTGAGTTGAAAAGTCAATAAAACAATATTTCTTAAACTCCGCATCTACAGTAACAGTGCAATCAATTTTGGGACGGAGGGAGCACATGTTTTTTAATAATTGTATATATATTTTTTTACACTCAATTTTTTATTAAAAAAATTAACAATTAAATTGTATACATGCTTGTATGCTATAATAATAATAATAATAATAATAATAATAATAATAATAGTAGAAGGGACTAGGGAGGTGTGGTGTTGTAATTGGGCAGAAGGGTAACAATATTAACAGGTGGCGGGATTTACGTATATGGTAACGTCCCCTCCAATTTGAGCGGCGATCCACTTGCCCGCCTCTCTCTCTTTCTTTCTCTCTACAAACAATTAAGCAAACCCTTCGTCATCATCAGGATCCTTTTTTCTTTCTAATAAAATATCTGCATCTCCCTTCATTTCAGGTTGCTTCTATTTACTATTTTCGCGTTTCTTTTATGGTTTCCTTTTCCTGTTCAAACCATTTGGCCTGGAATGGACGCAACCTCATTCCCCGTGAGTTCCTTTTTCACTCATACCATTCACATCACATGCACCCAACTTGACGGATTTTCGGCTAATGCACATGTTTCTCTGATTAATTTTCTCAACAAATTTTTTTTTTTAATGCAGTTCGAATTCGAATCTACGGGGTGGAGCTGCATCGCGTTTATCTGCTCGTTGATCAGCCGGAATATATTTGATGATTTTGATTTTTACGCGTATTGATAATTTCGCGTGTGGATTGGGGCACATTTGGGAGTAGATTTGATGTACCGGAGATGGAGAGGAAAAAGTATCCCATCGGAGCAGAATACTACACACTGTACGAGGAGGTGGGAACAGGAGTCAGCGCTTCGGTTCATCGCGCCCTCTGCAATTCGCTCAATGAGATTGTCGCCATCAAAATTCTCGACTTTGAGCGCACTAATTGCGATCTGGTAATCTCCCTGTCCTGTTAATACACAAATTAATGTGAGGTTTCCCATATCTATATGAAAGACAATGTCTTTTCTAATTTTTTCGTCTTTTTTTTATTTTGTTGAAAATGTGGATATTGGAATATGAATTTGTCGTCGTCCAGTTTTCTTCTACTTAGAAGGTTTATTCCGGTTTTGAGCAAAGTTGATAACCTCTGCGAAAAATATTAAACACATCAGTTCTTTGTGCTTAAAATAGTTTTCACTTTAATACCTTTTCAATACATTTGAAAGGATTGAGTTATTGGATCATTTGGTCAGCAGGATGGTCTTGAAGCCCTTCCCCCCTCTTCTATTTGTGTAGGTTCTGATAAGTAAATCCAGAAGTTTTCCCTGCACCTCATTTGGAAAACTGTGGGTTGCTGGGTTAATGCCATTTGCATCGTTACTTAATTCTTAATTCCATTGGGCTGAGATACTGCACTTAAAAATGTACTTATATGATATGTGTACTAGTACAATCTTTTAATAGGGCCTCATCGCCTATTAACTTTAATACACTACTGTTGTCGTACAAGCTTGGAAGAGAGCATAAGAAACAAGCTTTACACTCGTTAATTTTTTTGTTTTGTTTTTGTGGTTCCTTTATCCTGATAAAAAGATAAACTGGATTTGCCAACTTAGTTGTTGCATTTTACACCCAGAATAATGTTTCACGAGAAGCACAGACTATGGTCCTTGTTGACCATCCCAGTGTTCTAAAATCACACTGCTCCTTCGTCAGCGATCACAATTTGTGGGTTGTAATGCCATACATGGCTGGAGGTTCTTGCCTACACATTTTAAAGGCTACACACCCAGATGGTTTGGAGGAGGTTGTTATTGCTACAATTTTGCGGGAGGTGTTGAAGGGCTTGGACTATCTTCACCAGCATGGCCACATACATCGGGATGTCAAGGTGAGTTGAAAAAATTAAACAATAATCTTACCTGAAGTTTTCTGTTTTTATCTGCTTGTGCCAATTATACGAGGCTTCTAAAGAACAAAGCTGTATCTTTTTTCATTTATTTGGATGCAAATATATATGCCACAGCTTCTCTTCTCTTCCTTGTAATTGATGTCAGTCTTTCTCACATAGTAGTTGTTTATAAACCTGAAGTACATTTTAGATGTCTTGAAGATACTTTGTCTGAAGAAAATCAACCTAGTGCTGTGTTATTTAATATCTTGCCGTGTTACGAAAAAATTGATTATGTTTTCTTTGCATGTGTGAAATTTTTGGAGATGTCAAAATGTTTCACCAGAGATTTTGTACATTGCTGTGAAAGATAAACTTTTACATATGTGGTACACTTGAAGGGGAATGAAGAGTGGAAATAGTCTATCAGATCTTTTCATTATCTTATTTTAGGATTTCTAATTGTCTTCTAACCTCCTCAATCGTTTTAATTTTGGCTCCAAAAAGACTTTGGATATCATCATCTTGGTTGGTTCATTGCAGGCTGGTAATATTTTGATTGATACACGTGGTGGGATCAAACTGGGAGATTTTGGTGTTTCTGCCTACTTGTTTGATGCGGGTGATCGGCAACGAATGAGGAATACATTTGTGGGTACTCCTTGCTGGTATGCTTTGAAATCTAGCATAGTTTATTCTTCCACGTTTTCTTATATTTTCATCCTCCAACATTTTATTGACTTCTATTAATCCGAGATTTGTAGGATTCATCACTGCATGTAGTATATGCATATATTTTACCCATATTTGAAAGCCTGAAATTTCTAATATTATTGGTCACATGGTACTGTTTTGATGTGTCCTCTATTTCATTTTGGTCTCTCAATGATGTGAGGTGATTGTCCTTTGTAGGATGGCACCGGAAGTTATGGAGCAGTTACATGGTTATGACTTCAAGTATGTTCATCCATTATTATACTTTGTGGTTTTTCGCAACTGAATATCTTGGATAATTCTTGGATTGACAATTTTGGCAGAGCTGATATTTGGTCTTTTGGTATAACTGCTTTGGAGCTTGCGCATGGCCATGCCCCTTTCTCAAAGTATCCTCCAATGAAGGTTCTTTCCAATATAGGATATGCTTTCTTACTCTATAAAAGCTCTTTTAGTAATTAAAAATCAAAGGTCATATGCAGTACATTTTGATGTCTTAGGTATTGCTAATGACGTTGCAAAATGCACCACCTGGTCTTGATTATGAGAGTGACAAAAAATTTTCTAAGGTATGCTTGTTTAGTGAAATACTTTGCAATAACAAACTAGTTGTTATTGATATTCTCTTTATGTGAATATTTGGCATGTCTAGTCCTTCAAGCAGATGATTGCTAGTTGTTTAGTAAAAGATCCTTCAAAACGCCCTTCTGCAAAAAAGTTGTTAAAACATTCCTTTTTCAAGCAAGCAAGATCCAGTGATTATATAACTAGAAATCTTCTAGAAGGGCTGCCGGACCTTGGAGATCGTCTTCAGGCGTTAAAGGTTTGTCTTTGTGAAGATGTGGCCAGTTATACAAGCCAAATTGCCTTCATTGTGTGGATATGTTCTAACAGAAGGGTTATATGAATTGGTTTTAGAGAAAAGAGGAGGACATGCTTGCCCAAAAAAAAATGCCTGACGGGCAGAAAGAGGAAATATCCCAGGTTTGATTTTCATACAACAGAAAAAGACGAATTGTTTTATAAGCTTCTTCACTGTTGGGTTATTTGCTAGAAGAACATTAAGAGTTACAGTTTTTGGAATTATTTGATTTGAATTATGGATAGCTGGGGTTTCCCCAGTCATTGAGACATTATTAAAGATTTATGTACAACTTTTATGATATTCATTCCTTAAAAGCAAGTTCTTTGAATTATTCTTGCTTCTGGAGTCTCAAGAATTACATTAGCTACATAAAATATATATGTTGTAAAATGTAAAGAGCAAGTTCATCTGCAAATGAATATAAATGTAATTTACTAGTCGAAGAGCCTATGAGGATAATTTATGGCATTTCAAATAGGACCTTGAAGATTGTTAAATTTGATGCCCATTCAATTCAAATTAATTAAATGCTAAGACTTAGGAGATCTTTAAGTTGATTGGATGTTCTCTATGCACTTTCTTGGCACAGGTTCTGACTTTTTTCTGTAACCGCAGAGTGAATATAAACGTGGGATTAGTGGTTGGAATTTCAACCTCGAAGATATGAAGGCTCGAGCATCATTGGTATCACCACTCTTTCTGATGTTTATTGGATTTATCTAACGGATTGGCATGATTTGTTTGTTGTTTATACATTATTATTATATACCTTTGATTGCTTTCAGATCCAGGATGATGATGTTATTCCAGAAAAAGATGAAGATGGTCAAACTAAACAACCTCAAAATAATCCATCTGTGTCTAAAAACCCTATACTTCAGCACCAGTCATCCTTTGCAAGTCAATATTCTGATGCTGCAGATTCTGTAAGCTAATAATTATTTTTAACTAGAATGCTGGTCCTTGTACTTATTCTATATTTTTAACATCCCAGATATTCACAGGATGATACCCCTGCATCTGTCTCATCGATGGATTCCACAACTTACATGTAAGCAGTCATGTCATTAAACTCTTTTTTAAGTCTTTTTCCTCAAGTCATGCATATTCTATCTTACATCCCACACAAAGGCACCTGTAATTGGTGTTATTAGAGAAGTTATTAACACTCAATGTGTGTTGATACCAATACATGATTTTATTATAAACCAAAAAGAATGTGGTCTAACCAACTAAAAAGCCCTGCAGCAATTGATAAATTATTTTTATTTTTTTCTTCTGTAATGATTTGTTCTTTGGGAACCATAATAAATAAAGAGTAAACAAGTTAAATTGCTGAGTAGAGTGTTGTAAGATGAGAATGTTAATAGATCATGAGGTGTTATGTGGGACCTTTTCCCCCACTCTATTAAATAAAAGGACGAGGATGCAGTTGTTTCAATAATTTGTTACTTGTCCTGCCTGTTTGTCTTTTACTGAGCATTTTTTCTTATCTGCATTATCTGTATTTTATTCTTTTTTCTAACTAAACTTGACCTTTTTGTCCCTAGTGCTAAATGCGAAAAACTCGATGATGATGTGAGTAGTACCAGCATTACGTCAGAGCAGCCACTGATGAATCTTGCTCTTAGCAACGAGAATCAGGCAGAAAGCAATTTATCAGAAAAACTTGCCTCAGATGTGATTAGAAAGTCATCATCAGATGGGGCCCCTGGAATTTCTAACCAGAGGTATATATATTGCTATATTATTTTTGCATACTTATATCGCTGCTCTTTGTATTTGTTGCTACTCTTTATTTGGTTAATACTACTTTCCAATTGTACTAATAAAATTGCTCAGAAGCCAACCATGAGCCAAAGATGTTTCAAAATGGAAATTTGCATCTTTGTATTTCTTAAAAATTTACATAATGTGCCGACTACAAAAACGAATCTTAAGTTGTCCCGTTTTGTCAGACCTTCGAAAAAATCATCCTGTCAGCATTTCTCATCATCTTATTATAACCGATATTAGCCCAAGAAGGTAAATTTTATAGAGAATGTATGGATATTGAAACAAGGGAAAGTACGTAAATTGAACTGTGAGTAGACAAGCATATTGTAACTTTAATGACATTTAAGGAAAGGTTTTAGAATGAGAATATATCTTTGATGTCATGTTGAAGAAATGAGAAGTCTGTTCTATGTTTTAATAAGTAATACCAATCGTTTGGCCTTGAATTTTTGTGTTTCTAGTTTACTACATCATTCTACATTTATTTATTTTTACTTAGCCTTTGTGCTTCTATTATTAATATTTTGATACTCATAAACGTTTTACTATAAGTTGACCAAATTATTTTGTACTGCTTAGTGACAAAATCCAAAACCAGTTACATAATTTGTCACGAGGTGGGACTGCCAATGTACAACTTTTAGATGCGCAACCAGAAATGACAACCAAAGGTTCAAAAACATCAGGCAAGTCGCCTATGTTGTTCAGAACCTTGACTTTCTATTATGAAAATTATCTTCTTTAATGACCTGTATTTCTATAATCATTTTATTATGCAGTTAACGGTGAAGAAGTTGATGAGAAGGCAAAGAATCCAGTTGTTCAGCAAAAAGGACGATTTAAAGTTACATCAGAAAGTGTTGAGATGGAGAAGGTTAGTATTCAGAGTATAATGTGTACGGTGTTCTTAACATCTAACTGCAAATTATCGTTTCTTTCCTCTAGGTGGTTCCAGGGCCAATACTACATAAAAGCCAAAGTCTGCAGGTTGGTTCATGATTTTCGTTATCATGTAATTTATCACATCATTGAACTTGAATAATCATGGGGTTAGATAATGCGCTAATTTTGTACAACTGAAAAATATATATTCTTTCCTATTTGCTAATGTTATTTCTGTTTATTTTCATTATAATTCACTTTTTTTTCAAAGATTTTTAAAATTTTTTATTTATTCTTTATTCAGTTTTATTAGGAATTTTAAACATATCTAAAAGTTACTATGATTTGATTCTTGTTTTCAATTAGATCCTTGTAAAATTATTTGCATGCACTAGATTACCTTATTAATAAACAAGTTGCAACTCAATTTTTGTCAAGTTGACATGATTCTTTGCATTCCTTCTATGATATCTCACTTCGATTCCACACAGAAGTGTGGAAGGGCATATAAGAGAGGGTCAAATCTCTACCTTTACCGTGGTTTTGGGTTAAGTTAGGACCCTCTAGCTTATATTTGGTCTGCTAGGTCCGACTGGGCTGCAGAAAAGGGCTACCTGATGGACCCATGGGTTGGCACTTGCCACCCCTGATGTGAGCCCAACTCCCAATGAGATTGCCACTCCAAGTGTGCCGTCCATCGATGTCCAAATCTAAGGGAGATGGATTGTTATGATATCCCACATTGGTTCCATACAAAAGTTGGGTCAACCCTTTACCTTTGACCGTAGTTTTAGGTTAATTTAGAGTTCACCAGCCTTTATGCCTAATTATTTGGACTTGCCGGATCTGGATGGGCTGCGGATTGATTGTTATGATATCCAACATTGACTTCACACGGAAGCATGGAAGGGCATATGCATGGAGTCAATCCTTTACCTTTAACCATGGTTTTGGGTTATGTTATAGCATCCCGTAGTTTGTATTCCTAACAATTTCCTGAACTTGTTTTTCATATGTATGTTGGCAATCTAATATTTTGAAATAATACTTTGAAATTTAGGTGATTCCCCAACATACTACCATTTGCTCGCCGTCACCATCTGATACCACTACATCAAATCCTTCTGGTGCCATTTTCTCCCATTTGCAGAATATTTTATCAACCAACACTCTTCAAAGGGTAATGGTTCTTGAAAGAAATTATTTTCTCCTTTTACGTGCTGTTCAATTGAGGGATGATTTTTTGTTTCGTGTTCTTTTTGGTCTTTCCTCTAACAGGATGGTATTCTAAGTACAATGAAGCTGCTTGCTGTTGGTGATTATGCAGGTACTATGATTAATGAATTTATATATATACATGCATACTCTGTACATATATACGCATATTCATATGATTTGTGTGTACATTTATATGTACATGCTTTCTAATTGCATATGCCTATCCATCTTTGCAGACATGGGATGTGTGGTGAACTCGTCAATGCCAGAGAAAACACACCAAGAAATGGTTTGAAGCTGATATCTTTAACATGCATTGAAAGTAGTTTCTGCAACTCTGTCGTTAATGTTAGAAGTGTCTACATAGACTCCCTAGTCCATGTGGGTTTTTCATATAGATTTTAACTAGAATCTACATCACTTAATCATCCTTTCAAGCATTCTCTTTTTGCTAACTTTTTATGATGCCTTTTTCCATGCATGTCGAATGCATAACAATGTTGGATGTGTGTATTCTCTATTTGCATGCCATTTCATCGCACTTAAATTTTTTCTTGGTTGGAATTCACTTTGAGTCTAGACAGCATTTGTGACAATGTTTCTAGTCAAAGAGAATATAAAGGATAATTGAGTTCTGTATTGCAAGAGATATCAGAAGTTACAAAACAACATTATTTTGATTATGCATTTATTGTGTACTTTATAACAAACTTTGGGAAATAAAAAATGGATTAATTATCTAGTTTCCACCTTTTGCCTTCCCTGTCTGGTTTCTGGTTGCAAAACATTGATCAAACGATGATTTGTTGCCTTCTTACTTTTTGGTTCACTAGCTTTTTAACTTTTTATAACTTAGTAGTTCTAATTCTAATTTTCGTCCAAATTTTTTTTTGTAGCTTGATACTGCTCATGAAAGAGAGAAGGAGTTGATCCGTGAGATAACTGATCTACAATCGAGGTACTACTCGTTGTGCACAGTATAAACATAATAATTACTGTATTTTAGTAGATCTGAAGAAACTCGTCCATTTTATGTAGGCTTGTACGTGCCCAAGAAGAGCTCCAAAAATATAAAACAGAGAGCCATGGTTAGCACTTAGACTTGAAGTTTCTGCTTGCTTAAGTGCTACTCTATGCCTGTAGCTTGACAAACCTGAATTTAGAGACACTAATCAAAGTACAGTAGATGATGCACTTGATCATATTGTTATTTTTCAAAATTAATTTGTATGATTTTCTTCCATCTGTATTACAAGTATAGATATATTCAGGTTTTATAAATGAATAATTATAGTCTAGCTTACTTTTTATTAGCAGGCTTAAAATCTATACTTGTATTCTTTGTTAAACAAACAATCTGTAAGCTTTTCCTTGGTGTTCTCTAGTTAGCTTTTTCAATGAAAGAAAGCCCCAAAGAAGTTTTGTTTTATCACCTTTTCTTCAATCTAGCAAGTATGATACATCCCCTTTTGGATTTGGTTTATTTTTACAAGCCAGAAGTCTCAGAAAATTTTATGATACACTTTATTTAGGCAACGAAAACACCCAACTTTAATTATACTAGTTAAATTAAACATGCTTAGCATGTTATAATTAATTATTTACTATATTGGTAATAAATAATAAAAGTGTTATTATAAAAAAAAAAGTTAATGTGGAATATTTGATTTACACATATTAAGTAAACATTACTTATCAAATATGAAGGGTAAGTTTTGCAATTTTTTTTTAAGCTGAGAGTAGTAATTTGTAATAAAAGTAAAGTTTTTGATTTTTCTTCCGGATAATAAAGCTTAAATGTTTTTTCTCCTTAAAATTGAGAATTAATTTACAATAAAAATAAAGTTATTGGTTTTTCTCACCTTTAACCTTTATTAAAACATAAAATTATTATGGGATCTTCATTTAAAAGTTCTAGTCAATATTAAATCTTATTTAAAATGCCTAATGATATAAAATTTTGTGTAAATGGCATCCCTTTAAAAAATATGGGTTTTTACTTAATTATTAATACTTTAGGGACTTTTAAGAAAATAATAAAAGTTTGGGACATTTTTGTAAAGTAAAAAATGGGGGATTTTAATAAATCATTAATATTTTATGAATTTTTGAAAAATTAGCATTTATGCTCATAACGGTAACCATTTCGTTATACCAACTTGTATGTCGTTATTTAAAATTCGAGTTATCCCGGGGTCGTTTCAGTCTAAATTTTTCACATTTACCTCATTATACACTATTCGATATATTTTTCTAGTGAATAGTCAATTTAGCATTGTCTGGCTCCATAACGGAATCATTCCGTTATAACGACTTGCACGCCGTTATTCAAAATTCGATCGATTTTAGGGATCTTTCATTCGCTTGGATCTCCACGTACAATATCAAAACATAATATTCTAATAAACCAACAAATGGATGTTGGTATTCAGTCACATATAAAGTATCTCATAAATGTTAAATAAAACAAGTATATAAAGTATACAGTTTGAATGCGAAGTATTACAAATATGAAGTATCCCACTTAAATTTTTGAATGGGCTTGTAGAAATATTATGAAATCAAGGCATGTGTTTAATATGAGATCCAAACGCACAGCTTAATTGTCATGTACGAAATTATGCGTGTTTATGCTCATAACGGAATCATTCCGTTATACCCACTTGTATGTCGTATTCAAAATTCGAGTTATCCCGAGATCGTCTCAGTTAAAATTTCTCTATTTTACCATCATTGTATGCTATTTGATTGATTTCTATAGAGAATAGCAAATTTAGCATTGTTTGACCCCATAACGAAATCATTTCGTTATAACGACTTGCACACCGTTATTCGAAATTCGATCGATTTTAGGAGTCTTTCATTCGCTTGGATCTCCACATACAATGTTAAAACATAATATTCCCGTAAACTAACAAATGGATGTTGATATTCAGTCAGATATGGAATATCTCATGCATGTTAAATTAAACAAGTATATAAAGTATACAATTTGAATGCGAAGTATTACAAATATGAAGTATCTCACTTAAATTTTTGAATGGGCTTGTAGAAATATTATGAAATTAAGGCATGTGTTTAATATGAGGTCCAAACACACAACTTAATTGTCATGTACGAAAATATGAGTGTTTATGCTCATAATGGAATCATTCCGTTATACCCACTTGTATGTCGTTATTCAAAATTTGAGTTATCCCGGGGTCGTCTCAGTAAAAGTTTCTCACTTTTACCATCATTGTATACTATTTGACTGATTTCTCTAGTGAATAGAAAATTTAGCATTGTCTGACCCCATAACGGTATCATTCCGTTATAATGACTTGCACGCCGTTATTCGATATTCGAGCGATTTTAGGGGCCTTTCATTCGCTTAGATCTCCACATACGATGTTAAAACATAATAAACTGATATTTATATTGAGTCACATATGAATTATTTCATATATGTCATATGAAAAAGTGTATGAAGTATAAATGTTTGGATGCGAAACATTACAATATGAAGTATCCCACTTGAATTTTCAAATGAGCTTGTAGTAATATGATGAAATCAAGGTTGATGTTTAAAATGAGGTCCAAAATCACTACTTGATTGATATATACAAAATTATATGTGTATTTATGTCCATAACGGAATCATTCTGTTATAACCACTTGTACGTTGTTATTCAAAATTTGAGTTATTCCGGGGTTGCCTCAGTCAAAATTTCTCACTTTTAACTTCATTGTACACCATTTGAGTTGTTTCTCTAGTTGATAGCCGATTTAGCATTGTTTTGCCACATAACGGAACCATTCCGTTACAACGACTTGTACGATGTTATTTGAAATTCGAGTGATTTTAGGAGCCTTAGAGTTGCTCGGATCTCCATATATAGATATAAAGCCTAATATTATCATAAGGTCACAAAAGAATGCTGATATTGACTCACTTATGAAATATCCCAAAAATGTTCTAATTAGCATGTGATAAGTTTGGATACAAAGCATTACAAATATGAAGTATCCACTTGTATTTTAAATGAGCTTGTAGAAATATGATGATATCAATGCAGGTATTTAATATGAGGTCCAAAATCACTACTCGATTGGTATGTACGAAAATATATGTGTTTATGCCAATAATATAATCATTTCCGTTATAACGACTTGCACGCCGCTATTAAAAATTCGAGATATTCCGTAATCATCTCAGTCAAAATTTCTCACATTTAACTTCAATCTACACCATTTGAGTTGTTTCTCTAGTGGATAGCCGATTTAACATTGTTTGGCCATATAACGGAACCATTTCATTATAACGACTTGCACATCGTTATTCAAAATTTGAGTCATTTTAGGGGTCTTGGACTTGCTCGGATCTCCATATGTAGATGTAAAACCTAATATTATCATAATGTAACAAAGGAATGCTGATATTGACTCACTTATGAAATATATCATTAATGTTATAAGTAACATATGATAAGTTTTGATGCAAACTATAACAGATCATAAGTATACACTTGTATTTTCGAATAAGCTTGTAGCAATATTATGAAATCAAAGTAGGTGTTTAATATTTGATCCCAATTCACTACTTGATTGGTACGTACAAAAATATGAGCATTTATGCCCATAACGGAATCATGTCGTTATACTGACTTGTATGTCGTTATTCAAAATTTGAGTTGTTCCGTGGTCGTCTCAATTAAAATTTCTTATTTTTACCTTCATTGTACATCATTTGACTGATTTTTTAGTGAATAATTTATTTAGCATTGTCTCACCCCATAATGTAACCATTTCGTTATAACGATTAGCACGCCGTTATTCGAAATTCTAGTGATTCTGGGGCCCTCCTAAATAAAAGCTTACATTTTACCTTTATATTAAACATCATTGACTTATTTCTCTAGTGGATAATCAATATAACATTTTTTTGACCCATAATAGAATCATTTCATTATAACGACTTGCACGCCGTTTTATGAAAATTGGAGTGATTCTTAGGGCATTTCTAGTAACAGAACTTCACTTTTACCATTATTATATACTATTTTAACTGATTTTTCTAATGAATAACCAATTCTGTATTGTCTGACCCCATAACGGAACCATTCCGTTATAACAACTTGCACTCCGTTATTCAAAATTTGAGTGATTTTAGGGAACTTCCAAAATTTAATAGTCTTTTCGATTTGATTATAAAATTTCATTTGACAATTTTTATGTTGTTATGTAAAAATAAACAAAATAGTAGAAAAACAACTTAACATTAAACGAAATTCATTTAAACAAGTGATGATGAAATTTGTAGTCACACTATATATAACACTACTGTTTTACATATAAACCAAAAGAATTCAAAATAAGTTTTTTTCTTTTTTTTTTTTGCAATAAATTAGCTACTATATAGTCTTTTCTCCACCATCTCTCTTTTTCCCTACATATCCAAAACAAACTGATTTAATTATAATATTTCAACAAAATACTAAAATAGAATAATATATTTTTATGAATTAGTGTAATTAAAACTAAAATTAATCATGGATCAAAATACTTTCATATTTTAACACACTAATCACAACCATAATTCAGAAGATGACATCAATAGCATGTAGACATGTCTTAAATTGAGATAATTGCGAATATCTATAACAGTTATAAGCTTTGGAAGGCAGGTAGAATGTACTCATTGGGTGTTAGAATTATATCTGCAGTGGACATACCACAATCATATGTGCATTTAAATTTAGTGTTAGAATTATAAGCAAATAATTTAAAAGAAAAAAAAAACTTAAACTAAATATGATTATCCTTTCCTTGCTGAGGACTCATAACTTTCTCAAAATTAAAAAAAAATTGTAGAACAATCGTTGTCAAATTTTCGCTAGACCCACAATCTCTTTTTTATAAGTAAACTCCAAAGTCATGATCCTATAATTATTGACAAAAGTATATAGCTCATCTTCAAGAGATATGGAGACATGTGAGAAAGACAATCATCTTCAAGAGATAGGGAGACATGTGAGAAAGACAAACACTTAGGTAACTAGAGCATAGATGATGAAGAAAATATTTCAGCACATAGGGTATCTTTGAAAAAAAACTGGTACTGATCAGAAGAGAGTTAGACAATGAATAATATACGGATGGAAAGCCCTATCAGTCTAGTTTCTAACGCAACAAGCAAAGAGTCGTTTGAAATTTTTTACAAGGAGTTATGTTCATTTTTCTAAAAGGTGGCAGATGCATCCGAGAATCTGCCAAATTCATGCATTTGAGATATTTTGTGTCTTTCCCACAATTTCTCTATTCAATTCATTACATTTTTTGTATTAATCATAATAATAATGTTGAACGGGAGTTTAGTGGTCAAAAGAGTGATTTAAATATGAATAATAAAAGCCATTAGAAGTGAAATTCAATCCTTGCTGATGTGTATCATCAACCAATGAGAAAATGCAATGACAGGAAAGAATTTTTCAAGGATGACTTATTGGGGATGTTAATGGAATCTAATGCCAAAAAAATTCAAGAATAAAGGAACAAGAAAAAGGATTAAACATTGAAGATGTAATTGTAGAGTGCAAAATTATAATTTGCCTCGACAATGTAAGGAAAATCAAATTTACTGGGAATTATGGCTAGCGTGAGTGACAAGTCATAGAGATAAAGAATCCACAAGTGCATATAAGCATATATGTTCTGGAACAGTCTGATCAATTGCCTTGTTGCAAACTTGAATTCATAACGGAAGACTTAATTTAACCCAAAATTTTCACTCAAGCATTTCATCGAACACCTTTAGGCGTAAAGTTCAAAGCTTAATTTTCAACATCATTATTATCACTGTGATGCCTAAAATTTCACCATAAAAAAACAAGTATCTATAGGAGAGTAATTCCATACCAAGTGCAACCCAAGAGCTTAGAAAAATGGGAGAAATGGGGAGGGAGAAGAATCATAGAAAATTCGAGCTCACTACCTAAGAAGAGAAGAAGAATCAGTTTTCATGAGCCTGTCTTCACCAACGAACGACTAATGTTTGAGTCTTCACTAGCCTTCTTGATTTTGAAAAATTCTTGGGCCTTCACCAACCTTCTTGATTTTAAAATATTTGTTTCACCAACGACGGAAGACTTCATCACGCTCTTGATTTTGAAAGATTTGGGGCAAATTTTAATTAAAGGAAAGTTTAATTCTCAATTGTAAATACTAATTTTTATTTTACTTTTTTTTAATTAATATTATAAAACAATTTTGGTCAAAGGTCATTTAGACAAAGTTTTAAGTTATTTGGTCCATCACAACTAATTTTCCAATTATTTAATGGTTTGATGTACTTGTGAATTTTTAGATAATATTTTCAGTTAACTATATAATAGTTGAAATAGATCGCAAAAGAGAGATATGGACTATTTTGTGGCGCCAAAATTCATTCTCTCTATATATGTATAAAGTAGCTAACGGAATTACAAAACTGAATTACAAATTTATGCCATCCAACTCGTGAGGCCTCAGTTTCTTGAAAAAAAAAAAATTAGAGAAAAAAAAAGAAAAGAAAAAAAAGAGAGAACAGGAGAGAGGGAAGAAAATTGCAGACATGGCTTTCTGCATCCAAACCTCTATTTCTTTAGTCAAAGCCCAATTCTTATCAAGTTCCTTCAATTCGCCCTTGTCGCCTAGAAAGCCCTCCAATTATTTCAGAATTTGCTGCTCGCAAAACGGAGGGAATGAGGATACGAAGTCAAATCCAAGGAGCGAAGAGCCAAAGAAGCTATCTCAGCAGTCTTCATGGGAAGCCAAGGATTCTGAGGGCAATGATTACTTGTACAGGCTCGGCACAGAAGCCGACAACGTGAATATCGCCGTCGGAGCTAGGGCCGGCGTCATTGATGACCTCTTCACCGGCACTTTCCTCGGCAGAGATTGTAATGAGTAAATCTTGTGTAGTATATGTTTTTTTCAATCTGTCCTTTTAAAGTTTTATTTACTATGTCTTACTTCCTACTAAAGTGGTGGTTTGCAATGGCACTGGGTGTTCTGTTATTGTTGTTTGACTCTTCTATTATGTACTGATTTTCCAGCGGATATTGTGTTTGATTATCGGCAAAAGGCGACTAGGTCTTTTGAGTATCTTCAAGGAGATTATTATATAGCACCGATTTTCATGGTATGTTCTTGTGGTAATATCTTCCTTCTTCTTGAAGGTTCTTGTTCGGAATTTAGATTTAAATACATTTTATAATGAGCTCTGTGTTTCATTTTGATATGACAGGATAAAGTTGGTAAGGTCATTCAATCTTGCATAGAGGACCGATTTTCGTGCAGAGGCTAATGAAATTTGGGCCAGCAGTTACATGCCTGGGTTTCTTATGCCCTCTCAACCAGTGATATTTGCCTAGTTATACTTTTGATCAGTGTCGTTTTTAAATTTTGTTGTTTGGTTGTAGAACTAGAATTTGTGTTTCAACTCACAGACATATTTTATTGCCTAAAAATAATGAAAGAGGTATATATTTAAATAGGTATGTGTGTATGCATAATCATAAGACCTGAGACTTTCCATAGATCTGGGTTCAAAAGAACTGATTCTGGGCGTCCATTCTTTTTATTTTCTTTTAAATGAAGGTGCAGATTAAGGCTTTTAATTTATGCCTTTCTGTTTCGTAAAAAACATATACTTCAAGAAATCTTCTTCAACATCTCTTTGAGAGAATGAAATGATCAACTGAGCATGCGCACTTGCTTAGGGTGAACCTGCACTCCACTCCAATTTGTCATTGAATGTAGAAAAGGTGTATTGACTTTGGTTTGCTTAAATACATGCAGTAATATATGAGCTGTTGGTTCACTTACCTTATTGTAATTTTTTATGCAAGTATCTTCAGATAACTCTTTTTGACGCTTGAGGCATTTAGATAATTGCATACTATGTCTACTTGATGATATCATCATTGGAACTAATGTCTAGCCTTTATCATGGAAGTGTTCTTTTCCAATTGTCCTTCTTAGAGTTGTACCTATCTTGTTTCTGTGGAAAGACTGTAAGCAACACTGTTTTTGTTCTGACTTCTTATGTTAATACTTCTTGACGAATTTCTTTAGTAACATTTAAGTACATTATTTAAGTTGTATTGTTCTTTTTATCTAAAATTTTATGTTTTTTGTTGCAGTTTGCCACTTGGTGAAGAATTACATGGCTCATCGTCTGAATGCCAAAGTTCCTTTAATTTTAGGTGAATACATTTTGCTTCAGATCAACGTAATGTCTGAAAAGAATCAGTTGTCACGAATATAAGGGTAATTAGCACTATTAAGGCTACTCTTTACTTGAATTTTTCTACTGTCCAAATTTATCAGTCGCCTCATTAGAATTGACAAGTTTTTTCTTCCCACTTGCAAAATTACTAAATTAGACAAGGAGGTTTCATAAAACAATATAGATAACTGTTATGGGGGTGATTGTTAAAGCTTTACGTTGGTTAGTTTTTTAATGGAGGATTCTGGTGAAACCATTGAGGAAGTGTGGGACTGAACTAAGTTTAGGGTTGCTTGACGGGGGTCAAATCAAATGTTGTGGCTTAATTATTTAATATTTTGCATCAGATTAATCAGGGATTTGAGATATGTGGTTTAGATTGCCACTGTCAGTATTTTAAAGGATCCTTGTACCTTTTTTCTAAATAATAAAATGTGTGTTTCTTATTATATGTGTTTGTGTGTGTGTGTATAAAAGGAACCCAACGGTGGGTTTTTTGTGGAGCCAAATGTGAATGCGTATGGGTGAGATTAATCTAATTAAAAACGTTCACACAAACACACACACACACACTTAGTATCATCTTATCCACAAAGTTATACCTACGACATTGCATGTGATTCCATGTTGCTTCAGTGTCTGTGTATGATGACAGTAACACGTGTTGTGTGAAACCATCTCAGTGCTCATAGAATGTAGTCCGTGGTGTGACAGAGAGTAAAATAATCCTACTTTTTAAGTAATATTTTGAAGGCAAATTTGACACTCATAAAAACACTATGCATCATAGTTTTTATATAAGTTCTTTAAGATACTTGATACGCTTAGCCTTTATTGCAGTCCATTTAACATAACCTTCGTTTTCATCTTCTCATACACAAAACCATGGCTCAATTACTAACTGTCAATAGAGAAAAATACTCTATGCATCCCTAATATCTATCACATTTTTTGGGATGTATCAAGTACGTAGTTCTATTTATATTTGTTAGTGTTTCTTACATTCATTAAGATATATACTCTTGTGTCCTGGAATTTCGAAATGTTAAACAGTTGCATTTGATCTTAATATTAAATCAGAACTCATTCAATAAGGGTATTGTAGAAAGTCTATTAGAGTAATTAGCTTTTCCTATACTATTCTGAATCCATCTGCAAAATTAAAGTGGACCATAAATTTGGGATGGAGGGAGTAGTGATTTGCATTATTCTATAATTACCTGAGAGCAATAGTTGGACTTTGTTATTTTGGCAGGTATCTGGGGGGGAAAAGGGCAAGGTAAAACATTCCAAACTGAACTTATTTTCCGTGCAATGGGGGTCGAACCTATTATAATGTCTTCTGGGGAATTGGAATCTGACAGAGCGGGTGAGATCTCGATTAATGAGTGATTTCAGCAATCTCATTCCTTAATGTTTTGCTGGAAGCATTCACTTTGGGATTCATTGTACTTTCTGTAGGAGAACCAGGGAAATTGATACGTGAACGTTACAGAACTGCTTCTCGAGTGGTTCAGAACCAAGTAAGACACTATATTGCTTTCATTGCCTTGCATCCTTTGCTTAAATAGTTCTTTGGCTACTGATTTTAATTCTAGATTATGTTTGTCCATACAATTTTTGTTTCTGACCTCGGCTGTTACTATCATTAGACGACATCAAACTGCTATATATTGGTTATATATAAATTTTTTATTGGCAGGAGATAAGGTATAATGGTTGTAAAAGTATAATGGCTGATATAACTTGTCATTTATAATAAATTCATGATCTGCGTGGAAAGTGAAAAAAAGCTTTCAAGAATTGTTGAATTAGAAATGCATGTCATCATCAAAACCCAATCCTACAGCTTGTGGAGTTGACCACACAGATGTAAAGACATCCAACAGTTCTGAAGCAATAATTGGTTGACTGTCACAAGCCTAAAACTTACAATAACATATTCTGTTTGGTGATTTGATGTGGCTGATGTAGCACAAACACTTGTTTGTCCTGGTTTGTGCCAAACTGTGTCAGATAATGGATATCTATTTTGAATATAAGAGAAGATCTAATGTGATACAAGACAACAAGATCTAACATATAAATTAACTTACCTCTTCTTTATACTAGACAAAAATTTTCTTCGCATTTTTTAATGAGAATAGTAATGAAAGACAACAAATAGTTACCAGATTTCAACAGTCCCTCTCATGACTGTTAAATAGACAACTATCAATCGTAATATACAGATAATGGAATCAATTATCGAACTTGGTTGAAATATGTTGACTATATCTGTTGTCTGAGTTATTTTTTTGTATGTGGTGTATTCATTCACTTTCTGACTCAATCTCTCTTTCATAATTTCTATCAGTTCTATTAACTGAATTATGTGCATAATTGGTAGCATCTGTTTAATGCATTTTTCAGGCTGGTTTAATACTTGCAAGGCATTTTTCAGTATGTGTATATATTAAGCCTCTTTTTAGGTAAATTCTTGCGAGTTGCATCTACAGATCACCATGGAGGAAGTATTTTTTACTTCAAATTGCTTCAAGGCCATATGCTGCAGTTCAGATACACAACCATAACTTGTAGAATGCAAAGATAGGAACAATGAGAGCTACTCTCATCCCATACTAATCAGCAGAAAATTCAATCTCTTAAACTTCTGATCAAAAGCTTACATCTTAGGTTGAATATCTTTTTGAGCCCATGGGCCAACTAATCAAAATATAATCCCAAAATTTAAAGGATATAACTGAATATAAAAGAAACAGCAATTCAGTATTTGGTTTAGGGACTGGTAGCTGTGTATTAGTTATGGGTTGTTAAATGTCAAACTTCCGTTACTTTAGTTATGGTTTGTGATATTGCATGTAGAGATTTGTTGTTCAAGTTATAGATGGTGTCTGGTGGATCAAGTTGTAATGTTACTCATCGTTACTGGTCTGAAAGGATATTTATCAGTTCTTAAGTTATGACTAGGGCCTACCCTAATCTTGAAGTTACATTCTCTAACTTACTGATGACAAAGACGTGAAATTGCAGTGATAGACTTGCATGAATTGTTGGTTTTGAAAATTAAAGAACATATTTTTACTCTATATTACCTTGTGTAGTTTGGTAATGACAACTGATTTGTTGAATGCTACAGGGAAAAATGAGTTGTTTGATGATCAATGATATTGATGCTGGGTTGGGTATATTTGGTGAGAAATATTTCCTTTATGAGGAAAGTTCTTTAAGAAGCACCTAACATGCTGGGTGTTCTCTCACACGCGTGACATGCTTTATTAGCTTAATCTGAAGGATCATAATATTCCTGAAATGAAACTTTCTGTTTCCTTTCCAGGTAACACTCAATTGACCGTGAATAATCAAATTGTGGTCGGTACTCTCATGAACCTATCAGATAATCCTAAGAAAGTAAGCATTGGGCAAAATTGGGTAGATTCAGACATCACACACAGAATTCCAATTATTGTCACAGGAAATGATCTTGCACGAATTTATGCGCCATTGATTCGTGATGGAAGAATGGATAAGTTCTACTGGTACGCTTAGAAACATTATCGAGTTTTATTTCTTTTTGTTATGTGGCAGTCTGTGATTAGAAAGGATTCACCTTCTTATTAAGTAATTATACCTCACTTCAGTGAGCAAATTACAACAAAGTACGCATATAGTTGATCTGTGATACCAGCTTTCTTGAGTTTAGGAAACTGCTGCATGAATGTCCATAAAACCTAACCGGCTACTGTCCATAAAACCTAAGCGGCTACCGTACGACTTTAAAATGTTGCTTTAGATTAACCCTATCAGTATACATATTGCCAATTCTAAAATACGAACTAGATTTTGTAAATATCCCACTTTTTTTTCATTCATTTTTCCCTCAATTTTTGTGTATGAATATGTAATCAATCACGTATCTCTGAGTTAATGTGTTCTGACCAAGAGTGATCTGCTCATATTTGGATCATACATGACCAATAAAAATATTAATATCCTTTTTCCCCTTTTATTTGGCTAAAAAATCACTTGTGCTACAGGCAGCCCACCCAAGAAGATATTGTTAACATTGTTCATAGGATGTATGAGAAAGACGGCATAACAAAAGATGAAGTTGTCTGCATTGTGAGCGAATTTCCTAATCAAGGTAACATCTATGATGTATGACGTATGTGTGTGAGCAATAATTTGTTGCACACTTTTCATTTACCAATTTTCAGTTTGATGGTTGTTGGTGATGTTGAGCTTTTTGTTTCAATTTTCTTTCATACTGTTAGTCATTTGTAATTAAATGCTACCATTACGCATTATCTACAAAATTTGATTTTGTGATTTCTGCTTGCTATATGATTATTTTTTATAATTCCAGTTTGCTTATTATGCTTGATAATAAGAGTTGGGTGCATCAGTGGTGTGAGGCACTACAGATGCATAGGATAGTGCCTCTGCAATCAAGTGGCAGGCAGCACTGTATTGGAGGTGTGCACCCGATGCAACTCTTTTACTGCCAAGGCATGGGTGTGCCTATTGTATAGACTTATTTTTTCTCCACCACAGTGTTATTTAAGGAGCGCCTTGGCCTAGGCTATAGCTCTTTCACCTCGAAAGTATGCTGTTCATGCGCTAATTCTAAGGTGCACGCTTTTGTGCGCCTTGAAATCATGGTATCCATGTGCTAATCCTAAGGTGCATGCTTTCGTGCGCCTTGTTCAGTGTGCCTTGGGTGCTCCTTGAGAATTATGCTATTTTCAAGCTTTTGAATTTTTATGAAGTTTTTTTTTTTAATTGGAATTTATTAGTGAAATAGCAACTTAACCTATATATGAAAAAAGTACATGCCTTCTTTATTCAGCTAAATTAGAAACTAGAGTTTACCTAATAGTTCTAGGGTTTAACAAACACTCTCCACACCTCCACAAGCCACTGCACTTTGTTGCTGCCACCGCACTCCAACAAGTATCGGCCGCCTCCAAATAGTACTTGAGTGGCGATATTGAGAAGGAAATTTACGTGACAATGCCTCTGGGTTTGGAAAAATAGTTCAAATACTGGGATGGTTTGTATGTTGAAGAAGTCATTATACGGCTTAAAAAAGTCTTCGCATGCTTGGTTTGACAGCAAATGGATACCATCAATGTCAAGCTGATGAGACATTGTTTGTGAAATCTAATCATGATGGCAAGATTGCTATTCTTGTAGTATTCATAAACAACATCATCTTGACAGGTAATGCTGCTGCTGAAATTATCAAACTTAAAGGGATGCTAGCAGCAATGTTTGAGATTAAGAACCTTGGGCATCTCCGTTACTTTCTGGGGATGGAGGTGGCAAGGTCCAAGGAGGGAATTGTGAATTTGTGATAACGCAAAGGAAGTACACTTTGGATTTGTTGACAAGAACTGCTTTACTTGGTTGCAAAACTTTTGACACACCAATGGATCCTTAAAAGGCCAAGCAGAAATGAGGATGGAAATCTAGTTGATAAAGGAGTAAACTGTTTTCATATATCATAGTCTTGTTGGTAAACTCATTTACCTATCTCACACTAGATCTGACAGTCAGTGTGGTAAGTCAACACATGAATAATCCAAATGAGAGCAATTTGGAAGCAGTGATCAGAATTTTGAGATACTTGAAGGTAACTCCTGAACTTGGTTTATTCTTCAAAATATCTGAAAAACGTGAGGTGGAAATCTTCACGGATGCTAGGTTGGCAGGAGAGGTAACTGATAGGAGGTCCAGTACGGGTTAGTACTCAAATGTCTGGGGCAATCTCGTCACTTGGAGGAGTAAAAAGAAATCTGTGGTCTCTAGAAGTAGTGCAGTATCTGAATATCTTGCTGTTGCTTGAGGAATTTGTGAGGGAATGTGGCTTCAAAGACCATTAAGGGAACTTAAGGTTGAGATAAAGAACATGGTCAAGATCTCTAGTGACAGTCAAGCTGCTATTATCAAAGCTAATAATCCCGTGCATCACAATAGAACTAAACATATTGAGATATATCGACACTTCATCTCTGAGAAGGTCAACAATGGGATTATCCAGCTCATCTATGTTCCTACAAAACTCCAAATTGCTGATGTTCTCACCAAAGAGCTTTCAAGAAACAACTTTGATGAGTTGAACTCCGAGCTTTGTTTGTATAACATATATAATCCAGCTTGAGGGGGAGGTGTAGATTGTGTTATCTATTTATGTATTTTGTCAAAATGATTTTTCTTTCCTTATTTTGTGATTAGTTTATAATCCTAATTTCTTGGGATTCCTTATTTACAGGAATCTAAATCTATTTTAGTGGTCTGGAATGCCGGCCACATTTTAACTATATTAGGATGTATATATTTCATCACTCCCAAGAAAATAAGATTCAGAATTTCTTCATGATTACTGCATGTGCAGGCTGTGATGATAAGTAGTAGCAACTTTCTACACAAATTGGAAAAAACTTGTATCACACCCTTATAGGAAATATTTGATTTAGGTGCTATATATATATTGATTCTTGAAAATGAATTTTCTTGAAGTTTGATATTCCATATATAAGAAAAGTGCAACATAAATGACATGCGTACATAAAGAATATGTGAGAAAAAAACTATCCTTTTGTAATTGTGAATTAACTTCTAACACTTTATTTCTCATCAACTGTATATGGCATTGGCAGCATTGGATTTTTATGGTGCTCTGAGGTCAAGAACCTATGACCGCTCCATACTAAAGGTACTTATGATAAATTAAAAGCTCCTTTAATATTTGTGTAATTCCTGATAGTTTTAATTTATCTTACTGGCATGACTTTAGGTTTACTAAATACTCCCTCGGTCCCAACTTAATCTTCACCGTTACTGTAGATACAGAGTTTAAGAAAAGTTGCTTTTTGACCAACTTTATTGACTTTTGGAGGGTAATATAGTATTTTTAGGTGATAAGTAAATTAAAAAGTATGTTATGTGTGCTAGGTGGGAGTGGTATGTACTTTTAGGGGTGGGGATTGATGTGATGTTTCCTTTTTTGAGTGGTGAATTTTAATGTAGGTTGAACGAAAACGGAAAGTGTGAAGTTTAACTTGGGACGGAGGGAGTAGTATATTTTTATGTAATGTATCTATTTTATGCTTGGAGATTGATGTGATGTTTGAGCAACAAGAACCATTTGAACTGATACACAACTGTTAGTTGTAGAACACGTTTAACCTAGCGTCCTTGCATCTTATGTATTTCCATCTGATTGAATAAAATATCAGATTCTACATAAAAGCATACAAATTTAAAGGCTAAAACATATCCTCATATCATAATCTTCTAGTTTGTAGTGGTCATAGTTATTAAAGGCGCGCCTCCTCCAAGGTTATAGCCCATGCGCCTTGATATTGGTTTCAAGGCGCGCGCCTTTGTGCGCCTTGCCAGGTGTGCCTTGGGCGCGCCTCAGGCACGCCTTCTGAATACTCATGTTTTTATGTTTTTTTTTCATCATTTATGGTTAAAGTAACACTTTTATTAGTAAAATAACAAATTTAACAGGAGTAGCAACATATCAAATGCCTAAAATAAAATATATTCAACATATCCTCAAATATTAAATTAGGGTTTTGAGAGTTAGATCTAGGATTCACTCTTCACCACTCATCACCACCTACTGCAATTGCCTCCAACCGCTACCGACCGTCCGACCGCCACCGCGCCCGACCGTGCCGCCCATCACCGGCCACGAGTCAGGTATGATTTACGTGAGCGCATTGATCCCATCTCGTTGAAAGGTATTGATGATTACAATAAATGGTTGAGTGGTACGATCGATGAAGAAATTTGGATTGGTGTTTGAGGGGATGACTTGACATGAGACATGGGTGCTAAAGCAAGTGGAGTTAAAGAACCAAGATATCAAACTAGAGGGAAAAAATCATCAAGGGCAACTGCCACTAGTTTTAAATTGAAAGGCAAAGAAGTAACGAAGGAAAAGGGAACTACTTTAAGATTATTAGATGAAGAGGATGAAGAAGAAAAAGATTTTAATGAGTAAGAAGAACTAATTTATGATTAGGACTTGGAGTTCGATGATGAAGAAGATGATAATTAGAATATATTTACTACAAATATTTTGTGCGATGCTTTGATTGACTTGTTTTATATCAATTATGATGAATTTTCGTACATGCATGTTTAATTTTGCCGTCTATGGCTTAGTTCATGTGTCATACTCATAAATTTTTATATTATATGCCTTTTGAACTTATTTTATTAGGTATATATATCTTGTATATGGGTTATATTTAGTATAGAATATGTTATGATGTATATTAAGCATATAATTTCGAGGCGCGCCTCAGGCGTGTGCCTTGCACCTCAGGCACAAATATCCCTCGGTGCGCCTTGCGCCCTTAATAACTATGGTAGTGGTATAACAAAGTATCTACTTCTCGTGGTCTTGTATTTTTTCCTTTATGAGAACTGTCTCTTTCAAAGTATAACGAACACAAAAGAGAGATGCTTTTAAAGGCTAATGTAAATATTTATGTATGAGGATTAGGACTTAACAGCGTTTTATATGCTCTTATGCAGCCCTGAAGGCTATTTCTGTGTCAAATAAAGCAAGTGTAGTCATTGCAGTTTTTGGGCGTATAACTTAATATCATAACACATGCTCTTATGTAAACCTGAAGGTGGTACTCCTAGTATCAAATAAAGCAAGTGTAATCTTTGCAGTTTTTCCCCATATGTTTCTTGAAACAATAGGAGTAATGAGAAGTATACTTCCTCCGCCATGCAATCTTGAGGTGTCTTTATACTCCTACAGTTTGTTCGTATGCGTAGTGGAATATGAAAATTTCTTGAATCCTTTTTATTCATCTTACAAAATGACACATTAGCCTCACATAATTAATGAATTAAGGATCACTATAAGAGAAGGCGAAGTCTTAAATACACCAAGGTGTACGTACACTTGGGTGATATTTTAATAATTTTCCATATTCTTCTCCCTTAGGGCTTTATTATCTTTTCGTGTTTTTTTTTCTGTCAATTTGATATCAAATTGAGCCGGATGGATGAGTGTACATGAGACTGGCTCATAAAAGAAAGATCATTCTTATAATTGTCTATCACATGATTGAAGTGATCTAGTTGAATTCCTTACCTATGTGGAATCACTCTCTCCTATGAATCAGCCATTTACAAATGACTAGATAAATAACTAAAGAAGGATTCACATGGAAGAGAACTAGTTTATAAACCTAGTGAGCTACTCATAATATCAATTGGTCTTAGAATGGAATTACACTTCATTGGCTAGTGTTCTTCCCATTGAAACTTGCAAGGGAATGTTTAAGTGTGGTTTGGACCAAGTCTTCCGAATTTCTCAAGTAAACGAGTGTTTCTGAGTATGATCTCTCAAGCTTGCTCCACTCGAGAATATTCTTCGAACTCCCTCTCTTACTTCTCTCATTTTTATTCTTTTATTTGTTTCTTTTATGTTTATTTACTTTTTGCTTTACATGTGGAAGTGGGTAAATGATGCTGGTGGTGCTGAGAATCTTGGTAAAACACTTCTCAAACGAAAAAAGGCTGGAGAACTTCCAATATTTACAGCTCCTAAGGTACCTTATTGATTTATTTGTACTTCACTCTGACTACTACTGCATATTATTCACCTGAATAGTTTTAGTTAAATAAACCATGCTAGGTGAGTAACTGAGGCAACTTCTTCACCATACAACTCAGCATTACCCTTTAGAGTTAGTCTCCTGTGAACCGGGTTTACGGTGTAAATTCTATGGTCCCCCTGTAATTTAAACCCTAGCAATACATAGGGTATAATAGAATTGGAAGGGGGTCCACAAGGTTTACACCGTGAACCCGATTTACATAAGTGTTTGCCTACCCTTTATCAGACTAGACCACTGAAATCCAAATGTTTCCAACTTGATAAATCTACTTGAGGAGCTATAATAAGTTCTTTTTTCCCCTCTACCTTTCTGTGACATCTGGGCTACAACAGCAATGTGATTGTTTTTGTTGCTCGTTACTTTTACAGCAAACTGTGGAAGCTTTATTAGAATCAGGATACGATCTCATCAGAGAGCAAAAGCTGATAACGGAAACTAAGCTCTCCAAGGAATATTTGAAGAACATGGATTAGCTGGTGCTGGTAAAACTGTTTGGTGCCATCATACCCAAATATTCACAAAGGTGTAACTTCCCTAAATTATGTGCAGAGTCGTCTCTCCTTTTTTGTTACCCGTCCTATGCCGATGAATTCGCCTACATGCCAAATGAGGAAACTGTTAGTTCCCAATTTATAAACGATCACTATAATGTAAATGATTGATAACATATGTTCTTCAATCTTGGTTTTAACATTTTGTTAATCTCTCTCCCAAAGTGAATTGAAACCATTGATTCTGTTGAAGTTTATAGCTCTGCTGGTATCTTATTCTCTATTGAAGAAGGATTGAAATGTTATTTTTGCAATTTTTAAATAACTTGTTTGGCCTAAAAATATTTCTTTTTAAAGGCTAATAATCTCTAAGTTTCTTTAATTTCAAATTTGAAATCATTTAAAACAAATATATAACATTATTTTAAAGATATTTTTTTAATAAGACGTTTGAAAATACTCCCTCTTTTTATTGACGTTTGAAAATATTTTAATATCTTTTTAAGTTTCACATTATTAAAAAAATATTTTCAAACGTCAATAAAAAGAGGGAGTAATTTATAAAGGAAGTGTGAAAGTTATAATGTGACAGATGGAATATTTTTTTTAATAATGTGAAATACTAAACGTAAACACGTCTTTGGGATGGGGTCTTCGGGATGGGGAGAGTAGTATTTTATGACATTTCTTCACCTATTATTCTTACCTATCTTTTATTTTTACTTCTCTATCCTTATTTATATTTACACTGTACAGAAAATAATCTTAATTTTAACTTATTTTAATAATAACTTTTTAGTATTTTCTATTTTAAGGCTATGACTATGAGATATATATTGGAGAAACAAATCACAAATCTTGTGATATTTTTTATATATTGATCATGATATTTTGATATTTTTGCAATTTAAATTTTGATTATCAACCGTGTAATAGAAAAAAACTTAATTGCAACCTAAAATAAAATAAAAAACCATTAATACATACTAAAATTGCAATCATTAAAAACATGACTCAGTGAATTTTGATATTTTTCATGAATTTTCCCAAATTAATAACTGACGACATCGTTTCACCTGAGTGAACAGTTGCAATTAGAAACCCTGACATCTTGATCATGATCATGATCAAACACCCTTTCCCCATTTCCTCTTCGTCAATCACTCTCTCCGCGAATTTTCATGTCGGAATATAGCTAAAGCTGAAGACGATGATCTGATTTTGTAATTAAGTTGGTTCGGAGAAGGATCGCTGCTAAATCTTCAAAAAAAAATTGGGCACTTTACTCCAACTCATCTATTCTACTTCTTTTATTCAAATTTTCTACGAAGACTTGCCCGTTGCATCTAAACCCAGAACAGTCATGAATTTTTTAGGTGTCTAACTGATCAAGAATCAGCTTTCGCCCACCAAATGACGTAGCTTTAGCACCATAAATTGAGTTCTCACTTCCCAGTTTCAGGTAATGGCCTTTTGATGATGTTTCATACTTCTTGGTTGGTGTACAAACCTTAAATTCCTTAATTTTGGGTTTATCATAGTATTTCAGGTTCTGTAATTATATAACCAATTTTCTACTATGTGCTCTGGAATGATTTGTTTTAGATATAACTAATTGGATGTCTGAATGCCGTTTTGTGTCGTCGATTGTCATCACAGTTTGTGGGGTTAAGAAGTTTGTAGTTTAACATTATTTTACCGAACAGCTTGTAACTTGAGCATTTGCTGAGCATTCTGCAGAGATAAGTTGCCAATCTGGAAGTAGCGTTGTCTTTTAAAGGTACAATGACTTGATATGCATGTGTGCTGAAGCTTGTCCTTTGCTTCCATATATTGTAGTCTAGCGGGAGGACGTGCTTCTTTATCACCCTAAAGCGTTACATTATTTTTATTGTCATCTTTAGGTTAGAAGACCAATAAGGTGTTTCCTAGCTTCCCAAATATGTTGCAATGATTTAAATTGATGAAATAGCAATTTTTTTTATCTTCATCAGCATGATTTTGTTACTTATTGTCGTCTTATTCTCTGGGAAGTTATGTTATTTTGTGCTCCGCCTCTAGACAGTGGATTTCTAGAAGAATCCCACTAGTCAAGCGAGCAAAAATATGGCTATTGCGAGAACCGGGGTGTTTGTGGACGACTACTTGGAGTGTAAGTTGTTAATTTTACTTCTACTTTTAGAAATTATACTATTATTACCAAAATAATAATTATAGGTTACATTGAATTATAAAGATATTATTGTTTATGCATAATAAAAAGATTCGAGCACCCTTCCGGCTGAGCTTCAGAGGCTTCTCAATACCATTCGAGAACTAGATGAGCGTTCTCAAGGTTCACTATTCATATTTTCCCTCATTTCAAAAATTATGGGGCTCTTAAGTTATGCCATCAATTATAGAAGTTTTGACAAACTTTGATCTCTGTCTGTGTTTATGTTGATTTAAAGCGATGGTAAACCATACAAGGCAGCAAACAAAGTATTGCCTGGGTTTGGCATCTCAAGGAGGCTCATACTCTAGGAAAAATGAGGAGGAGAAAATGTTTGAAAAGCTACAAAAGGAGATTGAAGCAAACCAGAATAATGCTCTTAGCCTCTGTACTGAGAAGGTTCTACTGGCCCGCCAAGCTCATGACCTTGTAAGTCAAAATTTGAATGTTCCTGTGTTTAACCACTTAAAGTTTGTTTTTTCTTGGCCATTCAGGGTCTTCCTTTGGAAGATTGGGAAACGGAAAAAAAAAAAAATCAGTTAAAACCCTTCCCACTTTCCTCTCTCATCAACACACTGATCAACTTTAATTTTATTCCTTCTCTTTTTACAAACTGATGGGAAATGTCCATTTAACAAATACATTTGCTTGTTTAAGCCCAGTAGTAACATCTTCATATGCTTTTTAAATTATGTTTTTCTTTTTTCTTTTAAAATAAAAAAAATATCACTCTGATGCCTGCTTGGATTACTGTCATTAAGATTCTACATTTGATAAAATTTCTTTTCTTGGATCCTTAAAATTGGGTCAAGGGGGAGAAGTCATTCCAAGTCTTTTGTGTACTTGGGTATGCTAGCTGCTAGCATTACCTGTTCATTTGTTAGTTTAGCTACATGATTAACAATTTATAACATGAATATGCACAGTTTATTCCTTATCCTTTTGTTCCAAAGCTTATAATTCTACTTCTTTGCCGCTTCCCTTCAGATTGACAGTCATATAAAACGTCTTGATGAGGATCTGAATAACTTTGCAGAAGACCTCAAACAAGTTGTATCCTCCTCTGTGGGGTTTTCATTTAGATATTATTATGATTTTGCAATCTGTTGTGCTTTGTAAATTCCCTTAGAAGACGTATGTGCTGTATAAGTGCTAGTTTTTATGATCAAGGCTAATCATCTGAATTTCATAGGTCTGAATTTATCTGTACGTGACAATGTTCGTCTAGTAGTAACCTTTGGTTTTACCATTTTCATCATGTTTGTGTAGTTAGAGTGCAATTATTTTGATGATACCTTTCCTCAAGTTAATCTTCTAGTTTTTCTTACTGCCAATCAACTTTCTTTGTTTCATTTTTAATAATTAAGTTGAGTTTATGATTAATATCTATAGAAGTTCAAAATGACTGTTAATTTGGGGCAGAGATGCCACAGAGAGTGGTTGAATTTTAAAGAAACCTTTTGTTAAAACTCTGATGGTTTCAATCTATCGTTTCTTTTCCACAGCATGACGATTAGCAAGCATGCTAACCAACTGAGGATCCTTAAAATTGTTGGTTGAGAGAAATTAATTATCATTTAGTTCTCAGTGCAACAATGACTAGCATTGTTGCTTCATGGAAAATACTGTTTTGTGTACATATGATTACTGTGAAAGGTACTATGTATATTGGGTAAACTTTTTATATTCTTATTAAATTTCCAGAAGGAAAAATAGCACCAGATGAGCCAGCTGTGCTTCCTCCGTTGCCTTTAGTTCCCAAAAGTGAAAAACGCAAGCCAATGTATGGAACACCTCAACCAAAGAGGGTTGACTTCAAAGACAGGGATTGGGATCGGGAGCGTGATAGAGATTCTGAGCTTATGCCACCTCCTGGAATCCTTAAGAGGGTAGACTTTGCTTCACCTGTTGAAGATCAACCCATTGATCCAAATGAACCTACTTACTGTGTTTGTCATCAGGTCATACTTCCATTATTTCAATGTGCTGAATTTCGCTTTTCATTGTCTCTTTGCATGAATTAAATGAATGACTTAAATCGATACCAAAGTTAATTCTGATTTTACAGGTGTCTTTTGGTGATATGATTGCTTGCGACAATGAAAATGTAAGTCCGTTTTCCTACTCTGCCTCATTGTGCATTTCGTGCTTTATGTTTGTTTGGATAGGTCATATTTAAATTCAATGAATCCAATCATTGAAACACTTGCTGGTTCAAAATTCATCCATCCTTATTAGATCATCCAGATGATTTGGTTACATCAGTACCAGCTACTCGAGCTGCTCCTCACTCTAAATACTTCCGTCTTATTATTCTTATCTCGTCTTTATATCATTGCCAAGGTGGTGAGTGGTTCCATTATGCTTGTGTTGGCCTCACACCGGAGACGAGATTTAAAGGAAAATGGTACTGTCCAACGTGCAGACAATTACCACACTGACACTTAACATAATGCTGATACTACAGAGGTAATAGGAAGGGAATGCCTTTAAGGCTCATTTTGATGGCTTGTGTTTATTAAGAGTTATTTTTCTAGTCATTTTATAAGTGATCATTTTGATAAATAATAATTTCTCAGTCTCATAAAATCGGTTATGCTTTCCTTATTTATTTATTTATTTATTTACTATAATGGTTCATACCAAGAAGAATAGAAATAAAAAAACATCTTAATAACTTTTAAATTTTAATTTTAAAATTATTATTTATTTTCAAACTCGAAAATACATTAAAACATCAAATATTAGAACTATTAGTCTATGAAAACGACTACAAATTATACAACCTAGATCTTGTTACACTTAGAGGGTCTTTCTCAATTTTACCACTTAATCCAATTTTTACAATAATGAGGAATTGTAAATCATGAAATAGTAATAAATAAATTAATCAATTAATTTAGATGACCAAAACTAAAGTATAACTATTAACATGTTATAAAAACGAATCAGTGTATATAACAAAATAAATCCATAAACAAATTGATATTATAGTCTTAAACAAATCTACGGAAGGTTCACAACTATTGAACTAGAAACAAAATTACGTATTAAAAACTAAAATAATGGAAAAACCGTGTTCTTCATGATTCTAATGGTGGTATTCTATGTGTCCTATCCGTGATGATGATTAACGTGTGTCCAAGAATATCCAAGGGGATCGATCTCCTCCTCCCTTCTATTATTTCCCTTCTTCTCTTCTTCTTTTTTGGTAAATTTTAATTTTTATTCTAAAATCACTCTTTTCTTAACTGGGTTGGTCAACCCTCTTAATATCCAACAATGAAGACTTTTAACAACCAGAGTTACGGATGCTTGGACCTGTTTTCAAACTTTTCCAAAAAATCTATTTCGCTGGACACTAACCCACTCAATGTCGTGGATGTATAATTTATCCCGTTTTCCTGTTTCAATAACGATTCAAATAATCAAAATTCAAGTGTATAAAATAAAATAAATCATAATTATCATTAAATAATTCACAACTCACACGTAAAGAAGTAAATTTATCTTAAATATGAGTATAAAAATTACGACTTATGATGTACACAAAGTTTTGATATATTATAAATCAATGCCATTTCATACCGAAAACCGTCTTTTATTGAACTTTATTGAACATACCGAAATTTCAACACACCAATTTAAAGTATTAAAAGTTTGGTATACCAGTTCATACCGTTCCATAACAAAATTATTAATTATATTTAAATATAATTCAATCAAACGATCTTTTTATTAAATATAAAAATTATTATATTTTGATACTCTCTCTGTCCCACCTAAAGAGTGTCTTTTATTTTTTCACGTAGATTAAGGAGTATTATTATTTAATGTGTAGTTGATAGTTGTATTAATGAGAGTGTGTGCCCTATATTTTAATTGTATTAATGGGGTGTGTGGGTTCCATGCATGTAAAACAGAAAAAGAGACTCTTTGTGTAGGACGCCCAAAATGGAAAAAAAAAACACTCTTTGAAGGGGACATAGGGAGTATTTCAGTACTATATATACTGAGATGCTTATATATTTTCAATATTCTGATTATAGCGAAATATCAATTTTTTTTAGAATTACGTACGATATTGTATCAAAAATTTTGATACAACATCATAGTGTATCAAAATTGATATGAGTGTTATATCCCACTCTAATAATGGGCCAAGTCCAGAATAAAAGAATAAGAATACGAACCTAACATTTTGAATTTTTATATAGGAAAAATTGATTTTTTTGTCCGTTAACTTTCTCTTATTTTGAAATTGATCCATCATTTTCCTCAATTTTGAAAACAGTCCATTATCTTTACAAATCTCAACTTTTTGGTCCTTTGACATGTTATAGCAGGTGACCAACAGGTTTTGAAAATATTATTTTCTCAATTTTGAAATCAGTCCACTAACTTTGTAGAATTCAACTTTTTAGTCCTACAATAGATCTTTTAAGGATTTTCAACCCTAATTAACTTATATCGTATCATTATTTTGCCAAATTTTTATCACTTTCTGTTTTTAAAATAGACATAGTCCATTACGACCATATCAGGCTCATCATGCTTCCTTATATTAATTAAACCACATTAATCTAGTAATTAACCAACTTGTAATAGTAACAGTACCTTTTTTGACCGTCGATCCACCGGGTATCCGGGAGGTTTTACAACTGCTTCTCACAGCCAACCACGCGCCCCACAGTGTGATGGTTCTATCCCGTTCCTTCAGCGAACCTTAGCACAACCCTGGTTCATTTTCTACACTGGATGTATAGGATGCTGCTACTATTTTTCGTCAGAAAATATGGAGATCAGAAAAATGGAAGGTTGTATGTGGGCAGTAGCCCAAGATTATTTATTTATTGAATGGAGATATTATTACACACTCATAATACCTAAACGAGAGGAAAAAACTCCTCTAGCTACCTATGGTAGCTGAAATAGAAACACTCATACAAGAAAAGAAAATAAACTAATACAATGTTTATTTAGAGAGAAAACAGAGGAGAATGGTCGATGCCTACTGCTTTCTCAGTTATGCTATTTATAGAGGCTTTTGGATGTGAAATTCAAATTTCAAAGCCTCTTTACTTTTGCTGACGTCACTGCTTACGTCATTTCCATTGGATTCCAAATTTTGACTGGCTGGTCCCCTTCCTCTTTATTGGATGCCATTTATGGTCCATCCCTCTTTTGGCTTTTGCAGGAATCACATGGCTCCTTACCCTTTCGGAAAAGTCATCTGGCTCTTGCTTTTTTGAAGAGTCATTTGTCTTTCTTGGTGCCTGAAGATTCTCTCGGCTCTTGAGTGTTCTGAAGAGATTTTACCCTCTTCTTTCCACGTGTCTCCTTTGCTGGAGGGGGTTCAACACTCCTGATCATTCCTATGTCCAACTTTATTCCTTTTCCAAACTCTGGCTCGATTTGGGTGGAATAACTTGTGCATACTTTGTTGGTCCATTGCCCAAAATGGGCCATGTTGTAATACCTCCGATGAGTTTGTTTACTCACCGGAATCTTGTTTTTCCAAAGAAGGTCTTGTTTCTCCTAGAAGGCCTTCTCAGCAAACCCTGTCTTCTTCCCTGTTAAAGTATTCAACAGAAAAGACCCATTCAATGACTTATGCTCGAATTTGAATGGGAACTTCACCTCCACCATTGCTTTGATGCAGGCGTACAAACCCCTCGCTCTACGCGTAGAGATCTGTTCTTCAGAAAATGTAGAAACCAGGACTGGTTCTTTCTCAAAAGACTCCTTGATCCTATCTGATGCTGAAACATCGGGTCTTCTTAGCTTGATGAAATGGAAGGCCTCGTGGTTGCCTTTCCCGACTGGTTCTGGAGCCGCACTGGTGTAGTAAAGTTCCAATACATTGCCTCTAGATAGAGTTGCGTTGTTTTTCCATGCCTTAAAAATTATTTTTCATAGCCACTCTAGCAGTTTTAAAGCTCTGGAAAGCTTGGTGCAACAGTATATATTGAAGCTAGCGCTCCAAAATCATACCATTGTTTTACATCATTTAGATTTGATCCTTCTCGCATCCAAACTCGGGGATATTCCCCAGATATATTCACCCGACATTTCTCCGATCGGATTCCTAGTCTGGTATTTAATTTCTCCCAGCTGGTCTGGTATTTATACCAATAAGAGAAATCAGCTAAGTTAATACTAACCTTAGCAATGCCTATCATTGGCCTAAGTTTGATCTCTCCCTCTTTAACTCCAGAGGTGCTGGGTTGACTCGTCGACTCTAGATGTGACTCCAGGTCTTCGATTTTTTCTTGGATCGGTTCCTCTTTTGGAGATTCCAATCTAGGACTCGTGTTAAGGGTATTTGAATCCCTTGCTCTAGGTTTAGAGCCCCATTCTCAACTACTATTCTTTTGTCGATTGTTATTGCTATCAACATGCCGGAGGAGTGGCTCCCGTAATGACTCGAATAGACTCGCATTGTTGAGAATGCAATCTCGTATGTGATTAGACACTTTAGTCTGATCACTTTCTTGTATTCTTCCAGAACACTTTGCATTGAGTGCCAGATTCTCGAATTCCCTTTGGAGCAACTCAAGGTTGTCCATCAGGTGCCTTGAAACCGTCAGAATGGAGTCTATTTTAGCTCCCTTCATCTCTTGTCAGGAAATCTGCCAAAACATTATCAACAGATTTAATAATGACAATATTAAAATCATAATATTGGCATTCTTCTTACCATCTTAATAGTCTAGCCTTTTCTGGTTTAGATTCAATTTTACTTTTCAAAAAGGCTTTGACGCTTGTGTTATCGATTTTAAGGATAAATTTCTTCGCGAGAAGAAATAACGGTCATTTTTTGAACGCTTTTCGAACCACAAGAACTCCTTTTCATTGATGTGCCACCTCTTCGCCTCATTCTCTGCAAAGAGTCTGCTACAGTATCTGCATGACACTTTTCCTTTAGGTGTGGACTTAGTTAGAACTGCTGCCCACCAATGGTCACTGGCATCTGTGTAGAGTACCAATTCATCCTCGACGTTTGGTATGACTAACTTTGGGAGCTTTTTGCAAACCTCCTTTAGTTGTTTAACCATTGCTCTGTGTGATTCCTCCCATTTGAACTCAACATCTTTTTTCAACAGAGGACTGAACACCTTCCTGTACTGTGCTAGATTGTTGAAGAACATTCCAGCAAAGTTGACAACTCCTAAGAAGCTCTGAAGTTGTTTCTTGTCCTTGAAATCTTCAGGAAATCCTTGAACCTTTTCTACAATGTGTGGTTGTAGGATTATTCCGGACTCATCGATCTCGACTCCAAGAAACTCGACATGTCTTGTTGCAATTACTGCCTTTTTTTCAGAAAGCACCAATCCTTCCTTGTGACATACTTCTGAAAAAACTTCCAGGTACGCCAAATGTTCCTTAATGTTTTTTGAGGCTATGAGGATATCATCCACATAGACAAACATGAATGAGAAATAATCTTTGAAAAGATTATCCATCTTACTTTGGTATATCTGGGGTGCATTCGCCAAGCCCATAGGCATGACATTCCAGATATAATGACCTTGTGGTGTGGAGAAGGCTGTGAACTTCTTTCTTCCTTCTTCCATCATAATCTAGTAGAACCCAGATTTACAATCGAACTTTGAGAATACCTTGGCATTCTTGATACAGTTGACCAAGTGCTCCCCACTTGGTATGTAGTATCCATCGAACTCCAAGATGTTGTTGATCCCTTTGTAGTTGATCACAAGTCTCGGCTTTTCCCGCTTGACTTCTCCATGATTTCGAACTAGAAATCCTGGACTGCTGTATGGAGATACTCCTGGTGATATTAACTTAAGGTCCAGATGTTCCTTAAGTATTTGCTGCATATCCTTACGATCTTCTTGGTTCATCAAGATATGCTTGTATCTCACGAACTCATGCTCCTTTTCTTCTTTCACTTTGATTGAGGCTCTGAGCTTGTTTTTGTCCGACCAGGCTAGAGGATCCTCATTGAAGTTCCTCTGTATCTTCTTCTTGACGTCCTCCAAAGATGTTTGTTCTTCGATTGTGACGTCTTTCTGTATATTTTCTCCCAAGCTTGCTTTGAGAAGGTGGATTGTATTTTCCTTTAGTTTCTCCATCTTCCATCCTCCTCTAGTCTCGGTTCTCATCTGAAGGACTGCTTCGCCATATCTCCTTCGATCATTCATCTTTGGATGGCTAAGATTTCCTTCATCACCACGCTTGCTGCAAAATCTGATTGATATTTTTCTTTGAAATGCATTACGCAGTCTTGGTGCGATGATCTTATGTTCACAAAGGGTTGTGAAAATAAGCTTTCTTGTTGCATTTTCTTGGGTAAAACGCTTGAATGTCTGTAGGAAATTATTTCCTAACAGAATATCCGCTCCGGTATATTGAAAATATATTAGTGAAGTCTTTACTTTGTACCATGGGGTACGATCCGCTCATCCAATCATGATTTCTGCTTGCTTGATTCCTCTATTAAGGATTAGCACCCTTTGTGAGAAATTTTTTCCTAGTACCGTTGGCAATTTTTCACCTGAGTCTTTAGAAAATACTCCTTCTTTTGCTGTGCAAATGTCGGCTCCTGAATCAATGTATGCCGCAAAATACTCTGCATGATGCTCCTTATATATCATCCCGACAGTGATATGTATTGAGAACGTACTTGTGGCCATGGGTGGATCAGAGCTTATAACCCTGAGCCTCTATTGGTAAACCTTGTATCTTTTTCCTTTGACCGTGAATTCCATTCCATCTTGTAATCTTTTCCAAGGTTTGTGATCCTCGAGAAATACCAGTCCAAGCACTAGTTGTTCTGGGAATCTTCCTGCTACTCCTTCAATCACCAGCTCAAGTTCTCCGAGTTTGAGTTGTCCTTGATATCTCCCAGTTGTTAGTTGTTGAAGATAATATAAGACATCACAAGAAATAGAGTTTTCCCTTTTAGTAACGTCGAATATTACTTCGACTCCTCTCCATCCTTCTGGGCATTTAAATTCACCTTTAGTTGTGAACTTTTCTGGTTCCTGGATTACCTCTAAAATTGGTTTTTTCCCTCATTTTTCGGTGATCATTCTATCTTCTTGGAAAGAAATCATTTTCTGTTCGAATCTGAGACTATCTTGTCTGCTCCTGACCGGCTTATCCTTGATCCGCAAATCCATATTGTGAATCGGTGGTAACTCCATTATCTCTGGCCTAGTTGTGCATGCAACCCTTTTGAACACTTCTGGTATCTCGATATACTCCTTCATTTGGAATAAATCTGAATGATGAGTGTTGGACAGAGCATATGAGATACTATATGTGATGGAGTAAGTGTTGGCAATTGGATCGTGTGGTTCAAACGTGATCGTTAGGTTTCCAGGCAAACAATTAGCGGAAGCGATTAATAAACTGTTTACGTACTTCTGGGTTGATGTAGAGGTTGATCCGTTGCAGAGAACCACCTATCAATCTTCTGCTGTATGTCCCAAGTCGAATCCTGTTGTTGTGTGGGCAACAATCCACATGATTCTCTTATTCTGCTCCTGTTCTTTCTAACTTCAAATGAGACACTGACTTAGGGTTAACAGGAGCTGAGATGACTTATATAGTTGGGCTACAGCAGGGACCAGGAGGAGAAATTGGGCTGGGCCTCAATTGAATTTAATTAACCAAGCTTAGCCCAAAGCTTTTAATTAAATCCAATAATAATAATATAGTCCACTAAAATATTATTACTGCACTACCCGTCCAATCCCAAATTATGTTCTGGGCTCCTTCTTATTATAAGCCCGATGGTCTCCCCATGTTTAAGATATACAATGTCCATTAATTAATTAAGTTACTGACAACTCAAATTAATTAATATCTCATCCGAGAGTAGTACCACTCAACCTTATTATCATGCCAGAAATTAATCCACTTGCAAGATTTACATGATAAACCTTATGAGCTCCTCAAGGGGACATCATCATCCTCTGACGGACATGGATTCCTTCTACAATCAACAGCACACCATAGATACAGCACTACTTCCCAACTTGCCGAGTTTGTTGATTTAATACTTATAAATCTCACCCATTGATGAATCAAAGAAATACATACTGTCCTACGTGTCGAGGTTATTATATAGGGATTAAGAGCACGAACTTCCATAATAACAGAGATCAAGTTCTACTATATAGTCAGTATAAGACGAACGATCTCAAGCGGTCCTACTCAATACACATAAGTGCACTAATGTGATTCTATAGCCAAGAAAAGCTAATACCAAACCACACTACAACCATACCGATAGAGAGTCCCCGTCTATCTCGGTTGTGAGCATCTGTTTATACTTTATAAGGAAACCGATAATATGATCTTCCGCGTGTTGTCGCATTATCTACAGTATAAAGTAAATGGACTATTGCATCATGCATATAAAATAAATTATAAGATGCAATCATTTGATCAATGATTCTCATTTCAAATATTGTTATGACATTGTTCATACTAAAGCTAGACTTTTAGTATACAATCCAACAATCTCCCACTTATACTAAAAGACTATGCTGCCATGTCTTCTGCCATACATCTGATTCCTACTCCCACTACACGACCATTAAAAGCTCTCGCCTTAATGTCCTTGTAAATGGTTTTACTAGGTCATCATCCGATGCAATCTAGGCGACAACAACCTTCCCCTCATCATACGATTTCTCGTAGCAGGTGGTACTCGCGCTCCATGTGTTTAATTGCCTTATGGACTCGTGATTCCTTCAAGTTTGCAACTGCACCAATATCATCAATATAAATTGTGATATCCTTGGGAAAACTTAGAAACACTTCGAAGTCCATCTTGAAGTTTCTAGAGTCATATAGATACTTTGGCTGCCTCATAGGCTCCAATTTATCATCTTTCCATGATGGAGTCCGGAGTCTGAAATATATTTCTATATAACACTCCTCCACATTATGACTCTACTTCCTAAAATTAAACACATAACCTTTGAGGAGAATTTACTACCGTCCAATCTGACTAAAAAATCTGAATCTACGTAATCCACAAGAAGCAGTGAATCTGCTCAGTAAGTCTATATATGATTTCCAGTCCTTCTCAGGCACTTCATATATGTCTTACCACAGTTTATCATTCTTGTTCCGGATTACGTTGATACTCACTGTTCTGCATCCAGCAAAACAGATATCCAACTTCGTTCATAGCATTCCTTAGATTAAGCTTCCTTATTCGCCGAAGCATAAGGAACCGCTTTCATCTACTTTATCTTCTTTTTGTGTCTCAAAGACACATTTACTAAGATAAATACACATGCTAAACGAGTATGGACTGTATCATTTATGAAACTTGAGATAAGCATACCATCATTTCTTGTGATCCGTATTACCGTGATCAAAAGGATGTATTTTGCCTTTCTTAAGTCCTTCATCACTACCGCTTTATTAACCATACCCATACGCCCGATAATACTCTTTCATTGTCTCCAATGAGCAAGACACTATCTACGTATAGTACAAGAAACACCACCACGTTTCCGTCACTCTTTACGACACACAAGACTCATCTGCTCATTGATTTTAAATCCATGACACTGGATTACCTAATTAAAACAGATGCTTCACGATCTCAAAGCTTGCTTTAGTCCATCGCTGGATAGTTTTAAGCTTATTATCAAAATGCTATTAGTACTTTGCAATGAATTACTCTGGTTGCTTCACATAGATGTTTTTCTCAAGACTTCCAATCAGGAAAGCTGTCTTGACATCTATTTGCTATTCCTCATAATTCAATATGAGCAGCAATAAATAAAAGAATCCGAATCAACATAAGCATAGCTACCAGCGAATATGTTTCCTCATAATCGAACCATTTCTTTCTGAGTACATCTTTTCGCAACAAGCTTTGCTTTCAAGGTTTTCACATTTCAGTATGATCCTCTTTTATTTCCTATGACCACTTGCAATGGCTTTTACACCATTTAGTGATCCTTCAAGCTCCAGACTTAATTTAGAATCCGTAGATTCTAATCCAACATTCAATGCAACTTACTAAGATTCCGCATTTTCATCTTGTAGTGCTACGTCGTATTCGTGAGACAATACCATGTTTACTAGGGATCAAGTCTCACGACTCTCCCAAAACATATATTTTATGGGTTGTCAAACAACCCTCACACTACGATAAAGCACTACATGAAATTGTGTATCAGACGTGACACGCGTTGCAGTTTACCTTGTGGTATATCCTCTTGTACACTTGGTACTTTTACTTAGTGTTTTCCTCTCACTTCCTTTAGAACAACTTATACATGGGTTTGTGATTTATTACATAGTCCTTTTTCCAAAATCTAGTTATTGTGTTAACAATTACCCTTCGATCTTTTGGACTAAATAAATCACCCTTCATTTTTCTAGGATGTCCCTCAAACAGATAAAACATTTTACGAATTACTGTTTCTAGGGTATATCCATAAAATGAATTTAATTATTCTAAATAATTCTTCATCTATCTAATCATTACCATAAGAGTCTTATTCCTTCTATCCACCACACCATTCAGCTGGGGATCGCCCGGTGTAGACTACTTGAGATTTAATCTCAACTTCTGATTAACAGCTCCTAACTATCCTAAGAGGTACTCGCCATCACGATTAAATCGTAATGACTTAATATATTTTCCATGACGCTTCACTGTACCAATCTTGCAATTCTTGAATTAATCAAAGAATTTAGACATGCAGTGCATCAAATAAATATATCGGTATCTAGAATAATCTTTGAATATTCTTAACCACCTCTCGCCTGGATAATATTAGGTCCGCTTGAATCAGAATGAACTAATTCCAACATATATATCTTTGGCTCTACACCCCACAGCCTTGAAAAGGCAGTTAATCATTTTTACTTCCAAGCAAGACTCGCAAGTCCGATAGTTTCCACTTCAGATAAACCTTACGGTCTATCGACTATCAACTTTTGAATCCTACTCCAGTAAAATGAACTAATCTTAGACGCCAAATGTATGTTTAGTTCATCTCCGAAGGTTCCTTTCTCTTACTAATATTAGAAGATGCATTATTAATTACTATTTATTGCATCTGTGGGATGTACATGATTCAAGAGTATACACATTATCCACCAACATACTTTAATGGATTAAAGCCTCATTCCTCATTACTATGACCATGTCATTTAAATGAAATGAAATGTCCATCCGTTAATGCATAGAAACCGAAATCAAATTCTTTCTATGATACGTACGTAAAGACAATTTCTCATAATCAATCGTTTATTCTTATCATGAGATAAATAAACAACTCCCACTGCAATAGCCACTACCTTTGTAGTTTTACCCATGTCATAACAATCTTATCCTTACTAAGTGATAAACATTTAGTGATTCCAGTATCTACACACTTCGTGTCAGTAGATGCCATCACTAATCATGTTTAAGCCATTAGTAAATAAGATATTAAACTTGTTCACTTTATGATGAAAATGGCTTTCCTTTGCCACATGTTTTGTTAGAAGTTTCCCACCATTTACATCCTCTTGTAATTGAGGTGGAACTTTCTCAAAACATCTAGGCAATTATGGAACATAAAATTGACTTAGGTTTCCCTTTCAACTTCTATTCCATATATATTTCCAATTCATTCATCATATTCTATCATGATCTTGCGCCTTTTAAATTACTCAAGTATCCAAATAGTTACATGAGACCATCATATTTCTATGAACCTCTCATCTCTTCACTAGAGACATTAACAGGCATCATGAGCCGTCCTATGAGAGAACACACTTGTATTTTCTTAAGCAGTAAATTTTCAAAACCAAGATTCTTTTCTAATCAACTAATTTGGACAAGTAAATATAATGTCTTTTAGTTAACAATTAGTGAGATAATACTATTCGAAATTCAGAGAATCACAAATAAATATTCAGATCAAATCTTCGAATTTTATCCTTTTATATTGATTCCCTCAAAACAATATAAAAATAAAATTCACCGACATCTCAAGCACCGTGAGTCTGCAAGCCACGTTAGTGTGGACGTTTACAAACCCGAACATTTACAAGAGAAGGTTTTACCCATTAATTTCATTTGTCAACCTAACTTTATGACAAAATAATTAATAGTCGGTTCCTCTTTAGCCATGCAAATAATAGCAGTGACTCCGTTGGGGAGGACACTAATTATTTACACCTAAGTGTACACCATTATTTAATCCCAAGTCCACTGCGCGAGCTTGTGTGCCTTACAGTTGGAGAAGTACACACGCGCTCGGATAGCTTCCTACAATCATCTATTATTAGTTTGTACTAGTGAACCGCACACAAACTCATCCGTTAGGGAGGAAGGCCAATGCCAAGACGCAAGTTTGTGTGCCACATTACAAATAATAATTATTAATGAAGTCTGTACCAGTGATCCGTGAATAAACTCATCCGTTAGGGAGGAAGGTCTATTGCCAACACGCAAGTATACTCACATCACTTACAAACCAATAATGGAGGCTGCGGGAATTAATTACCAATCCCCTCTCCCACTTAGTTATTTAACACCGAGGGTTTTTAACATGTATATAATATTCAGAAATAAAATATACAACTTAGCATGCTTCTATTAACAGCAATTTAAGTAAATAAATCACATAGAGCATGTCTATCACATATACAACAATAATTGACAATTAAATCAATTAATCAGTTATATAACATTAATTAATTGCATAAATAGTGGATCAATTAATTTGGGCCCAAGATCAACAAATAAGCACAAAATGAGCAGCAGACTAAATTAATTAATCAAGCCCATTGTCCATGACCCATAATCTTAGCCCAAAACCAAATTAAATCCACCAAGCCCACTAGCAAAAAATTAGCCTTATTAATAAACAACTAATTTATCATGCTTGGCCCATAACCCACAATTAATTAAAATAACAGTTAAGGTCCAACAGCCCATATCCATTTTAATTAAAATTGGGCCCAACAGTCCAAAACCAAATTAAAAAATGAGCAATCTTATATTTATAACTGAATTGGCCCATTTAGCACTTTAATTAAAAAGAGGCCCAACATAAGGAATAATCATTGCTGCCCTAATCAGCCCAGCAACCCAAAACAAAATTGGAAGAAAGGCCCAAGGGCAGCCCAAATACATCAAAAATAGAGCCCAGAGGAGCAGCCCAATTTCTCAAGCTGCTGCCCTATCCAATCCAGCCGATCTTCATCCTCCAGGGTTCACCGGTGCTACCAGGCGCCGCTGTCGCCGGCGGCGCCGCCAACAGGCCATTGGAAGCATGTCGATAGCCTGCCGCCGACAGCTCCCAGTCGTGAAGAGACACCGTGAGCCGCCTCCGGCGAAAATAAACACCACGGCTCGCGAACCCACTGCAACCTCAGCAATCATTCCGTCAGTTCGAGCTCGACGACGACCGCTAGCAGTCTGCCACAACGTGCAGCCACCTACTGGGCTCGATCGGGTACTGAATCAGAAGCACCGCGAAGACCCAACTAAAGCGCCGCCGTCTGGAGCCGTCCTCTCCGCCAGCCGCTTCACAGCCATCGTCGGTCAGCCGCGTGCCACCACCAGTGCCGCCAGATCCTTCGTCGACGTGCCTCGATCCGCCTAGATCTGTCTCGACCTGCGCCGATCCACCCAGCCGGAGCTCTTCGTCGATCGAGATCTTCAGCGCTGCCTACTGGTCTCGTTTGAGAAACGAAGGGACCCCGCTACCTTCGTCTAGACCCCGTTACCAGGTCCATCCAGTCGCGCTGGTTCAAGCATCGTCCAGACGCCGACCGTCAGCGAGACTCCCGGTCACGCCGACTCGTCGCCTAGACGCCTCTTCCTTAATCCATCACTCACCGTCGACAATCGAACCAGATGAAGCCGCTCGTCTTTCCATTGCCGCCGCGACAAAATTGGTCCGGCCGAAGCCACCAGTTGTCAATAGTCGGCGCCTTTCAGACCCTGCCGCCACCTCCATCGTTCACGCGCCGCCGGATGTTCGCCCATCTCCATCGTTCACGCACCGCCGGATGTCCGCCCATCTAACTGTCTCGCTTCAACGGTGTGGGTGTGGGTGTGGGGTATATCCAGTGTAATAGGATAGGTTTATAATTGATGATGGATTAATCGTGTACATGTGTATTCAATCATAATAATCACACATAATTTCATGAAAAATTGACACATATACAACCCCAATACAAGCAGGCGATAATAGAATCACCACAGGCTCAACAAACATGTGATTACAATCAGATCGAAACAATTAATCATATAATCACAAAAACCCAACCTTACGATTCACGTTTCACCACGAAACCAACGTTCTGATACCAATTGTTGGCAATTGGATCGTGTGGTTCAAACGTGATCGTTAGGTTTCCAGGCAAACAATTAGCGGAAGCGATTAATAAACTGTTTACCGTACTTCTGGGTTGATGTAGAGGTTGATCCGTTGCAGAGAACCACCTCTCAATCTTCTGCTGTATGTCCCAAGTCGAATCCTGTTGTTGTGTGGGCAACAATCCACAGGATTCTCTCATTCTGCTCCTGTTATTTCTAACTTCAAATGAGGCACTGACTTAGGGTTAACAGGAGCTGAGATGACTTATATAGTTGGGCTACAGCAGGGACCAGGAGGAGAAATTGGGCTGGGCCTCAATTGAATTTAATTAACCAAGCTTAGCCCAAAGCTTTTAATTAAATCCAATAATAATAATATAGTCCACTAAAATATTATTACTGCACTACCCGTCCAATCCCAAATTATGTTCTGGGCTCCTTCTTATTATAAGCCCGATGGTCTCCCCATGTTTAAGATATACAATGTCCATTAATTAATTAAGTTACTGACAACTCAAATTAATTAATATCTCATCCGAGAGTAGTACCACTCAACCTTATTATCATGCCGGAAATTAATCCACTTGCATGATTTACATGATAAACCTTATGAGCTCCTCAAGGGGACATCATCATCCTCTGACGGACATGGATTCCTTCTACAATCAACAGCACACCATAGATACAACACTACTTCCCAACTCACCGAGTTTGTTGATTTAATACTTATAAATCTCACCCATTGATGAATCAAAGAAATACATATTGTCCTACGTGTCGAGGTTATTGTATAGGGATTAAGAGCACGAACTTCCATAATAACAGAGATCAAGTTCTACTATATAGTCAGTATAAGGCGAACGATCTCAAGCGGTCCTACTCAATACACACAAGTGCACTAATGTGATTCTATAGCCAAGACAAGCTAATACCAAACCACACTACAACCATACCGATAGAGAGTCCCCGTCTATCTCGGTTGTGAGCATCTGTTTATAATTTATAAGGAAACCGATAATATGATCTTCCGCGTGTTGTCGCACAACATATTATCTACAGTATAAAGTAAATGGACTATTGCATCATGCATATAAAATAAATTATAAGATGCAATCATTTGATCAATGATTCTCATTTCAAATATTGTTATGACATTGTTCATACTAAAGCTAGACTTTTAGTATACAATCCAACAGTAAGGCATATTCCCTTCTCTCATCAATTCTTTGTTTTTGAAATCTTGATGAAGGGTGAGTGCCCTATTGAAATCTCGGTCCGCCAAATTGTAAGTGATTCTCAGGTAAATGTAGGATGCCACCTTTCCTACATACAGGTTTCCCGAGAGTCCTCCTAGGCATGCTTCTCTCGTATTCTTGATCCTCTTATCAAAGATTGCAATATCGATTGGTGTATCGATTTCTTCTTTGAATGTTGCTTTGATGAGGATCCGAACAGCTCCGATATGGACCCAAGACATAGTCTTAGATACCTTTTTCCAGAAGTTTACTGAGTTCCCTCTTGATCTCCTCATAAGTAACCAGTTGCATTTCTATCATATTTCCCGTAAGCTCCATAGTGATTGCAATTTCCCCTTCGGTTACCTTATATATGATGTTGTGCTTTCTCCTTTTGAAGCTGAGAATTTTATCCAACCTCCCTACTGTGAATCCATCGTATAGGTTGAGCCTTGTATCCTCCTTCATGATTCTCATAAGGGCTTTATAAGAAATAGATGTCTGGGAAAAGAATCCAGACATGTCCTCTTGCATCTCTTGTCTGAAGTTTTCTTCTTCACTCCAACTCATCTTCAGAGGATTCGTCCTGGCTGAAGAACTCTTCTTCAAAGATGCTCTCATCCGATAGTATATTTTCGAACTGATATACCTGTACTAGATCTTGGAAGTAAACTGCTTTCTCTATTTTTGGAGTTGTCTCGAACTGTCGTACTCCCCGCTTCTGGTTTTCTAGGCAATCTGGTGAGATATGCCATCTTGCTCCACACATGTAGCAGTTGTAATCCTTGAATCTTTTATTAACTCGTATGGCTGCTCTTCGAAACGTCTTTCTTGTGGGAGTTATTCCTGTACTCCTCTGGTTTGACCCTGAGGATGATGCTTGACTTCTTGAACTCCATCTTGATGGTCCAGACCTTTGTCATGATTTATAACTTCGGGCCTTTTGCTTGGACCAAAATGATCTCGGTCTTCTGGACCTCCATCCACCGCTTCTTTGTGTGTAAGGATGACTCTTCTTCATCATTTTCTATTTTCTTGGATTTCTTCCAATAATGGTTGGAAGATCATTACTTTCGCAGCATAAGGGGACTGTCTTGTTGATTCTCCTTAATCTCTTGTAGTTTTGTGTAGTGATGCATGATGAAACCACTCCGCAATCTTGGCCTTGAGGAACGGCATTCTCCTTGCTATTGAATCCAGCTCGCATGGTTCATATTCTTTGATCAACATTTCTCTCCATGGGCTTGGGATCTTGACAAAGAACAAGTGGAATACTTCTTCCTCCTTGACCTTTGATTTCCATCTATACTCTGTGAAGAGTTTGATGTATTCATCTACGTGACAGATGTCAAGTAGTTCTAAGCTGTATAGAGCATTCATATACTTCTTTTTCTTTTCTTCTTCTATTCCTTCGAAGTAACCTACTTCGATGAAGTGGATCTTGAAGATCTTGGCCATGCAATCTATAATATTGCCGAGATCTTCGCTTTCCATTGCTTCATTCTTGACTTCGTCTGAGAGTTCCTCCTAGGCGCATTTTACCGATCCTTCCAGGCTCATAGTTAGGAATCTTATGAACCCTTCTTTGTCCAGCTCCAATGCGCCACCTGCAATCTTCATGGAATTTGTCCATTCATCGATCAAGGTCTCTCTATTCTTGAAGTCTAGAGTGTCGAGGTTTAAGATCAACCCGTATGGATTTATCGGTTCAAGATGAGCCCGACCATATGAGGTATTTTGTATATTAGATCCTCGAACTCGACTTGCTCCTGTTGACAATCCCATCGCCTTCATTTTAAAATTTTCTTAGTTTTGGGATGTCTTTTCTTGTCTTGCTTCATGAACTACATATGATCCAGAAGTTTCTTCATTTTGGCTCAGATCTTGTCGGGTCTGAGGAGCCTGAGATTTTTGTTGAGAGTTCGAAGTCTCTCCAACATTCATTTTCAGATCTACTATAGTTAGTCCTTGGAAGGACTCATATAGATCTTGTAGATCCTCAAGATTCGCTCTTTCCATCCAGAGATGTGGGTTCTCCTCGAAGGATAGTGATCATCTTCTCACTCTCCGTCTTTGGCCTTGTGACATCTGTTGTCTTTCCCTTTTGGTGTAAAAGGGGTTCTATTCCGAAGGTTGGTGGCAACCTTTCTCCTGGCCTTCTGATTGGTCGTTAATAGTTGGGATAACCAATTAAAGAAATTTATTGAACCCAAGGGAGGAACGTGCTAGAGTTTAAGTGAGCTCAAGTTTATCGTGATTTTATAAGGACGACGGAATGGAGCGGATAGGTTGCAAATGAATGCAATTAAACTAATGCAAATGATAAAATGAATGCTAGAATAAATGGATTCCAAATGATGCAAGGATGAGATTAACAACAATCATGGAATAAATAACAAATGAGTCATACAATTAATTCTAATCTCTCATGGACATGGCATAGAAGCGATCACTAATTCCACCTAAACTCTCTCTCAAGATGGATAGGATGTAGGCCCTCAAAAAGGCTCCCAAAAGCACATAGGATCGAGACCAAAGTGAACACCTCCCACTAGGTACTAATTACTCCACGAGTTCCCTAATGAGGTACTAAATCATAGGCAATATTCCCTTTTAAGGTACTATGAATTCACTAATGGCTTGGGTCTCCTCACCTAATAAAGTAATCTCTCGATTAAGCCAATTAAATGTTCTATCAATGTGTTCTAAATTTAGAAGGATATCTCTATCTCATTCTAAATTAATGCACATGAAGTGTATGATGAAATGATTCAATAAACTATCCTAAACACATAATTGATTTCTCAATCTAATCACATGCCCATGACAATTAATTTTACATATCATCATATAAATCAAGCAATTAACAATCAATGATAGAAATAACACAAATACCCAATTAAGATTAAAATCAAATTGCATAAAACCTAAATTATCCAATACCAATCATGGAGCTAATCTCACAAAGGAGATTAGCCTAACATAGTATCAAGCATAACAAATCAATTATTCTACAAAATCCCATGATTAAACCCTAGGAAAATTACAAAATTAAATAAATTCTTCCTTTAAAATTCTTCAAATGAAGCATCTATCTTCTCTTGCACTTTTCAACCTCCCTTGCTTCCTTAATCAAATGGAATGGATGATGAAAGGGTTTAGTGAATTAAATGGGTGGAATTTGATGGATGGTGAATTTGGGGAAAGAATGGATGAATAGAGAGATGAAATGTGGAAGGTTGCTGATGGTCGACTCCCTTCTTCTCAATCCCACAGCTGCTCATCTTTTTATTCAAGTAAGTGGGCTTTATACTCATTCATCATATTAATGTTGATCAGGTGGGCCCATGAACTTTAATGATTCAATTTGTGAGTTGCAAATTCACATAATTGAAAATGGAAATCACAGTGGGCTTTCTTCTCCATATATTGTAATTATTGCATGCCTAATGGATCAAGGAAATGTGCTGCTATTGGGCCGAGAATGACAATAAAATGGTCCATTAATTCGCAGCTGAAACAAGCACATTTTCAGCTTGCGCATATTTTTTATTTTTACTCGTATTTGCTCGTTTTAACTCTGAATTGAGCTCCATTTTTTACGCCTTCGTAATTGAATAAAGAATCTCATTTAAACTCAAAATCCTGCAAATTCTACCAAAAGGTTCCTCTCCACAAAAATTAAGGAATTAATGAAATTAAACATTAATAACAACCTTAATTATATAAAACCTAGCTAAAAATTGACCATATTTTCTAGCAATTTATACTCTCATCACCTTCTCCCCGTCACCTTGGTTTCTAGGGACATCACCTGATCTTTTAATTTCTTGATGAGATCAAGTTGTTTGTTTTGCAACGTCTCTATCTTATCCATTTGGAAGCTGATCTCAACAATCGTTTTGAACATGTTTTGACAATATTCTTCAAAGAATTTCACTGTCTTCTGTAATTCTCTAAGATCTTGATTCATCTTAGAGTTATCTGCCTCGATTTTCTTCCACTCCGTCATTCAGTCCAATGTGAAAAGTGGTAAGGCTTGCAGATCTCTCTTGGACCCTGGTTTGGTCGTCTCCTCCATTGTTCTTGTTTGGGGACACGTCCATGAATCTCTGTGAAACTTCGGAGTTCCACTATATTCCTTGGTACTTCTTTGGAATATCCTATCTCCATCTGGTGGCCTTCCTTCGATGTTCTTCCTTGGTGTGGTTAACACGGGCGTCCGCCAGTTTCCACCTTCGATCGAAATTATCCCAAAATCGATCTGCGTCTTCGTATTCTTTTTCTACATATTGTCTATACAACACATTATAGTATTGTTGTATAGAGCTGCTTGCTTCGTCATATTCAATGGGCCAGAAATCCCTGTTGCTCCAGCTTTGAACAGGGCTAATGGTCATGTTACTCTCGGATGTCGAACTTTCGTTCGGATCCATATATCTTAAAAACTCTCCTCTCGTTAAGTGATATAAGTTTATAATAAAGTTTTCCATTCATAAATAAATAAATTTAGGGCTCTAATACCATTTTAAAAAAGCGGAAAGTAGAAGAAAATTTGGTTTAAAAGTGAATATAAGGTGAGTATGATATAAGTTTTTGATTTATAGGTTTTTGATTCGGGGCTGTTTTAAGAAAATATTAAGTAAATTTTTTTTTTTTGGAATTACCTGCTAGTGACCTGCTATAACCTGTAATAGGACTGCTTTGTTGAACTAGGCAAACATAATGGATGGATTTCAAAATTTTCCAAACATAATGGACGATTTTTAAATATTGGAAAACCTATAAACTAAAATCAAAATTGGGCAAAGTTAATGGGGCAAATAAATATATTATCCCTTTTATATAAGTATATTTAGAATAACATTTCACATGAGGATGATCCTCTGAAGAATGGCTTTATTAATTTTAAATTACTTTAAGTACTTCACCTTCTAATTACTAAAATTTTCTGGCTTAATCTGTAATTCACGAATTTGGTGTATAATTTTCAGTACAAATCAAGTTACAAATCAAATGAAAAAGATGGCAGTATAATTGTCCACCTTAACAACCAGAACTAATTTACATGCAATATTAATTTATGTCAATTAAACAATATACATAAGATTGTTTATAATTTAACATGGAATATTTGGTGCTAATCTTGCTCTCAAATCCTTTCTCAAAATTTTGCCAGATGGAGATTTGGGAATTGCATCAACAAAGAAAACCTTATTGATTCTCTTGTAGAACACCACCTGCTTCGAAACAAACTGCTTGATTTCTTCCTCACTCAATACGTTCGACCCATTTGATCTCACTACAAAAGCAACGGGCACTTCTCCAGCTTCCTCATCTTTCATTCTGCAATCGGTTTGATCGTTTAGTTCAATGGATAATAAATGAGATGATCAGTAATATAGCACTCTATGTATTACTAGGGTGTTTAAATTAAGGGTAACATAGGGTTTACAAGGGTTTATAATGTAAATCCGGTTTACAAGAGCCTACCTCAATAATTAAACGTTAAGATGGAAAGAATTAAACCATAAGTGCTAAGACATTCTATACATTCATTTTGTTTTTCTTTTAGCAATGGAATGTCAACACATCACATTTAGTATAATTTTAGCAATTGAATAAAATCCGTCGCTATTTACTAACGAAATTGTTGGAATTATATCTATTCCATATATGGAAATAGCATATTATATGCTACAAATAAATAGTGATTGTAATCACCGTTAAATATATTTATTAGGCAGTTACAATTTTATAGTATATATATAGATGTAATGATGTTATATTTCAATTGAGTAGAAATAAAATGTTCTCCACCCTAAAGCTAGTTATTGTAACTTTTTTATTATTTTGAATATGCATTTCTAGATTTCTATAGAAATCATTATATAAATTGTCAATGGAATTATTATCAACGAGATTATTTAACAATGTAATTGAATTCTATTGCTAAAAATTTACCAAGTACCATTTTACTAACAAAAAATTATAACGGATTTCATTGTTCTTCATTCTTTGGTAAAACAATGTAGTCGTGAACTTAAGGTTTTTACCAATTAAATAATCTCTGTTTATAAAAACATTTTTTTTAAGTGAAGGGAGTATATTTTTACTAATTCTTCAGTGATAGATCTAAATTGTCTCTTAAAAACAACTAAACTTTTTTAGCATGATGAGAGATCACCCAAAAAAAAGTGCAACACTATATTCAATTACGATACAGTAACTAATTTACGTAAAATAAAATAATCAGAATGTGTGTTGATATTTAGATGAAGATGTGATGAAATGATAACTTACGGAACGACTGCAGCATCGGAAATGTAGGGGTGGTTGAGGAGGAGGGCTTCGAGCTCCGCCGGAGCAACTTGAAATCCTTTATATTTTATGATTTCTTTTAATCGATCGATAATGAAGAGCTCGTCGTCAGCGTCGATGAACCCTATATCGCCGGTGTGTAGCCACCCATCTTTGTTTATTGTCCTCTCCGTCGACTCCGGATCATTCAAATACCCTACATCAATTTTAATGTATCATCAACATTTCACTTACCACCAACATTTGCGTAAATCGAGTTAAGGTGTAAACACTGTGGTCTCCCTTCTAATCTTATATGCCTTATATATTGTTAGAATGTTTAAATTAAAGAGGATCACATGGTTTACAAGGATTTATGATGCAAATTGACTAACCATTCACTTACAATACACATGGAAAATTATTAAAGTACGCGGAAAAAAAAGAGTAAATTTTTTACTCTCTAATGTATTGTAATAAAGATGATTAAGTTTTAATCTTTTTAATATGACGGCAAAAACTTGGGAGGAACGTAGATTTGATAAGATGATTAGGAAGTAAAAAAAATTATGATCATCAAATTGAATTATTTCATGATGAATAATTTTTATGTAAAAATTAAAAGAGAAAACTATTTAAAAAATAAAAAAAAAAAATTCTTACCATGAATGATCTCACAAGAAACTTATTATTCAATTAGATTTACAAGTATGTCTTACATAAAACCATCTTAAAGAATAATACTCCATTTTTTATTTTTAAAAAAATGATACTAAGAAAATTTTCTTAACATAATGATACTAATATTAAAGTAATAATCGTGCAAATTCGATTATTTCATAAATAATTCACAGAGCATATAATGAGTAAATGAATTCGTTATCGATGAATAGAGGGAGTATTATTTTAACAAAAAGTAATATTTGAATTAATAAAAATATATACTGGTATAGTAAATTATTACATAAATAATTCATAATAAAAAAATAATATTTTTAATAAAAAAATGATACTCCATATATACTCCTTTCGTTCCGCATTAAGGTTGATGTTTTTCATTTTGATTTATCTCAAGTTAAGATTTACATTTTCTTTTTTGTCAAGTTGAGCTCACACAAAATAATTACTATTTTTTCTATATAGGGGGCCCATACACAACGCTAATACAATTACCTACTTCACATTAAATAATTTTATGAATAATTTTAATGAAATACTTCCTCCGTCCCGCATTAAGGTTTACGTTTTTTATTTTGGGTTGTCCCAAGTTAAAGTTTACATTTTCTTTTTTATCATGTTGGGCCCATATAAAATAATTAATTATTTCATGTAGGCCCATACACCATACTAATACAACTACCAACTTTACATTAAATATTATTTCTCTCAACTTACTACACATTAAAATATTATATTTCTTAATCTCAAAAAGCAAACGTCAATGTTAATGCGGGACGAAAGTAGTATTATATTTTATATTAAAAAAAAGGTTGAAGTTATTAGCTCATATAACATGTTTGTGTAAAATTAGGAAAAAGATATTGTGCCCCAGGGCATAGCTCAAGTGGTAGAGGAGAGGGTGGAAAGACTTTCTAATTAAGCTTGATTGCTGCACCAATCTCCGGGACAGAGGCGGTAGGGTCGCTAATGGTGGGGTACACCATTTTTTTTTTAGTAAAAAGAGATTGTGAGGAGAGATGGTACCTTTCATAATCTGGTCACCACGGATACAAATTTCTCCTGATTGGTTGCGGGAGAGAGATAAACCGGTTTCAATGTCTACAATTTTCATTTCGGCATTCCTTACGACGGTCCCACATGCACCCGATTTAATCTCGAAGGGCTCTTTCGCGAATGCCAAACACATCGATAGCACTGGCCCTGCTTCTGTCATTCCATACCCCTGCCACCAACATTCCAATCTATTATCTATATCGTTCACCCTATTTATGATTTATTTTGCCATTAAAATTTAATATTTACATTACGTTTGTAAAACTATCTGATAGTTAAAATAAAATAACATTTGAATTAATTAAAATAATATTTGAACTAATTAATTAAAAGTCTTATCATTATAATAAAAATAATACTTAAAAAAATTATTAAAAAATAATAACAATGCAATGAAATAGTTGTATTAGTGGGATTAAAGAGTATTATTATTTAATGTGTAGTGGGTAGTTGTATATTAATGGGTGTGTGAGTTTCATTTTTTAATTGTATTAGTGGGTGTATGTAGATCTCATATGTGTAAAAAAAAAAAACTCTTTAAGTGAGACGAAGAAAATGAAAAAAAGAGACACTTTAAAGAGAATGGAAGAAGTATTAGAAGTGTAAAACTATTATTCTCTCGTCTCCTTTCAGATTGTATCTCTCATTTGTAAAATACAAAAGAGAGGTGCAACCATAAATAGGATGAAAGGAGTATTTTTAATGGCTATTAATTTTTATTTTTCTCTAAATATTTTTTGTCTTTCTATTGTAAAAATTCAATACTCACTCCCGTCAAAATTAATTAATTTCTTTGAAACATTCAACTGCACTACATGATTTTATCAAGGGTAAAATTTCATAAGTTTCATAATACACAAGCTAGTAATAAATATATACTCTCTCCGTACTTGGCAAAGGTTTCCATTTGCTATTTGCATGTGAATTAAGGAGTATTATTATATGTATAGTGGATAATTATATTAGTATTGAGTAGTGGCTATATGTGAGGTCTTTTTACTAAAAGAAAAAAATGAGGATTTTTGAATGAGACGCACAATATAGTAAAATGAAGACCTTTCAATGGGACGGAGGAAATACAATATCTCGAGTTATAATATGTATAATCTGGGTCATAAATATATACTCCTGGATTCATAAATATATTCAATTGAATCATATATCTTAATAGAATTAAGACTATTTATCAAATGAGGTATTTTAAAATCTATACTCTCCGTCTAATGTTAAGGTTTACGTTTTTCATTTTGGATTATCCACGTTAAGGTTTATATTTTCTTTTTTGTCAACTTGGGTCCACACAAAACAATTAATTATTCCATGTAGGGCCCACACACAACAATAATACAACTATTCACTTTATATTAAATATTATTTCTCTTACATCACTACACATTAAAATATTATATCTCTTAATATATTATATCTCTTAATTTACGTGCAAAAAGCAAACGTCAACTCATCTCATTACACATTAAAATATTATATCTCTTAATCTTCGTGTAAAAAGCAAACGTGAACGTTAATGCGGGACGGAGGGAGTATACACCTAATTACATGCGTAAACCTCTATATATATATATATATATATATATTTAGGGTTGTCAATTTTATCCGTTGGGTCGGGTTGCCCGCGGGTACCAGGGTGGTTGGGTAAGGATAGGGTAGGCAAAATCAGGCCCGTACCCGAAAAAAATATGCGGGTAAGTATAGAATACGGATTTCCCTTTTATACCCGCGTACTCGACCCGATTACCCATTATATATTATTTATATATATATATATATATATATATTATATTGATAGTAGTTTTCAATATACTTTCAAGTGTTGGATTACGATATTTCTTTTCATGTTATTTGGATTTGGATGAAATATTATGACTTTATTTTTATGGTGTATATTTTATTTTGATGTTTTTGTGTCGATTTTGAGGGAACAATTGATACGGGAAGGTGCGGATAGGATATGTTAGGTTCAAGTTACTGCGGGTATCCGTATTATACCCGTTTAAAATATTCGTTCATCATTTCTTGCGGGTATTCATATATCCGCGGATTACCCATTTATACGATGGATAAACTCATATCCTATCCGATACTTCAATTAAGGATAATAAGATAGGGTATGGATAAAGTAATTGAGTATCGGGTAGTATGTGGATTTGCTGGACTTAGACTACCCGTTTACATCCTATATATATTCATTTTTATTCAGTATTTTTTTATATTCAGTTTGTAAGTTATTATTCATTAATATTATTATTGTATAAGTTTAGGTGCAACTTCCACCTTTCATATTGACTTGCATTTAATTATTATTAAAATTAAATTATTATTATGAGGTGGTGACGAAGAGTTATATATAAGTACCTGGCCCAGTTTAGCACGCGGAAACTTGATCCTTACAGCATCCTCCAGGTCCTTCCCAAGTGGCGCAGCGCCAGACATCACCATCCGAACCGATGAAAGGTCATATTTCTCCACCAACGGGCTCTTCGCTATCGCCAATACTATCGGCGGCACGAAGGGCCCAATCGTCACTTTATATTTCTGTATCAGCTCCAGGAACGGCACGATGTCGAACTTCTGCATGATCAGGATCGCCGCCCCGACCCGCAACCCGCACAGCAGAACCGAATTCAACGAATATATATGGAACAACGGCAGCACGCACAGCAGCACATCCTCACTGTGGATATACAGATTCGGGTTTTCCCCATCCACCTGCTGCCCCACGCTCGTCACCAGCCCCTTGTGCGTGAGCATCACGCCCTTCGGCAGCCCCGTCGTGCCGGACGAGTACGGCAGCGCCACCACGTCCTCCGAGTGGATCTTCACCGCCGGCATCTCCCTCTCGTCCGCCGACGTCAGCTCCGAGAACGCCAGGCACCCCGGTGGTGGCGCGTCCACGCACACCACCTTGGCGGCTGCCGAGTATTCCCTCACCTTCGCCACGTGGCACCCTTGCGTCACGATGAGCTTGGCGCGGGAGGCCTTGGCCTGCTTGATGACCTCAGCAGGGGTAAAATAGGGATTCGCCATGGTGGATACGGCCCCGATGTGGGACGCCCCGAGGAAAGTGAATACGTACTCGGGGCAGTTGGGGAGTAGTAGCATGATGGTGTCGCCTCGCTGGATGCCGAGCTTATGCAACCCCGCTGCGACCTTACGGGAGGTCGTTTCGACCTCCTCGTATGTGTACACGTCGCCAGTCGCTCCGTTTATGAGACACGGTCGCGTACTGAATTTGGAAATGTTTTCGAAACAATAAGAATGTAAAGGGAGGTGCTTTGGGATGTAAATGTCGGGGAGCTTAGACCGGAATATCATTTCTTCTTGATTAGTTGTCATTGCGATTGAAATTGTTATGGAAATAAATTGTAATTGGGATCAACTTTTAATGGGTGGAGTTGAACCTAAATATGAAGGCTCGACCATTTGGACTATAAATACGTGCAAGTATAGGTAAGAGTTGGTGAAGGGCGAGGACTTGTTGGGAATTTGGGGGTTGTTCAAGGGTCATGATAGGTATTCTAGCAAATTGGTGGTGAGGTTGGTGAGAAAGAGTGGCGGAAAGGGAAGTTGGTAAAGATGTTAGTTTGAAGTTGACTTGAACAAAAACACGATTTAATTCGTCATCGGAATTACCTACCAAAAACGTGAGACCCATCCATGTGACTTCTTCACGTACGACTTCACCTACTACCGTTCGTTCCTATGTTGTGTAATATTCTACGTAGAAGGAAAATCAAATGTACTCCTCGTGTATCGTTAAATTACGCATATTTTCTTTATCGGAGATTAAGAAAAAATATTTTTTAATATATACAGATGTGTAAAGTTATTAGGATGTGCGTTATAAAAATGAGTATTTAGATAATTTAATAAAAAAGGTGTGTAAAGTTGTTGGGATGTATATAAAAAGTTACTATATTGTACTCCCTCGTCCGCCGAAAAGGTATACATCTTGCTACATATGGGACTCACAGATATCACTAATACATTTAATATATGGATCTCACACACCTCACTAATATAACTACCTACTACACATTAAATAATAATACTCCTTAATCACGTTCAAAAGGCAAATGTATACCTATTGAGCGGATGAAGAGAATAATGTATTTTTTCTACTTTTAGAAACACGTATAAGTGTTGGATGGATAAAAAAAAAGAAAAAGTAGACGAATGGTTTAAATGATATGACAAGTTCTTGAATCCAAGAAAGCACAAAATGATCAAAAGTATCAACTATGAACAAGTATGATTAAGTTGATCTATGTGTGTGTGATGAAGCTAAAACGAGAGACACAAGATGTATAGAGGTCCGGAGATAATCCTCCTACGTCCTTTTTTGGGTGAGGGAATTGCTTCAGACTGATTACAACTCAAGAAGAGCAATCTAATGCAAAACAATGCAAATAGAGCTGAAAATTGACCAAGTGTAAAACTGCTTCAACCAGCTAACTTCTAGGTCTTATATAGAGTACAAGATAAGCTGGAATGTAACCGTTCTTGATCCTAACATACATTATGGAATGAGAACTACAAAATATACCCTTGATTCGATCCTATTGATGCCTACACCTTAAGATATAACCGCCTTTTGCCCCAGCAAACTGCCTCCAGCTGCTTCCATCTTGAGTGTTTTTAGTTGCAACCGCCTCCAATTGCCATGCATGCTGTTAATACTTCAATGCATCACGTCCATCATATCACTCACTCAACTAACTACATAATCCAAGCCATAGATTGTATGATTTAATCAAGATTATACCACAACCAATCAACTTTCAACATGATAGTATATGTTTGTATTAATATTCGTCCACCAATGGCTGAAGTCAAAATAAATTAGCAACAACGAAGCTTATTCTTGCAAGTGGTGAGTGGTGATAGACACATGCATCATTACAAAATTTTTAAGACGGCTTCAAATACCGTTTGAGAGATATTTAAAATGCACGAGATTTACATGTTTATTCTGTCTATCTCTGTTTGTTAACATAAATTCATTCATTAATAAATAAATGAATAAATAAATAAATTTATGTTCAAAATCTCGAGAGTCTTTAGATGAGACCGTCTAACGTACCTTATTTCGTGAGACCCATCGATTCATTTACTAATTAACATGGAGGTTGCATTAAATATTCATGAGATAATAATAATAAAAAGAAGTTGGCTGCGCTGCTGCTTGCAGCTTCCGCATGGCATTAAATAATTTTTTTTCATTTTATTAATAAAATTAAAAATAAATTATTTTATTTATTATTAAAAGTGCTATTATATTCTCCTATTTTTAATTATTTTTTTAAAAGGATCGGCCATTTATACTCTCAAATTTACTAAATGTACCTAAAAAATAATTAAATTAAAATATGAAATAATTACTGATAGGTACACACTTTGTACCCCTAATTACTACTAGATACATTGATTTAAAATAATTATTATTTAATACAAAATATTAAAGTAAAATACCAAATATACCCCTAAACCCATATACCTTTAAAACACTAACCCCAACCTCCACCCACCACCGGACCACCGCTGCCGCTGCCGGACCGCCGCCGCCGCCGCCGCCGGCGGCGGCGGCCGGTCGCCAGAAAATCTGTTCGTCAGAAAAAAAAAAAAAAAAACTGGTCGCCGGAAAGCTGCCGCGCCGCCGCCGCCGGAGCTCGGCAGCCGGTCGCCGAAAAAACTGTTCGTCCAAAAAAAAAAAGAAAAAAAAAAAAACTGGTCGCCGGAAAAACTGCCGCCGCCGGAAAAGCTGCCGGACCGCCGCTGCCGGACCACCACATTTTTTTGCTGCACACACTTTTTTTTTCCTGCACACACTTTGCTGCACATGAACTTTTGCTGCACACAATATTTATGTGCAGCACATTAATAGGGGTAATATTGGAATATCACTATATATTTTTGTACCTAGTAGTAATACTTTTGTATGTTTGTATCTCATAGTAATTTAGGGTTTTTTTGTGTACCTAGTAGTAATCCTCCCTTAAAATATTTATAATTAATAAGACATAAATGTAAGATTATTATGACCTAGTGCCATTAATAATTAAATAAATAAGATATTTATTATGATCAAATATCTTAAATAAATATATGGTTTAAATAAATAATATATATGAGATAAATAAGGTCATATATATTTCACATTGATAGAATGTGATTTGATAAAGATTTAATATCCGATCTGGTCCTCTCTCCACCAATAAAGAGACACAGTTTTATGAATTCTCTATCACATTAAGTCTTACGTACTGTGCCATAAAGAAAGGGGTGAGGAGAGAGAAACCAGTTCCCGGCGTAATTAATAGGAACGTATCACAGGAGGACCACCATTAATGGCGTCTCAAGGGTGTGAAAATCATGAAGATCTAAGATCCATGTCAATTAATAAATTAATTGCTTATGTTGAATTCATGTCTACATGTAATATCAGAGCATGGTTTGGATCTCATGATTTTTCATCTATTAATGATTTACTTATTTTAAAGAATTTCTATGAAGGCTTTCCTGTAAAATTAATTATATATTGATTTTGAACATGATTGGATATGTTAAATTATTTTCACTATTATAGTACTAATTTTTAAGAAAGATATGTGATTTAAGAATTAGTTTATGACCGTGTTTTTCTAGTATGATCCACTATAATTTTCAAATCATTATTACAGTATTCATGAAGTTTGATGAATTTACTCACTTATTAAATCAATAAATCAGTGTAGTTGGCCAAATTCATTGTATTTGCTATTATATGATAATTTAGAAAATTTATTATATTTACTCTTCTAAGAGTGGTCAAATCATGATTACCAAAATTGTATCTTGATTTCAATTAGTCTTTAAAATAATAAATTAATGATGCACTTAAAGTAAGTACGTGAGTAATCAAATCATGGTTACCAAAATTGTATCTTGATTTTAATTAGTCTTTAAAATAATAAATTAATGATGCACTTGAAGTTAGTACGTGAAATCTTGCTTATGATAAACAATTTGAAATCAGTATTCTTGATCACGAATTACGGTGCCATGAATTATTACCAAAATTGTATCTTGATTTTAATTAGTCTTTAAAATAATAAATTAATGATGCACTTGAAGTTAGTACGTGAAATCTTGCTTATGATAAACAATTTGAAATCAGTATTCTTGATCACGAATTACGGTGCCATGAATTATTAATTAAATGAGTCATTAAATGAGTAAATATCGTGATTAAAAGATTGCAATATAATTTTATGGCAATTATGCAGTGAAATGATTTCCATGTTTGAGCTATTAAAAATAGTAATTTAATTACTCCAATTTTAACATTATATTTTGGCTCAAAATTATCTATAAGAATATTATGAATAATATTATGTATGATGACTTTGATGGAATTGCCAAATTAAAATATTCTGTCATTAGTGAAGATTTATAATTAGAGATTAATTATCATTTAAATAAGACAATGTTCAATTGTAAAATTTAATGATGATTATTATAATTATAATCTTAATGTCCATAGAATTAATAGAATTATGTGTCTTCTATGGAGTAATTATAATTATGCACATCTAAGGATAAATATATTATGTGATGAAGTAAATATTATTCATGAATAATTAATAGAATATTTATGAAATTTTCTGAAGTAACTACATCATTGATTATTATTCATCTTACTTTGAATATAATCTATTATGAGAATATTTGATAAGATTATAATGGATGATTTTACGATTTGAATTTATTTAATGTTGGTCTGTTAATCACCAAAGTGATCTGACCTGAAAGATTAAAATAATAAATCGTATAATAAAATTTTAATTTCTCATATTTATGAGATGCTTGAATGAGGAATTATTATATGGGCTATTAAAAATTTCATAATTATAAGACTTTAAATTCACCCAAAGGTGATAGCTAGTCTTTATAATTCATGAATATGAATGTGATAAAATGATCATTAATATATTATGACAAACTGTTTTGTATGTCCAAAGATGACAAAATAGTTTTAATGAAAATATTTAATTATCAAATTATGTTAAATATGCAAGCATCATTATGATTATGATGGTATATTGTTGTATAGCCCAAATGAGAACTTCAATATACATTTATTGCATTCGATCCTGAATCTGTTGTTAAATTACTTAAGGTATTTATAGGAATAAATTATATTATTCTTATTCTTAAAATTACCTATATTATTTAGTCTCTATTCGCATGATGCGTCTGTTCCATTACAAAATGGATTAAAGTAATTTAAATCGTGTGAATAAATATAATTTCACCAAAAGTGTTTTAGATTTTATTTGTCACTTTAAGATAAATTGCTTCTTTGCTTGTACTAGCAGTAAAGCTTAGTAATCTGACTATAATGCTTGAGTTAGATCAAACAGACTTAGCCTAATGTTTATGCGAATGAACGTGACCAAGTATTAAGTTTATAATACCTAAATTACTAATAAATCTCTTGACGAGACATTAATGATTATCTTTAACCACCATAAAGTTTGATGGTTCTCATGGCATACATGAACTTTGCATTAAAGATAACAAATATTACAACAAGATTAAAGCCTTCCATAATGAACATGTAGTTTACAAATTCACTACCTTCTAAGTATGACATATTCCTAATAAACCATAATACCATGAAAGACAAATGGAATCTGAATTAAATTCACGTAATGCTCAAATTAATGATGGTTCAAAAGGAAAGAAGGTTTAAGAAACAATTTAAAATTTAAACATTATGTTCTTTTAAAAGTAATAAAGTTTGAAATAAATGTGGCTTTAATGTTTGGGGTAACTTTCCAAAAGAATTATTCTAAAAGGATTAATTAAGAATAAAGCCTTTCATGATATAGGCTTTTACTGATCTTGATATTTTTGTGAATTGCATTAAAGAAAAGCAAATAAAACACACAAAGAATAGAGTCACGATAACTACACAACTTCTTATAATAGTTTACACCACTAAATGTGAATCTTATGATAATACCCTTCTTAAAGGAATAATGACATTTCATCATTTTTTAATTTTAATTTTAAATTTTCACATTATGGTTATATTTATCTTTGCAAGAAAATTCTCATTCTATAAATGCTCGATAAGCATTTATTAATGATGTTGAGAAAATTAGATAGAAAAGTAAAAATTACAAAGATGTGAAGAAGGGATGAATTTTATGGAAGGTATGATGAATTATCATGCTCAATCACTAAATTACAAGAAAAGCTGACATTTATACTTAATATTGCACACCACAATAAATTGTTGTTGCAGAATGATATAATCGTACTTTATTGAATATGGTTAGAAGCATGTTGAATGATTATCTATACCTATATCTTGTGGATATATGCACTTAAAACTGCCACTTACTTGATGATCGAGTTTTTAGTAAAGAAGTTTTCAAAACACCTTATGAAATGTGAATTGGTAGAAAACTCGATCTTAGGCAGTTACATGTTTTAAATCTATCCGAGAGGGACTATGTTTTACAACCACATGAAAAGAAATTCGATATAAGAAACTTATGTTATTTCTTTATAAATTATCCAAGTCTAAAGGATATAGATTTTATGGTCTTAACCATAGTACGAAAATTTTAAAACTGGAATGTCAAATTCATTAAGAACTGTAAAATCAGTGGGAGTATGAAACCATGAAATGTGGTTATTGAAGAAGTTTGGTGGAGAATTTAAAAATATATTTATCTAAAACTTCTTCTAAAGTTGTTATATAGTTGTCGAATAGTCAAACAACTTTCAAGGACAACATATAAATTATTCTACTCTCTTAATGAATCTGATTTTACTAAATCAATGGTCAATGAGCTTTCATTAGATATATCACGTCAAATAGCATTAAGAATGTCTTAAGGACAACATATCTGCTATTTTTAACGATTGCATATGTGGTGTAATAAAATAAGCTAAAATTTGACATTATAAAATTCTAGTTTTGGAATAAGTCATGAAAAATACTAATTCTATTAAATGAGTAAATGCTATGAAAGACGAGTTGAAATCAATGACTCATAATGAAGTTTATATCCTATAAGAATTGCCAGAAAGATATAAAAGAATTGAATACGTATGTATCTTTATGATTAAGAGTGAACATATGGCAATATCAAAAGATATAAAATTAGAGGTGTTGCTAAAGATTTACTCAAAAAGATGGCATAATTGTAAAGAGATACAACGAGTTATTTTTATACAGGACTCCATTAGAATTATCATGGCTTTGTAACTCATTATGACTTAGAGTTGCACCAAATAAATGTTATGCCTGCTTTTTAAATGGTGATTTAGTATAAGAATTTAAATGGATCAACTCAAAAGTTTTTCCATTGAAGGAAAATATCACATGGCGTGTAAACTTAAAGAATCAATATACGAACTTAAGCATGCCTTCCTTTCATGATATCTTTTGGATTTAAAGAAAATATCGTAAATCAGTGTACATATCTGAAAGTCAGTGGGAGCACATTAATTCTATATGTTGTTGATAAACTTTCTTGTAACTGATGATCTTGGTTTTTTATGTGAAACTAATAAATTATTTTCCTTAAAGAACTTTGGAATGAAATATATGAGGAGAGAACTTATGTGATTGAGATAGAACTATTTCGATACATATCACAATAACGTTAAAGATATCTCCATAAGTATATGTTATTAAAGTTCAATAGAGATTATGGATGAAAAGGTGTTTGTAAAGCACGTTCCAATCCAGAAGGGAGATTATAAGTTCAACTTTATGTAATGTTCAAGAATGAATTGGAACGTACTATAATATTCGTTATGCATATGTTATTGGTAGCTTAAGATACACCAAATTGTACAAGGACCAAATTTTGTTAGAATGATTGGTCATTATTGAAGTTTTTCATAAATGGATCACTAAAATGTTGCATAAGGAAATATTAGAGTATTTTTGTATGAACTAAAGCACTCGTGCTTACTTATTGAAATTCTAATTACTTTGATGTAATTAAATATAGATTCAGATTAAGATATTACTCCCTCCGTCCCATACTTATGTTCACACTTTCCATTTTCGTTTGTCCCATACTTATGTTCACCACCCAAAAAAGGAAACTTCACATTAACCAACAACCTCAAAAGTTCACTTAATTTCAAAAATACCACTCTCACCTAACACACATAACATACTTTATAATTTATTTATTACCTAAAAATACCACAATACCCCTAAAAAGTCAATAAAGCTGGTCAAAAAGCAACTTTTCTTAAAATTCGTATCTATAGTACCGGTGAACATAAGTCCGGGATAGAGGGAGTATTATTTAATACAAGAAAGTTCACTTTAACTTTTATGTTTCTTAGTCAAAGATATTGTGTCATGCAAAAGTGTGAAGAAGTTTTTGAAAACTATATTCACTATTAAAATTAACTTGCGGCATGATTTGAAGCTACAATTTAAGTAAATTGAATGTGGAACTTAATTTCAGGACTTGAAATAAGTTGACATTAATGTCAAGTCGCTGAAAACTTATTATGATTATTCCGCTGCATTGTTCTTCTCTAAAACGGTGAATATTCCAAAGGTGCTAAAACGTATGGTATGAAAGTATTTTTTCGTTAAGAAGAACTTTAGAAACAAAGATGTCAATTGAGCATAATGGCACCAATCTTATGATTTCAGATCCGTTACGCAAATGATCTTCTATAAAGACATTCATTGAACGATATATGAATATGAGATCATTGAAAGGTTGTAACAAATTTATGATGAACAATTGACATTAAAAGCTCATTATGTTTTGTTTCTAATTAATATATATTTTTTTGTCATTTTAGTATACATGAATGTTGACATTAATTAAACAAGATTTTATCTCGAATTGAGATACTTATGTGGACCATTATTGATCCTTAGGTTGATGAGTCACGTTGAGTAGAAAGCTAATATCATAATGCATGGAAGTAACTATGTCGAGTAAATGATATAGAACCGCCATGACTTGTGTTAATCTATACTTAATATTGACATTATGAGTTGACCAATTACTTTATCTTATATCGCGCACATTATACAAATTATTTAAACTCTTACGTTTAATGTTTAATTCTGTCACTCGGCCAAGTGGGAGAATATAAGATTATTACGGCCTAGTGCCATTAATAATTAAATAAATAAGATATTTATTATGATCAAATATCTTAAATAAATATATGGTTTAAATAAATAATATATATGAGATAAATAAGGTCATATATATTTATGGATAACAATCACATTGATAGAATGTGATTTGATAAAGATTTAATATCCGATATGGTCCTCTCTCCACCAATAAAGAGACACAATTATATGAATTCTCTATTACATTAAGTTTTACGTATTGTGTCATAAAGAAAGGGCTGAGGAGAGAGAAACCAGTTCCCGGCGTAATTCATAGGAACGTATCACAGGAGGACCGCCATTAATGGCGTCTCAAGGTAAGTCTTCTAATCGTGTTGATGGGGTGTGAAAATCATGAAGATCTAAGATCCATGTCAATTAATAAATTAATTGCTTAAGTTGAATTCATGTTTACAATAAATATCTTTATAATTAAGATTTCATATTGTGTTTGATTAGAGTATCCGAATAATACATTGTGTTCCGTTGGAGTATGTGTTTAGTTGGAGTATTTAAACCATTTAAAAGTTAGTAATTAGAGCATAAAAAGTTGAAAAAAAAATAATTTTAAGGTTTAATAATGATTATTTAATCATCAATGTTACAAGTTAAATTTGGAAGGAATTCAATTATAAGATGAATTTACTTACTGAGTAGACAGTCTTGGTGTATTCACGATCTCAAAACCTATTTTCAATGAGTGGAAATTGATACGCGAAGTTGAGTGGTTTGGATTGAAATGGCTTGTAGAATCCTACATTAAATAAGGAAGAGTAATTTTTATCATTTATAAGTCTAAAGCTGATTGTCGTCTAATTCACCTAGATTTTGTGTCATTTTTATGGGTCTTTTGTTACCTTATTCCGTAATTTTTGCATCTTTTGTATATAGTATTTTTGGGAAAGTGATGATGATGATTTTCATGTCTTTGAATAGGTGATTTTGAAGATAAACGGTGATAAAAATCATGAAGAAAGGAGAAAGTTGAAGAAAATAGAAAATTGGCCAAAATACATAAAAACACGCCCGTGTTTTTATGTAGTGCCCGTGTTTTCCTGCAAGTGCAAAAATATGCAGAACGCTGGAATTTTGCAAGAAAACACGGGCAGATGCAGGAAAACACGCCCGTGTTTTCTTGCACTTTGGCCAAAAGTCATTTTTTCACCCTCATGCGATTTTCAGGTATATTGGGGGTATAAATACCCCCAACATCAACTTTTGAAGCAGATTTTGGCAAGGGGAGGTCACAAGAACACACCACACATACTATTCTCTACATTTTACACCTTCATCATCATCCATCCACCATCTCACCATCCATCAACTCCATTTTCTTCACTCTTTCATCACCAAGCTATTGAGGATAGAGGATTGAGATTTGGATCTTACAAGTTGATTAGCCATAATATAGTGGGCATGACCAATTAAATAAATTATTGAACCACAGGGAGGAAGGTACTAGGGTCTAAGCGATCTCGTATTCATCATAGTATTATAGAGATGATCAAGAAGGGGAGATAATCAAGAAATGACAATAAAATAAATGGATAGATGAATGGGAGATGGATGAATGAGCCAAGTAGATAGAGATGAGATTAACAATACTTAAAGCATGGAAAATCTAGGTATCATGCAATGAATTCATATGTGTCATGGGAAAAAGGCTAAGGGCCAACACTAAGATCACCTAAACTCCCTCTCGGAATGAATAGGATATGGAATGACATTCATTGGATTGGTTCTCACTCAAACAATTCCAACTAGGTACTAAGCTTGAAATGAGAGTCTCTTCACATAATCTATTGACTTCTCAATCTAATAAATGATATGTTCTATCAAAGGGTTCTAAACTATTAAGGACTTCTCAATCTCTTCACAATCTATAATGCACATGAAGTGTTTGATGAAATGATTCACTTAATTATCCTAAATATGCAATTGACTTCTCAATCTAATCACATGCTTAAAACAATTAAACACACAAATCATCATAAACCTCAAGATCTAAAGCATCAATGATAGAAAATCAATTAACCCAATCAACATAATCATTCAATTGCAAAATATCAAAAATTATCCAACACAATTCATATTGCTAATCTCACAAGGGAGATTAGCCTCTCATATCCATAAGAAAATTAACATAGACATTAAATTCCTTACAAAACATGATAAACAATAGGTTTCAATACAAAGTTTGGATGAAAACTCCCTTGGATGTCTCCAATGATGATTTTTCTTCTTCCCCTTGCAATTCACCTCTCTTCCTTGCTTCTCTACTACTTGGATGAAGGATGTGATGGTTGGATCAAGGTAGATCTAAAGGATGAAGAATGGATGAAGATGAAGGTGAAGAATGGAGGAAAAAGTGTGTGATGTGTGTGTGGAAGGGGTGGAAATCGGATCTCCTTCATAAAATCTGAATGGAGGGGTATTTATACTCCTTGACAAGCTTCTAGAAGGATTCTGAATTTTTCTGATCCCTGACACGACACGAGTCGTGTGGCGCAACACGGCCATAAGGTGCCCGTGTTACGTGAACTGATGCTCCCGCACGGCCATCGCTTACAGGCCCGTGTTGGCTACACGAGTCGTGTGCTGCAACACGAGTCGAGCTCCGCAACACGACCAAGTGGTGGTCGTGTTGGATAAATAGATGTCGTCGCACGGCCATTCTGGACAGGCCCGTGTTAGCAACACGAGTCGTGTGCTGCGACACGACTCGTGCTCTCGACACGGCCAGTCGTGTTGCTGCTGCCCTGTTTTCTTCACTGTTTTGGCTCGTTCTCCCTCGTTTCAACTCCAAATTGAGATCCGCTTTTTCCTACATCTTCCTTATCATGTTTAGCATCAAATAAAAAGTGAAAATCTTATGTTTAAGCTCATTCACATACATTTCCATAAAAACATAAAACACAACCAAATAGTACATAAAATACGGGTAAAATAATACGAAAGCACATATAAAAAGACACTAAAATCTAGGTGAAAATATCACTCATCACACCCCCAAACTTAAAGTGTTGTGCGTCCCCGCACAACGAAAATGATAAACCAAGGAGAGTGATTTTCACCTAGGAAAAGACTAAACGAACATAAGTAACAACACATCATTAGCAACAAGAATTACAAATTATGCTAAGGCATCCTACAACATTAAACTCATAACATGAAAAATTAACAAGTTCAATCTAAAGAGAATAAAAGTGTAATATAGTCCCTTTTAGTCCAAGCCTCACATAGGTTATAAATTTCACTCAACACTCTTTAAAGTAGGTAAATCAACACTCATTAATCGATTGGCTCGACTCGCTATAAGCTTGCTCGTGGACTACATTCACAAACCACCAAAGTTTTCATTAGTGATCAAAAAGGTCTTTTATTAAGGATGTAATGATAGGCTCTTTGGTAGGGTAGGAAGAGTATGGATAATAGTGACTAACAAATGTAAGTAATCGAAGAGATGATCAACTTCCTCAACTTCTCCACTTTTCTTTCTTCCTTTCTCAACTTTGGTAATCACAAGCACTAATCATCAACTTTTCTTAGATTTTTAGCTTCTTTTAATGCACGCTTCCTTCTTTGAACTTTTAAGTACTTGAGCATATTGTTATTGCTTTGCTCATTTTCTTATTTTGAGGTTACATGTCCATTCTTTCTTGTGCTCTTTTTCATCTTTTTTCTTGCTTGTTTACCATTTTCTTTTTTCTTTTTCTTCCTTATCAAACCTTTCTAGTTACCATCTCCTCAATCACCCACACACATGGTATATATGTAAGGCTTAAGTGGGTAATCATGGCTTGTAATGTGCTTATATCACAATAAATAGGCTTTAAGGCTCAAAGTGGTTAACTAGGGATGATGTTCATGGTAGGAAAATATATGGTAATGACTATAATAACAAGGATGGCCTTAGATCATGTCACTAATCTCCACAAATCGGGCTCGTTCCTATAGTCCTTGAGCAAGTTCTAGCTTATCAAACACAACCAATCCACTCATGAAGAAAATATCATGTATGCACGGTTGAGGTTCAAATGCTCACAAGCTTATGCATTGGACCTTAAGAAACTTATTACACCACATTCATCTCAAAATTGAACAAGTTAAATAAAACATGTCACAATTCGAAAGTGTAGAGATTCTTAATCATAACTTGTCATCACTTATTACCACAACATATCATCACTCATATTCAAAAATGACTCACGACATTCCAAAAATAATCCACCAAACACTCCCTAAACAAGAATAAAAATGCACACGAAACATAAAATAAAGACTGAACAAACAAGAAATAACCAAAAACACATAACATGCAAGAATAAAAATCACCATCATAAAACAATGAAGCACACATTCATAACATCCATAATCAATTAAGCTCACAATCATCCCAGCCTTTATTGAAAAGGAAATCCTAACTTACGAAAAGTAAACATCCCAAAACATAACAAATTAAGTAGCATGCTAATCACATCAATACAAATCAAATCAAATTATGCTAAGCACGTAAAAGTGGTAGGGTGTAGAATGAACTCCCTCAATAAGCATTTGATAGTGGAAGTTGTTAGCTCCGAGCTCAATTCGTGCTTCTAATACCCTTCATACATGCTCAACAAAACCATTAGCTCAAAAATTTCATTAAAAATATGGACTATCATGCACTTCAACACGACCAATCATACCAAAATCAAACCAATGCTCATGAGAAAAATTCAAAATTAGCCCAAAAACACGAAAAGTATATGCTTTCAAGACAAAGTATGTTTACACCACGCCATATCCCCCCAAACGTAAATTGACACAAGAGTTTCGAGGTAAGTTTGCAAACAGTGGTGTGACTTACTTTCACACTTCAAATCAAGCACTTATCGTTTGTCCAATACGCATTCTCCTCACAAGCACAATCAACATACATACCAAAAATGCAAAACAAGCAAATCCACCATCCTTATTGAAAGCAATAAATAAAGCAATAAAAATAATAATGGGTTGCCTCCCATCTAGCGCTAAGTTTAACGTCTTCAAGCCGGACGGGATATGAAGAACTCATCGGAATGGCCACGGATATCTTTCGTCCTTGCCATCAAATTTTAAACTTTGTGCTTCTTCCTCTATTAGGCATTTGTGGCAAGTGACGACCTCAATTACATCCTTCGAGCATGGCTTCAAAAATTCGACTCTCTTGAGCTTACACTCCATTGCCCTCTCCATTCTTGAACACCACTTATTCCTCCTTACCAAATAGATCTCCAACATCTCTTCGAGTTCTCTTTTGTTTCTAAGAATATGGGAAAAATCAATGGGTAATACAAAGTCAATGTAAATAATATTATCAAGTTCAAGGTAACTTAAAGAGTTTAAAGGTTTAGAAATGTTCATTTCACTCTTCAAGTCATCATCATTTGCTTCTTGACTTTGTTTCTCTTCATCAACATCATTTGTCTCAATATGCTCTTCAAATACCTCATTTGATTCTTCATCTCCCAAATTCTTTTCTTCTTCCAACTCTTCTTCAACTTTGCTCTCCTCTTCCAATTCTTCAACTTGTTGAAAATTGTTCAAAGCACTTACAATTTGGCTTACTTGATGAAGGATTTGATGGTTGGATGAAGGTAGATCCAAAGGGTGAAGAATGGATGAAGGTGAAGGTGAAAAATGGAGGAAATGGTGTGTGATGTGTGTGTGGAAGGGGTGGAAATCGGATATCCTTCATAAAATCTGAATGGAGGGGTATTTATACTCCTTGACAAGCTTCTAGAAGGATTCTGAATTTTTCTGATCCCTGACACGACACGAGTCGTGTGGCGCAACACGGCCATAAGGTGCCCGTGTTGCGTGAACTGATGCTCCCGCACGGCCATCGCTTACAGGCCCGTGTTGGCTACACGGGTCGTGTGCTGCAACACGAGTCGAGCTCCGCAACACGACCAAGTGGTGGTCGTGTTGGATAAATAGATGTCGCCGCACGGCCATTCTGGACAGGCCCGTGTTAGCAACACGAGTCGTGTGCTGCGACACGACTCGTGCTCTCGACACGGCCAGTCGTGTTGCTGCTGCCCTGTTTCCTTCACTGTTTTGGCTCGTTCTCCCTCGTTTCAACTCCAAATTGAGATCCGTTTTTTCCTACATCTTCCTTATCATGTTTAGCATCAAATAAAAAGTGAAAATCTTATGTTTAAGCTCATTCACATACATTTCCATAAAAACATAAAACACAACCAAATAGTACATAAAATACGGGTAAAATAATACGAAAGCACATATAAAAAGACACTAAAATCTAGGTGAAAATATCACTCATCACAAGTGAAGGAAGATATCCAACATACCTCAAGAAGGGAAGATATTTTACTTTTCATTTGTAATATTTTTGACTTGTTTTGAAACAATGGATGTATGTAAGCATTTTATGGATGTTTTCATAATGTTTATTGTTGGCTAGACCTCTAGTGAGGCTAGCCACAAGATGGATTAGGGTTTTTTGGATTTGTTGGATTTTAATGGTATTTTGATATGATTTATGGAATTTCTTACATGATTTATGATTCACTTTATTTGTATTATGATGTGTGTGATTGAAATCACTATTTATGATGTTAGGATGATCATTCCGATGTTGTAACTAGGGTTTTGATTGAATCATGTTATAGTATGGATAGTGTATGTTAGTATATGAAGTATGTGGTAGCATCTTTATATACTTAGAACATTCATGTGAGGACACTTAGTTAATGGATCTAAGCAGGTTATTAATTGAGTGAGAAGAACCAATCTTATAATCATAGTACCCTTGAGGGAATTGAGAGTAAGGGACAATCTTTTGTGCTTAAAAACTTGTAATGAGTTTAGATCCTAATTACCTTGGCCATAGGGATTAGGGGAACCTTTGTGATTGTTTCTAGTCCATTTATCATTGATAATTGTCATTTGAATCTAACAAGTTTATTTAATACCCTTAATCTTGAATGTGGTTAGCCTTGCTCCTCTTTAGAATATTCACCTTTCACTTCATTTTCATTCTTGGTTATTTGTCTCTTGCATCAATCTCATTTAGTTGTTATTTAGTTTACTTGCTACTTGAGTAGATAATTTGTCTTTTCGTTCTACAACTCACAAACCCGATCACTCCTATAAAGCATAGTTAAAAACGAATCCGGATACACCTCGGATTGAACTCTCCCTTTGATCGATATTTAAACTGGGTCAATAACTACACGATAAGGTACGCTTACCTTGCGCAATTATACCGAAATTGGCTTAAAGTTCATGGCGCCATTACCGGGGAGAGTTAAATATTGAGAGTAACGAGTTCGCGTTTAATTAGCTTTGCTAGGAGTACTTTTACTTGCTTTCTTTTTATTTGTTTTTTTTAATTTGGTTGTTGTGTGATCTAACTTGGTAAATCTTGTAGGTGTATGCACACTCGTTCCAGGTCTCATTCTATCGAGCCTTTGGATTTGGAGTTAGAGGCCACCTTACGAAGAAGAAGGAGAGAGTTGTTATATTCAAAGGAGGACGAAATGGATCAAGGAGCTAATGGCAATGGTGTTGATGAAGAAGGGAATGGACAAAATATCCATCATGGTGCGGAAAATGCTCAAGGTGTTCAAGTGAATCCGGAGCTTATGTAACAAGCAAATTTCCACCAGGTGCACTTACACAATCAACAGTTGCAAGCCATTATCCAACAATTGCTAGCACAACAAGAGGCTAGAAATATTCTACAAGTTCCTCCGGTGGTGCAACAACCTCAAGTTCAAGGACATCATGGAGGCATGAATATTAGAGATCATTTCCAACCACAAGTGGAAAATTATGCTATGGGGCCGCCATTGAATGTCAACAACTTTGAGATCAAAACGGGATTGATTAATATGGTCCAAGCAAATCAAATTTGGGGGCGGTGCAATGGAAGACCCAAATGCTCACTTGTCTCAATTTGTGGAGGTAGCCAATACCATTAAGATCAACGGAGTGAGTGATGATATTGTGAAGATGAGGCTTTTCTCTTTCTCTCTCCGTGATCGTGCACGAGCTTGGTATAACACAATCCCTAGGGGAGCGTGTAATACATGGAATGATCTGGCCCAAAGGTTCTTGAACAAATACTTCCCACCATCTAAGATGCTACACTTGAAAAGCTTGATCATATAATTCAAGCAAATGCCAATGGAGACATTTAGTGAAGCATGGGTTCGATTCCGAGATATGTTGAGACAATGTCCTCGACATGGGTTTTCTCTCGATCAACAAATTGGATTTTTCTATGCGGGATTAGATGGGAATTTGAGGATTCTACTTGATGCATCCGCAGGGGGTTCTATTTTGGGGCAAACACCGGAACGAGCCATGGCTATATGTGAGGAGATTGCTTTAAATTCGGGACAGTGGCCTATGAATCGTGTAGCGGGAATTTATGAGATGGAAATGATAGCTAAGATGGAGGAGATTTGCATGCAACAAGTAAAACAAGTGGAAGCACCGAAGGAAGATGTGACGGAGAAAGCAATCACGGAGATACTTAAGAGAATGAATGCCAATATGCAATTATCTCCAAGTTCTTTGCCTATGATGAATCAACCTACTCAAAGCTCAATGAGTAAATTGCCTATTCAAATGCCTCAACAAGGATCTTCATCTAGTATGGGAGGTCAAGAGAATTGGTTCCAACCCGAGAAATCACTTGAGGAAGTCGCCTTCATGCAAGGAATGAACTTTTAAGGAAATTATGGAGGGAATTTTGGGCACCAAGGAGGAGGATACCCACCTAGGCAAGGAGGATTTGGTCAAGGGAATTTTGGTGGAAATTTCCAACAACCTCGGAGGTTTGATAACTTATCATATGGAAATCAAAGTAATGCTCTTACACTTCCACCGGGATCAATCCGGGAGCTAAGGCTCAAAACAATGAAGGAAAGCCTACAGTTGAGGATCAATTGAGCAAAAATATTTGAATTTATTAAGCAAGATAGGGAAGAGAGAAGGCAAAAGGATGAAGTGAATGATAGAAGGTTTAAAGTACTAGAGACACAATTGAGTCAAATTGCAAGTGAAAAGGGGGATGTTCATCAACAAGGGAAGTTTCCGTCTACTACCGTTACCAATCCTAAGGAGCAATGCAAGGCTATCGTGCTTAGAAGTGGAACAAAATATGATGAGCCTCCGATGCCAAAGGAAGATGATGAGGTAGATTGTGAACAAGAGCCTATGATAGTTGAGGTTGAAAAAGGAAAAGAGAAAGAGACTCATGATGCTAAAAATGATGAAGTGATCCCTCCATTTGACAAAGAGAAAGCGAAATCTCCTAAGAAATGGGAAAAGTGCAAGGAAGCAAAGAGAAAAGAGAAAGAAGAAAGGTTTGAAAGAGATGAATGAGGAATTCCCAAGTTACCCGTAGCCATCCCATTTCCACAAAGATGTTTGAAGAAAGGATTGTATGAGAAATTTGCTAAATTTGTGGATATGTTGAAAAAGATACACATCAACATCCCCTTCGCGGATGCACTTCTACAAATGCCCAACTATGCAAAATTCTTGAAGGATATCTTGGCAAAGAAGAGAAGCTTGGGTGATCATGAAACGGTGAACCTCACGGAGGAGTGTAGCGCCATCTTGCAAAAGAAGCTCCCTCCCAAGTTGAAAGATCCGGGAAGTTTTACCATCCCGTGTGAGATGGGCAAACATGAAAGCTACAAGGCTCTATGTGATTTGGGGGCAAGCATCAACTTGATGCATCTATTAATCTTCAAGAAGTTGGGTATTGGAGAAGTAAAACCTACATCGGTCACCCTTCAATTGGCCGATAGATCTATGACATATCCGAAAGGGATTGTGAAGGATGTATTGGTGAAGGTTGGCAAATTTGTGTTTCCCGTTGACTTTGTGGTGTTAGATATGGACAAAAATTCAAATGTTCCATTAATCTTTGGCGTCCATTTTTAGCCACGGGGAAGGCTTTGATTGATGTGGAGAAGGGGGAGTTAACCCTTAGAGTTAATGAAGAAAAAGTGATCTTCTCGTTGAAGGAAGCTATGAGGTATCCTAGTGGGGAAGGAGAATGTAGGCGAATTGAAGTGTTGAATGATATTGTTGAAGAACATCTACATTGCTTCCATTCCAAGGATCATTTGGAATCAATAATGAGCAATTCTTACTCTCTTGATTTTTCTAACTCTTCTTGTTGCTTTGATGATGATGAGATAATTGATAATTTTCATTATTTGAATTCATGTAGTGAACTTACATCGGAAGAAGCAAGAGAAACACTTGAAAAGAAGCTTGATGATGGGCCCAAAGAAGAGGAAAAAGTTGAGAAAAAGGTGGAGCTAAAGCCTTTACCGGATCACTTAAAGTATGCATACTTGGGAGAGAATGAAACCTATCCAGTAATCGTATCCTCATCTTTGAATGATTTGGAATTGGAGAAATTGTTGAGAGTCTTGAGAGAGCACCAATCTTCCATAGGTTGGTCCATTAAAGACTTGAAAGGTATAAGCCCCTCTCTATGCATGCATAAAATTCATTTAATTGAAGAGGATAAATCTTGTGTGCAAAACCAACGTCGTCTGAATCCTATAATGCAAGAAGTTGTAAGAACGAAAGTGTTGAAATGGCTTGATGTGGGTATCATCTTTCCAATTAGTGATAGTCCATAAGTGAGCCATTTGCATGTGGTAGCAAAGAAGGGTGGTATGACCATCGTGAGGTCCGATACTAATGAGACAATTGCCACGAGGACTATCACCGGTTGGAGAGTTTGTGTTGATTATAGAAAGCTCAATGACAACACCCGAAAAGACCATTTTCCACTCCCATTCATTGATCAAATGCTCGATAGATTGGCGGGACACAAGTACTATTGTTTCCTCGATGGTTATTCTGGGTACAATCAAATTCTAATAACCCCGAAGGATCAAGAGAAAACAACATTCACTTGCCCCTATGGCACATTTGCATTTAGGATGATGCCATTTGGTTTGTGCAATGCTCCAGCCACGTTTCAACGTTGTATGATGGCCATTTTCGGTGGATTAATTGAGAACATCAATGAGATTTTTATGGATGATTTCTCCATTTATGGATCGTCATATGACTTGTGCTTAACTAACTTGTCTATTGTGTTGCAGCGTTGTGAGGAAACAAACCTTGTACTTAACTGGGAAAAGTGTCATTTTATGGTCACGGATGGAATTGTGCTTGGGCACCACATATCAGAGCATGGTTTGAGGGTAGATAGAGCAAAGGTCATAGCCATAGAACGTCTTCCTCCTCCTACCAGTGAGAAAGGAGTTCGATCGTTCTTAGGCCATGCGGGCTTCTATCGCCACTTTATTAAAGATTTTTCAAAAATTGCCAAACCTCTTTATAAGCTTCTTGAAAAGGAAAGTACATTTAAGTTTGATGAAGAGTGTCTTTCTTCTTTTCAGGTACTAAAGGAAGCTTTAATCTCATCCCCCATCCTTGTAGCTCCAGATTGGAGTATGCACTTTGAGTTGCATTGCGATGCAAGTGATCAAGCCATCGGAGTTGCACTTGGGCAAACAAAGGAGAAGAAGTTTAGGGCTATCTATTATGCCTCAAAAACATTGAATTTATGCCAAGTCAACTATACAACCACCGAAAAGGAGTTTTTAGCGGTTGTCTACGCCTTTAAGAAATTTCGCCCCTACTTAGTTGGCACTCGAACTATAGTATTCACGGATCATGCGGCCATCAAGTATCTAATGAACAAAAAGGACGCGAAGCCAAGATTGATTCGGTGGGTATTGCTTCTACAAGAGTTCGATGTGTAGATCAAAGATAAGAAAGAGGTTGAAAATGTGATAGCCGATCACTTATCTAGGCTAGAAAGAGAATAGGGGGATGAAGATACTCCAATTAGTGATGTGTTCCCGGACGAGGAAATCCTTAAGGTGGAGGTTGAACAAGTGTGTGCTCTAATGATAAGCTCGCCTCCTTGGTACGCCGACTATGTCAACTATCTTGCATGCGGAATTAAGCCCACGCTTCTTAATGAGTACAAAGTGAAGAGATTCTATGTTGAGGTGAAGAAGTATGTGTGGGATGAGCCCTTCTTGTTTAAAATTTGTGCGGATGGAGTCATCAGAAGGTGCGTCGCCAATGAAGAAATTGAGGGGATTTTAGAGCTTTGCCATTCATCTCCTTGTGGTGGGCACTTTAGCCATCACAAGACGGGAGCAAAAGTTCTTCAATCGGGTTTTGTTTGGCCCACTTTGTTTGGAGACGCCAAAAAATTTGTTGAAAAATGTGATAGGTGCCAAAGGGTTGGAGGAATATGTAAAAGAGATGAAATGCCCATGGGATTAGGAATTGAAGTGGAGATTTTTGATGTTTGGGGCATTGATTTTATGGGGCCGTTTCCTTCGTCTCAAGGGTATCTATACATATTGTTGGCGGTGGACTATGTATCCAAGTGGGTGGAAGCGATCCCCACCAAGACTAATGATGCATTTGTGGTGCAAAAATTCTTGAAAAAGAACATCTTTAGTCGATTTGGAGTCCCAAGAGCTTTGGTAAGTGATGGGGGTTCACACTTCGTGAACAAATTAATGGAGGAACTTTTGAAGAAATACGGAGTTAAACACCGGATAGCCACTCCCTACCATCCCCAAGCAAATGGTTTGGCGGAGGTCTCAAACCGCCAAATCAAGTTAGTGTTGGAAAAGACGATCAATGGGGGAAGGAAAGATTGGGCGGAAAAGCTTGATGATGCCTTATGGGCATATAGGACGGCCTTCAAAACTATTCTTGGTGTTTCTCCGTATCAGTTGGTGTATGGGAAGGCTTGTCATCTCCCCGTTGAGTTGGAGCATCGGGCGTTATGGGCAATCAAGAGGCTCAACATGAATGAAGGGGAGGCAGGACAAGAAAGGTTGCTAAAAATGGTAGAGTTGGAAGAATTTCGTGAAAGAGCATACGAAAACTCCACCATTTATAAAGAGAAGGTGAAAAAGTGGCACGATGCCAAGATTAAAGAAAAGACATTTGCCCCCAGGGATAAGGTGCTAGTGTTTAATTCAAGATTGAAGTTGTTCCCGGGAAAGCTTAAGTCGAAATGGATGGGCCCATTTGAGGTGTTGGAGGTCATCGGAGGACATACATTGAAACTCAAAGGGCCAAATGATGAGTTTGTAGTTAATGGGCATCGGGTTAAACATTACCTATCTCCTTCTCAAAAGGAGATAGTGTATGTGGATACTCTTCACTCTTAAACTCATTTTGATTGGTAGTATAGTAGGATTTTCTTTTATTGTTGTTTTCATGTGTTGTTCGTGTTTTGGTGGTGTAGGTTTACACTCTAGTGGATGGAATGAAGAATGGATTACGAGAAGAGCTACGTTGGATGCGTCAAGGATAAGTTTCACTACTTTCACAAACTTAATTCTTTCCTCTATCAAGATTTAAGTTTGGGGGGATGCGTCATAGCGTAACTTGTATGTGTTTGTTGGTTGAATCCATTGGAGTGCATTTGTGTTTGTTAATTTGTTGTGTTCTTGTTGTTTTTGTTGATTATTTGTGGTTGTTGTTTGTTCTTTTTGTGATCTTGTTATTTGATTTTTCATGAGAGTATTGAGTTATGCTTTATTATTTATATTGGAGTTGAGCTTGAATCATATGCATATGTGCTTGGTGAAAGTATGGTAAGGTAAGAAATAGTGAGGAAATTTGGCTAAGTATGGAAGGGAAGGTGAAAGAAGCAAAGAAATTGGCTAAGTATGGAAAAGAAGAAAAATTTCCAGAGAGCTGGAATTTGGCAGAAAAACACGGACGGAAGCATAAAAACACGCTCGTGTTTTTATGAAGCTGAACCGAAAAAAAAATTGGGTCCAGGTAAGTCGAACCGGAAATTTGCAGAAAAACACGGGCATGTGCATAAAAACACGCCCGTGTTTTCATGCAAATTGCGGGCTCTCTGCCCTTTTCTTCCCCTTTCTTCTTTCTCCACTCATTCTTCCTCATTTCACTCCTCACACACACCCGTCTCCCTGCCCCCACTTCCCACCGCCTCCGGCCGCCGGAAAAACCACCGGAATTCTCTCTCCACTCTCTTCTCACTTATTAAGTGAAAATGGTAAGTATTTTTCCACTTCTCCCTAATTCCTTTGAAGTTAAATTTCTAGGGTTTATGTGTAAGACATGTTTGGATTTTCGATTCTGAATACTAATAAGCATGACAATGTAGAGAAGTTTTGTTATTTGAAACCTTGAATGTGAAATTAGGAAGGGATTGAGTTCTATTTGTATGAGGAAAGTTGTTGAAAGAGAAGAGGATTTTGAAATTTTGTGTAGTAAGAAGTGTTGAATGATGAAATTGATATAGTTGATGGATATTCTACATGTTTAGACCGTGTGATGAGAAATTTTGGGATGATTGTTCAAGAAATGTTTGAAAATTTGTACTTTGAAAATTCTTGCCCACTAAGTGTTTGTTGAAATGTCACTTAGAAATTTTTTTCAATTTTTGAGGTTTTAAGTGCTTAATTATGCATGTTCATGATTGTCATTAGTTGTGTAAGCTATTAAATACATGAGAAGTTGTGTTCATATGATTTAAGAAGCATGAGATGGCTTACAATGATCTAGAAAGAGACATGATTGGTGCATTGTTGAGTATGTCTGAATAAGAATTGAAAATTTTTCTAAAATAATTAAAGGTGCACATGTAGAATATTCAAGTGTGACTAATCAATACTTCTTACTTGAGATAACACTTCTTGATGATTATGTAGGATCATGATGAAAATGAGCAGTTGGACAATGTTGAAGAAGTGTTAACAAATGAAAAGTTTAGAGAAATTAATCATCAATTAAGGATTCTAAGATTGCATCAAGATAACTTTGGGGTAGATTTTGGAGAGGAATGGTGGGATATGTGCTTGAAATGGAACAAGTTGGCCCCCAAAGTCATTAAAACAAGGTATGCTAATCCAGAGGCAATGGAAGTGTTGGGAATTACTCGAGACATTGAGGGGATGTTTGAGAGAGTTGGAATGAGTGAGTTCTTAGGGAATAGGTCCGAAACCTATGTGGGACTAACATTGGAGTTCATGTGTTCACTCACAGTAAAAAATTTCCCAAGGACGTCTTTTCCACAAGAGATCACTTTTCAAATGATGAACGAAAAACTAAAGATGTAGACTCACGTTGTGAACGAATTCTTGGGATGCCCATTTCTTCAAAACGTCAAAGATTTTCAGGATAAAGGGAATTGGAAAAGACAAGATTTTTGGGGAATGTTGACTCTTCGAGAGGAGAAAGGTAAGCAACTGAAGTACAATTCCTCATTATCCAAAGCTTCAAGTATGAGAAATCCAGCCCTCCGCTATCTCGAAAAGATATTGTCGAATACCATTTTCGCTAAAGCAGAGGCAACCATTGGGGCACGCGAGTTGTATGTGATCAAATGCTTCCTCGAGGGTAAAGTGTTCAATGCTGCGGGATACTGGATCCCGAATGTTTTTAGGAATGCTAAGAGAAAGCACCCTCAAGTGATTGCGGAGGGAGGTTTGATTACATTGCTTGCTCGAGGGATAGGAAAAGACCTTTCTGGATTGATACCCTTGGATGGGCCCAATCTTGGGCTGGAAGAAATGAAGAAAATGAGAATTTTGGAAGAAATTGGTAATGATTGGGTGTTTGTACTCCGTCAAAAAGAGATATTTCCTGTACCAAATGTAGAATTGACAAAGATATATCCAACTAGGCAAAAGAAGAACATCACTCTACTTAGCAAAAGCCATACAGCTAAAGTGAATGAGTTCAAGGCTAGTCATCAGATTGAGTTGATGCATAGGGAAGTTCCTAGAGATGAGATGACTCGGGAGCCTGAGTTTGAGGAAGGTGATGAAGGAGCAGGACCTAGCACTGGAGCAGGAGGAGGAGGAATTACTAGAGAATAGTGGGGTGAATTGAGAGGAACAGTGGCTGAAATACAACGAGATCAACAATGGCTTGTGAGATAAGCTAGATACTCTAGAGAGCGTGGAGACAGGGTGGAGCACACGGTCAACAATATTGGGAGGAGTCAGGAGAATGTTGAGAGGATGATGACATACTTTTACAATCTACACAATCCTTCTGACCCTCAAGTTTTCCAACCATGGGCTCCATTCCAACCGCCTCAAGAACCACAGTTTCCGCCACACTACCCCCCATATCCCTCGGAAGATCCAAGCAACTCACCTTCTCCATGATTGGAGTTTTCTAATCTTCTCTACTTTTATTTTATCTTTTAATGAACTTTGATTGTGATGTTGCACTTGACTTAGTACTCTCTTGTTTGATTGTTTGGTTTTATTGTTAGATTGTTACATTCATAGTTGTTAGACTTGATGCTTATGTTTGATGATTTGGGATATTTGAACTTTGCTATGAATGTTTAATCTTTGTATTTGCTTTTTGTTGATGTGTTGTTGTTCTTTGTTTGTGTTTGATCGTCGGGGAGGGTAGATTTTATTTGGCTCTTTTATATTATTTTATGTCGTTCTCCCTTGAGCTTTGATATGTTTGTTTGCAATGGTGATTGAAAATTTTGTTAGGACATTTTACTCTAGGAAATTGAGATATAGGTTCTTAAATTGCGCAAGATAAAGATGGATAAAACTCAATAATATTCTAAGGCCATAAGCAAAAGCCTAGTGAGATTTGAGCCTCAAACCATGCATTTCATATGGTTTTGATTCCATTGATGAGAGGATTGATCATTAGAAGAGGAATTAGAATTTGCTTGTGAACTCCGCAAGTACGCCTTTTGATGAAGCACTGAGAAATGATTCTAGGCCATGTTTGATTTAACAAGTCACTAGCCAAATGAATTTTCTACCTTGAACATTTATCCCTTGTTAGCCAAAATTTGAGCCTTAAAGCCTATTTTATTGACGAGCACATTACAAGCCTAATAATCCTACTTGAGCCTATACATAAAACCTATGATGCGTGGAGATTATAGAAGAAGGTTAACAAAAGGTTGAGTATAAGAAATAAAAAGGAAGGAAAGCAAAACAAAAGTAAGCGCTAGTAAGTGAGAATGAATGGGAAAGAAAAAGAAAAAGGATGTAAAGTTGAAAACAAAAGAAAAGCGAGATTCTAAGAAAAATGCATCATTGATGATCAAGCTCTCATAAGAATTCAGCAAGAGATCTTAAGTTTTGAGGTACACATGGATAAGATAAAAAGTTCAATAAAGAGAAGATGGAGATTGAAAGAAGAAAACACATGAAGGCCTTCTCTATGATCATAATATGCATTAAAGTCACTTTTATCCATATTTACCTATCCTACCAAAGAGCCATCATTACATCCTGATTACAAGTCCTTTTTTATCTTTGTGTGACATTAAAAATGGCAAACAAGCATGAGTTCACTTGCAAACCTATGATGATTCGACTATGATCAATTGAATGAGGTATCACCCCTTTATATCACAAGAGTGAGTGTTATACACATCCGTGAGGATTATGGTTGAGGGATATAATTGTGTGGCTTCCTCTTCATCTTGAGCATTTTAAGTGCCACATGTGTTAATTTCTAGTTTAGTAAGGTTTTCTAACATGATTTGCGATCTCTAATTGCTTGTGGATATGTTGGAGCTCATGTTGTTTTGTTTTTTGTGTGTCTAGGTGAATGTTACTCCTTTGTTCTTTCATTTTCGTTGCTCGGGGACGAGCAACACTTTAAGTTTGGGGGGTTGATTGTCGTCTAATTCACCTAGATTTTGTGTTATTTTTATGTGTCTTTTGTTACCTTATTTCGTAATTTTTGCATCTTTTGTATATAGTATTTTTGGGAAAGTGATGATGATGATTTTCATGTCTTTGAATAGGTGATTTTGAAGATAAACGGTGATAAAAAGCATGAAGAAAGGAGAAAGTTGAAGAAAATAGAAAATTGGCCAAAATACATAAAAACACGCCCGTGTTTTTATGTAGTGCCCGTGTTTTCCTGCAAGTGCAAAAATATGCAGAACGCTGAAATTTTGCAAGAAAACACGGGCAGATGCAGGAAAACACGCCCGTGTTTTCTTGCACTTTGGCCAAAAGTCGTTTTTTCACCCTCATGCGATTTTCAGGTGTATTGGGGGTATAAATACCCCCAACATCAACTTTTGAAGCAGATTTTGGCAAGGGGAGGTCCCAAGAACACACCACACACACTATTCTCTACATTTTACACCTTCATTATCATCCATCCACCATCTCACCATCCATCAACTCCATTTTCTTCACTCTTTCATCACCAAGCTATTGAGGATAGAGGATTGAGATTTGGATCTTACAAGTGAAGGAAGATATTCAACCTACCTCAAGAAGGGAAGATATTTTACTTTTCATTTGTAATATTTTGACTTGTTTTGAAACAATGGATGTATGTAAGCATTTTATGGATGTTTTCATAATGTTTATTGTTGGCTAGACCTCTAGTGAGGCTAGCCACAAGATGGATTAGGGCTTTTTGGATTTGTTGGATTTTAATGGTATTTTGATATGATATATGGAATTTTTTACATGATTTATGATTCACTTTATTTGTATTATGATGTGTGTGATTGAAATCACTATTTATGATGTTAGGGTGGCCATTCCGATGTTGTAACTAGGGTTTTGATTGAATCATGTTATAGTATGGATAGTGTATGTTAGTATATGAAGTATGTGGTAGCATCTTTATATACTTAGAACATTCATGTGAGGACACTTAGTTAATGGATCTAAGCAGGTTATTAATTGAGTGAGAAGAACCAATCTTATAATCATAGTACTCTTGAGGGAATTGAGAGTAAGGGACAATCTTTTGTGCTTAAAAACTTGTAATGAGTTTAGATCCTAATTACCTTGGCCATAGGGATTAGGGGAACCTTTGTGATTGCTTCTAGTCCATTTATCATTGATAATTGTCATTTGAATCTAACAAGTTTATTTAATACCCTTAATCTTGAATGTGGTTAGCCTTGCTCCTCTTTAGAATATTCACCTTTCACTTCATTTTCATTCTTGGTTATTTGTCTCTTGCATCAATCTCATTTAGTTGTTATTTAGTTTACTTGCTACTTGAGTAGATAATTTGTCTTTTCGTTCTACAACTCACAAACCCGATCACTCCTATAAAGCATAGTTAAAAACGAATCCGGATACACCTCGGATTGAACTCTCCCTTTGATCGATATTTAAACTGGGTCAATAACTACACGATAAGGTACGCTTACCTTGCGCAATTATACCGAAATTGGCTTAAAGTTCAAAAGCCAACAATGAAATACAATTTAATGTGAATTGATAACATTGACTTGGCAACTGGACTATACCTTGCAGTTGAATGTTTATCTTGCGGGTATTCTACCTTTAGGAGAAGAACTCTTATTAGTCTCAAAGTTTACTAATATGTTGTCTAGATGACATACTGAGTTAAGTATTAAACGATTCCCCTCTCTATCAACTTAAACTGATAGAGAGGTGAATCATTTAATATCTTGATTAAGTATTAAACGATTCATTTCTCTATCAGTTTAAGATTTTACTAGATCGATGAGGTGATTATTTAAAACTAAGGACTTACCTACTAAAGGAATGAGAGATAAATCACAAGAAAAAAAATGGCTAAAGAGTAACAATATTCTAGCATCATCTAAGATGGAAGATAAAGAATTTGAAGAAAGTATTGTTGCTAGATATATAGGAATCAAAGTGCCCTAAAATTACTTATAACGGGTTTAAGAGTTAGGCTAGAACAACCAAAGTGGTTGAGGAGGTACCATATAAAGAAAGTGAAGTAGAAGAAAAAGTAGTGAAGTGAAGCAAGTCATAATTTGCTGATGTGTTAAGATAATGTTAAAGACTCAAGGATTGGTCTATGTTATACAAGAGAGTTGGCTGTAGGAGTTAAAGATGATAACCACCTTTAACCACAACAACTGCGATGAAAATCTATTTACATCAAATTGTCTATAAATAAGGGATGTAGAATCAAATTTAATTAAAGATTGAGAGATAGCTTCAAACTGGGATAAAATATTTTTTTGTCCTGTAAGTTTGGCCATGTACAATTTTTGTCCCAAAAAAGATAAGATTTGGACATTTGTCCCTTTAACTTTATAATTGCACCAATGTTGCCCAGTTTTCGCCGAAATTCTACATTTTTGCTGAAATTGATCACGTGCATGTCACGTGATCATCGGATTTGTCATTTTCCAGCGAGATAAAAAAAATTTTTGTCCCGTAAGTTTTATCATGTACTCCCTCCGTCCCAAAACAATTGACACATTTTTTTTGGGCACGGAGATTAAGGAGTATAATAATTTAATGTAAAGTGAAGTGAGAGAAATAATATTTAATGTGTAGTGGGTAGTTGTATTAGTGGTGAGTGTGATGTGTGTGTGGGTCCATGTAAATAAATAAATTGGTTTCGTGTGGGTCCCATATCCTTAAAAAGGAAATATGTCAATTGTTGTGGGACAACCCAAAAAGGAAAGTGTGTCAATATCTTTGGGACGGAGGGAGTACAATTTTTGCCCCAAAAAATATAAAATTTTGGCACTTATCCCATTATCTTTATAATTGGCCAATTTTACCCTATTTTTCCAGGAATTTGATATTTTCATCGGAATCGATCACGTACATGTCACGTTATCATCGGATTTGATATTTTTTGGTGAATTTGGTGATCTGGTGATACAGTGGCATTCCCGTCAATAATAATAATATTTTATTGATAATTTAATTAAAAAAATACCCTCAATCGATGAACTCAGTTCTCACGTGCCCTCCACGTGCTTCCACTATTTTCGTAAACTCTCTCTTCTTATCAATCATGGGATCCTCCGTGTACCCTCTCACCTCTATGTGCGGCAGCTGTTGGATCTTCCTCTCAGGGGGCCTACCCCCAATGAACAGATCACAATATACATTGCCTCGATCTGCATTCTCTTGCAATGCGAGCAACCACAGGATATCAGAGCCATACAGAGGGAGGATATATAGAGTCGTTGGTGTTTTTAGCTCTGATTCAATCCTTCGCACCCCACCGAAGAACGACTAGTTCATTATCAGTCTCGCGGTTCTAATTGGTTGGAGATCGATATCCAGTGTGCGCATCCCCACGTGATAGACCATGATGCCGCCAGCGCTGCTTTCCATTATGAAAATCCTAGAGAAGTTGGTGAATTATTTCGATCCAAGGGTTGGCGTCGTGGCCGGCTAGTGCTTGGGTTTTACCCACTACACTGCGTCCATGAGGTCGTCGTACACCTCCGAAAGATGATTCTCTTATGTTAGGTGTTACTCGACAGAAGCGATGAGGGAAGGAATGTGAGCAACCATACGATTGCATGACTCAAGGAAGAATATAGCGATGGCGCTCAAGAACACAAATCCTTCATCGTGGAAGTAGATGATGAGGGAGAGCTTGGCGACGGGAGCGAAAGATTCGACGGCTGCTGCCCATGGTGGTGAGAAGGTACACGGGGATCCTCTAATTGACATGAAGATTAAGTTTTCAAAGATGGAGAAAACACGTTGAGGGCACGTGAGAATTGAGTGCATCGATGGAGGGTATTTTTTAATTAAATTATTATTAAAATATTATTATTGTTGTTGATGTGGATGCCACTGTATCGCCATGTCAGTAAATTCACCAAAAAATGCCAAATCCGATAATCACGTGACATGCAGGGATCGATTTTGGTGAAAATATCAAATTCCAGAAAAACAGGACAATATTGGTGCAATTATAAAGATATTGGGACAAATGTTCAAATCTTATCTTTTTGGGGGCAAAAATAGTACATGGCAAAATTTACGGGGCAAAAAAATATTTTATCCCGCCGAAAAAATGCCAAATCCGATGATCACGTGACATGCACGTGATCAATTCCGATGAAAATGTCGAATTTCAGTGAAAACGGGACAACATTGGTGCAATTATAAAGTTAATAAGGCAAATGCCCAAATCTTATCTTTTTTGGGGCAAAAATTGTACATGGCCAAACTTATGGGGAAAAAAAATATTTTATCCCGCTTCAAACATTTGTACCTTAGAGATTCTGTTCTATCCTATTTATACCATTGAGGAGAAAACTTGAAAACTTCTATTCGGTTGGGATTCATAGCAATCGGGATGATTGTTATGGTTTGGTAGATAGATTCTTTTGTATTTGATCACGTCTTTCATGACTGATTGTATTTTAGACTTTACTTTGGGAAATGTGTTGTCCGATAATTTTAATAAACACATCAGCGCGATGACGTATCTTTTGCCTGGAAGGCGCTATTAGTGAAAAATTTCAATATAAAGTTTTGAATCTCTGGTCTTAATTATCTCTCCTTTCCATTGTGTGTTGTTATGGATTATGTTAAGACATTTTCTGTAACATTAAACTCGGTTCCGTTTTCTCAAAATTGACACACTCATACCCTTACAAGTGGCATCAAAGTTTGTTCTATCCTATTTGTACTGTAATAGGAAAAAAGTTGGGAAACTTATTCTTCGGTTGGGTGCTTGTAATAATCGGGATGATTGTTATAGTCAGGTAGATTTGCTCTTTAGATTTTTATCACATTTATAAAGAGTGATTGTTTCTTTTGACTTCTCTTGTTGTGTAATTATTTTCATAAACACATAGTAGTGATGAGTATTTTGCCATGAAGGCACCTCTAGTGAAACATCTAGTAGAAAGTTTTGAAGGTGCTGTGTTAATCTCCCAGTTTATGTATTTTGATGTGCTTGTTATCATCATTATTACAACATCTCTCCTAACACTGTTTTCAAAGTTATGGATTCTTCAAACTACACACTAGGTCTTACAAGTGATATCAGAGCAACTAATGATTTTTGTTTATCATTTGAAAACAAAATTTTTTCTCCAACAACTTTGAAAAGCATGAGCTGACATCTTATGTTATCGAAATTTTATTTTCTCGAGATAGATCACAATAATTGTTTGAGTTGTCTTAAAAGCATACAATTATAAAGTCCTAAACAAATTTTGGATAGAATTATGCTCATCAAGCATGTTCGAATCTAAATGATATATCAATGTGAGTAATTAATTAATTACATTGATAAGATATGCTCATCAAGCATGTTCGAATTTTAAGATGCGTGTTGATTCAAAAAATAATTAAATTACTTAATTACAATAATAAATTTAAGTCTCATGTGGTTGAATGTTATATAATTACCATTGTTCACAAAAGCTTTACAAGAAATTTAGAAACAATATTATTTTTAATTCTAAAACATGGAGCCTATAAAAGCTTTAGAGGAGATCAAAGCACATACTTTGGTGGAAGTTTAAAAAAGGGAGGATTGAAAAATGATGTTGGCTTCTTTTGGAGTGAAAACCCTATTTCTTATTTGGCATAGGTTGCTACGGTTAGATTGTTTTTTATTTTTGGGACACTTTAATGATTTGTATTTGTTTGTTTATATTTTGGGGTAAATCTCATACCCAACATTAATAAAATTTCTATTTTTAAAAAAAAAAACCATTGTTCACGATACTTTTTGAACAATGTTATATAAATACCAATAGAACAAATGAATTTATTCAAATAAAAAATGGCAAGTCTAGTATTTACGTGAATAAAAAGTGATAATTTCATTAATGAAAAGTGATACTCAATTAATAAAAAGTGTTAACGATGTAGTGAACTGTTTCATTAACAATTTATAGTATAAATAAGTGATAATATTTTATAGCAAAAGTGATAAAGATCACTTTTTATCAGTCCCACATAAAGTCTTACGTGAGACGGTCATACACAAATCTTTGAAAAAAAAAATTTACAACAATTATATTAAGAGATGATAAATAATAAAATCCTAATCAAACCAATTAATAGTCCCAAAATCCTTAGCTGCTCCTTGAGGAATATCTTCTATGACCTTTTCTTGTCCCTTGGGGTAATAAATTCCTGTACGATCATCCCGGACCCACCAACCACCAGTCTCGTCGGTGTTTGCTCTGGCAACAGCGGCGGCAGCCACTCCCTTGTGATTCATCTCCTCTCCATTCAATTTCGCAGTATCTGAAGAACCACTTTTTCTATGGTATGCTTTCCTTAACATTGGCCTGTAGTCTCAAAATATCATTTAATTTTTTACGAGGAAAAAAAAATATTAGGATTTTTATAAATTAGTCAAGTCGAATTAATCAAGGGTAGTTCTTGCTTGAGACCGTCTCATGTGAGATCATTTTATATTTTTTAAGATAGTTATCACTTTCGCTATAAAATCTTATCACTTTCGTTATAAATTGTTATCACTTTTCATTTACACTATAAATTGTTCATGGAATAACGTTATCACTTTTGATTGATTTAGTATCACTTTTTATTATACAAATTATCACTTTCTGGCCGTCTCACTTAAGCCCCTTACATGAGACGATCTTTGCCATTGAACAAACACTTTTTGTGCAATTAAAACTGTTACAACGGGCAGGTGGAGCGGCCTCGCCCACAACATGCCTCAGCCCACGTTTTGATGGGCTAAGACGAGCGGGCCCAAGATGGGCTGTGGGGAAATATGCTAAAGCTAACCAATGTAACCCATCTTATGGTGGGTTGCGGGCACGGTGGGCCAACCAACTTTTTTATTTATTTTTTTAATTGTAATTTAGTTTTAAGTTTAGAGTGTGGTTTGGTGCAACCAGTCTCATTTGATTGGTGTGGTCCCCATTATTTTTAATTAATTTTTTCTTCTTTATTAATGTTATTTTTATTGGAGTATTTTTTAAATTTATTATACTTAAATGACTATTATATTCTACACCCTAATAATAAAATTACAATTTTACCCTAAACTCTAGGGGTGAATATACCCTAAAGCATAAGGGTGAAATTACAATTATACCCTAAACCCTATATTGAGTAAAATATTCCCTAAACTAAAAGGGTGAAATTACAATTATACCTTAAAATCTAAAGGTGAAATATACCTTAAACCACAATAGTGAAATTACAATTATACCCTAAACACTAAATCTTAGAGTGAAATATACCCTAAATAAAAGGATGGAATTATAATTATATTCCTAAAATTAAATTTAAAAAAAAAAAACAAACAAACAGCAATAGGGTGTTAAGCGGAAACCGTAAACGAAATTGGGTGGGGCCTAACGGTTCAACGAATTCCAAAAAATAAGTAAGGCCTATACTAGTGATTATCTTAATTTTATTATTAATATTATTAGAAAGACTTGTGTACAATCTCCAATTGATATAATTCCCGTCACAATCTTCACCTTCAGTGTTTGTTTTTCTTTTTTTTTTTTAATTTTAGGGATATAATTGCAATTTTACCCTTGTGGTTTAGGGTATAATTTATCTCTAGGGTTTAGGGTATAATTGTAATTTTACCCTTGTGGTTTAGGGTATAATTTATCCCCTGGGGTTTAGGGTATAATTGTAATTTTACCCTTGTGGTTTATTGTATAATTTATCCCTAGGGTTTAGGGTATAATTATAATTTTACCCTTGTGGTTTAGGGTATAATTTATCCCTAGGGTTTAGGGTATAATTGTAATTTTACCCTTGTGGTTTAGGTATAATTTATCCCTAAGATTTAGGGTTTAGGGTATAATAGTCGTTTAAATAAAATAAATTTAAAAATAAAATAAAAACAACATTAATGAATGAGCAGAAATTAATTAAGAAGGATGAGACCAAGGTTGTAACAATTCAATTATTACAACTGATTGTACCCTAATCCCCCTCATATTATTATAACAATTGAGATTGATGTTGATGCTTTGTGAGAGGAAGAGAGGGGAATGTGCTGCTATCATCGTATGTGAGAGAGGCGCAAGAATGACACTATTACCACCGAGGTTTTTTTTAGGGCATCAAATTGAAGACAAAAAAGATGTAAAATTATTATAATATTCCCACATTTTTTTTAAACCCTAACTCATTCAATACATTAAGAAAAACACAATTTTCTTTGCACACCCATCAAGAATTACACCTAAAACACACACTAAAAATAAACATTCATGAAAAAAATCACATAAATACACCAAAAACACACACTAATCGCACACACCACACGCATTGCAGGAAAAATATAATGTGAGAAAGAAGTTTGGATTTTGAATGGGGTGTTCAATATTTTAATTTGCCAATGATAGATGTATCCTGTAAATTGACAAGAAGTCTCCCTTGTGCCTATTAAAATAACAATAGATTGTTATGTGATTTATTAGAGATTACCGCTTGAATATGGATGGATGTATGAATTTCTCATTCTTACATTCGTTTAGAGTTAGCAACGATATATTTTTTATCAATTACCTAATTCTTCCACATTATAATGTTTTGGGTGTGAAATTCAAGTTTTCTTCTCTTCTCATTCTTTTTTTTTTTTACAGTGGGTGAGGTGTGTGTGTTTTTTGTGTATTATTGTGTGTTTTTTGTGAAGTGTACGTATTTTAATGTGTTTAGGTGTAATATTTGGTGGTTGTGCAAAAAAATTTGTGTTTTTTCTTAACGTATTGAATTAGTTAGGGTTTAAAAAAAAGGTGGTAATATATTATAATTTTACATCATGTTTTACTTCAATTCGAGTGCCATAAGCAAAATTTCGAGTGACAATAATGTCGCCCTTTGTAATATTGTCTCAAATATTGAATTTTAAAGTCAATATCTATTTAAGTTTAAATTAAGCTAGTCCATGATCGTTTGTCATTCTGTTATTTTATATATCGTGTATAAATTGTAAATTTTATATATATATATATATATATATATATATATATATATATATTGGTATGCTAGCTCGCTCCAATCCACCATTAAATGGACTCATAAACATTAAGCCCAGCCCATCTTTTTTTAATACTATGGTGGATTGGCCCAACAGGCAAAACCCATTTTGATGGATATGTGCAATCGCTTGTCCTATACAATTAGGGTAACTCTTAGAACAAGTATTTGTCCTTTTTTATATTTAACATTAATTTTTATGATATAACGGTAATTTCACCCTTTTAATTCATGATATATTTTGTTCGTGTGGTTTATGATGAATTTTACCCTTATGGTTCATTTCCTATTTTATGCATATGGTTTAATATTCTTAGGATATGATTGTAATTTCACCTTCATTATTTACTCCTCTCGTCCAATAAAACCTTTTCACATTTTCTTTATTTATTTGTCTCACAAAACCTTTTACACCCCAAAAAAGAAAAAATTACTTTATCTAACAATCTCAAAAATTACTTTAATTTTAAATTTGTCACTCATTTTTCACACGCATATCATTACTTTATATTTTTTATTTATTACCTTGAAATACTGCAACACCCTCCAAAGTTAATAAAGTTGGTCAAAAATGCAACTTTTCTTAAACAATGTGGAATAATAAACGTGAAAAGTATTATGGAACGGAAGAAGCATAATGTATTTTACTCTTGTGGTTGATGATTTATTTACCCCAATAGTTCATGGTCTATTATATCTTTGTTTTTTTATTACTTATCTTTAAGTTTTAATCTTAAATCCTATAATATAATTATTTTTTCAATTATAATTAAAAATAAAAAATAAATAGGGATAGATTTAAAAAATTTTGGTGTAAGCTTTATGTGGTTTAAAAACAAGAAAAACTAATATTGTTTTTATGTACGTATATAGTGATGATTTAAAAATTTTAAGTGTAAGTTTTAATAACCAAAAAAAACGTGCCTAATTGATAAAAGTAATACTCCCCTAGTATTTGTATTTCACGTATTTTTGTGCGTGTTGCTTAAATACTTTTTTTATGTATAAAGTAAGAGATAGATGTATTTTAATTACTTTAATAAAAAAAATGTGTAAAAAGTGAATATTATGTTAGAAAATGTGTAAAAAAATAGGTATTAGTATAATGTATTTTTTATTATTTTTAGTAAAAGTAAAGTTTGAAATACTTTAAGGAACAGATTAAAAAGAAAAGTGTGAAATACAATGGTGATCATTGGAAAACTTCTTCATTCTCAAGGTAAGGTATACTCATATTTTGCTGGTTTATTTCCATGTATATATTTTACTCCACAATTAAAAAAAAAAGTTCATACGCAATTACCAATATAACTATTGCACATTAAAATATTATATTTTTTAATCACTATATATATTAAAATACTATTATATCTATTAATCTTCGTGTAAAAAAAATAAAATTATATTTTAACTCAAAGACGGTGATAGCATATTCTATAGAAAAGAAAAAATGATAGTAAATTATTACACTTAATTTAAGTTTTTAATTAGGAAGCATATTTCAGACATCAACTTACTTGAAATACATAGAGTTGATGGTTTGAGCGCCTCTACAAGTACCAGCTGCAGCAGATGCCATAGTATATGTGTATGAACAATTTTGTGAAGCAATATGCCCTAAATTTATAGTGCAATATAAATGGATAACTTAGTTCCCCAAGAAACACAAAATGAATAAATGTAGATGATGATCGGATACAGATAGAATGCTTATTTTTTTATTTTTGGATTTGATTTCGTCCACATCCATTTCCATACTGCTACGACATCAATTGTACAAGACAAACTGTTTAAAAAGGTATGGGCTGAGATATGTCCTCCCCTAGTTGCAACTTTTTATTTTTATTTTTATGTTTATTTTTTTGAGGTGAGAAAACTTCAATTTAAAATATATATATAAGTATTCATTCGAAGTTAGATTTCTAACTGATTAGGTTATTACATCACAATATAAGCAACTCTTACGTTATAGTACATGCTATGAATTCACATTATTCTCTGAAAATGGTTAGGATGTAGTATTATACAACTTTTTGATGAAGTGAGTGAAATGAAGGATGAGGAGAGGTTATATAACATGATTAAATTGATATAAAAGAACAAAGTTCTATAAGTAAAGACTTTTTTAGAATTGCCCATGTCTCTTTAATTATCACAACTTTTGGTAATTTATATATATATATATATAATCATTTTCAAAAAAAAAATCCATAATTTACGACTCAAAAGAACTTATCCCTAATCTCTAAAGGAATTTTATTTTATTTTTTCCTAATGTGGTGGCGTCTCCTAACCGTTTCATGACTGACGTTTAGTTTTCTCTTTTGTTTTTTAAATTTTTTTCACGTATAAATTATTCTTAATCTAAGGTGTGTAAATTAAAAACCATTACACCAGTAACCGTACAATGATAATGATATTGCCAGTAAAATTAATACTAGTATATACTTGAAAATGAGCATATTAATTCTGGCTTGCAACAGCTAGTAGTACACTACCAACTGTTGGCATTAAATATATTTTTTTGATATAGCAGTTAAGCTAGTGATCACTGATCAGTTGTAATGGGGTTCAAAAACTTGCTTCTTCTGTGCTGGGTCTTCTCAAAAAATATCGCAAACTATTTGCAAGAACCTGCCACATTTTATGAAAACCATTAATCGGGATCCGAATTTACGCCTGATGGACAGCATAGAAGCATATATACCTGCTGAAGTGGCTTGATGATGGCTTTACCCTTGTAACTTACATGAAATTTGGCCTTGGCAAGCAATCCCTGATGAGCAAAAGTAACGTATACCAACAGTGATATTAAGCTTGTATGCATGCAACTATGATAAAACTAATCAACTAATTAGAATGTCATGATGTAGTAGTCTGCGAAACAAAGCTTAACCTCGGTATCAAACTCTCCGGATTCAACAGCAATATTAATGTCTGTTATGATCTTCACAAGATCCACCAGCATTCCTGGGCGATCAGCCGTTTCTACATAGAGCAAGCTGCAACAATGTAAATGATGTTTCAAGTTTCGGGCCCCTTAACAAGCCATTAGTGTTCAAAAAGTTGGACCCAAATTAAGAAAAACGAGCTTTTACCTTCGCTCAGGACTATCATCATAGACATGGATATGTGTTGCTATATCCACATCGACCTACATTTAATGTATTAATCACACATAAGTAGATAACACTAAGTAAATCAGTAACCAAATTCATCTTCTTCTTTTTAGATTCATCACCATTGGGAAGTAATTAGAAGTTTTAGCTGTATTCCTGCTAAGACATGACATTTACCACTTACCAATAATGCTTACGAAATGTTTGGTAAAAATTGTCCACTTGTTCTATTACAGTTCTTGTTTGGCAAAGGGTTAGAAGCGGGATTGAAGACCATTCCCAGTAAACCAAGAGTTATTAAAATTTTAATCATGAGGAACAATCGCATGCAATTTCGTTTAAATCATAACCTTGACCTTTAGATTATATTTTCCCTCTTATCCCCATTTTCTTCCCCAAATCCCTAATTATGATAAGCACGTGTTAGTAGATATTTGTAATTATAATATATTTATTTTAAAGTATTGTGCATGTATTGTTCCAATAATAGAGAGATCATAAGTAAATTTAATATGTAAATATGCTTATACGTTACAACTTACAAATATTTTAACCTATGATATATAATTAATACCAATACACATCAGGCACACATGTCAATCATATTATCAAGTATAATGGTAGGTAGACCTCTCCAAGTGATTCCCCTTTGATCTAGACTGACTTTATGGTAATTCAAAGAATGATTAGGTCTGGTAGTCATATATACCTGTATTATCTCTAACCAATACACCTACGGTTTGAATTGAAGGATTTAAAGAAGGTTTTCCAAAACTACTTGACTTAACAGTGACATTCGAATTCAACCCATACCCCCCAAAAATTAGTTCAAAATGAGAGTATGGAATTCAAAGTCAATCTAAACAAACACCAAGGCACACTAATCACACACTTCTCCACCTGTTTATGTGTAACAGCTGATGTAACATCAAACATTAAGCATGTGTGCATGATGAACGGTTGCAGAGAGAGAGTAGCTATGGATGGAAAAATAATTACCATTTCACTTGGCGGCGTCGCTCCAAATGCAGCACCCATAGCCAACTGAGCACTTGATTCCTGAAAATTAAGCTCAAGAGGTTATGGCTCAAATAGGTCATCAAAAGAGGTCACTAGCCTTCACGTATTTGAGAACTTAGATGTGAATAATACCGGATGAAACTCGAGCAGGTTGTTGATGATTGTCAAACGGATTGCTTCAAGCAACTCTGGTTCATCAACCTTCCTTCCTGTTGAACTGAAACCCGAAAAAAAAGGGTAATTATAGAATCAGCTTAACATGGCTGACACTTTTACACAACAGCTGGATTTGGAAACAGAAGTTCTAGAATCACATAATATTTCTCCTCAAGTTTGTAGGCATAGCAACAATAGTTTTGAATTATCCAAGTCCTGTAACGACGTGTTGCACGGATCGCATGAATGTAATTGTTAAACATAATGCTGAGACAATTTTCTTTGAGTTTAGATGATATGTCACCAGCCCAAAATTTTTGCACCCAAATTACAGGAAGGTTTAAGAAAATCAAAATAAATTACGAGATAGAAAGTATGTTAGATTTTACACTCGTGCAATAAAAATGCATCCAAGGAGGTTGATTGATGAAGCTCTTTTTGACATTTCTCAAAATAGTCTTTAGTAATATGACCATAAATCAAACAAAACGACAAAACCAGCCGAAAAGGTGAAGTTAAGCATTAACTTACGCTTTAGTGATAGTGAACTTGTTGTGTTTGCCAGAAGAATCCAGATATACGTTCGCCTTGACGACATTTAGCCCTAGACTTTTCAGCGCGTTCATCTGAAAGTACATTTATGAGCAATCATTGCATGGACACAAAATCTGTTAATTAAGTTCATGCATATAATTTAATATTATCATATATATTCAGAATCTTTCACTAAGTATTGAATATGGTGCAGATATATATATTGATCACACACACACACACACATATTAAGAAACTAGACTTTAGTCAATTAAAAATCCAAAGTAAATGTGTCATACTGTGTCAAGGAGAGCCCCGAGGCGATCACCAAAGGTGATTTCAACAATAGTGGCATCTGGATCTGAATCTTGATCTATTATCACAACGGGGGTGGGAATTACATCAGTCTCCTGAGAACTTCCATCCTGTTCCAAAAATTCCAGTCATCAGTTTGGGAATTCGAATATAAAAGCACACAAAATTTAGAATAATCAAATGACATTTGATACCTCTAAAGCAGTAGATGGTGATGCTTTTGGTAAAAATGTAGTCATGCGATATAACGAACTGAAATAAAATCAGAGGAACACATAAGCGTCAGTTGAGCATCGTATACATGGATTACAGAACCAAACAACGTAAAACAAATTAGCAACTCCTAATTTTTTCAAGGAAAAAAAAGAATACATACAATAAAAGTAAACAATTGCTCTTGTCTGGTTGTAGAGACACCATCACAAGATCTTAAGATTTCGACACAACTTTACTAATATAGAAAATGCTGACAAAAATAGAAGAGCAACATGAGCTAATGATCAGAGCTGACTAGCTAGCTACAAAGGCAATGCAAAATTCTTATTGGGTTTAGCAGCAGCACAACCCCCCCCCCCCCCCCCTCTCTCTCTCTCTCTCTCACACACACACACACCCCACACAACTCACCCAATTTTCACCATAAGTAGCAATATCATTAAAAGCCCACTGGTTTGGATTATGAGGCTTGAACTAAATCAATTCACGATTGCTTTTAGCTGAAAAAACGTAAACTGCATTCTAATTGGAAGTTTAAAATATTTCACCAGCTTGTAGAAACATTAGCTCCAGCAGATATATAAACCTAATAATTGATGAAATCCGATCAATTACAATAGAAAGAGAGATGAAGCTCATCACGGCATGGTTAAGAACGATGGAAGTGAACTCAAATTTTCGAGGGGTTTCACAAATCTAAACAATTCATACAGAAAAATCATACAGCAACATCAGAAAGCAAACACTGAACATGTATACAATTAAAAATAAACATCTACCTTCTCTTGGGATTAATGCATGATAGCTGAAAGGGATCCAATCCCAAAGAGCAGATAGCAGCCCTGGAATTAGGTTGCTTCTCCATTGCCTTCAAGCTGCTGTAGAGTCCAAAATTACCCACAATCGAAGCCATAGCAACAGCCATTCTCTGCACTGGATTGATATTCACAAAGAATCTGCTTCTATACACAGCTAAAAGTTGCTCAAAAGCTGATTAATGCAAGATGGAAGAGAAGGGGAGGAAGAAAAGGGGAGAAATCAAGAGGGTGAGGTAGTAGAGGAGGAGGATAGGGATTGAAGAAATGTTATAGTTGTGGCTAATGTTACAGTTCTAGTAGTATCCGCCATTACTCATGAAACAACTCTCAACCTCTATATATATAGTGTGCTGTGCTGTTCTCCAGATATTTATTTCTCCATTATTATATACTGTATAATATAAATAATTAATATTGCCATTCTCACAAAAAAAGATAAAGAACTTATGGGCATCTTTTCTTTTATTTTCTTTTAGCATATGCGAAAGAAATTTTGGCCGCACAAAATTAATCTACCTATTATCCATCCACGTTTTGTTTTGAGCTTATGCGTAGTTGTAGAAATCATTGTATAAATACTTATACGTAGCAGTTGGAAAATGGAGTTTCCATTTTTCTCTTGGGTGCATATTTGGCTGCTAAATGGAGAAAAACACGTAGCTGTAAAATTCAGCTGCTATACAATGATAGCTGCATTCTCTATTTTTTATTTTTTTTTTCTTAAATAATATGTACTTCATTCGTCTCGTTATAATAATTATATTTATTGTTTATACTGAATTAAGGAATATATTATTTAATGTGTATTGGAGTGAAAGAAATAATATTTTAATATATAATAAATTTTCTTTTTCGTATACGTGTCACTCATTTAATGCGTATAATAGGAGATGTAACAATAAGTGTAACTAAACATATAAGATTCATGACGTATTACTGGGTTATGATGGTAAGTTTGGTGAAACTGTTTTTTCCACTTCCACTGTAATACCAATGGTAACCAAATCTGAATATCACCAATTCTAATTCCGATTTGAACCGCCTATCTATGTCCGTATGAGTTATATTGACGTAGAAGTATGGGTATTTCATGCAGTTATATAATGTATATTTATGATTATATTTACTAATTTATGAGGATAACTACGAACACATAAAGCTTTGTGCAAAGATGTGACATAAATATAAAAAGTTAAAATATCATATTCGAAATTGAATTTTATGCCCACCTTTAAAATATACTTTCAGTCTTAAATTTATCTTCATATTTATTGTTTGTAAAGATATTAATATAAGAGAATTTAAAAACTAGCCAATTTTTAGATTTCAAAATCTTAACGACGGTATTTTTTGAACTTTAATGCTTATTTCCTTATACTCGTGTCGATTGTCAAGTCGGTGACTTTATCGGTTGACATGCCAGTGGCCCAGTATGCACAACTTTAAGAATATTTTGGCCCTTTTAAGTACCATATGGGTAATTTTGATAAAAAGTTGTTGTGGCGGTAATGATTTTTGACATATCTATTCTAGACATTTTTCTATATTGGCACTATTTTAATAAAAGTCACTTTTAAACTTACTTTTGAGGGTAGTTTGATATTTTTGAATAATAAATAAATGATAAAGTATGTTATGTGTATTAAATAGGTGATGACAAATTTAAAATTAAAGTGTATTAGAGAGATATTTATTAAATTTTTTTCTATGAAAGTGTAAAGTTAAAGTTGGGAAGAAACATAACAGAAAGTGTAAAGTTGAAGTTGGGATAGAGGGAGTATATATTTATTAACAAAAATATATAGAGTAAAAAATACTTATATAGTTTATTAACAAATTTTTATATTTTAATAAATTTTCTGTAGTTTTTTAAGTAATACTTTCTTTCTCCCGCAAAGAATGTTATGTTTACTACTAGAGAGATGAAGGAATAATATACTTTAATGTGTAGCAGGTTGAAAGGATTGGGAAAAAATACCGAAAACTCGGTATATCGAATTTGTCATATCGAAATTTATCGAAAAATACCGAATTTTAAGTATACCAAAATTTTCGGTACGGAATGGTTGCCGTATCGAAAATTTCGATATGGTATCGATAACATATTTTAAAATTTTTGATATTCGGTATCGGTATACTGCACCGAAAATATCGAAAAATTTTATATTTATTTTTTAAGAATTTAATTATATATTATAGTATATTTTTTAGTAAATTTCTTATTATTAAAGTTTATATATCTAATTTTAAAAAACAAATTACCTATGTATTGAGTTTAAAATTCTATTTAAATACAATTTTATCTTATAATGGAATATAAATTTTATTATTAAATTATAGTATATGTGTAATTATGCATCACATTTATTTATAAATATATTTTTATTAAATATAAAAATAAACTCTAATACTTATGATTAAAGATATGTTACACTTAATATTAAAATATATAAAAATAAATAAATAAATTTATATAAATATTTTTAATAAATTAGAAGTTGATATAAATATAATCTAAATAATTATAATGTCCATTGATTGTAATATAAAATATGTTAGAATATTTTATTTTATCGTATTTTAATTTATTATTTTAATTAAAATTAACTCTTTTTTTGGTATATTGATTTTTTCGGCATTCCGATTTTTCGATATGAAATGATATGTCAAATTTTCGGTATAAATCATTATTTATCGAAAAATCGGTACGGATAAATATCGGTACGATATCGGTATAGAATTAAATTTTACTAAAATTTTGATATATCGAAAATCGGTATACCGAAATTTCGGTATCAATATCGATATAGAAAATTCATACCAAATTTTTCGGTACGGTATCGATACAGTATCGATATTTTAGGTATATCGATTTTACTCATCCCTAGTTGAAATATATAATATTTTAATGTATAATTGATATATATATATTAATATTGTGTGTGAATCTCATTTATAAAAAGAAAAATGTCACAATATTTATTGGATAACTTATTTAATAAAATTAGCAATATTCAAGCAACAGATGGAGTATTAATGGAAAAACACATTGCATGGAAATTAACCAAGTGCATAAATATCTACTCATAGCTAAAAATAAATGGTCAATAAATTAAAATATCGACTCATAACTTCAAAATTATTTTTTAATTTTAAAATTATCACAATTTTTTAACTTACCCAACTTACTTTATAATTTATTTATTTCATTCGTCCATGAATAACGTCATTTACTTTTTGTATGAAAATTAAGGAATACTCCATCAGTCTCATCCTAATGGTTACATATTTTCATTTTGGGCGTCCCACCCTAATGGTTACATTTCTTTTTTTAGCATATGAGACCCACACAAATTAATTACTTCTCTCTCCATGGGCCCACACATCCCACTAATACACATACCCACTTTACATTAAATATTATTTCTTTCACCTCAATACACATTAAAATAATATATTCATTAATCCCCGTGCAAAAAGCAAACGTAATCATAAGGACGGGACGGAGGGAGTATTGTTTTTTAATGTATAATTGATAATTATATTAGTATTGTATGTCCATGAAAATATATTTATTATTTTGTGTGTGTCTTACCTACTAAAAAGGAAAATATAACAATATTCATGGAAGATAGAGTCTCTTGTGAGCTGTTGCTTATGTGTAACGTGTTAAAGTCTACTTAATGATTGTTAAAGTATGTTTTTTTATTATGATGAACGATGCATTAAAATATAATTTTGGATTATTATAATATGATTCATTATTAACATACTTTATTACAAACAAAAATATTACTTTACCAACATAATATGTATATATATTTTAATAATTAATCGCCTCATCTCACACAAATCCATTTCTTAATAGGTGTTCCTTCGTCAAGGAAGAACAGTATTTATTTTAAATATATCAGACTACTGGTAGAAATAAGAAGACAAATTTTCTTTAAATCTATATTTATATTAACTGAATTTCATTATGAATTTTATCGTGTAATGGCTATATATATATATATATATATATATATATATATATATATATATATATATATATATATATATATATATATATATATATATATATATATATCATTTATTATATTTTTTAAAAAGATATCTTTTTATTTATTTATTTCGAAACGCAATTACGCATGTGACCCCGGATTATTTTCTCATATGCCCCTATGTACGTGACCATATGTTACACTATACTCCCTCCGTCCCAACAAGTATTTCACGTATTGGTGTGCGAGGAGTTTAAAAAAATTTTGTATTTTTATGTAGAGTATAAAGTAAGAAAGAGAATATATATTTTAGTTGATTTAATGAAAAAGAAGTGTAAAGTTGTTGGGAGGTGTGTAAAGTTGTTGAGAGATGTGAAAAAGTAAGTATTATATTGGGATGTGTGTAAAAAGTGAGTATTGTTATAATATATTTTTTACCAAATTTAGTAAAAGTAAAGCGTGAAATACTTTGAGGGACGGATGAAAAAAGAAAGTGTGAAAAATGACGGAGGGAATATACAACTTTACAAGACATTTCATGCAATATATGTGCAACTTTGTAAACAATTATAGATGCCACCATTCATATTTTATTATTAAATAATAAATAGGAATTAAAAAGTTAAAAAAAAATGCCATTTTTTTATTATTATATTGATTTTTTTTTTTAAAATCAACAATCAAATAGACCATTTTTTCACCATTTCTAAAGTATAATAACAACAATTTGCAATAGTTTATAGACGTACGTTGCACGTTGCTTAATAATTTGTTTGTGTTTTTTTTCTAATTTTTTTTATTCCAAAATCTTAATTTTTAAGATTTATATCCGTTTATCATAACTAAATATCAAAAGTCATAAATCACTTTAGGACTTATATTGGACCAATTTCAGTTTTCATCTACATCAAAATAATCCAAGCTACCTGGTTAATAAAAAAATCTCTTTCACATCAAAAGTATACGACACTTGGATCTGATAAAGTTCAATCTGAATTTTTAAGTTTGATGCAAACTATTTTTCTACAAAAAAAGTAATTATATACACCATAGTTCGCCACTTTTCATTAAAATTCTTCCATCAGTATTGCTGAAGTAAAGTTTGGAGAACAAGAATCGCAAATCACAGAATTGGTTATCAAAATTATGAGGCTTAAACTACATTTATCACAAGTATAATAGTATAGTTACTAAGTACAAAAAATTCGGATGAACAATATATTAATACAAAGCATACGGTAACTTAAACTCTTCATGAGTGATCAACAATAGAGATGAATAGTCTACTGCTCGTTCCTGATTTACTCGGCTTTCACCGAGAGTTTTGGAGGACTTGAGAGTAAAAGAGTTGTGTTTCGGTGTAAGAAACCCTGTATATCTGGGCGTGATTGCTCATTCAAACAACTGAGAGAGTAGTTGGCTGAGGAGGACAAGGAGTTGGACCTCAAACAGTACGAGTATTGCTAGGTGTCGGGGCAAGAGTTAATGGATGAACATGAATAGTTTTTTTGAAGAGGGGTTGGGCTTTTATGTTTACTTTATGTTACTTTATGGCAATTACCTGAATGCAACCTTGAAGACAAGGTTGTTCGAAGGAGGATGAAATTTATAGAGTGCAAAATTAGGGTTTACCGTTGATGGGGGCACCGGCGGGCTTATGTCCGTTATCCGTGAGCTGGCCTTATTTATTTTAATTATAAATATATTTAGGACTTAAGCCCATTATTCATGGCTTGGGCTTATTTATTATGTTTCTTCTTAGGCCCTTAGAGTTTTGGTTTCTTTCCTTTTTGTTATTGGTAAGTAGAAGTATTTAAGGAGTTGATTAGGATTTATGAAGGAGCCTGAAGGCTTTTGAGCAAACGGAATTATCCGTTTGATTGGGCAAAAAGTGTTTACATTTTAATTGTTTTTATACTTATTTTTCTGCTCTTATCAATTGGCCAGAATTAAACGTGGAATCGGATCTTCTAAGTTTAAATAAATAAATGGTTAATGCGCCTTTTTCATTCAAATACTGATTCTCTCTTCCAAACTCATAATAATGGTGGCGGATCCAAATATGCATTTCTCTCCTCCTCTCTCTCCTCTTACTCCCTCCGCTCTCCACTACCGTCCCATCTCCGCCGCTCTGATTCTCAAAACACCACCTCAGCCGCTGTTACGTCATTACGAAGTATCTTAGAAATACATTGAAATCACCCACCCCTTACCTTCAAACTCCCTCACCCCTTCATGCACCCTCCCTGTCCTCTCCCACACCTTTGCCAACACCATGGCATGGTCCAGGTCTGGACACTAGCAAAGTGGTATTTTTTGGTCCTAATAGGAAGTCTCAAGGGAGGCGCCACCAGTACCACCATGGTACTCATTTCTAAAGTTAGGCTGGTGTACAATTTTTATATTTAATTTAATTTTTTTTTGAAAGAAAGGAATAGTATTTTATTATAGGGCATGAGCCTTGCCCTTTTCAACAGTACAATAAGATTTACAAATGCAACAACCACATAGTATAATAAGACTTACAAATGTGACAACCACATTGTGAATGATCCTAGCGTAGGACATACGAGTAGCAAAAATTAAAATTTTTCTAAACAGTTGTAAGGATCAATTATCCAATCTTTATAATCAATGTCTCTTTTGTTCCCCTTTCTTCTCCAAACCTACCAAAACCAGACATGAGATTTGATCTCCTCCATCATTTTCTTTTCACTTCATTCCCCCTCCTCAAAGATAATATTATTTCTATTTTTCCATAAAGACCAAATTGTACATAACCAAATGTCTATAGCTAGTTTCCGTCTCTCCTTAGATTGGAATACGTCCCCGAATAGAAATAGTGTACCTGAAGCATTGTTTGGGATTGGAGACTGTATTCCCATCCAGTTCAAGCAATCTCCCCATATTCTCTGTAACATTGGGCATTCGCAGAATCTATGTTCCACTATTTCATCATTTCCTCTGCATATAGAACGTGTAGTCGTGCTTGAAGGTGGTAGGCTTTCTCTTTTTTTCAACTCCATCGCTGTTGATATTTTTTCTTGCACTACTCTCCATGCTAGCACTTTCATTTTTGCATCTGCTTTGCTCTTCCATATTCTCTTGTACAATTCCTGTTGATGCTCCTCGCTAATGTTTTCTTTCTTCCAAGCATGCATAAGCACTTTTCACGTCATATGTTCCTTTCTTGCTTGCTTCCCATCTCCAATAGTCATTTCCTTCTTCTATTTTGTACCTGCATAACAATTCCAGTAATTCATTAAATAAGTTAGACTCTCATTCCCTCAACTCTCTTCTCCATTCACACTTCCATTTCCATTCTCCCCCTTCCCATATCCCCATATTACTTACTTTGTAATCTTTACCCACACTCAACTCAAACAACTTGTGATACCTCTTTTTAAGAGGCTCATTCCCCACCTAAACTTCATCCCAAAAACCCGTATCAGCCCCACTTACTACCACTTTCCTACAATTTTCTTCGAACCATTTACCGTTACCATCTTCTAGACATGACATTACCCCTCCCCACCATCCTCTCTCTTTTATGTTAAACATAGTATCCAACCCCAATTCCCTAGCACCCCTTCTTCTATGTCTAGCCTTAGTAATTTTTACCCATAAATTGTTCCTTCCCTCTAACACTTTCCACGCTTATTTCCCCATCAAACTCTTGTTATAATCTATAAGATTCTTCACTCCCAATCCTCCCTTATCTTTAGCCCTTGTAATATTTCCCCACCTAACCCATGAAATTTTTTTTACATTCTCTTTCCCACCCCAAAGGGATTTTCTCTGTATAGAAGTAATATTTTTTAATACACACGAAGGCGCCCTAAAAATTGACAGAGCATACGTCGGGATCACAGATAAAATTGAGTTTAGTAGTACCACTCGCCCCCCTATTGACATCTTCGAACTTTCCCACTTCTTTATTTTACTTCTTATTTTCTCCACCACATATCTCTACTCACTTTCTTTTCTATGAGAACAACCCACATAAGTACCTAAATACTTCATCGGAAGGCTTCCACTGTTACATCATAGAATATTTGCCATATCTATCATCAAACCTTTCTCTATATTTATACTAGTCAACGAACATTTGACCTTTTTTATTTTCTTAAGCTAAGAGGAATTTTTTTTTTTATTAATTGAATTAGATTTTGTGAATGTGGAATGCCCTGCGGTGCATGTGCACCCATATGGACCCTTGTGGACAAACCCCTAACAAATATTTATGAAAACCCACTATCATTTTAGTTATTAATTGTGACTCAACTTAGTGCAAATTTAATTTCTGTGGAGATTAATTCAAAGAGAAAGAAGTTCTGCTTGTTCTATCTTTTCCGAGTCAGATTCCATTCATATTTTAAATGTCAAGATTGGCTTGGTCGTTGTCACACCACTCGCTGATGCGGATCTAGTAAAGGGTGCGAGCTAGCGGACTAGTACTTTCTATTATTCGCTTATTTCCAAGTTTTAAGTCATACATATATATAAAGTAATCCGCTGCCTTAAAAGACACCGAGGCATTAATTCTCTATTGACCCCCAGCACACTTTCTATATCTTGCTTTTCATCCGGTGAATTGATCCATTTTCAATGGACGCTTACGAGGTCAAGGCAAAAGCTCCTGCACCTCCGGGGATGGAGGGACTTATTTCCAAGTTTTAAGTTATACATATATATAAAGTAATCCGCTGCCTTAAAAGACAACGAGGCATTAATTCTCTATTGACCCCCAGCACACTTTCTATATTTTGCTTTTCATACGGTGAATTGATCCATTTTCAATGGACGCTTACGAGGTCAAGGCAAAAGCTCCTGCGCCCCCGGGGATGGAGGGATACTCCGTGTCTCCATGTGAACACAACTCCCCTCCAATTCTATTTAAATCTATGTATTGTTAGGGGTTTAAATTGTTAAGGGACATGAAAATTACAATGTGCTCCGTGCACCCGGGTGCACGGGAGCCTCACTCTTAATAATTACTTTGTTATTTATATATTGGGTTTGTGCATAGGGTAATAAAATATGAGTTTGGAGGTGTTATCAGTTATCATCTCGTCTCCAGTATCACAGCAGATGGGCCAGTTAGTGCAATGAATTTCGTGATACAACAAGTTAAATAGCAGCCAAGCAATTTAATTGTTCGTAATACATTTTCTCATTTTTGAAAATGGTGTACCCCACCATTAGGGGCCCCCACCGCCCCTGCCCTGGGGATTGGTGGAGGAGGTAAATCGCAGGATGTGCCTCAAGTGGCTTATAGGGAGGACATTTTCTCATTTTTAGACCATTAGAATCTCAAATCAATTAAAAAATATAAAAAGTTGTTGATCAAACAAAACAGGATATAAACAAATAGATCAACAAACAGAATATAAACAAATTAACATAAAAGTCTCATCGAATTGAGCAGGGACGGATCCAGGAAATTTTTTTCGGGGGTACGACGTAATTATAAAATATTACTCTCTCCGTAAGTAACATGTGTTTTTTGTATGCATAAATTAAGAAAAATTAATTTTTATATTTAAAGTTGCTTAGACGTGTGTAAAAAATGAGCATTTTAGATAATTTAATGAAAATATGTATAAAGTTATTGAAATATGTGTAAAAAAATGGATATTATTAAGATGTATTTATACCATTTTTAGGAAAGTATATTTGTGCTGAAGCAGATAAAAAAAAGTGTGAAGTAATTAGAGGGATGGAGGGAGTATTTGATATTCAAAATCGTATAATAATTAAATAACACCCTAAAATTATAATTATTGTTGACACCATCTACTTTTTATTTGTAAAAAGTAATGTAAGACATTATTATGAGTTTATAGTGTAAATTTATTAAAAATTATGATAAATTGTTTATAAATTTATATTAATTAAATAATTTGAAATACAAATTAATTAATATATAACTATTTATATATATAAATATATATATAAAAAATTTTAAAAAGAAATTAGGGGTGGGAGTAGAGGGGTTGGGGGGTTTTGGAGGTACAGCCGTACCCCCCTTGTATCCGCCCCTGGAATTGAGTATAGTCCATCGACTATGCTAGTGTGAGTAATAACGACGACGACGTTGACGTCACAGTCTACGTGGAGGAATGCAGGGAAAGGAGATTTGGTCGACAAACTACATCCAATGAGAAACCACCACGTTTTCAACATTCCAAGTGGACGATTACGATTCGCAGTCTCAATTAATCTTACGTGGCGGTCCCAAAACACTGATGACTAAGATTAACCCCATCAGAGAAAATATTTGTCATGTATCTTTTATAAAATTCAATTTTATAATATTAAAATTGAAATTTTAAAAGTTGTAGGATCAAAATTGAAATTGAAAGAACTAAAATTAAAAATACTAAAAGTTACATTACTAAAATTAAATTTTGTAAAAATACACTACAAAAATGATATTTTCTCCTCCATATCATCATTAATTAATAACTCCCAACTCCTGAAGATGATTAGCATTTTCTCAAAGTTGGATTAAAACCGCGAAGCTTATAGACCGGATTTTCGTCGGAGCTCCGGCAGCCCGTGTAGTAGCTCCAACCGTGGCTCCCCCAGCACCCCAGCATCAAGGCAGCAACCTCACCCGCAGAAAATCGGCGCCGGCGTCCGCCTTATCCTCCGCGTCCGCGTCCGCGTCAGGTCCGACCCGAATAGTGTACAGGGAGTCCACGTCCTCCGATTCGGATCTGAATCTTCGTTTCTGGCAGAAGACTTGGTTTATTGTACTGTTGCTAGTGATGGCGCTCTCTTTTTTTGCACTGGCGATATTGCTTCTAACACTCGATTCCGATTATGCGTCAGCTCCTGTTTCCGCTGCCTCCGAAGGCGTCCAGGTCAGTAATATTCAAATTGACACTTTTAACACGCTGTTTGTGTGACATAGAATGGAGATTGCTAGTAGGCTGGTTGCTAAAGTATTTGTTATTGCTTCTTATTGCAATTAATAGCTTAAGTTGAGGAGATGGATTATGTATTTTAAGATATGTTACTTTTTTAAGTGTTGTGGTTGTTATGATCTCAACGTGCTAATTTGGTACTCCGTCCGTCCCATTTATGTGTTCACGTTTATGGTTCCATGCTGTATATGAAAAGTAAAATTTGTGTTAAAGTAAGAATAAAGTTGACTTTGCGGGTTAAACTGAGGATGAAGAGAAGAAAGTTATACAAACAAATGAGGAAATGTAAAATGTGTAATGGGATGGGTGTATTAGTGCTGAATTGAGATGATGTGATTCTGTGACTTGGGAGATATATCTAATATAAATTTTAGGATGTCTTTGGTTGAAGTAAGTACACTCGTATGAAAGGAATACCAAGATTTCTGCAAGTTCTAGTACACTCTTTAATTTTTTATACTGTAACTTTGAGTTCTCCATAAACTCATGAAGTAGTAAATAGAGAGATTGTGCATCTCTTTAAATAGGTCTTTAAAAAATTAGTGAGATTTTAGAGCAATTTACTGATATCTAGCTTACAGTTTTTCTAGCGATGAAAAAGAACTCATTAGAATGAGAGGCATTTCAAATGTTGAGAACTAATTTGGCTGCTTTCGAGAGTATGCTTTGGCTTTACTGATCTGAATGTTGAGTAGCTGAAATAATTTGTTGCGTAGAGTTTTATATGTGTAGGTTTCAGCTGCAATTCTACCAGGACCTCATGTTTTTTTCTCAAATCATTTATAGATAACATACGGTTCTGTGATCAAGCTGATGCATGAGAGGACAAAATATAGATTGCACTCGCATGATGTTCCTTATGGCTCTGGCAGTGGGCAGCAATCTGTTACTGGTTTTCCTAATGTTGATGATTCCAACAGCTACTGGGTATGTTATTGCTACTAAGTTTATAAATTTATGTGATTTAGGAACTTCAGTTTTTCAGGTTTTGAGTTGGAGTTTTTATTGTTATTTATATTTTTGCAGGTTGTTAGGCCTATACCAGATTCAAATTCAAAGCAAGGAGATACAATCAAAAGTGGAACCCTTATTAGGTTGCAGCATATGAGAACAAGGAAGTGGCTGCACAGTCACTTGCATGCTTCCCCCATATCAGGAAATTTGGAGGTATGTGTCAATGTGTTTGGTTAGATCCCACTTTTTCTCTTCTCTTTTGTGCATTTTTACATGTTGAATTCTGTAAAATAAATCAATTTAATATAATCTCGTCTTTTATTTTTCTGAATTCTTTAATTTTTGTTCAATGACAATGACATTCATGCGATGCTAAAAGAATTTCTGGTACTGGCAGGATGAACCATTATTGAGATTTAGCTTAGTCAAATTATATGATTCTTCCTTCCTTGTCATGAATTGTGTATAACTGCTTTATTGTTTGTAATCCCTGGGGGAGTTTGACACATGCAATCTCCCTTTTTGGTGTTCATCATCATTGACAGAGCAGTTCTAATTTAGTTCTCCATTTTCTTCATTGCATTTATCGAAGCCTTTTAACCTCAGTCTTAAGATTAGGCTAGTCCGGCCTTCCGAGTAACAAAATCTCAATTATCTTCTTAAATTTTGATTAATGATTTTGATTAATGAGGCATAGCTTAAGCCCTGAACCCCAAAAAGTGAAATAATTTGTTGCGAGGAACTAATTTGTGCCCCAATCTTAAGATTAGGCTAGCTTTGGCCTTCCGAGTAGCAAAATCTCAATCATTATCTTCTTAAAGTTTGATTTCATGAGGCATAGCTTAAGCCCTGAACCAAAAAAATGTGAAATCATTTGTTGTGAGGAACCAATTTTTGCTTCATAAGTAGCTCCTGAAAGTATTAATTTCCCATATTATGTCCTTAGGGCTACTTGGACATATTATGTTTGTCATTTATTATCTGTTCTATCTTAGTACTGATATGGTTATCTTGTTCCCTTTATCTTTCCAATTTGATGCATCTCCTAATAAAGAACATTTTTTCTCCTTTGTGAACTTTGTAGTAGTTCTTTTTTCTTTTTTTCTTTTCCCTCTCTTTCCCATGAACACTAATTTCTGCAAAGTATCTTACAAGATACAGAATCCCTCTAGATCGTTGAAACAGCATATGGTGTTTTGCTCATCTTGTTTATTGGTGTGTATAAATAAATCTGGAAAATCCTTAGTAGTATATTTAGTTCATGGACTATGTTTAACATTGCTATTACAGGTCCTGAATATTCTTTGAAAGTGTCATCTTAGTATCTAATAAAATATAACTGCGGTTTCCTGGAAATTATAGGTCTTGTGCTACTGCTGTAGCATATAAGAAGTGCTGAACTTCTATCATGAGCAATTTCACTAATGAAAGTTATTAATTAATCCTTTCGCATTAGCTGATAAATATAGCTTTTATGATAAATGCCTTCAACAGAAAAACATTTCTTCATTGCTTAATTTTAATTTTTATTCTGCTAGCTTTCTCTTTAATGCCTAAATAACTTGAATTTACACGATCAGGTGAGTTGCTTTGGCAGTGATGGAGAATCGGACACAGGAGATTATTGGAGGTGAGACCTTCTGTTGATGAACCATCCCAATTATGCAATTAGGTTTTATAACAAAAAGTGTCATTCATAGTCATTCTCGTACTTCAGACTTGATATTGAGGGAAGTGGAAAAACTTGGAGGCAAGATCAACGGGTCAGGCTTTGGCATGTAGATACGGGTGGATACCTTCACAGTCATGACAAGAAGTACACGCGTATAGCTGGTGGTCAGCAAGAGGTAAGTACCTTAAGATTGAGACCTTAGATTCGTTTCTATAACTCTTGTGGTACGATTCTAAGAAGGGAAACTTATCTGGCCATCTTTTGAACCTTGAAAAATATTGATACCTTTATTGAGTTAAACTTTTTAAAGAAGCAAGTTTTATTTAGCTTCAAGCATCCGATGTGGATAAACTCATGATTGTGGAATCATGTTCTTAAGACATCCATGGTCTTCTCAAGCTGCTATGCAGTTCTTAGGATAAGAAAATAAGGGATATTTAATTCTTGGTATGTGCCAGAGTGGCTATATTTCCATTCCTTCCTCATTTTGACTCTATGTAAGATTGCTATACATTTCTTTCTGAAACTAGTCTTATAGGAGATAGTCTCACATAATTGATTCTGTGAGACGAGTAAAAAATGGCGTGTTCTAATAGAAAGTGATAGTACTATATTATACCCAAAAGAAAAAGTGATGCTCATTTAATGGAACCATAATGTGAGACAGTTTCGTACAATGTTTTGCCTTCTTTTTATGGAGCATAATAATATCACAGGGCAAGCCCCAACTTTCTCGATGACAATGTCATGACAATTCTTGCAGGTTTGCGGTGTTCGTGAAAAGCGACCCGATAACGTTTGGCTGGCAGCAGAGGGCGTATATCTTCCGTCTGGTGATACCAAGTGAAGTGCTTTAAAATATGTAACATGATCGATGCTAATCTCAGCCAGTCAACTGTTTCTGTTATTACATTGCACATTTTCTTCACATCTTCCAACCGCCATTGTAGAATATAGTTGTGTTTTTCTGAGGATTGAATGCTCCAAGAGTTCTCAAAATAGTCCTGTGTAATTTCCTTAATAGAGAAATTAGATATTGCAACACGAACACACCAACTACAATCAACTTTCATTTTTCACTATATGTGAATTATTTGGTGAGGATATTAAGGACAGCACACGTCATAATAAAGTTAGGGTAGGATAACCAAAAGGACTCTTTAAATACAAATATCTACTCCATTTAATTAAATACACACCCCATTAATATAAGTAAAATATAACTCTTTTGATAGAATAGAGAGAATAAGATAATTATGTATTTTTTTTAATATGAATTAAAACATATTATTATTTTATTAGTGAGTAGTATTAACGTGGATTCATTTTGCCAATAAAAGAACACTAGATACATTTAGCATAAACGTAAATGGTAAAATTGATATGAATAGACACATGAAGTACTTAATTTAAAAAAATATCATTAATAACACACCGAAGTTACTTTACTCTTTAAATATTACCTAAAATGAAAGTAAATATTGTGTAATACCTCAATTGTGCTTTAACCATACAAAGTAAATATACTAAATAAATAGAGTGACTTGTTTAGAACAATGTGGTAGGATGAAAACACAATTGGGATTGAAGGAGTTTCGACTATATTGTAAACGATTCAGAGCAAACTGTTCATTCAACTAAGAAATGGTTGGTCCAAAATGATTGAAATTAAATTGATATAGCAAGGTACACGTATGAAACAGACCAACACATGTATTAACTACCTTCAACTAACATATATCTGGGTACACATGATTCTTAAATAAACAAGAATTCTACAGGGTAAGTGAAGAAATTCGGGCAGAGGTTGAGTTCTCTCACAGCTAGCTGCCTGCATGGTTAATTGAGGCATCAATAATGCACAACTTTCATAAGGTTGGTCAGCTTTTCTTCAGCACGACATCGAACTCCACGATACTTAGGCACAAGATGTCACCAGTTTTGCCGAAGATCTCTGGGAGTTCTACGTGCAAGAAGAGAATTATTCGGTGGTAGACCATTCAAATTTCAATGTTCTATGGGCACTAGCCCATCATTGCAGAGATCGCCGTGAGCAACGTAAGTTCAACCAATGCTAGCATCAGTTGCTCAGTCAATAGATTCAGAAATGTCCTCTATCTCGTCCGGTACATGTAACTTTTCAATAGCGGCCTGTTCAAAAGGCACATTAGAGAAGGTAAACCTTGTAACCTAGGCTCCAAACAATACATAAAGTAAAAGGAAAAGTTATAACTTCCAAACAATATTACCATCCAAGCAATTGATATAAAGATTCCTATTTTATTGTTTGCAACTCACCATATCCAAACTAACAAAGAATAAACTTCAAAATACGAAGATGTTACAGATATAAAATATTCAGTTAGTTCAAATGGTGATTGATCAGAAAAATGTTCACAAAACCCACATAGCATGTGACAGCTATAACATACTACTGGTTGCATAATATCTTCAATGGACAAGATTGATAGGAGGAAATTTGATACCTTAATAGCAGCAACATCAGTTGCAGATGGTTTCAAATCCAACGCTAGTCCGAAATTGAGCATGGCTTTATCATACATTTTTCGACGCTTGAAAATGCTACCCATTAATGCATACACACTACTTTCACGTGGGGCATACTCTTTGAGCTCCTCAAGAACTGCTAAAGCCTCATCAAAATCCTCCATGCTTACAAGGATGTTAGCCTTCTGATACAGAGGGAGAGGATTCTTCTTATCAGCTAAAACAGCCCTTTCAATCATCTCCAGTGCTTCATCATTTCTCTGTTATTTAGATATGAACTTAGTTATTAGTTGAGTCAACCAATTCCAAGCTACAAGAGACCCTTACAAATACTTGCTCTCACCTTTAATGCATGCAAAACGGTTCCAAGATACGACATTATAACAGAGGAAAAAGGATTGATTTGGTAACCCATCCGGAAATGATGCTCTGAAAATTCAAATTTCTCTTGTCGGAGATATATCATTCCGAGTCCGTACCAGGCATTATAGTGTCTAGAGTCTACTCGTAGGGCACTCTGGTAACTCTTAATACCATTTTCATAATCCTCCAAGGCCACATATCTGTAAACAAAGATTGATTTTTCAGATTAACAACTAAGTCTGAAATGTGTTGCATCTATAATAGGAGATAGGATTGAGATCTGTACTCGTGACCACATAAGGTGTGGGCATATGTAAATCTTTGATTTAATTGCACAGATCGTTGGAAATTCTTCAGAGCAGTTTCATGGTCCTTTTGTAAGCTATAGCAATTTCCCATAGCACACCTGCCATATCACAGTTCATATTACAGCATATAGAACAAGTCAGCAGATATAATTTACATCATATATCAGATTATTTGAGTCTCTTTTAAATAAGGCTAATTAATATTGATTGAGAATAAACAACCAGCGCAACAGTATCTCATGGAACAAGTGATAAACAAACAACAAAGGCACCTTTAGGACCAACACATGACACGCAAAGACACAATAAAGTAAATAAAGTCGCATCATTAATATCCATATGACGATAAAGTTAAAATAAAAAGTGCAGGTGAAGTACCAAGATTGAGGAGCTAAACGATCCATTGATATCAGCTCCTGAGCCAAGTAACTCAATTTCATATCTTCCTTCAAATGCTAAAAGATGGAGGTGAATGACTCAGTAAAAACTAGAACACGTGGATTGAGCTAAAAGAGCAACTGAAAGTAATAAAGCAGTATCATTCATAGTATTAGGTAATACACAATGTGTTAATGAAGCTAAAAATGAGATCTAAAAATTGATCTGAAGTAAAGACTCACATATAAAACTGTAGAGTATATATCCATTCCCTCCAAACTGTACGGTGAGGCAATGCGTGCAAGATTGAAGGCGCGATTAGCTTCAAGATAATCAACCATTTCAAAATATGCTTTTCCAACCTGTGCTTGAATGAAATCATATATGATGTCAAATGATCATTTATAACTGTGAATTTCCCGACTTAGATATGTATCTAACTGAAGTAGAACTTTCACAGGATATTAAATGATTGGGACTGAAGGTGTAAATTAAATTCAGAAAAAATGGATACTGGTACATTAAAGCTCTCCCAAATAACTTTAAAGATGTAATTAGACAGAACTTCTGCATTGGGATGAATCCATAGAACAAACAGACAAATCAGTCAGAGGCACAAATTAAAGAACAGTATAAAAAACAATATTTGGAAGAATCAGCCTAATTTCAAAAAATGACAAAGGAAAATTTGAAGTTTTTTGAGAGCTTGTTGGACCTCCCATCGATATTGACGTCTTAAGATTAACCTTAATCTCCCTCATTTATCCAGTAGAAGGGTATTTCTATTTCGCTTTATTTTTTGTGAGAAAGATATTGTGGTAGAAATATATCTCGAGTGAAAGAGAAAGAAAAAAAAATTAAGGTAGCACTTCAGTGTAGGCTTGTTTGCTTTCAGATTGAGTACATGAAAGAGATGCTATGTACTATAAATGACAGCAGTTCAAATTACAGTGCACAGTAAAGTGAGTCAATCTTCTTGCATTAAAGAGGTAAAGTAGTTGAACAAGTTTATTTACCGACGGTAAAATAGAAAAACAAGTAAAACAAGATATGACAGGGAAATGTTCTATCTGCTTTGTATATGACATATTAACCGTCTACCTGAGAAAGTACCCATCCAGTATTATAATGCTTCTGTGGAAGTTTGATATAGACATTCAGTGCATCCTGCACCATGACAAGAAAACATTTACTTTACACGTTTAGAATCAGTGACAGAACTTTTCTTCAAAATATAGAAATTACCTGGCATCTGCATAGACAGGAAAGTCTGAAGCCTTCCCCAAGAAGCCTTAGCAGACTCAAAACATCAGAAGCACCATCAATGACTTTTGAGCTGCTCAAGACAACTGCACCTGAGGACCTAATTGCTCCTTCAGGTTCCAGAGACCTATTATCGGGATACGGGGATGAGCTTGAACTAGTGTTGTTTGATCTAGATTCATCATATGCATCATGATGGTTCCCTAAGAAAACAAATAATGAATATCCTTCAATTTATTAAATCGAAAGACGATCAAAATAACACATTCAAAGCTCTTCTAGTGTAGCTACATCTCCCTATGTGAACATTATCAAAGTAAATACTCCCTCCGTCCCACATCACCCTTCACACCCCAAAAAAGGAAACATTACTTTATCCAACAACCTCAAAAGTTACTTAAATTTCAAAATTGCCACTCCTTTTTCACACACATACCATTACTTTATAATATTTTATTACCTAAAAATACTACAATACCCTCAAAAGTCAACAAATTTGGTCAAAAAGTGCAACTTTTCTTAAACAACGTGGTACAGTAAACGGGAAGCGTGGTGTGGGACGGAGGGAGTAATCAGTTACAGACAGCCTTTATCAATTAATATATTTCAACAGCTGTCAATGAAACTTCAGCATTGTAAATGGCTACTATGAAATATCAAGTGCACCATCTAATAGTAAATTATTTTTATATATTATAAATAAACAGGAACTATGATTTTGCAACACATTACAAGTTACATGCACCAATTCCTCCCGAAAGATATTTGGCATATAAGGAGGCCCTGACTTGACCAAAAAACATGGTCAAGGTTAACGCTTGAACCCCACTTACATGGATTTCAACACTTCTGTGAGGAACAGATATTTGATATAGTCCCCTTTTTAAACCGTACATCGACTGATGGCACACACCAAATGGCAACCCATATAGAGGCCCACCCCCATGTGGCAACCCCCTCAGGCCAACATCAGGGGTGGCAACCCCTGGGCCCACCATTGGGTAGACCATTTCCAAAGCCAACTCGATCCATAAGTCAAACCAAATTGCCATGACATAAGCTAGGAGCCCTAACTTAACCCAAAACCACGATCTTAGTTAAAGGGTTGACCCTAACAAATATGCCCTTCCATACTTTCGTGTAACACCTTTGTGGTGGTTATTGTAATGGGAAAAGCCTCAACAAACAGCATAAGAACTAATTGGCAGCAATCTAGGCCTCTCAAACATATTTTATGATTAACCAAAAAGCAATCATGATTCACTAAAGAAATTTTATTAAACATTATAAAAAATCTTGAAATCAATTCTACTACTTGGGCACACATTATTATGAGCTAAATAACAGGGGTGAACAAATAAATTGGATTAAGAAGGCTTAGGTAAAAGATCATGCAGATGGATTGTTGGTTGACGAAAGCAATTGTAAGCATATAATAACTTTCATATTCATAAGGTGCAGTGGCCAAGCCAGTAGTCACCATCATATGAAGCTTTTCTCCTGCATGACATCTACGTGCAACTTAACAAATACTTCATTCAGTCAAAGACCAAAAACATTAATTTGATGAAGAAATCTCAAGTATTATTACCTTCATCTGCATTCTCACTTGCAAAAGATTGACCCTTTTTTATATTCAGAGCACGTGAAACCACAGAAACCGACTTTGTACCTCCAAGATATTTAGAGGAGTGGCTTGTTCCATTACCCGAAACTATGGATGTATATGAATTTGTGTTGACTGATTCTCCAGCAAGCCTCATGCTTCGCCGTTGCCCAGAATCAGAAAACAGTCTTTCAGAAACCTAGAATCATAAAATTAACATCTTAGTAAGTGGAAGAAGAAAAAAAAGATTAAAAATGCTTGAATAGATTAAACTTAAGACATGAACCAACTAGAAACCAGTACAAGTAGATGATTGCAATAGACATAAGGATGGAATTGGATATGAGAAAAAGAAGAGTGGTAATACTCTGGAATAAGCATTATTTAGTCACTTGAAACTTGGAGCTCAACAAAAAATGTACAATATGGAGATAACTGGGAAATGGGGAGCAATCTCTATAGATTCAAGTGTCAGCAAGTTAAGTTTCTCAGGAAAATTAAAATGAAAAAGCATTTGCAGAACTCACATTGGAGATGATCTTCAAGTTATTTTTCATCTAAATATTACCAAATTGGCAAATCAAAATTACAATGCCTTTAAAATGTCAAAGTAATTCCACGAACAAATTATTTGTGAATACTTCAGATTATAATCTTCGTCTACTTGAAACCCAGGAATTAAAAACAAAAGCAGCACAAAATCCAGTTGATGTTAATTATGTAGTTTCCCCTCACAAGTTGAAGGTCATATAGAAGTGTGTCAGATACAAGGCAAGTCAAATTTTAAGCCTGGTTATTATATTATCGATAATTCAAAAAAGGAATGACAAAATAAATGTCTCCCTTTCATTCTTACCAAGCACAAATATAAAATTAAGCTTGAGAAAAAATATATACATATAAACGTACAAACAAAACAGATAAATAAAATGGATGTGCGGAACAGGCTTGGAAAATGTTTGATCACCAATAACAAATAATGAAATAACAAATGTGAGAGTGAGAGACTCAGGGAATCAGATAATTTAAAAGGGACAAAGGAGTTAATAACCCAACGTTGGTAAATCAAAACAAGAAAGCAGATGCAGTAAGTGATGACTGTGACAGACAGCAGGCATATATATAGAAGAAAGCCTTTTATGTAATAACCTTTCTTAATTTTCCCTCGTCCACAAATTTTCTTCTGGGGCCTGCAATGGCAGAGTTCATTAATCGTTGAGAATTATCAGCTCCATATGTTCTCATGTTTGGACCATTTGCTGGAGCATTTCTGCATACTGGAGGTGGAGCAACACCTGACAACTGCAATACATACAGTAGTTTAAGAACAAGACATCTTTTTAGTGATAAAGAAGAAAAACGGAAGGATAATATTTTCCATTGCATTCATAATTAAACACATTCTACAACTAAGAAGAACAAGCACACATATAGACATACAAATGAGAATATATACACAGACACACTTAAATATAACCTCCTTAAGAACATTGTTAGATAAGCGCTTCCTAGGAGGCTATGGGAAGGCGCCTCTTACACACCCAACCTAGGTGTCTTCCAAACCCAATTTTATTATGTTCAATGTAACGACTCATCTTTTAAAAATGTTTTTATACTATCCACAGCCTCTAATCTAATCTTCCACCCAGGATTCTTTCTTCTCTCTTAAACTTGAGAGAATAGAAGATTGAAGCTCTATTCTACCACAAAGGAGATGATTTCCTTCAAACTTGACCTTACATGAAACCATACTGGATGCTACTTTGCTAGCTCTTTTGAAACATGTTGCACTTTGTCTCATTTTCTTGAAAATTTGAAGTTGAACTCCACTACTTCAACATTAAGTACTCCATCCATCACAGGAATAAGTTCACACTTACTATGAATACAAACATCAAGAAAACTCACTTTTTAACTTATTTTATTAACTTATAAGGGGGAAATTTGGTTGTTTGGGTAATAAATAAAGTGTAACGTATGTTATGTGTGTTGGATAGGGATGACAATTTTGAAATTAAAGAGTGTTGTAAAGGAATTGGATTGAGTGTCATTTCCTTTTTTAGGGTGTGCAGATAATTTTTGGGAGATACAAATGAGGAAAGAGTGAAGTAATTCATGGAACGGAGGAAGTAATTATTTCTAATCTAATTTACGTTATGTGTTCATATTTAATATGTTATGTATGAGTTTATATTATGTGTTTTCAACTTCATCTCATTTGTGTGCAAAATAAGTTAATTCAGGTGTGGGAATTGCATACAGAGTTTTGCTTCAATGTACTAGACGTGTGTCCACCCACCCATAAAAACTATGATAAGACTTAATAAAGAGGGAGAGAGAGAGCCAAGCAGAAATCCAACAACTAAATTTCCATCAAATTTAAAAAAAAAAATCAAATGAAATGACATCTCAAAGAAATTAGCTCAGTTATAAAAGAAAACAAATTATGGCCGTAACTATGATAGACATTGTAACTTAGATGAACAAAACCTATATGATTTTGGGATGTAACAATGATGAAAAAAAATTGGGGCAGAGAGAAGATAGAAGAAAAAAGAGTCAGCAGTCAACTAGGACTAAGATAATGGAAAAGAAAACATCTATGCCATACATGACCGTACCTGTGACTGTGTAGCCATAGGGGAAGGAGTGTTATAAAATGGCAGGCCAGTCTGACCACCATTCAAGGGCTGACTGGAAGTGACTCCTTGGCAAATCCCTGATATATCTCGTAGGTTACTGCCATGTATGTGCTTCAACTTCCTTGGACTAGCATCTTCAGAGACTAAATTTCTGTTTGAAGCAACGTCATGTTCCTCATTTGTTGTGTGTAAACTCTGGGAAGCCAAACCACGGTGCAGGTATTGCTTTTGAATGCACAAAGAAGCTCCTTCATCAAAGACTAAAGCTGCTTCTTCAGCAGCACCTAATAAAATATGAATTAAACATTAACCAATAGCAAAGAAATCAAATAGTTGAAATGGGAAGATACTCATGAAAAGGTCCATGCCAAAATTTTGAAAGCATTAGTCACTTCACTGGATACAATGCCACTAAAGGGAAATCCATGCCAAATTTAACAAATAAGCAGTTACTGCACATAGAACCTAAGCACTAATACAAATGCACATGTAGTGAATGCAGGGTTTTTCTTTGGCACCATCCCAAAACATCAGGGACAGTATGGGCATGAAATATGCACCTCCCTGAGCAACTTGATGGTTGGATTCTGTAAGAAACTCTCAGTATCTTATCTGTTACATAAGAAAAACCGATAGATTTTTGCAACATCATGTTTTGAGGTGGATAGGCCTTCCAGAAGTTGCTAGATTCACAATGCAAGGAAATAGAAGTATGCAAGCCTTGATAATTTCCAGGAGGTATGAAGAAAGCATTGCCAAGAGCAGAGCCAATTGATTGCTAAAATAACTTATAATGAAATTATCCAACTAAAAGTAGCTCAGAAAAACTTATTGGTTTCCTTAGTATTAAAAGAGGTCAACTTTCTCTAGAGCTTTGGGCCTTTAAAAAAAAAAACCACATATTTAGATCTATGTAATTAGCAAGACAGATGATTCCAAAATGGCAGCTCCTATCAGATAGGAAAAGCAAGATTTCAGAAACAGACACCTATAGACCATATATTGGATCCACTACATTGCCATAGTCAAGTACCTTCCTTGCTTTACCTTCAGTTTTTTCCCTTCTCTTTTAATGGAGTCTAAGAGAGAATGAGTCAATGATTAAATTAAAAAATATATGATGTAAAAACACAAATCAGTTATGCCATGTAATATAATTAATGACGTCTACACAATAACACGATCACAATTCACAAAAACTGCAATACATGAAGAAACTATCTGAGTCATAGATTTATAACAACAATGGATAATATAGTACAGATTTGCAAGAATATAAATAATAGTTTGCATCAGTTCAATTCTTTTAGCAAGGAACTGTACATTTAGATCATCCAAAAGATTTGAATTATAAAGCAAAAGAATGCTTGATCTCTTGCTCAAAGGTGCCACCGGCCCACCACTCACCATCCATTTGTAAACTAGCCAATAACTCATGAGATCAAATTTATCAAACTCTGGCTTAATTGATAAAATCTTTGGGCAATTTTCAATCTAATTCTTATTGAATAACTCATCTAAACAATGCTGTGACTCATGACCTCTTAAGCGGTTGAAAGCAGTTTGCTATAAACATTTAACTGCCTAATGCCAGATAATCAAATATTTGACCATCAACCATGAAATATTGCGGTCTTACATTTGTTTTACATATATTAAGATAATTAAATTTTACCATTTATTTTACAGTTTTCTCACCATCTTTTTATAGATTTCGTAGATTAAATTTCCCAGTTTCTTGCCAGTTCATAGTTGATAGGCCTTCCAGAAGTTGCTAGATTCACAATGCAAGGAAATAGAAGTATGCAAGCCTTGATAATTTCCAGGAGGTATGAAGAAAGCATTGCCAAGAGCAGAGCCAATTGATTGCTAAAATAACTTATAATGAAATTATCCAACTAAAAGTAGCTCAGAAAAACTTATTGGTTTCCTTAGTATTAAAAGAGGTCAACTTTCTCTAGAGCTTTGGGCCTTTAAAAAAAAAACCACATATTTAGATCTATGTAATTAGCAAGACAGATGATTCCAAAATGGCAGCTCCTATCAGATAGGAAAAGCAAGATTTCAGAAACAGACACCTATAGACCATATATTGGATCCACTACATTGCCATAGTCAAGTACCTTCCTTGCTTTACCTTCAGTTTTTTCCCTTCTCTTTTAATGGAGTCTAAGAGAGAATGAGTCAATGATTAAATTAAAAAATATATGATGTAAAAACACAAATCAGTTATGCCATGTAATATAATTAATGACGTCTACACAATAACACGATCACAATTCACAAAAACTGCAATACATGAAGAAACTATCTGAGTCATAGATTTATAACAACAATGGATAATATAGTACAGATTTGCAAGAATATAAATAATAGTTTGCATCAGTTCAATTCTTTTAGCAAGGAACTGTACATTTAGATCATCCAAAAGATTTGAATTATAAAGCAAAAGAATGCTTGATCTCTTGCTCAAAGGTGCCACCGGCCCACCACTCACCATCCATTTGTAAACTAGCCAATAACTCATGAGATCAAATTTATCAAACTCTGGCTTAATTGATAAAATCTTTGGGCAATTTTCAATCTAATTCTTATTGAATAACTCATCTAAACAATGCTGTGACTCATGACCTCTTAAGCGGTTGAAAGCAGTTTGCTATAAACATTTAACTGCCTAATGCCAGATAATCAAATATTTGACCATCAACCATGAAATATTGCGGTCTTACATTTGTTTTACATATATTAAGATAATTAAATTTTACCATTTATTTTACAGTTTTCTCACCATCTTTTTATAGATTTCGTAGATTAAATTTCCCAGTTTCTTGCCAGTTCATAGTTGTTAGGGGTGCATATCTAGGGAGCTCCAAGAAAAGCGCCTCCGTGCTCCTCTAATGTGCCTCTTACACAGTGTAGATGCCTTCCAAGGTCCAAATACAATTTTGTTACATTTTTAATAAGTGTTTTGTCTTCTAAAATCACTTTTATTTACAACCCAAAACCTCATCTTCCTAGAATCTCTGTTATTCTCATAAACTTTAAATATATCAAGAAGATTTAAAGTTGAACTATGCAGTACTTTAGTATATATTGTCTTTAAATTAGTATTTAAATTAGACGTTCATGTTCAATTTGTTATTTATGAGTTAATGTGTAATTATGTATTTTTTAATTTTATTTATTTAGTTTAAAGTTATTTGAACTTTGAAAGTTCATTATGTACGCATGTGTTCTAGATATTATCTTATTTATAGTTATCTTTATTATGAAGTGATACAATATTGTTTATACATTTATTTGTTTAAGGTAATTAAATGCCAAATAGGATTTATTTATGCATATGATTTGCAGAAATAACTAGGGCAGGTGTACAAGAGGTACATGCCTCAGGCATAGTTCTTAACTCAAGCCTGTGAGCCTATATCTCTAGATTTTTGCCAAAAATAGGTGATGTTCAAGAGACGATTGACTCTATTCACCTATCGACGCCTTTCACCATACCAAGAGGTGTCACTCACGTACATGTCCAAATAAGCTTATTTTTTAGGCTTTTTTTTATTTTTCAAACATTTTATTAACATCCTTTTTAGGTCGGGAGTTTGAAATGACTTTTATATCTAAGGGAATTGACCTAGGGTTTCCACAACACATATTGATATTGAGTTTGAAGGGGATATAGAGGAAGAATTTAATAAAAAAGATGCCCAATTTGATGATGACGACGAAGACGAACTAGGAAATTGAGGAGATGATGTGGATGATTACGAATGAAATGATTATTGATTGGTTTGCTAGTTGGCAATCATTTGAAAAAGACACATGATAACTTTATGAAACTTGAAGGCTTTCAATTATTTGCTTATTGTCTATTTGTGTTGAACATTTGAACTTTGAGGTTGATTATGACATTATGTGTGGATGTTCAGTATGTTATTCAGGAGTTATTATGTATTATTAGGTGATGTTGTGTGATTTTAATCTTTATTTAGTAGGTGTGCATTAAGTAGGATATATTCTAGGGCAAGTTGTATAAGAGGTGCGCGCCTCTCGATCCAACAAGGCCCTTGAGCCTTTGTGCAGCTCTCGCCTTTAACAATTATGACCTCAGGCGCCCCTCTTGCCTCGGGCTCCAATAAGGCCACACCTCAGTGCACCTCTAACAACTATGATGGCCACAGTCTTATCTTTTCTTCAGACTACAGTCTTTGTAAGAATCTAGTAATTCAAGCAACACACTGGTCCCTTATCTTCTCACCATCAGAATGATCAAACCATCGTGCTAAACATAAAACGTCTTAATAGACCAGATACAAGCAAGTTATCCAATCTTGCAATTTATCAACAAAGCTATTCCCATTACTAGAAGGGCCATCCCAATCTATCACCACCAACAGAAAAGGAGGATTACACAAAGAGGTTCACAAAAGAGAGGAAGGGCAAACATTATTAGGTAAATAAATTCATGTTACTATGTATGACCATACAATTACAGGAACCCTACGTGTATACATGAGAATCACAAAGTATATGTGACACAAATACTGCACAGAAGTTCAAATTCAAGCATGACGTCCATGTTCAGTACAGATAGAATCCATGTCCATCAAAAATAATTAGATGCCATACAATGTATAACTGCATATTCATTCATTCTCAATTATTTGACTTAACTCAACCATACATAAGAAACAGCAAAAGCATGGTTTATTTAGGTTTAAATGGACTAAGCCAGAGATAAGAAAGAGAAAGAATCTAGGAAGTAATTATGAACATTCTATTAGTATTTTCTTTACCAGAAGGGGGTAAAAGACGGTAGCATTATAGAAATTCACATTAATATGTTCCCACATACCTAATATACAAAGTTCCTCATAAGCAGCCCATAACAATGGATCCATTGATAAAGCCTGATTAAAGTGATTGATAGCACTCTGCTTTCTATCTGTATACCTGAAGCAATTATTTAATAAATTATAAGATAACAACTTGAAGAATAAAACAACACTTTAGGATACAAATACTGCATGTAAAAGTTTTGCGCACTTTCATGGTAAAGTGATTAGATATCTAATTACAAACACAAATATCTGACAAACAACACAGAAGTCACATTATCTAGGTACATCCAACAGGCTACTATTCATGGCTTAACATTGTTGTGCATCAAAACAAGCTATTCTTGCTTTTCTTTATTCTGCAGTCAAGCAACATTAACTCATAGTCTCATATATAAAACAGCAGAAAGAAAATTCATTATGTTCCATACATAGTATAGTAATACAATCGTGGAATAATTCATGATCACCCTTTGGCCTCGTTCTCAAGTTGAAAGGATGTCTCAAAGACACATTACTGGAAAAGGTGGTCACCAGAGGTAATAAGAAAGAACTCTTAGGATCCATCAAATTGGAAAACCTTACTCCTGCACATAGTTGTTAAAAGCGAGAGGCGCACCTAGGCGCACGGACCCCTAGGGGCGCCTGAGGCGCGCGCCTGAGCTACATTTTGCCCAAAACTGAATTTACAATGTATATACACAAATATATCCTACTTACAATCATATTACCTAACTAAACTAAGATAAAAATCACATAACATCACATAATGATACATAATAACTCATAATAGCATTATAACACATAAAACATACACACAAATAAAGTTCAAGTAGGCGGCAGATGATGGAGGTGAAGGCAGCCCACCTTTTTGTCTTTGTTTTGAAAGGTCGAGTATTAAAACCCTAGCCCTAATTCTCTATTTATATCATTTTATAAGTGGGTTGTCCATTTTTATCTTAAAAATGTGTAAACCCTTTAATAAATGAGTAGCAATTTCAAAAAACTTCAAAAAAAAAGAAGAAAAAAACAGGATGTTGAAGAGGCGCGCGTTAGGCGCACCTAGGCGCGCCTTTGATACATGAGCCTGGAATAGCAAAAAACCAACAATCTAGGCGCAGACCCCTGAGCCTGAGCGCCTTTAACAACTATGCTCCTGCACAGCCTATTGCTGGAGGAACTGTAGAGATTTAAGGGTATCTTAAGAAGAAAAATCTTCATGATCTGAAATCTGATGATAAAACTAAAACTGAGTTGTCTATCAATTAATGGTTGCAACATGCAATAAAAAGCTGAAACAACAGAAGCAAGCGCCCAGTCACAAAAAAGGAACAAGTCTAAACGGTAAAATAATGCTGTACAATTCTCCAAATTTAAGAAGAATGCTGTCAAAGTGTATCGTCCAACTTTTGCGCACATTCACAAGGTCAATAAGCAGTGAATGCACATGATTAGTACAGTTCCAACACTAAATGCTATTTTTAGAGATCCAATATGGTACTCATTCATAAGATCAATTTCTAGTGAATGCAGAAGCTTTATGATCAAGTTTATTCAAGACAATAGAAACAATCTTTTACTTTAATTTAAAAAATAGCCACTTGATTGTGACACCATCACTGACCTGGTTTGCATCAAGAGTCTCAATTCTAATGATGACGAGAATATGTTAAAAAAAATATTTTCAAATAATAAATTGGTAATAACCACATTACAAGCGAACCCATAAGCATACTCAACCTAAGTTAACTCCGCTGACTAAAGTAATTGAAATAAAAAGGGCAAAATATAACAATTGTAATTAAGATTGAATAAGGGCAACAAAACATGCCCACACCTGTATATAAGTCCAAGAAGGTAATGCCCAGAAGCTCCATTTGGAACCTGTCATAAGTCAGGAAATAATTAAAATTAGATTAGAAGAGCATAAATGATAATTTTAACAAATTAGTTATAGATGCAGGCTCTATAATCATCACTAATGCGAATTTGAAAAGAGAATCCAGGCATTCTATAAAGTTAATTAAAAATATTAATGAGTTTACCTCTGCACAAGACTCATTAGGGGATAATGCTGCTTCTGCTTCATTCAAAAGATCCATCTGAAAGCATGACAGTGCAAACAAGTAGCGGCATTGAGCCATATGTGTTCCTTGATAGCAAAGACAACAGAAAATAAATCAGAAAATGCAGTATCCAGGAAAAGTGATGCACTGTTAAGATACATCACAAATATGCAAGGACAATAAGACACTTTAACTTTACTTAAAGAGGATCAGTTGAATAAATTTGGTTGAAGAAGAAGAAAATCGCACATTATACCCTTTAAAATGTGGTAAGCACAGTGTGCCTGGTTATTTTGCAAATAACAGCTTGCAAGCAGCTGCAAATTTTTCTGCATTAAAAAAGATAAAATATTACAGAATATACAGCAGCAAAACTGAGTCTCATACAAGTAGTGCATTTATTTTCATCTTTATAATTTGCGAAACAGGTAGAAGCCCTAGAGATTAAAAGAACAAACAGATATTGCATCACAATAAATTTTATGGTTCACCTATAATTTTTAAAGATAACCAGAATCATCTTCTACTTTAAACAGACAGTGAAAAGCTGATACTATTTCCATTATCCAACACCAAAAGCTCCAAGTAAAACCCACAGAAATTCAACCCAAGTTAAAGTCCAACAGTAAACATTGTTTAAGATGAAGAAGAAATGAAACAACAAGCATTGGAACCCAGAGCAGATGTATAAGCTATGTCTAAATTTGAACACCCCGTCCCCTTAAAACTCTTTAGAAATAAATTAATTTGTTCCTAACTTCCTAGCAACATGGAATATACAATGCTTCTTATAATACACTACCCACCAGTATAAGAGCTCAAACTACAATATATACGACATTCTCAATTACCAAAAGCAACTTCAAAGAATATCTAAGTAGCCAAAACGCACATCTACATCAAGAATTAATAATAAATAAAAAAGAACAAAGAAATGAAACTTACAGCAAAAAAAATGAACAATTTTCTATATTAATGCCATTATTCAACATAGCACATCTTATCAAAAGGCATTTATCTGAGTTTATCACAAACCTCCGAAGGAAACTCAGCGCAGAGGCGCTCGCACAAGAAAATGGCATTTCGGTACATTAGTTGTTGGAGGCTGTTCCGTACACAATCTGCAAGTATAGCCTCCATTTTCCGCAGTCCGACTATCTACCTCCGAGCAACGTCCCTTCCTTCGGCACTCCTTACTGTTCTCATTCACAAGATGGTGGTTTTTGTTGTTCCCTTGAAGCGAAGATCATTCGCTTGATCGAACCTGCCGTACGATACAGAAATTTGAGAAACCGGTTCAATCACCCGATGTATGCACTCTAAGATCCTAAAACTATAAATACACAGAGAGAGATGAGGAGGAGATTTGAAAAGAAATTCAACGGATTACAACAGTTTACAAAATAAACCGAAAATTGAGAAAATTCTCGAAATGTAAATACTCGGAAATTGATTCAGGCATTCAAATTCTCGAGTAGAAAGAAAAACCTCCACATTCACCAAAACCCTAAAAATATTTGATAACTCAATTTATTGAATTGCTTTTAGTCCTACAGATGGATATTGTTCATTTTCCTGCCCCGTTTCTTACGAAATTTCAAATTATATACCCAGGTTTCAAAATTTCTAAGATACCGCTTAATATTTTGCAAGGCAAAGAGGTTATGCCTCGAACTATCGGTTCAGACTAGTACCAAGTCAGACCAACACTGGAATCGTCGAATATTTTCTCTATGTAATTAAAATTTGTTTAAATTTGATATTTTATTTATGTAATTAAATTTTGGTTAAATTTAGTATTTTAAATTATTGATTTAATATAAAAATAATTATTAAAAATATAATTATATTAGAGAGTGACTAGAGTACAATAGGAATTGGTGCCCTTTTTGGTCTACACTCTTCTTAATTAATTTATGCTCCTTCATTAATGTTGTTTTTTTATTTTATTTTTAAATTTGTTATATTTAAATGATTATTATACCCTAAATTCTAGGAATAAATTATACCCTAAATTACAAGGGTAAAATTACAATTATACTCTAAATCATATGGATAAATTATACCTTAAACCACAAGGATAAAAATTATAATTATACCCCTAAAATTAAAGGCAAAAGCTCAAGCGCCCCCGGGGACACGGAGGGATACTCTGTGTCCTCATGTGAACACAACTCTCTCCCTCTAATTCTATTTAAACCTATGTATTGCTAGGGGTTTAAATTGTAAAGTGGCATGAAAATTGCAAAGGAGCACGGAATGTGCTCGCGCCCGGGTGCACAGGAGCCTCACTCAAAATTAAATTAAAAAAACAGGAAAAAAACAGCGCGTGAATTAAACAGTTAAATTAGGGTAGGGCCCACAGTCCTAAAATAACGGTGGTATTGTAGTCATTGCCATTATATAATTTATAATCTATATTATAAGAGGAACTTCAGTAACATAACAATTGAGAAAATCAAAATAATTACATATATATTGGTTAATTGCTGTTAAAGTAAGATTGCGAATTAGTTCAATTTTTTTGGAATTTACAAATAAGTACATCATTATTCACTTTTGCAACTCGAACGGGGAGCAGGAGGGTTGCCCAGTCGATTACCTGTCCATCTTTTGTCTAGATCAGCCTCCAGCTAAAAAACAGAAAAACAAACTCCCTCTCTTCGATTTTTTGTCCATGTAATCATCTACTTCCCCTGCAACATCTATCTCTCCAAATTTCTTTCAAACTCCCACTCTCTTCTTTTCTTATTCAACATAATCATTCAAAATTGTCATTAAGGTTGGAAAGAGTGTAACTCCTATTAGCGTCCCTCAATTAGAACAAAATTTTATTTAGATATATACATTACAGAACCTGATAGTCTTGAATCTTGATATGACTACTTAATTATACGTTTGTAAATTTAAAATACATTTAAAGATGAACTAAATGAAGAATAAATATGAAAATCACACTAAAAGCCAAAAAAAATAAAAAATTAAAGAGTCTAGAATGTGAAATTAATCCAGGAGGTATAGAAAGTATTTTCAAGAAATTGAGGAGGAGGTCTAAAACATCCAAATTAAGTTTTTCGAGGTATGGAATGTATTTCAAAAATTTTTAAGTCCCATTAAACTTGTTACTACATAAATTCAAAACTCGGAGGCGGATTATCCACGAAAATCCCGGGCGGGATTTGACCGGAAAGTTGATTGTTTTTGAGGTTCAACATTTAAAGCTTCTTCCAATGAATTGTTCACAACTCGTCGTTCGTAGAATATTCATACAGAATCACAAGGATATCTAAGGATATCCATGCCGGCGCGTGCCGAAATCCAAGTTGCTTGCGTACAAGCAAGAAGGCTTGAAGATCAGAAGTGGTGTTGAGAGTGGAATTTCACGCATTATGTGTCTCACATTACACTGTTTTTAGAAGAATATGGCCATGATTTCGTGTAAGATTGCGTGGTTTTCATATGTTGTGTTATTAAGGTGCTACATGTTGGCGTTCGATCATTTAGTTAACGTGAACCGTTAGGGTTCCATACGATTCTATATTCAGCGGAAGCAAGAAAACATAGAAATGTATTACCTTTCACCAGGTATGTTGAAGAAGAAAGATTCTCGCCGACAGCCTGCTCAGCCTCACCGTTTTGGGTATCTTTCTCATCTGATCTCCGATTTGAGTGATCTATATGTCAAAATGATCCTCTCTTCAGTGGCTTTCCAACAGTGTATTACAAGTCCAGTTTGGAGTTATACATAATTTTATAAAAATTATAGAATTTGACAAACAGCAGCCGCAAACAACCTTCCGATCATCTGTTGTATTCCCAAGTCCAATCTTGACATCGTGTGGCCGATGATCCTCAAGATCTTCTCAATCTATTGTTTTCTCACCCTCCTCACGGTGTTAGGCATATATCAGTTAGGTTTCTGAACAGTTGAGATGACTTATATATGGGCTACAGCAGGGACCAAGAGGAGAAATTAGAGTTGGGCCTCCATTGGGCTTAAGTATCCAAACTTAGTCCAAAGCTTATACTTAGTCCAACAATAATAATATATAACACTAAAATATTATTACTGCACTACCAATCTAATCCCATAATTACGTTATGGACTCCTTCTTATTATGAGTCCGTTAGTCTCCCCATGTTTAAGATATACAATGCCCATTAATTAATTAAGTTACTGATGACTCCATTAATTAATATCTCATCCGAGAGTAGTACCACTCAACCTCATTATCATGCCGGAATAAATCCACCTGCAGGGTTTACATGATAATCCTTATGAGCTCCTCAAGGGGACATCATCAACCTATAATGGACATGGATTCCTTCTACAATCAACAGCACACCATAGAGACAACACTATTTTCCAACTCACCGAGTTTATTGATTTAATTACATATAAATCTCACCCATTGATGAATCAAAGAAATACATACTGCCTTACTTGTCGAGGTTATTGTGTAGGGATTAAGAGCACGAACATCCATAATAACAGAGATCAAGTTCTCCTATATAGTCAGTATAAATCGAACGATCTCAAGCGATCCTGCTCAATACACACGAAGTGTACTAATGTGATTCTATAGTCAAGACAAACTAATACCAAATCACACTACAACCATCCCGATAGAGAGTCCCCGTCTATCTCGATTGTAAGTATCTGTTTATACTTTATAAGAAAATCGATAATATGATCTTTCGCGTGTTTTCGCACAACATATTATCTACAGTATAAAGTAAGTGGACTATTGCATCGAACATATATATAAATTATAAGACGCAATCATTTGATCATTGATTCTCATTTCAAATAAATTATTAAAATATTGTTCAAATAAATTGTTAAAACATTATTTATAAGTTGTTTTGCTGAGTTTTGAAGGTTAAAATAGGTCAAAATGGAGCAGAATCTAAAACGGGCTGAAAACGAGCCCAAAAGAGTCCAACACGAGTTGCAGGACCCAACACGACCAGTGTTGAGGTCCAGAAGTAATCAAGTTTCAGATCATCACAACACGACTAGACAGGCAATAGCATGACTTATCAACACGACTCATGTTAGCCTTACACGAGTTACAAGATATACAATACTGGTCGCATTGCCAACTCGTGTTGGGTAGGGTTAAGTCGTGTTGCATGTTTTTGGGCCAGAAATTAGGCTTTACACCTTTCAATGCGTGAAAACGTCTAAAAATGACCCAGTTGAGTCAGATTAGAAGAAAAAGGTATAAAAGGAGATCCAAACATCCCCAAGAAAGAGAGAGATCGATCATTCATCCACCACGCCTCATCATCCACCCACAAACATTAGATCACCATCCAAGTGTTGTTGAAATCGGACCTGACCGGACCAGCAGGTTGAACCGGTTGGACCGGGAATCGGGCCAGTAATCGATCCGATAACACCCCATAAACCGCTTTTGTTATTTAATCGGGGAAAATCGACAAGAAACAATGGAATTGGTGAAACCGGATGAACCAAAAACCGCCAGTTATTATTTCTTTAATAAAAATTAAAAGGTTGTGACTGAGTTTTTGCACACGCCGGTAAATGAATCGACGGAGAATTAGATACCAAGAGAATAATAATAGAAAGAAAAATAAATAAAATAAAAATCCCTACTTCAGCGACGTCAAGCCCCAGTGGATCCACACCAGCTACCTTCGATACAAGCTGGGGAGAGAGCGGCTAGGAAGAAAAAGAACGATAGCAGATAGATAGAGTTGTAAAGAAAGAAAGGGGGAGAGACGACGTTCCTGTAGTCTGGAGAGAGATGGGGATGGAAACCCTCATTTTCAAATTTTATTTGGACCAATCTTTAACTTTGAATAATAATATCGGTGATATTGGTGGGCTGTGGGGGCTTAATGAGCAGCCATCATACTTAAAAAAATTTATTTATTATATTAATTATTTTAATTGTTACTTTAAATATAATTTAAAATAGTTATATTCGTTTTTTCGGTTGAACCGCTGGTCCAATCGGTCAGATCATGAACTGTTGGAGTCGCCGGTTCGATCTCCAGTTCGGTTATAAAAACACTGATCCATCCCATTCTCCATCCATCCTGAAGGAGATTCAAGTGCAAGTTGAGAGAGATCGGACAATCTGAGAGATATAGAAGGAACGCAGAGCTACATCTACAATAGGGTTTCGTGTCTCTCTTCTTTCTTTTTCTTTTGTTTTGATTATTATTATGAATTTTATAGCCATGAGTGTTGATTGTAACCTCATAGACAAATCCTTTTACAGTTTTAGGGATTGAAGGTTATGGTAAATTGATTTAGAAACCTAGACAAATTTACTTGAATTCATGCTGTTGGCATTCTAATTTATTTGATTAATTCAAACTTTATTTATATGCTTCGTAATGTCTTCACATTAATCCATGTTGTTGACTGTGATGCATGGTTTATTGTATTAGCTTGTGTGGGTTTATTATTTATATTGTCTATTTGCTAGGAATTAAAATAGTTCGTACATGAACACATTAATTATAAGGGTTGGCAAATTAGATACTTAAGTTGTTTATTGGAACAACGCAATTAGGCACTCAAGTAGGAAGTGAATACAACCGTGCAGTACTTTCAGAGAATATTTGTTAATCAAACTGGCCATCCGAATATTTTTGAAGATTATATTATTAGTATCTAGGAAGGAGGCTCGGGATTATTCACGTATATTTAGATATAAATCAGATTATACTATTAGCTTGAAATTGAATTATATTTGATGGGTTAACAGTGTTAAGTGATGTATTTTTATTAATATTGCATGAATGAACAGTAGGAAGTCTAGGAGACCAAATCAATTGAACTATACCTGATACCTTTAGAACTATTATCTATCTCTTAATTCACTCTTGAGTTTAGTTCTCTTTACTTTTATTATTTGAGTTATTTATTATTTCGGTTTATTAGTTTATTAAATTCACAAACTTTGGTACTTGGTTACTTTATTTTAATTAAGCTGGTAATATTTAGAAGATAAGTAATTAACTATCCTTCTAGGGATCGATAATTTAACTTGGGTACTTGCTGCTACAATTGACATCCTTACACTTGAGGATTTTAATTGGAGTGCGCAAAATATGCCTAACAAGTGGGAGAGTAGATTTTTGAGATTGAACAAGACGTGTAAGCGCGCGCGAGGAAAATGAGAAGGAAGAAATGGGATTTGAACCGAGTCGAAGTCAGAGCCATTGACGGCTACTTCTATTGTTGTCTGTAGCCTGACAACTTTTTGGCACATTCAAATCTTGTTTTCTCATGTCCATATCATGTGTTCAACAGCTGTTGTAAAAAGAAGGAAGGAGATGATTAGTTGGAAAAATAAAAGAAGAGATAGCGAGTTTGAATAAAAATTGAGATAGATGAGATTTGCAGAAAGAAGATGATTACGTGGATTAAAAAAATAAGAGAGAGGGTGTCAGAGAGAAAATCTGGTGAGAGAAAAAAAAAAGTCAAATTTTTTTTAATTTTTCATGTAAGCATCCAATGATTCGAATTGCAATATGAGCTTAAGGTCGGGTACTTATTTGTAAATATCTAAAAGTTTGGACTAATTTATAATCGGCGAAAAGATTGAGACTTTTCATATAATTAACCCTACATATATCTTTGTCAATATATCATAATTACGCAATATTATAAAAAAATCTCTTTATAAATCACATTTTGTGTCCATCGTTATCAAATGAGAGGATAAGCCCTGATCTCTAGTTTCTTGGTTTTTTGGGATTTAAATTGATGTTCAAAAACTCTCGCCTTTGTGCGCCTTTTTCGATGTAAGAGGTGCACTTGAGCCTATAATTCCAAAAAAAAAAAATTTCTTGTTTTTCTATATTTTTCATGAAAAGTAAGAATTTACTAAATATAATGATCAATTTGATGGTAAAATAGAATGAAGATTATGAGGAGGACCATAGACTATGATAATTATAATTTTTATCTCATTGGTAATCATTTGAGATTTTGACATTTGATATTTTTTTTAAATATTAAGGATTCTACTTATTTGCTTTCTGTGAGTGTCTATTTATGTTGAGTACTTGAATTGTAAAGTTACACATGGAGGTGAGAAGGTACACGGAGGATCCCTGATTGACAAGAAGAGCAAGTTTGCGAAGATGGTGAAAGCACGTGGAGGGCACGTGAAAACTGAGTTCATTGATGGAGGGTATTTTTTAATAAATTATCATTGAAATATTATTATTATATTTGACGGGGATGCCACTGTGTCGTCAGGTCAGCAAATTCGCTGGAAAATACAAAATTCGAGGATCACGTGACATGCACATGATGATTTCGGCGAAAATGAGGCAACGTTGGCGCAATTATAAAGATATATTGGGATAAATACCCAAATCTTATCTTTTTGGGGGCAAAAATTGTATATGACCAAACTTACGGGGCAAAAAATATTTTATCCTGCCGAGAAATGCCAAGTTCGATGACACGTGACATGTACGTGATCGATTCGGCGAAAATGTCAAATTCAGTTGAAAATTGGGCAACATTGGCACAATTATAAAGATAATGCGATAAATGCCCAAATTTGATCTTTTTTTGGATAAAAATTGTAATGCCCAAATTTGATCTTTTTTTAGATAAAAATTGTACATGGCCAAACTTAAAGGGCAAAAAAAATATTTTATCTCTATAAGTATGCTGATTGAAAATTAAAGTATATTTTTCTAAAATATGTTGAATAATGAATTAAAGTATTAGAGTATTAGGACATATATTGTGATTCACTATAAATATATTAATTTAACTATCAATAAAGGCTAATTATAGTGTGCACCAAGGTGCACCCTAAGATAGGGTGCACCCATATACATATATAACCAAAAATATATACAATTATGAGCAATAATGTATACAATTTAATTTTTAGTTTTTTTAATAAAAAATTGAGTGTAAAAAATATACAATTATAAAAAAAAATATGTATACACTATTGAATAAAAAGTTATACACATATGAATGCTAGTTTTTTTAATAAAAAATTTAGTGTGAAAAAAGTATACAATTATTACAAAATACGTATACAAAATAGAATAATATGTATATAAAATAGAATAAAAAGTTATACACATATAGGTGCACCCTTGCACCCGGGTGCACCCAATATACACTAATCAATAAATATATTTTTCTTATATAACAATCATATTTTAATAATTGATCGACCCGTCTTACAATCCGTCTTACATGAGAGTACTCCTTTGTCAAAATATTAATAATACGACTGCAATTTATTATTGTAATAAATATTATCTCCGTCCCATTTCAATTTTTACATATTTCCAATGTTTATATCTTATTATAATCTTTAGTGTTTAGGGAATGTTTGGTTCACATTGATAATAATATTCTACGGGCCTTAAAAAAATATTAAAAAAAAGATAGTTTAACACTAATTTCACTTGAGAAGACTTAAACTTCTAAGCTCGTTAGTTTTAAGCAAGGGACCCAATAAATTTGAGATGAATTATAATATCGCATGAAACTAATGAAGAATAATTAATGTCATTCTCACGTTCATTTATGACATTTTTCAATCTTTATTAACAATCTATAATATTTTAATACATCAAATATTCTTTAGCTAAGTCCTATGGATTTAGAATATTGTAAGGTATAATTATTTTTATGAATTTTAAATAAGAAAGGATTCATGTGAAATATGGTTGATAAGAGACTCTCGATTTGTATATTTTTTTACACTACAAAAAAGTTGCCCGACAGTGAAGCACTTTGTGACGGACTGACGGAATTTGTGATGGGAAAACACCCGTCCCCGAACATGCGTCACAAAATTTTTGTGACGGTCCCGTCAAAATTTGTGACGGCATTTGTGGCGGCCCACATTTTGTGACGGTTTCATCTGACCACTTTTTGTGATGGATATTTGTGACGGACTTCATTTGTGACGGACTTTGTGATGGATTTTATCAATTAAAAATATTAGAATTTTAAATTTTATCTAAAATAATTTTTAGTTTTTGTGACGGAAGTTGTAACGGAAATTTTCATCACAAATTTTAATATTAAAATTTTTTGTTGGGTATGAATCGAACCCGGTCAGCTGGCATGGGTGCTTATAGGCTCAACGCCAACTGGGCAGACCCTCTATATTTTTATTTTATTTCATTTCAGCGTATTTTTACACTTATAGAACCCATATATATTCACAACCCACCCGAAGGAGGCTCGAACTCGGGCAGATGAAGAACAGGAGTGCGTGTGCGCATGTTTATAGCCAATTTGGATAGAGTTAGTTGGTGTTAACTTCTAACAAATATTTTAGATATTCAATTATTTTGTATTATAATGACATCAATCAAATTTCAACATAAATATAGTAGTAATATTCATAATGTAAATATATCGATACGAGTACAAATTCCCGCGTAATATGCGAATGAATTATTATAACCAATAACTAACTGATAAAAAATATAATTAAAGGTGATATTTAATTTGAAAATAAACATGAATAGCCTTAAATAATTAGTACGAGTGTTTTATGTATATTAATTAATATTTGCTCTATTTATATAATTTTTTAAAGATATATATTCTTTTATTAATTGGTTTAATTATCTATTTGTAACTAAGAAAGAATAAAAATAAAAAATAAATTATTAGTTGGATATATTTTTATTGACTGACTTAATTATCTAATTCCAATAAGAAAATATAATTAATGATGGTATTTAATTTAAAGATGTACATGAATAATAATATTAATAAATTGGATATATTTTATTGATTATTATCTATTCCTTAACCATCAAAAAAATATGATTAAAGGTGATTTTAATTTATAGATATACATAATTTAAAGATATATACATAAATAATAATAATAATTAAAAAAATAAAAGTAGAATGATATATATGTAATATTAAAACAAAAAATAAAAAATATATGAAATTTAATCACGTTACGACACCTCATACATTTTAAAAAATTATTTATAGCAGTGTATTCGTAATTAGTATATATAAGATGGTATCAACTAAAAAAATGTAAAAGTTGCTTGTTATATTATATTATAGTAAAATTTCATCTTATATATACTTGATACTATTATCTTTATTATTTAATATATTATATTCATTCCATACCATACTTATCTTCACACTTATTAAGTATACATATTTTTTTTTCAATACTAAATAATACAATACAATACACTATAATACTAGCATGTAACTTGCGTAGCACGCAATATATTATTTTATATATACATGTATATTTCATAGTTATAAAATTAGAATAGTTCTTATAATTTATAAGTATATTTCAATTATAATAATGTTTAAGTGTATTAATATTTTAATCTTTATATATAATGTGTAACAAATTTATTATCTGTTGACATATTGTTCTTATCTCTTTTCTGAAATCATAGTACTCGACTTGCTTACGAAAAAAAATACTTCGATATTCTATCAATTAATATCTAATATATTAATTAGTATTAGAATAATTAATTTGCAACACTAATTATTAACTTTATATGATTTTACATAACTTTATAAAATTCATCATATTTATATAAACTTGTGTTTTACATAACATTCCAATATTTCTTGGAATCTAAGTTATAATTCATAATCATCAATAATGTGTACTCCATTCGTCTCATTTCAGACGACACACTTTTCATTTTGGGTTGTCCTACAAAAGTTCGCATCTTACTAAAAAAGTAAAAAGTCAAACACAATCACCTTTATACATATACTTTGTTTTTTTAAAAAAAAAAAAACCACCCATATAACACACCTAACATATTTGATTATTTATTTATACAAAAAAATATCATAATACCCCTAAAAATTCTCAAGTGTTTGAATTTTCGTGTCAAAAAGGGGTGCAAATATTTGTGGGATGGAGGGAATAAATTTAGTGAAAAATTCGACAAAACTCCCCCTAATATTTCAATAGATTTCTAAAATCATGAAAACCTGTTCAAAATACTTAGTTCATCCATGACAGCAAAAGTATAGTTGTGCGAATTAGTCAAAAGTAATAGAACAAAATAAAAAAAAGCAACAGTAGAACTAAAATCCAAGTAAACTATGTCTAGCCACAATTGCCTCCCAAACCAGAACCAGATGCACTAGAATCCGACGGGTCAGAATCAGGAAAGAATGTAGAAGTGGACATCCCCACCTTCTTGGCCAACTCAGCAACAAAGAGATGTAGTCTTTTCTCCCTCTGTAACCCCTCGTCACGCTCCCTCTCTGTCCTCTCTATCCTCTCCTCCAACGTCTCGAGATGGGTAGTTATGTCATGAACATTCAGCTGCGAGGTAGATGTCTGAGGGGAGCCCCGAGCGGCATGTGCCTCATCCCTAAGACTGGGGCCCAAGCTCCAAGTCCCTATGATTCTACCCTTGTATACCCCAACTTGCTGAAGGTAGAGACGATCAACATTCAGGGAGCCTCGCGCGGAGGTCTCGGATCTCTCCTCCTGTGATGATGAAGTTGCTTGTGAAGCCAATGTATCGACGTGATCCTATAATGGGTAACAAAAATTACATATATATGGTGCAAAGATTAGTATTTTATTCACAAAAAACATGACAATATCATTAACAGACATACGATAAGATTCCTAGAATGCTTGTAGGTAATCTAGTTTATTTTCTTGTTGTGGAATATCTTGTCCACATTAAGTACGGTAGATTGTGAGCCAGCATTCTCCTGCTTATAAAATTTTGTTCAATCACTGCAATTCAAGTATATAGAAGTAATAATAAATACCACTTTCATGGAATTAAACTCAAACGTACAAGATCGTAAGCATAGGCAAGTGCTGACTTTGAGCCCCCCCAGTAACACGCCACCCTATCATCTTCCCCAGAAGTGGTCATACGATTTTTTTGGTTGCGGTCAGCAATTGCCTGTGCATTATCACTCTCCCAGTGGCGCACTAGAGAGTCCCATGTATCAGGGTGAATGTAGGATGGACGGTTACCAGTATCTATCCATATGGTCTTTAGCTTGTTTATGACATGCCTGTATTTGCCTTGTGCAAGCTTATGAAAAGCCTTATGGATGAGCTTATCCTCAATTTCATTCCACCTGAATGCAGTCTATGTCGAACAAAACATAACAATACGTTGTAGTTATTCCAACATCAAAATAATATAATTTAAATCAATTAATAATTACCGTAAAAGAGTTTGCATAGCTTCGTTTCGTCTTTCATTTGACCCCATGTATAGATGCCAGTGGGGAGCTCAGTTTTTATCGTATGAGTGATAAATGTGGAGACCACCTTCGGATTATAAATTCTGCAAATTTTATAATAAGTTAATCAATATTATAAATTGACTTAACTAACTATATACACAATTATAAACACACTAACCCCCCTTTGTACATATGGACGAATGTTCTTGAATCATATTCGTTATTGGAGTGGGCTGGTGGTGGATCTAGATGTGACTCCATTTCATCATCATCCTCAACATCTGGTGGGGCAAATGCAGCCTGAACGGGTGGACACGGGGCAGATGCAGCCTGAACGGGTAGTGGTGGGGCAGATGCAACCTGAAAGGGTGGTGGGGGGGCAGATGCAGCCTGAACGGGTGGTGGCTGGGCTTTCAGGGACTAGCTCCTCCTGTGGCAGATGCAGCCTGATCCTACGTCTCCTTCTTCGATCCATCTTTATTAAATTAAAAAAAAGATTATAAGGTTTTTTTACTGAAATATGTATAAATAAAGTATGTAAACATAATATATAATTCACCATGAGAAACTACAAGTAATCCTCATCACTTGTATCATCATCCTCAGTCGATTCGACATCTAATTCGTTTGATTCATACATTAGTTGAGTTTCTATACGTTCATCATCAGACACTGGTGTTTCATTTCCAATCTCTATCATTATGTAGAGCTCATCAATTAGTGTGGCTGGTAGATCATCTGTTGATATAGGTGTCACCGTTTATGTGGCTTTCTCTTGCAGTGGTGGCTCAATTACAGATTCAAACCGAGTATCTATCAATGATCGAGCCTTGATCTTTATGACGTTAAGCCATTCACAATTTCCTCCCAGATAATTACAATAGTACACTTGGGAGACCTGTGTAGCTAAAATAAATGGCTCATATTTTGGTAGTTTGAGTATTTATGCACATCCACCATCCAAGGAAAAATGGGATTCGATCTCGTACCTTGAGGAGATGAATCATTCCACGTGCACTTAAATAATACTACGTACTTTGAGGGCATGTTTGGGTATTGTAGTCTTACCACATCATCCAATACACCATAATAATCTCTCTCTTCCCCTCCATATACACTCCCTTTGACGCACACTCCACTATGAGAAGTTGATTTACGTTTCCCGTACTTCACGATATGAAATTTATACCCATTAATATAGTATCCGCGCCAAGTAGATACAAAATCCACAGGTTCTTGAGATAATGCTACAATAAAGGGGTTCGTAATCGCATTGACATGATTTTGTACCTATATAAATTATGTAAATCGATGATTATGACAAGATTGAGATGTAATATATTTTCTTAATTAGAAATAAATTCTTTTATCAACTCACATATTCTTTGAACCAATTCGGAAATTCGACTTGTAGAAGACGACTGATTTCTCCAGGTGGCACGTGATGTCTAGCTCTCATATATATGCTTCATGTTTAGAAAAGTATTGTGTTAAGAACTTCAAGAAAATTTCAAAGTTAAGCATATAGTTGTAGGGTATGCATACTCTATGTATGGCTGCACTTTAGGACAATTAAGCAACAAGTATGTGTGCACTTCATTCTTCTCCTCAAAGTTCATCCATCTCTTTGTTTCTTTCCCTGAAGGACGGCCTGGAGCGGTGAATATAGACAGATTGCCTTTATGCACCTCTACATCCTCGCCCCGGCCGTTGTAATTATGAGGAATATTCCGTTCTCTAATCCTAGTTGACACCCTATCCTCAAAGTAGTTAGAACAAAAAGTGGTGGCTTCTTCCGTTAAGTAAGCATTTGCAATAGATGCCTCTGGATGAGCTTTATTTCCAGCCTTTTGTTTCAATTTACGTAGAAACCTGTAATATGAACGCGTAAGGGATATAAAGATTTTTATGAGCCACTACGATCATATATAAATTTTTAATATGTTAACGTGTTACCTCTCAAAAGGATACATCCACCTATACTGAACAGGGCCTGCAATTTCAGCCTCGCGTGCAAGATGAATTGGAAGATGCTCCATCGAATAAAAAAACTAGGTGGGAAGATCTGCTCAAGCTTACAGAGTATGACGGAAATATCTCGCACAAGTCGTGCCACCTCATCACGCTTTAGAGTTGTAGCAGTTAAGTCTTTGAAGAAAAAACTCAACTCTGTGAGGGCTCTCCAGACTGGTGCCGGCAGAAGATCACAAAATGCAACAGATAACAATCTTTGCATGAAAACATGACAATCATGACTCTTCATGCCAAACATCTTCAATTTTGTTAACTCGACTCAAGATCCTAAGTTCAAATATAACCATCTGGAAAATTCAATTGCTGGACCCACTCGAGCAGTACACATTTTTTGTCATTATCTAGCGTGTAACATGCCTTTGGATATTTCTTTGCACCATAACCTTTTTCAAGCTCGAGTCGATTGCAATATAAATTGAGCTCCTGTCTGGATTTAGGAGTGTTCTTTGTCTTACCGTCTATGTTCATCACAGTATAAAAATATTATCAAACACATTCTTTTCTATGTGCATCACATCCAGATTATGTTGTAACAAAAGATCTTTCCAATATGGGAGGTCCCAGAAGATGCCTAACCTCTTCCACCCAATTCCTACTGGAGCCTCTTCATAATACTCGTCTGTCACTTTGGTAAGCCCAAAATCATGGATTTCCTGCAACAACTCTTCCCCAGTGTATTCGTGCGGTTGACCTTTGCTTACTGTGACACCAACCCTAAATGATTCATCATCATCCCGCCAATCATGTTCATCCTGGAGGAATCTACGAGAACAGTCAACCCAAAACATTTGTGACTATTCTCCAAATAGAAAGCATCCGTGTCACCCATGCACCACGGACAGGCTTGCAAACCGGATGTTCTCCAATCGGACAACATCGCATAGGCTGGAAAATCTAAAATTGTCCACAAAAGTACAGCTCTCATTATAAAATTTTGCTTCGTATGATAGTCATACGTGGGTACCCCAATTTCCCACAGTTTGAGCAACTCGGCCATTAAAGGCTGAAGATATACATCGAGTTTGTCTTTGGAATTCTTTGGCCCTGGAACTAACACGGTTAAGAATAAATGTTGTTCTTTCAGACACATCTAGGGTGGCAAGTTGTAAGGTGTGACCACCACAGGCAACATTGAGTATTGTTGGCCCGAGGAGCCAAAAGGGTTGAATCCATCTGCGCTCAAGCCCAACCGTATGGGTACCTCTGATCCAGTCTCTTCCAAGCCAGGGTACCTCTGATCCAGTCTCTTCCAAGCCGGGGAGTCTGCAGGGTGACCTTGATCTCCAGTCTCATTTCCTCTGCAATTTGTATGTCATGTCATATCTTTTGCGGTGGCTGACGATGCATACAACCGTTGAAGCCTTGGAGTAAGAGGAAAGTACCACATCTTATTATGTGATCATTTTTTATTTTTTTACCACTATGGTCTTTATAGCGTGGTAATGAGCAAACTTTACATTCTTCCCGTATTGAGTCTTCACCCCAATAGATCATGCAACCACGAATGCAACAGTGAATAATCTCCACTGGTAGTCCCATACCACTCATTTGTTTCTTGCTTTCGTAAAAGGTCTTCGGAACTTTATGGCCCAGTGGACATAACTCACTGCATAAATCAGCAATCTGATTGTATCCCATCTTAGGTATCTTGTTCTCCGCTTTAATACTCATTAGTCGAGCGTTCATTGATAATTGTGTGAGAGAGCTTCCTGGATATAACTCCTGATCTGCAGCGCTGAGCATATTGTAGAACTTTTTAGCATCTGGGTTGTGTTCCTGTCTCACATCTTCCATAACACTTGGTCCAGCGGCATCCCTCACCATCTCATGATATGGATAATTATTGGATGATTCAACTCCATACCCCTCTTCAGAAATGGGAACTTCTTGCCTAGCCCCAACATGTGAATGGGAAGTTCCCTCACCTAAACCAGTATTCCTAACACTGTTATAATGCTCTGGACTCCATATTTCTTCGCCTTGAAGATTCCAATTATAGTAGTGTTCGATAAATTCCTTCTGATACAAATGATCTCTAATCTCATTTGATGTAACAAAATTTTTATTACGACATTTTCTACCTTTGCACGGGCATCTAATTTTTCATCTTGCATATATTCAGGATGACTGCGAGCAAATTGAATGAATTGTTCAAGACCGTTGCAAAAGTCAATGTTAAGTTCTCCACAAATTACACGAGGAAAATAAATCCACCCCCGATTGGTTAAATAGCTCATTCTCTGTTGAACTATATTGTTTTAGTATTCTACAAACAAATTTAATATATATACTCATGAATAAATATTAAACATTTCGACATAGTCACAAAAATATTTTAATTTACAATACAATTAAAAGATATAAATGTGAAAATATTTTAAGAACTAAAGGAGTATTTTTTTCTTTTGCACGGTGAAATTAATCTCAAGATTCATTTATAATTTGATTTCTTACTTCTCATGGTCGTACATAGACCTAGCAAAATAAATTATTAATTGCCCAAGTAACAACAATGTACATGATTTACACTTAAAAATATATATATATATATATATATATATATATATTTATTTATTTATTTATATTTAAAGTAGTGTATTCTCTAATATTTACAGAATTAGAAAATGAATTAGAACTAATTTGAACATACTTAGTAATGAAGTGGGGTGGGCTAAGCAAAATAGATTGGATGGAGTTAGAGTGGGCTTAAGTTTAGGGGTGAAGGTAAAATAAGAATTTCACAATTATATTTTTTAGAATTCGGGTGTCTTTAGTGATGTTTCGGGTGGCAATAGCGTCGCCCTTAATTTTAATTTAATTTATTCTTTCTCCACTCACTCTATTATCTTCTTCTACTTCTGCATCTTCCCCACTTTCTCTCCTTAATCACAAGACAACCCAACAAAAAGTTGAAAAAATATGAAATTTTCTTAGAAACAATTCCAATAACCTAGCCTTTTCTCGATAAATTCGGGATGAAGCAAGTAAAAGCAATCAATATGTGTACTAGGGTAGAAGAAGGAGATGGAAATGGAGATGGAGAATTTAGAGTGGCTTACCCACTATAGATGTATTTTGAATTTGTGTTGACTGATTCTCCAGCGAGCCTCTGTTTTCTAGAATCAGAAACATAGTCTCTCAGAATCATAAAATTAACATCTTAGTAGGTGGAAGAAGAAAAAATAGAATAACAAAAGATTAAAAAATGAGTCAACTAAAAACCAGTACAAGTAGATGATCACAATAGACATAAGGATGGAATTGGATATGAGAAAAGGAAGAGTGGTAACACTCTGGAATAAGCATTACGTGGAGCTCAACAAAAAATGTACAATATAGAGATAACTAACTGGGAAATGGGGAACAAACCCTATAGAATAAAGTGTCAGCAAGTTAAATTTCTTAGGAAAATTAAAATGAAATAGCATTTGCAGAACTCACATTGGAGATGATCTTCAAGTTATTTTTCAGCTAAATCTTACCAAATTAAAGCTGCAATGCCCCTTTAAAATGTCAAAGTAAATTCCACAAACAAATTATGAGTATTTGTGAATACTTCAGAGGCATTTTGAATGATTGAGTTAATAAAATACTACTACTCCATTATTTATGAAATATCTGACACAATAATTTTTTAATAAAATACATCTGATTGATTAAAGTGGAAAAAATAAAGTAATTAAATAGTAATTGATGTGTCTATTGTTCACAGGATATAATATCATCATGATCTACCTCTACTTTAATTAATTCTGCGTTTCTCATGAATTGCACGAGGGAAATCATCTGCATTTTCTAGTTTCTTCTTGCAACTAAACTTCTTCATTTTTATTTAGTTATTATTAATTATAGATAACTACTTCAGAGTATAATCAAAGACTACTTGAAACCCAAGAATTAAGAACACAAGCGGCATAAAAGCTAGTAGATATTAATTATGTAGTTTCCCCTCACAAGTTGAAGGTCATGTAGAAGTGTGTAAAGAAAGCATAAGAAAGAGAAAAAACAGAGTATTGTGTACCTTTGACTCCTTTGCAGATGGACGGATTCCGTCAACGGACGGCTCGGGAAGGATTAGGGAAGACGATGACAAAGTGGTGAGAAGGATTAAGGTAGAAAAGGGGAAAAGAGAAACGGCGCTGATTTTATTACATGATTTGTGACGGGCTTTTGTCCGTTTGAAGCCCGTTATAGCAGATTAAAAAAATTAAATAATATATTTTATGACGGAAAATGTCCGTCACAATAATTTCCGTCACAAATGCCGTGATGACGAAATTGTAAGAGGTCACCCATTTTCCGTCACTATTATAGAAATGCCATCAGAAAGTCTGTCACAATTGTGACGGCACACTGTCCATCACAAAAATCCGTCGCTGTGGGCAACTTTTTTGTAGTGTTAATTATTGTTATTTTAATATTCAAAATCCGTTAATTAAAACCTGAGCAAGGTATTTGTCCTTTTTACTCTCTTCTTTAATTCCAAGCGATTAACAAACCTTTCCAATATTCTATGACCAAATCCCTTTATCTTTTTTACATTTTGCTACTTTGATCCCGGATAATCCACCTTCCTTCATGCTTTAACTAATCCCTTTATTCTAACTCAAAGATAAGATAAGGTGACTAAATAGTTCCAAATACAAAATTTAATAACACGATTACAACTTTTATTTTATATATCTTATTAGTTATTGAAACTGATCATACCATACAAACGAACTTACTCTTTAATTAATACAACAATTGAGGGGTGTTCTTTTTCATAAAAGACGATTACTTTTCTTTACAGAGTAATAATATTCCTATTATATATAAATTTTTTCGAGTTGAGTAATCCTAAATATTTTAAAAGTTAATTTTATGTATTCGAAAGAGTTGCACTTCTCAAAATTGTGCACCATACAACCCGCTGCATGCTACCATCATGCATCTCTCTTAGATTATGAGTAATTAAGATTATTTTCGTTCATGTCTCTTATAAGGATATGTAAGACAAATTCTTTACTCAATGTGTATCAATGCAAAAGTGGTTCAATTCATATCACATATTGAAGATGATATTGTCTGTGACTAGACACGTATGGCAAATTTTAAGTGGATCAGTAGAAGCTCTGCATTATAAACCAACGCTCAATGGCCAAATTTTAATAAATACTTCTGAAAAATGTATTATGTTTGAAATACATAGGTCATGTACTCTGTCGGTTGCAAATATGGTTACATTTTACTAATTAGAACGTCCCACACAATCATTGTTATATTTCTCTTTTTTGGTAGATGGATCCATTCAAAATAATTAATACATTTACATGGAGTTCACACACAACACTAATACAACTATCTATCTATTATACATTAAAATATTATACTCCCTCCGTCCGTCCAATATGTATATATTTGCTTTTTACACGTGGATTAAGGAGTATTGTTATTTAATGTGTGACAGACATTAATACAAGTCAACCCTCTATACTTTAAAATACTATATTCCTTAATTTTCGTGCAAATAATAAATGTAACAGTAACAATTATAGGACGAAGGGAGTATATATTTATATTAAGGTATTATAATAATTAAACAACTAATCAGATATCCATGTAGCTCGAGATGCTAATACAGTAGGACTACTGAATCCTTTTCGCCCATCATGAAAATATTTCAAATTTGGTTGGCATCTCACGGAACTCATTTCATAAAAAAAAAAAGAAGTGAGATATTTTATTAAAAAATGATGTTTGATTGATGAAAATTATAAATATTAAATTGAAGTATTTCATAAATAGTTCATTAAATAAATGAAAAATTACAATATCTTCAATATAAAAATTAATAAAATTATGATAAACAATCTTAATACGACACAATTTTTATATTTTTTACGTGCATCAATTATTATTCAAATCTTATAACTAATTAGTTTAAACATTTTTGTTATATTTACATTTTTATGCATTGATTTTATTTTATTCCTTAGAGGATATATTAATTCTATGATCATATTTTTTAAGGGTTACTAATTTAAATCGTGACACAAGATATAAAACGAAGTACAGCGTACAGTTGGGCCCATTGGTGAATCGAAGAACTGAAGCTTGTCTATAAATAACACTCCATTCCCCTTCCAATTTTCAATCACCTCTCATCCTTCCCTGCTTTTGCAAGACCCCACAGTAATGTTAGAGGGAAAGAAATCAAACCATAATCTTTATGATTTAAGCTTTCTTTTTTAAGTATAATTTATCACTTGTATATATATATTGGCAAAGAATTCAATATGCCTGTCTTTTTCTTTTAAATGGTACAACCAGATCTAATTATTATAATTGGGTCAAACCTATTTCCAATGAGAGACAGCTGGCATTTCCTCTTTCATTCAATTGTATCTTTAACAATAATAACGGGGTCTCTCTCCTTTTTAGATCTAAATGAAGAAAACTAAATTTACTCTTTCAATCTAGGCGGATTTTTTTCCAGCAGCAAACAGCGGTGATTCTGGTAGCGATTGCGGTGGATTTCCTCCTTCAATCATCTCTATCTGTTGACGGATTTTTTTTCAGAAGCAACAGGGGTGGATTTCGGCAACGACTGCGGCCCGACCCGGTGGCAGACTCGACGGATTCATCTGCAGTGTGAATTGGGGCTTTTCTTCATCTCTTTGCTTTCGACTAGGCCACCGGCGTTCAGTTGACCGTCGAGAATTGGTGGTCGCACTTTGCCTTCACGAACTTCGTGTGGTCACTGTCCGTTAAATGCGATCATAATTTCATTTTCATATGCTCATTTACATATTGGGATCATCTGCTAATTTACAGATTGGGACATTTGATAAAAAAAGAGAAGAGGAGCAATTCTTGAAAAATCGTCTGAAATAAAACTGGCAGAAGAGGATAAATAGAGTTCTTGGCCTGAAGCAACTGCCTTGGTGCTTTTCGAAGGGCTTTGTATTGGGCAACCCTTGTTCGTTGTAGTCGAAGTTTGAAGGAAGGATACCAAGTCATTGATTTGTATATGGTTCACTCAGGATTTGAATGATTGAATCAGAAGAAGAAATATAGAGATTTGTCTGATGATGTCTAATTCTTGTACAGTTGCATTCTCGTTTATTTATGATTAAGAATTAAGAAGTAGCTGCTTTGATCAGCTGCGCATGATTCATTTTCTACAGGAATTTCTATTTGGAATTTTAATGTGCATTCATTTTCTCCGTGGTGGGTTCTGATTTCTTATTCTGTTTGGATGTTGGTCAGATGGCTTCTATAGATAATTATTTGTCGTTGCCTGTGGTTTTTATCAAGATTTCATGCTGATGCGTTTTTAATTTTAAATTTGGTGTTATGGATTCTACTTATTCGTGTATTCAGTTGAACTTGCTGTCTTGGATTCAGTGATTGGGGTTGTACCCTACTGCAATAAAGTTATGTTTGGTGATTATTTGATCGTTGTATGATGTCTTGGATTCAGTGATTGGGATACTGTAATAAAGTTATGTTTGGTGATTATTTGATCGTTATGATGTTTTTTATTGTCATTTAATTATTCAAATTCAAACTCAAGATTTCAATACACATACAGCAAGATTTCAATACACATGCTCTCTCTCTCTTCTCTTTTATATGAAAGAACCTAGGCACGCCAATATTGTACAAAATATCTATAAAAATAATTAGATTATTCTACTGTATTAATTTAATTTTGTTTCTAAAGATTTATTGTTGATTATTTAGGTTATTTTTTGTAATGTATTGGGTTATTATTAACAAAATTTTAAATTACTTTTTATGTTGATTTATTTATATATTATTTTGTTTGTTCAATAATTTGTAGGTTATTCTTTTTTGTTAATTGTGTTACTCTTTATAATAAGTTGAGTTACTCTTTCATTTGAGATCCTAATTTGTTTTATATTGTTTTGTTTGGTCAACATTTTCTAGGTTACTATTTTCTATTAATTGGGTTACTCTATATAGTGAATTAGGTTACTTCATAGAAAAAATGTTAGATAACTCTATAAAAATACTTAAGTTACTCTTTGAAATTATTGGATTACCCTTTACGATGAATTGGATTATTCTTTCATTTAAGACTCCGATTTTCTAACAATAAAGTCTTTTTATAATAAATTAATTGGACTATCCTATAAAGATAATTAGGTTACTCTTTGGAATTTATTAGGTTACTCTTTATAATAAATTTGATTACTCTTTAGTATTAATCGGGTTTCTTTATATACTGAATTGGATTACTCTAATTTTCTAAAAATAAATTTTGAAAATTTTGTTGTTGATTTAGGTTACTCTTTTTAATGAATTTGGTTGCTCTTTCTTATTAAGTTACTATTTTTAATGAATTTAGATACTCCTTTCTTATTGATTATGTTACTCTTTTTAATGAATTGAGTTATTCTTTCTTATTAATTAGGTTACTCTTTATTGAATTGAGTTACTCTTTCTTATTAATTAGATTACCCTTTTTAATGAATTGGATTACTCTTTCTTATTAATTAGATTACTCTTTTTAATGAATTGAGTTATATTGTGAAGAATTAAATTGTATATAATTTATAAATTTATAGACCACTCTATAGAAATAATTAGATTACTTTTTAATTTGAGATTCTAATTTTCTGAAATTAAAGTGATATATTGTGTAGAATTAAATTGTATGCATTCTGTAAGTTGATAGATGTAAAATTAATTAAATTGTATGCAATTTGTAAGTTGATATATTATATTCCATGTAAGTTGATATATTATATTCCATTGATTGTTGATGTGCTTCACTGTGTAGGAAAATCATCTTCAAGCTCTATTTGAATTGAGTTATTTCAAAAACATAAATAAGAATACAAGACTCTGGATATTTGAAACCAGAATGATGAATATCAAAAGTATTATAAGCATTAGCAAGACAATTGCTTTTAAGTTTGACCTTAATTTTATTTTCATGAATCCTTTACATGCAGGAAAAGGAAAACACAGACAACATAGTGAAAAAGTAAACATTTTCAAGAATAGAGGAGGCAACTGATTAGTACTCCAATGTATAATACAAGAGCAATGCTTTCACAATCATCAAACAAAAGCTAGACTTATCCATAATCAAATTCCAATGAATCTTCCAGGTAAAATGGTTGATTGTCAGATTAACAAGCTCCCTCCAACTCTTATCAAGAAATATGTAAGCCTAATGATCAGGATGACATTCTGTTGGGATAGACAGATCCCCATTCATTCCTAAGGGACAAATAAAAAGAACATAAAAAAGCACAACACAAGAATTTACGTGGAAAACTCCAAAACTGGAGAAAACCACGGACCGAGAAAATACCACTATGTGAAAAATTTTTACAATCACACAGAATTTCTCTCTCCCGTCCCCAATCCCTACACCCTTACAAATCTTTGACTAATTCTCACATTTCTTCCCATTCTCACAACCGAGAATCAAAGAAAGGAATTTTAACTAGAATCAAATACAAAGATTAAAGTGTACTTGATTGGTGCACTTGACATCAAGTCCAAGGGCCTCCTTATATAGCACCAGGATCCCTCCCCCTCTTAGTCTTCATCCGATGTGGGACAAAGAAATAAAAGAAAACTCCTTCTTTTATTCTTGACAAACCCAACAATCTCCACCTTGTCAAAATAAAAGAAGATTCATTGTCTTCACCGACAATCATTCTCAACCCCGAGAATCCCTTAGAATCAACCATTCTAAGAATCATTGTCTTCACCGACAATCCATTCTCAATCCCGAGAATCCTACTCTACCATATGAGTAGACCACTTAAAATCAATCATTCTAAGAATTTCCTGCGGCACATATCGAAAACATCTGCTGATATTTATGGTACTACTTCCAACTCTTGGCTCCCCCTGGAAGTCCATCAGCCATCGATATACATCAACCACACACCCTACATCACCTGCCAAGTCAATGTCCGTGTGCAAACTTGTGGACCAGCTAATATTATTACATACTTTTCCATGACAACTGAACATGTCATAAGGATCCCTAATAATATTAACTCAACATTCAGAGTTGTTGCCGCACCAACTCCTCCTTGACCAGAAACGTCACCATTGCTCCATCGTAAGCAATTATCGTGCCATTGCTCCACCGCAATTACCGCACCATTGCTCCACCTTGAGCAAAACCCGTCTGTACTGACATGACGTCGCTGCCTTTTACCGCTAAGCTACACAGGTTTGTCCGAACCCTTTTCATACTGAAAGTATCGTCACTTGAAGCCGATTCCAACCCTCCAGAATTCATGATACTTTTCCCCACTTGTCGATTGAATCCACGCTATTCTTTACTGATCTAGCACCAGCCGATACCAAGCCACCACATCGCCATCTTCATCGTTGAATCACCGCTTTCCCATGCCACCATTATTACCGGAAAATCCCGTTCCTTTCAAACCTCCTTGAGCCGACATCCATGGAAAACCCCATGCCGCTGTTAAGCCAATTCCACCACCAGGAGTCCCAGCAATACACATTGCTGCAGGTCCAAGAACTCCGCCAAAAACTGCTGACCCGCGAATCCTACCCCTTGCCACGGCACTGTCGCCACAGTTCAGCGCATTTCACCGCAAGAAAAGAGATGCCACCACATTCGGCTGTTCTTCTGACCCCCTTGTGCCACTAGCTTTTTCCCACTTCTTTCATGCCACTCTTAGCCTAATGAATAACCCTTTTCCTCTCATAAAGTCTTTTCTGATGTGGAAGATCCCCCTTGTGCCACTAGCTTTTTCCCACTTCTTTCATGCTACCCTTAGCTTAATGAATAACCCTCTTCATCTCATAAAGTCTTTTCTGATGTGGAAGGTGAGACTATGCTGCAACCACAGAGCATACTAAGAACTTTATAAGCGCCCGAACCGGGCTCTGATACCACTTGTTGGGTTTATCCGCCCAGGGAGCCGGGCCCACTCAATCTACTAGCATGATATTGTCCGCTTTGGGCCGCCCACTGGCCCGCACGGTTTTACCACTCTGGGTATCACACCCAAAAGGTCTCATGCTAGGGAGGGTCAATTCCTCATTTATAAACCCCTCGCCATCCCAACTTCTAACCGATGTGGGACTTTGGTTGACACCCAACCAACATTTCCCCCTCAAACAAAGTCCCGCAGCTAGACCATCCAGTTTGAGGTCCGAACATCCCACCAACCCCGGGTTGGGCCGGTTAAGTCTGGGGCCTGGCTCTGATACCACTTGTTGGGATAGGCAGATCCCCATTCATTCCTAAGGGACAAATAAAAAGAACATAAAAAAGCACAACACAAGAATTTACGTGGAAAACTCCAAAACTGGAGAAAAGCCACGGACCGAGAAAATACCACTATGTGAAAATTTTTACAATCACACAGAATTTATCTCTCCCGACCCCAATCCCTACACCCTTATAAATCTTTGACTAATTCTCACATTTCTTCCCATTCTCACAACCGATAATCAAAGAAAGGAATTTTAACTAGAATCAAATACAAAGATTAAAGTATACTTGATTGATGCACTTGACATCAAGTCCAAGGGACTCCTTATATAGCACCAGGATCCCTCCCCCTCTTAGTCTTCATCCGATGTGGGTCAAAGAAATAAAAGAAAACTCCTTTTATTCTTGACAAACCCAACACATTCAATATGTGGTTTGGGTTTTGAGAGCTGTCTTCCTTCCATACGGTAGTAAGAATGTATACAATACAAAATTGACCTTTTGGCACCTTTGTCAAAAATCTTGTGGAACACATTGTTTTCAATACTGCTGCTGCAAATTACAAACATAAATTTATTCAAACCTTATACCAAAACGTAATTGAAACTTAACTTAAGAAAAGTCAGCAGATTATCATGAACAAACATCAAGTGAAATCTTCTTAGTATAACAAAGCAAAATGTGAATTCTAAAAGCCCAATGGCCTCCGTAAATCAATCATGATAACATAACTCAAGCTAAGCCTCATCCTAGATATGATCCTGATAGACTTTAAACACAACAATTATAAACAAGCAATCACTAATCTTTGTATTGAAATTGCTTTACCAAAAACAGTGCAATCAACTCTTTATGACTACAGGATATCGACATCCATGCTAAACCGGTAACTAGTAAATTAGTTGGATATTAACAAAGTAAAATGAACTAGAAAAATTAGATTCGAGTAACCAAGTATTTAATCCAATGAAAATTAACAATCTAGAGAAGAAATTGTTTACCTCCAGCAATCCCCATCAACTTGAGAATCCTTCGATAGAGGGGCATCTGCCCCCCTTCAAATTCCTTCGAAACACCTGGACTGGAACTCAATTTCTGACCCTCTCATTCCAAACCCACAGCTTCCTCTTGCCTGGTGGCATGTCCACTCCTCTTTCTCTTTGCCTTCTTCCGAGACCCCGATTGACGGCCAAAATTATCAAGCTGAAACCGAACATTCTGGTTGCTCATGGAACATTCTCGAACGCCAAAAGCTACAGAATTCAGAATTACGAGAGGTTGTCTTCGCATTAACTTATGGTGGCGAATCGACAACGACTGGCGACAAGGGCGGCGAATCGACTGCGACTGGTGGTGTCATCGACATCAGGGTGGGCGAAGGTGGCATCAACTAGATGTGAGTGACGGCAACGATTGACGACCAATCCGGCGGCCTTGTGCGGTGTACTGTGGAGTGCGGTCAGCGAACCGGATGTAATAACACTGATTCTGTTCTGGGGATTCTATTCTGATTCACGCAATTTCATTAGAGAAGAGATTCTGTAGCAGACCCGTAAACCCGCGAGAATTGATTATTGCTGTGATTGGGATCCGGTTCTACCAAATTTGGTAAGTCACTCTCTATATATTTCATCCAATTGTGTGACACAGTAAATGATATATGTCAAAATATCACAAATTTATAAAAAAAAAACATATTTGTAAAATTTCTGTATTTTCCATAATTGTGAAATATATAAAGTTGGTGTAATTAAGCAGCCTATGGCGGATAAACTACCCCCTTCATCGCTCTCAAATCAGTTGTTAGTGGGGGCTACGCTTGTTACACCAAGGACGACGATAAGCTCGTATGTTGTGACGAAAAAAGTGTGTTTAGCCCATTCGTCAAGATTGAAGTCGTGCCCGCCAAGACCGACAACAAGCATGTCCACCGGCGATTCTGTCAAACCAACAAATACTGGGGACGCCGGTCCGGGAGAACTCGAGCACGACATCGTTGCTACCTCCGACAAACCAGATCTTCCTGTACTTTGTTTGAGCGCAATATTACCTCATCAGACGATGGCCAAATAATTCTCTACTTTATTCACGCCCCAATGGGAGATTATCTGGAAGTGCGTAGGGTGAGTGAGATAGACGACAGGACTAAAGTTGTTGTGGGCTACAGTTCAGTGAACAAATTGGAGTGCCGGAATATGTTCACTTTCGTCGATTATGACACGCTTGTTCAGATGCCTCGCCGCGTCTGTTTCAAAGGATACAACGGCAGGTACTACTAAAAAAACTCAATGGAATGAATACCGAAACATTTTCTTATGTTTTTACCCATAAAATAAAATTTTGTTGTTAATTAACAGAGAATTACCAATGAAATCATTATATAAATTACCAATAGAATTATTAGGAACGAATCACTAATGGAATTATTTATCTAATGAAATTGAGTTTTAGTTGTTAATTCGTGGATATAGAGCTATTATAGGATCAATATGTAGTTGCGGAAGAAACTATTACTCCCTCCGTCCCGAAAAACTTTTCACTTTTGCTGTTCCACGTTGTTTAAGAAAAATTATACTTTTTGATCAATTTTATTGACTTTGGAGGGTATTATAGTATTTTTAGATAATAAAAAAATATAAAGTAATGATATGTGTGTGAAAAATGAGTGACAAATTTGAAATTAAAGTGACTTTTGAGGTTGTTGGATAAAGTGGTGTTTCCTTTTTTTGGGGTGAAAGGTTTTGTAGGACAAACAAATAAAGAAAGTGAGAAAAGTATTATGGGACGAGAGAGTATATTGAAGGGCACACACAATTTTACACACTCAAGATACAAACTCAAACTTGTGCTACAATCTCACTAGCACTCTGTTTTTATTACCTCACTTGGGCACACTCTCACACTCTTAACTTGGGCACACACATGCACTTACATGACACATATATCCTATTTATAGTAATTTATGGAACTTTCTAGTATGTTGGTTAGCTGGACGCATTTAGGACAATTCTACATACCATACCATGAACATTCTAGACACATACTCCATGCCTCTAATCTTCACTGCTTGCTAGAACATTCTAGCAACCATTATTATAGTTATTTCCACTTAGCATCTCTATCCATCAGGAAGGATATAGCATCTTCACTTCATTATTCTCGAAGCTTCCAAATTATTCTAAAAAGTTGGTGTTGCTTTTTTAACAGTGGATAAATTAATTTAATAATAAAATTAAGATTTTTTTTTATTGGAAAAAAAATAGTTTTGCATTGTTCTATTAAATGAACACCTTATATAAAAGTTGAAGCTAACAGAGGAAGAATAATTTAATACACTCTAGCATAAATCAAGTCACTCTGCTCAGGTACCTTGAGGACGTGTGGCGTGAGGATCATCCTTATCTGCAGTTTTCATCCGAAGACGGTGACGACGAGCGTTCAGCGTACGAGGTGCAGTCGAGTCCCACCGGATACGTTCGCATAAGGTCTGAATACCGCGGCAAGTACTGGAGGCGTAGTCCTAATTGGATATGGGCGGATTCGACCGACGACGATGACAGAGACGAGGACACCCTGTTTTGGCCTGTCAAAGTTGATAGCCACACCATTGCTCTTCGCAATACGGGTAACAACCGCTTCTGCATCCGTCTCACGACCGAAGGGAAAACAAATTGTCTGAACGCTGCAGTTTCGAGCATTTCAAGAGAGGCAAGACTGTGGATGGAGGAGCTTGTGTTCGAGAGGAACATATATAATCTGAAGTATCTAATGGACGAAGCTCGTGTGTTCAACGAGAAGCCTTTCTTGGCAGGCACCGGTACTGCTTCTAACCATTCCGACACGGAGTCTTCCTTAACAATCAGAGTTTCGTACGAGGACTTGATCGTTCACCAAAGAATGTCCGTGATGGTGGGGTCAAGGCCAACCTCAAGGCTGGATTTCCCATCATTGCAGACGGGCAGATCAAAGTGTCGACCGAGGTGACCGGTTCGCTCGTGTGGGACAAGACGACGGAAGAGAAGAAAGTGGTGGAGGCTCTTATGAATGCAGCAAGATTGAGATCTTCAAAATTGCTTACAATCTATCCTAATCACTTGTAGTTTGATTTAAACAAAACTGAATCTAAAACTTGAAGTAGGAAGACAAGAATTATAGTGGTTCGATCATGTTGATCTACATCCACTTTCTAAAGGAGAGCAATTACTATATGATGATAACATGGTTACAACTTGAACTTGAAAAACCTAATCTTATGTGTGTGTATCTTCTTGTTGTGTTGATCTGCATACTTATATATATATATATATATATATATATATACACCATACATGATCACACCTAACAACCATTTGATCAGTTGTAACTGCCTTCAACCGAACCAGCTTCTTATGCCAATCAACCTTCAAACCAACTGATCTTATAGCTCAACTCCTCAACTGACTTAAACTAACCAGCAGCACATTGGTTCGACCTGATGCCAGGTCGAACCCTGATCGAACCACAGCACAAGACACTTTCTGTTTTCATTTCATAATTGATTCGACCACGACACTGTTGATTCGACCACAACTTCTGATCGAATCAAGGTCGAATCAACCTTCTGTTATAACTGCTCATCAATTCGATCACGACACTAATGGTTCGACCACAACTTCTGGTCGAACCTTGGTCGAATCACTCCAAGACATTCATGCAAGCTTGTATATGCATGGTCTATTCTCAACAAATCTCCACCTTAGACCATGCATCATCACAAGTGACAACATACTCTCCACCTTGCTGCAATTACAGGCTGCAGCTCACCTTTCTTCCTCAAATTTTAGGAAATACCAATAAGACTCTTACACAATTCAAAATTTTGAATAGGTAGAGCCTTAGTAAACATATCAGCTGGATTCTCAGCTGTCTTAATCTTCTTGATAGCAACTAGCTTTTCCTCTATCATATCTCTTATAAAATAGAGTCTCACATCAATGTGTTTAGTCCTTTCATGATAACCTTGATGCTTTGAGAGATGTACAGCACTTTGGTTATCACAAAATACTTCAATAGTGTCTTGCTGAACACCAAACTCTCTCAAAATTCCAAGTAACCAAACACCCTCCTTGATTGCTTCTGTGAGAGCAACAAATTCTGCCTCTGTGGTAGAAAGTGCTACAATGTGTTGATGTGTAGCCTTCCAACTTATTGCTGTGCCAAATAGGTTAAACACATAACCTGTCATGGACTTTCTTGTATCAAGATTGGCTGCATAGTCTGCATCAACATAACCAACAACAGCCTCATTCCAAACATCTTGTTTCTGGAACTTCAATCCAACTGATATAGTTCCTCTAACATATCTTAATGCCCACTTTACTGCATCCCAATGAACTAGACCAGGATCACTCATAAACCTACTAATCACACTCATCACATAGGCTAAGTCTGGTCTACAGCATACCATAGCATACATCAGACTGCCTACTGCACTTGCATATGGTATTTTACTCATTTCAAACCTTTCTTTATCTGTTTGAGGCCCTTGCAGTAATGACAGACTTATCCCTTGCTTAACTGGTACTGATGCACTCTTACAAAGATTCATATTATATCTCTTTAGTACTTTATCCAGGTATGACTCTTGAAACAACTTCAACAGTCCAGCTGACCTGTTCCTTTCTATCTGCATTCCAAGTATCATCCTTGCCTCACCAAGATCTTTCATGTCAAACTCCTTCCTTAAAGTATCCTTAACTGAATTGATTCCTACCATATCTCTGCAAGCTATCAATATATCATCTACATAGAGTAGTAGATAAGTGTAGCTTCCCTTATCACACCTTATGTATACACAGCTATCATACATGCTTCTGACAAAACCATTAGAAGTAATGTACTCATCAAACCTGAGATACCATTGTCTTGGACTTTGCTTCAATCCATACAATGATTTGAGCAACAAGCAAGCCTTTGAATCTGCACCTTTCAAACTAACACCTTTAGGTATATTCATGTAGATCGTTTCTTCTAAAATTCCATGTAGAAAAGCTGTAGTTACATCCATCTGATGTAACTCCAAATCAAATTGAGTAACCAATGACAACAGGATCCTTATTGAGCAATGTTTCACTACTGGTGAGAAGATCTCATTGTAATAAACTCCTTCTTGCTGTGAAAAACCCCTTGCTACAAGTCTTGCCTTATACCTTATTCCCCCTTCTTTGTTTGTCACTGGTTTCTTCTTGTAAATCCATTTACAACTTACAAGTTTCTGATTTGCAGGCTTGTCAACAATTACCCAAGTATTGTTCCTTTTTAAAGATTGCAACTCTTCTTCCATAGCATCCAACCAATGCACACTCTCCTTACTTGAAACTGCTTCTGAGTATGTCCTAGGTTCATAGACATCAACATCTGTTGCTACATATAATGCATATGATACAGTGTCTGCCTCTATGTATCTTATAGGTGTTTTGATCTGCCTTCTTAATCTGTCCCTAACTAATTGATAGCTACTTAGAGTTATTCTTTCATTTGTACCAGCTGAGTCAGACCTTTCCTCAGCATTAACTTCCTCATGTACATCATCATTTCTTTGATCTTGACAGTGCTGTACTACTATCTTGTCATCATGCTCCACCTCAAACTCACACTTATCAGTAGTTATAACCTTATCAAATCCTCTCTCCAACAAAGGCATCATTTCTTCATTGAATGTAACATCTCTACTGACTATAAACTTGTTATTCTCATAACACCATAGTCTGTATCCTTTTACCTCTTTAGGATAGCCAACTAGCACACACTTAACTGCTCTAGGATCTAACTTGTCTTGTTTCTGATGTGAATACACCAGACAACCAACAACCTTCAGATGACTGTAATCTGGTACCCTTCCAGACCATACTTCTTCAGGTGATTTAAACTTGAGTGCTGTGCATGGTGACAAATTTATCAGATAAGCTGCAGTTGATACTAGCTCACCCCAGCAACCTTTTGAGAAACCTCCACTGCTCATCATACACCTAACTCTTGCAAGAAGTGTCTGATTCATTCTCTCAGCCACACCATTTTGCTGTGGAGTACCTGGTACTGTCCTGTGCCTCTTAATACCCTTCTCTTGACAAAACTTATTGAATTCATGTGACACAAATTCAAGACCATTGTCTGTTCTTAAGCACTTGACCTTGTTTCCAGTTTGTAATTCTACTTCTGTCAACCATACTTTAAAAACTGATAGTGCTTCATCCTTGGTTTTTAGAATTTTAATCCATACCTTTCTTGAATAATCATCAATGAATGAAATGAAGTATTTTCCACCTCCAATTGTTGAAGTCTTGGATGGCCCCCAAAGATCTGAATGAACATATTCTAACCTAGCTTTGGTATTATGTTCAGCTGCACTAAACTGCAATCTCTTTGCCTTTCCTAATATACAAGCTTTACATTGATCCAACTTACAAGTTGAGCTGATCTCAAGAATCTTCTGCCTTGTAAGTTCTTGTAAACCTCTTTCACTTATATGACCAAGCCTCCCATGCCAAACCTTAACACTACTATCATCCTTAGTTGTATTACTTTGTCCAGTTACTACAGATCCATCCAAGAAGTACATATCAGACCTTTTGAACCCTTTAACAACTACTAACTTTCCTTTTATGACAGCAAGTGTATCTCCTTTCAAATGACACTCATAACCTTGAGAAACTAGCATTCCAAGAGATATTAGATTTCTCCTTAAGCTTGGTACATATCTAACATTCTTTATCATCCTGATTTTTCCATCAAACATTCTAAAGTTGACAGAACCAATTCCAACAATCTTGCAAGTATGATCATCACCTAGCATTACTGATCCTTCATCATGTGATCTTAATTCAGTAAACCAATCCTTTCTAGAAGTCATGTGAAATGTGCATCCTGAATCTAAGACCCACTCTTCTGATACTAAATTTGAACACACAGTCATTGCTTCAATGAAATCAGACTCTGTAGCAACTTGATTTGTTGTTACCTGATTTGCATGAGGCCTCTTATTACCTCCCTTTTCAGCTATCTTCTTTGCTACCATTGCTTTCCATTTGAAACATTGCTTCTTGTAATGTCCAGGCTTATTGCAATGGAAGCAATTCTTGTTTTCTTCTTCATTTGCTGGTGCATTATAGTTCTTCTCTGACTTCCTTTTATCAACATTGCTCTTATTAGGCATGTTGTTCTTGTTCCACTGGTTCTGTTTCTTCACTGTCAATCCTTCTGCACTAGCTTGTTGTTCTGGATTTTTGTGAAGTACCTTTGCCTTAACTGCTAATAACACTTGCTCAAGGGAGATTGATTCAGCATTAGCAAACAACAAGGTATCTCTCAACCCTTCAAAAGATTTTGGAAGTGCTGACATGAGAATGACAGCCTTGTCTTCAGTTGACAGAGCCACATCTATGTTTTCTAAGTCATCAATGATCTTGTTAAACTCATCTAACTGACCAATTATAGACTTATCTTCTGATACCTTGAAGGAGTACAGCTTCTGCTTCATGTATAATCTATTGGCTAAACTTTTAACCATGTACAACTCCTCCAGTTTCTTCCAAACTCCTCTTGCAGTAACTTCTTTTGAAATCTCCATTAGGGCCTTATCTCCAAGACACAAGATGAGGGCACTTCTGGCCTTGGTTTGTTGATCTTGATCTGCTGCAAGAACCGCAGCATCAACTCCTGCCACCTGACCTTCAGGCAATGGTTTAATGGCATCTGATAAACCTTGTTGAACCAAAATGGCCTCTATCTTCATCCTCCACAGACTGAAGTCTGCCTTCTCTGAAAACTTTTCAATATCAAACTTAGTAGTCACCATCTGATCTTCTTCTCCACTGATCTTCTTCCTTCTTCTTGGCTTCCCACAGACGGCGCCAATTCTTATGAATGCAGCAAGATTGAGATCTTCAAAATTGCTTACAATCTATCCTAGTCACTTGTAGTTTGATTTAAACAAAACTGAATCTAAAACTTGAAGTAGGAAGACAAGAATTATAGTGGTTCGATCATGTTGATCTACATCCACTTTCTAAAGGAGAGCAATCACTATATGATGATAACATGGTTACAACTTGAACTTGAAAAACCTAATCTTATGTGTGTGTATCTTCTTGTTGTGTTGATCTGCATACTTATATATATATATATATATATATATATATATATATATATATATATATATATATATATATATATATATATATATATATATATATATACCATACATGATCACACCTAACAACCATTTGATCAGTTGTAACTGCCTTCAACCGAACCAGCTTCTTATGCCAATCAACCTTCAAACCAACTGATCTTATAGCTCAACTCCTCAACTGACTTAAACTAACCAGCAGCACATTGGTTCGACCTGATGCCAGGTCGAACCCTGATCGAACCACAGCACAAGACACTTTCTGTTTTCATTTCATAATTGATTCGACCACGACACTGTTGATTCGACCACAACTTCTGATCGAATCAAGGTCGAATCAACCTTCTGTTATAACTGCTCATCAATTCGATCACGACACTAATGGTTCGACCACAACTTCTGGTCGAACCTTGGTCGAATCACTCCAAAACATTCATGCAAGCTTGTATATGCATGGTCTATTCTCAACAGAGGCTTTGTATACGGTGAAGGTGCCACCCAAGACTCGAGTTCGAGTTAACTATGTGGGAACACAGGGGAGGTGAAGTGTGCCCTTTTCCTACACTCTAGAGTGACAAGAAATCTAGTGATGGAACCTTTGTTAGAAGCCAACACATGGATGGTGTGTTTAATGGTGTCAATTATTACAACTTCGACTTTGATCAGCCACAAATTCAGCCTCTGTGAAGATATGCATTTGTGGTGAACTCAGATCAGATGATTAATTGTTTGTTAGTTGTCTGATCTTATGTATTTATTCTGTGTCTTTAATTGCTTAATTGTGTCATTTAATTTGTTAATCTATGTATAATGTATTCATGTGTGTTTGTGTTTATGGTCGTTGTGTTGTAGCTAAGTGAGGGTTTTTTTCATCAACTTCATCCAAGTTGGGTTTTTCCCTCATTTCGCAAATTTTATTTTATTGATATTGTATGAAATAAATATTCCTTATTGCTACTAATTTTCCAACTTTTTTAAGGTTATACTTCCTATTCGTTAGAATGATTATCACTGAATTATGTATCATTTTTTAATAAAATATTTATACTTATTCATCTAATTCCTTGGGATGATCTTATTCCAAATGGATCATGCGTACTAATAATGAATGATGTGAGATAGTTTTATTTTATTTTAAATTAAGTATTATTTTTCATTAAAAATGTTATAAATTTTCATTTATATTTAGAAATTGTTTAAAGAATTAAGTTCATTTTTTAACAAAATGTTTATACTTTTTTTTAGTCTAATTCTGTGAGATGATCCTATTCCAAATCAAATGGGATCACTTATTCCAATATTTTATCTCGTATTTCACAAATTAAATGTTTGTCACATGTCATAATCAATGCTCAAAATTCAACACATTTCCCAAGAGTTGAATGGTCATTTGTAGGGTATAGTTACTTTTATAGTGTGAAACTTGAAACTGCTCGGAAAGAGCTAAACTCACCAATAAAACACGAATTTGAAATATGGAATTTAACTTGATTCCAAATAGGATCCTCCACACATTCAATTTCCCAACTCCATCTACTATCTCATTTATTAAATTTGTTGCATATCTCAATCATTTCCTAAATTATTGCCAAGTCTGCTTAATAGTCATTTAGAAGATTTGCCAAACTATTTAAGTTAGCTCAAGCCGTATCATATTTTCATTTTATATATACTTTGATTAATCTAATAATTGCGTAATTAACAGCACCTTATCCACATACAACTAAAAATATTACACAATGACTCAATTTCATAGTTCACCCATACCCCGAAATGTCAGGTTGGCTTTGATTGAGAAATATCCATTTCTAATAAACTGTAACTGTTGTCTGTACTGCATAATTTTAGACCATAATGGTTCCCTTAGATGAAATTTAATATTTACCCACTTGCATACTCGTAGTACTACTCATTTCTCAACCATCTACTAATAGTTAGCTCGATTTAAATACAGAAAAACAAAGGTGTTGCGTACTCTGTCTTATTATTACAATTAATGTGTAGTAGTACAACTTATATATACTGTCGATGGCAGCATCTGCATCGATCCATCGTTCATCTTCTGAAGCTATGTTCTAACACGGGTTTCTCATGATCTTTGTCGTCTTCGTTGGGCAGCTTTACCACAGAGTAAACACCTGCCCCAGTTAGAGCACCAAGAATAGGTGCAGTAAGGTATATCCATATTGCTTTATAGTTGTTTGCAGCTATGGCTGGTCCTAAAGTTCTTACTGGATTCATTGATGCTCCTGTGGTCTCCCTATATCAAAAATATCTTCTATTATATTTAGAGTGTCCTTTGCAATTTAAACCTCTAACAATATATGTTTAAATAAAATATGAAAATAGTTGTATTCCCATGGGTCATACAAGTTTAAGTCTTGAATATTTATCGTGTAAATCGCGATCTATTCTGGGTCAACAATTCGTAGCCATAATGTGTTTAAGTAGATCAACTTTTTTACTTTTAATACTTCCTACCTCCTATCAAAATATCAGGAACAGTATGTTAAGAAAAATTACATTACAGACTAATTTTTTCGATTATTAACAGTAATCATATGATCTTTCTAAGTATAATAAATAATGACAAAGAATTTTATGAGATTATCTCATGTAAGGGCTTATATGAGACGGATAAAAAGTAAAATGATACTCAATTAACGAAAAGTGATAATGATATTTCATAAACAATTTTTATGAAAAGTAATAACATTTTATAACAAAAGTAATAACTAATTTAAAAAGCTAACACTTGAGACGATTTAAACCTGCGTGTATTTTATACTAATACGCTAAGATTTATGATTTCACAATTTGAGGAGAGAGAGAGTTACCCGGCTATGAGTATATTGAGCATGACAGTAGCTCCAACCGCAATCCCCGCAAGTTCCCCCACCTGTTCTCACAAATGATTTCAATTAATTAATATACATAAATCCAACCTACTCTCTCACTCAACTCACAATCAAAGATTCTTATTTCCTTGCTTCTTTAACAACTCACTATTCTTATTTGCAAAGGGTGGGTTTATGTGCATTCGGGCACACGGATTTAAATTCGTGCTCCTTTGCGATTTCCGTGTCCCTTTACAATTTAAACTACCTAGCAATACATAGATTTAAATGAAAAAGGAAAAGTTGTGTTCACATGGGGACATAGACCGTGTCCCGTGTCCGCAGGAGCTTTTGCCTTTTACAAAAGTATTTCTATTTTAATTGGAAATTACATAATCTTCAATTTCACTTTTTTTGGAATAAAACATTTCCACGGAGTACATATTATAGTAAGGAAATAAAATACTCCCTCCATCCCAAGTATTTTCACCCTTTTGTACGGGCACAGAGATTAAGACGTGTTATTTTTTTTAATATATAATGTAAGAAAAAAGTAGGGATAAATTAATAATTTAAAAAGAAAAAGTCAATAAAATTGTTGTGAATGATTAATAAAGTGTGAAAAAGTAATTAAAGTTATTGGGATTGTAAAAAGTAGGTAATAAAATATTATGTATTCTTACAAAAATGGAATGGATAAAAATACGTGGGACAACCAAAAATAAAAAATGGGTAAAAATACGTGGGACGGAGAGAGTACTTAATTTAATGAAGTAGGCATAAAGAGCTACTTTTTTAATTTAATTTTTTTTTTGATAGAGTGGTTGTATTATCATTTTTAGAAAAAGATAAGATTGATAAAATCTTTAATAAAAATAATACTCCAATTAATTAAACAAGTAGTCATGTGATGTTAGGTTTTCAAATAAAAATATACAAGGAAGGAGTGTACTTACAGCTCTTGTATCAGTGGCTACAGCAGTGACAACAAACATGAGATTGAAGGTAATAATGAACTCCAAAGCAAAAGCTTGAGCATATCCCCCATCTGGAACTGTAACCCCACCCCCCATTATGGGGTGGAAAATTGCTTTAAGCATAAATGATGCACTAATGGATGCAACTACTTGAGCTCCCATGTACACTGGCACCTGAAATATTCAACAACACAACAATACAACATCATACTCCATCAATTTTAAGTTAAATTTCACGCTTTTCGTTTTCGTTTATCTCACAATAAATTTCACTATTGAAAAAATAAAACAACACATAAATTTTGGCCAAGTTCAATCATAAAAGTACGTCTTAATTAAAAATTTACCACTTCCACCTAATATGTATGACATACTTTATAATTTATTTATAATTTAAAAATACTATATTATCCTCCAAAAATCAATAAAATTGATTAAAAAATAATTTTTATTAAACTTTGTATCTACGATAACTATGAAAAAAAAGTTGGGATGGAGGATAATATATATGATTGCTATTGCGGAATGGAGTGATGCATACATGTTTCCATGGAAAATGCCTGAGAGCAGCAAAGGCTATGGTGACAGATGGATTGAGATGGGCGCCGGAGATGTGGCCGGTGGCGAGTATGACGATCATCACCGCCAGCCCCGTGGAGGCCGCCAGGCCGAGCAACGTCTCCGACCCCTCCGTCTTCTGGTTTACAATGGCGGTGGCTGTTCCTGCAAATATGAGTATGAGAGTTCCTATGAACTCAGCTCCCACCTACATATATATGCATGGTTCACACATCAGTAAGAATGTCGTCTATCTCATCTAAAAGTTTAAGCTAATAGAATAACGTGTTTACATCTGTGTGTTGATGGGACATATGTATAGACACACCTTTCTAGCAAGGGAAACAGGAGGGGGAGGCAATGCACATGAGACAGGGGGGAGGGTGCCTTCTTCCGGAGCCCAAGATTCAACACTAAAGCATTTGCAGCTCCTAAGAAGCGACAATCGTCTCCCATTTCTATTTCTTTCGGGCTTAAATCCTCCGAAAAGGGGCGCACCGGGTGTACCCGGTGTTACTGGAGTCGAAGGTGCTGACCCATCTTCGATGTCCATCTCTCAAGAAAAACGAAGAAAATGTAACCAATGTTGTATGTTGTTGTGTTTCCACATGCACATATTATTTTTATACTCAAGGCCGGTGGGTTGGTGAGTAATTTGACTTAGAGAATCCCAATAGATCCAAGAAAAGAGGCAGTGGAAAGAGAATATATACCATATTTAGTGGATGACTGGATGTAATTGAAATTAGAAGGAAAAAGAAATTAGTTGGTTTAATTTGTGAATGGATGGTGGGCAATTATTATGAATGGATTCCTTCCATTAAGAAGTTGAGTTTCTGAACCGAGTTTTCGGTGTAAATTTTATAATTTCTTTTTAATTTAAATCCTAATTCTTAATAATATACTCCGTCCTTCAATTACAAAATATTTGTTTGCTTTTTGCAAGTAAATTAAGAAGTATTATTATTTTATATAAAGTTGGTAGTTGTATTAGTGATGAATGATAAACCATATGTGTACCTTTTTACCAAAAAGAAAAATGGATATTTTAAGATTGGACGGACCAAAATGGCAAAATTGATACATTTGTGATGGACGGAGGTGGTATAAGATATAATAAGATTGGAACCCGGTAAGCTAGTTCATCTGGCCACTAGACTCCTCACTAAAATGAGTGAGTGGAACCATGTGGGCTAGCTCATCTTGTCACTGGACTCCTCACTAAAGTGAGTGAGATGTGGGTGCTTGGTGAGCTAACTAATAATTATACTAATAACTAACATTGTCCAATAAAAAAAGAAGAAGATATAATTAAACTGGAAGCGACTTATAGAGCTTACACCATTTACACATATGTTTGGCTAAGAAGTTGGAAGAACATTTGAATTTTGGAGACATTAGTCATGGATTTGCTGTTTTTTTCCACTAGGTTTTGTATTATGAAGTGCACCTGCACCTCAATTATGAAGTCAACGATTGTCTGAAGATCTTTAATTAGTTGGTTAAAAAGGAGATGTATCTGTAATCAGATGAACACATGGAGAGAGAGAAAGCTCATCAGTATCCATGGTTGGTGAATGGACACAAAGACCCACGTGGATTCAATATTTTAATTCTAATAACATTGGGATCTGCTTTTGTAACTTCATTTCAATCAAGAAAGAAGCCCACATAAGCCATAATATAGTTTTGGACTATTCAATATTTATGAACATAAGGAAAAAAGTGTACTCCTAATTACTAAAGGTCAAGCATCTAGTTAAATAGATTATCCCTGGCAAACAATGTCCACTATTCCAATAATTATGAAAAGGGAAAAACTTAGCAAATAATGTCTATAAATATTTTAAGTAAAAATAATATTTAATCAATGAACATTGAAATTGCCCTATTAAATTATTTCATGAATAATTTGTACATAAAATAATTTGTATAATGTGAAATAGTTTCACACAAAACTACCTATAAAAATGGAAATTATGTGTTTTTAAAGTATAAACAAGTCCACAATTGAATAATATCTCACTTAAAAATTAACTTACAACATAAATCAAATTAAATCAAACTACATGAATTTAAAGGTGTTTAGTAATGTATGTTGAGGGAAGGTAATGAAGATGAAAGGATGTTTATTCTCATTCCCCATATTTGGTATGGAGTAGTTATGTGAATCTTTACTCAATTATTTTTATTGGTTTATTAATAATTATTCCACAACCAATATCAAATTCATTATTATTCTATTTCAACGTAACGCCTCAGATTCATTATCCCAACCTTTGAAGTAAATGTAGCCCTAAGACTCCTACATAATCAAAGTAATTTGAGTTAATTAATCTTCCATATATATTGTGTATGCACATAGATACAAATGAATTATAGAAATCAATTTAAATAATATAGAAATTTTACAAATTTGTGTTAATTGACAAATAATGAGTACTCTTAAGAACTAAGCTTGAAGATTTTAAGAATGGGGTATTAAAAAAAATTAAATATTAAGAATAAAACTGAAATCTTAGAACAAAATATCAAAAAACATTCAAATGTACTTCCATTTGGATATATAAAATGGCTTTTATATTACACCTCACTTACATTTGCAAGTTGGCTAAAATAAAATAGAAAGTGGCCCATAGAAAGTGTTTATAATTAATTAATATAAACCTTTAATTATACGTTGTATGGTTGGCAAGGAAATGAAGTTCTTTTCCTCTCACTTTTAAACGTCATAAAACGTTTTCTCGTCCACAAATCAATCATGGGTTGTATTAATTTTTAGATAGCTAGCTAGATAGGGAATATTGAATCTGCTTTATTCACATGATCATCAACTAGTAATATAAATTATGATTTCTCTCCATCACATTTCAGATGACACACTTTTCATTTTGAATTATCCCACAAAAGTTTGCACATTCCTAAAAAAGCAAAAAGTCAAACACAATCACAATTCCCATCATACACTTTATATTACAAAAAACCACCCTTACTGTTGAGAGTGGAATTTCACGTATTTTAGGTCTCACATTACACCGTTTTTGATAGAATGTGGCCATGATTTTGTATAGAATGGCATGGTTTTCATATCTTGCATATTAAGATGCTACTAAGGTGTTTTGTTGAGTTTTGAAGGGTAAAACATGATCAAAAGTTCAAAGTTGGAATGAGGAGTGAAAGTGAGAAGGAATGCTGAAAAATACAGTCCATGTTGCACAAATTTCTGTATTCTTATAGAAGTCCAAATTAATCATATAATATATGGTTCGAAAGCCACAGAAGAGAGGGTCGTTTTGACATAAAGAACACCCCAATTGGATTCCAAACGAGAAAGTTATGATCAAAGAGCTAACGTCGCACATGCTGTACCGAACAGCCATTTTGCATGACTTTTTACATATTCAAATGTTGTAGTTTCTGAGAGTTCTTTATATGGATAGAAAGCCAAGGAAAAGAAGAACGCGTGAGCACAAAAATCATTCGAATTGGAGTCCGTATGAAGAAGTTATGCTCAAAATGGTGAAATCGCGCAGCGCAGTCTCCGCAGCTCGAGAGGTCGCTCGGCTCGAGCCGAACCCTCATTTTGCAAATTTCCAGCCGAGTAGGGTGCCCTCAGAGCCTACACGACGTTCCCGTTTCACCCATATGCTGCTCGGTAGGTTTGGAGGCTGCTCGGCCATGAGCTCGGCTCGAGCAAGGTGCCGAGCGGCCCAGTTCAGGGCCCAGACGAGGCCTGTTCGATGCAGCAGTGTATATATACCCTCAAATCGCGATTCTGAAGCAGTTTTGATCGTGAAAAAGCCCTGCATCAGTCCAAGAGAGAATTAGGGAGATCAAGACACAAATTGGAGAGAACCCGTCCATAACACATCATCAATTCACACCTCCAACACCTCCATATCAGATTAACAACCTGATTTCATCATCCATCCACTTCCAAGAGGGTTCCAAGTGCTAATCAAGGGAGAATCGAGCAATTGGAGAGACGGAGAAGGAACGAAAGACTACGTCTACACTAGGGTTTCATAATTCCTATCTTTCTCTTCCTTTTACTTTGATTTTTGGTATGAATTGCTTAGCCATGAGTGTTGCTTGTGACCTCATGGGCTAATTTTATATACAGTTCTAGGGTTTGATGGATTGATTTAATTGATTTGGGGATTTAGACCAAAGATTAGGATTTTATGCAGTTGATCTTTTGATTTTACTTATTTTATTAAGACTTGCTTATCTGCTTCGTAACGTCTTCATAATATATTCATGACATCCGCTATAATGCTTGAATTATTGTGTTAATCTTGTGTGCATTCATGATTGGTGTTATCTATCTGTTAGAGATTAGAGTAGCTCCGCTATAAGCATTTTAATTTCATGAACTGGTGAATCAAATACTTGATTAGTTTAGTGGAACAATGCAATTAGACAATCAAGTAGGAAGTGAATAGAACCTTGTAGTAATTCCAGAAAATATCTTGTTAGTCGAACTTACCATCCGGAGGTATTGTTGTTCGCTGGATTAGTATCTAGGAATAAGGCTTGGTAATATTTGCGCACCTTAGGATTCAAACCAGATTATACTGTTAGCTTAGAATCGAATCATATTCGGTGGGATAACAGTGATATGTGGTGTATTTTCAGTGAAACTGCATGAATGAACAATCGTAAGTTTAATAACCCAAATTAATTGGTCTCTACCTGATACCTTAGAACTGTTCGTTATCTCTTGATTAGAAACTTGCTTTTATTTTTATTGCCTTTTAATTAATTTAGTTATTTATATTTTCAGTAATTTAGATAATTAATTCACTACAAACATTGGAAATTGGTTACTCAATTCTGATTAATTAGTAATTAAGAGTAAAATAAATAATTAGTTGTCTCAGTGGGATCGATAATTTAACTTGGGTGCTTGCTGCTACAATTGATATCCTTACACTTGAGGATTAAATTATAGTGCGCAGAAAAAGCCTATCAAGTTTTTGGCGCCGTTGTGCCGGGGACAGCTTTAATTATTTATTTCCTTTTATTACTTAGTTAATTAGAATATTTTCTTTGGGATTTAATTGTTTTACTTTGGATTTTTCTTGAAGTTGCATGCAAACTAGGTCAAAGACGAGAGCACAAGATCTTGAATTTGATCCGGAAATTGAAGCTTCTGCGAGGAAAAGAAGAGTAAAATCAAAGAATACCAAAGCACCTCCTAAAGCAATTTTAGAGGAGGAAGAAGTGCAGATTGAGAATCAGGCTATCCTAGAAGAGGCTGAATCGGAGTTTGAATCAGAATCTGAGACAGAACCTGAAACAACATCAATGGGAGAAAGAGTCGATGAGGATGACATCGTCATCCGAGAAACTTTTAAGTCCACCAACCTGGGAGGATCAGACGTAGTTGGAGCCGTTCGAGCTAATGAAGCGAACGACATAAGGCCAGCCCTGATCAATATGGTGGAGAGAAATCCCTTTGCCGGAGGCATTTTTGATGAGCCCTATGGCCATCTTAAGCGTTTCAACAGCTACATGGATACAATGAAAGCTGCTGATGCTACTAATGATAGATGGAAGATTGACAAGAAGGAATCAAGCCAGTCATGGGAGGAAACGAATTTAAAGAGTCATATTTCAGTGACAAAGAAGGGTGAGATGGTTAGTACAGAAAATAAGAGAGGATGGAAGTACTTGAAAGTAAAGATGAGAGAAGACTATCCTCCAAGTCAGTAGTTAAAAAGAGGTATCCCGTCGTGACTCTCCGACGTTAAACATGAGCGCCTGTTGGGGGTTGTCCCTTCCGTTTTATTGCTTTTATATGTCTGTGTTGGTGTAGGAATTTTATTAGGTGTTGCTTGACTGCGGTATATACTTCTTTGCAAACTTAGTTTCTCACTTCGTTTAATCTAAGTTTGGGGGGTAACGTACATACCTTGTCTTGCAGTGTCGAAATAGAATTTTTGCATTGTGTTGTTGCTTGGAGAGTCGATTTTTTGCGGATTTTTAATATTGTCGATTTATTCGAGAGTGTTGAGAGTTTGATTTTTTGCGATTTGCCAGGTTTCGTGTTTTGTTTTGTGTGTTGTTTGTTGATCCTAGTGTTGGTATAGTTGATTTTTGGTTCTCTATGATGATTTTCTGATTTTTCTTGGCACTTGATGGTATTTTTATATGATTGTACTTGAGAAGCATTTTGATGTTGTACTTTGATATTGAGATGCTTGAAATCTGATTATGTGCAAGGAAGATTAGCTATGTAGCTTTATTAGGATTGCTCGTTCATTCGTATAGCCATGTGAGATTTTGAGCCTTTTGAAATCATGACAAATTGCATGATTTAATTTATTCTTGTGAGTGTCGTTCATACACACGTATTCTAGAACTTGACTTTATATCTTGCTTGAAGCTACGTGTTTAATTAAATGATAGGAAATGATCTTAGACCATCTTTGTTATTTATTAGTCACTAGCCAAATTATTATCCTACCTATTGAAATTATCCGTAGTTAACCCTTTTGAGCCTGAAAAGCCATATTTGTTGGAAGCCTGCGTGATAAGTCAATTGCTCCCTTTGTTAGCCTTTAAAAATCCCTACCTAGTAGATAGTTGAAGGAGTCAATTTGGTGTCTTGAGAAGAAACATAAAAGGAGAATAAGTTGGAAGTGATGAAAATTGTTGAAAAGAGTAGTTAAATTGTTGCATAAAAGGGTAGTGCCCGAAACTGGTACCCCATGAAAATGATAGTGCCTGAAACTGATACTCTTATTTGGAAAAAAAAGAGAAAAGAAAAGAGGGAAGAAGAAGAAAAATTTTCAAGTAAGGATGTGGTGTTCAAAAGTGAAGGAGGAATCAAATTGCAAGAAACATTGAAGAGCGTTGAAGAAGAAAGAAGAAAGTAAGGCTGTTTGTTGAAAAGCTGTAAGTCTTCTTTGATTCTCTACTAGTGATTGAGTCACGATATCCATATATTTTCTACCTTTACCAAAGAGCCAACATTACAACCTAATGCAAGACCTTTGTGATCCTATTGTTGAAATTATTCATTTAGTCGAGAGTTGAGATGATTGCCAAGCTTATGGTTATGCGTGTGTTTGAATTGACTTTGAGTGTAAACACCTTACCCTGAAGTGTATATCTCACACTTGAGCGATGAGCGTAAATACTACCCGTGAGAATGGTGGATGAGCATTCCGAAAAAGTGAAGTAGTTGATTTGAATTGTATGTTCTTAGATGGATGGTTGTCTTAGTATTTGAAGTATGATTTTTGAATTGTTATATTTTCTTGGATGTGAAGTTGAGAAATTTCCTCTCAATTACTCTATTGGTTTTATATGTTGTTGCCTCGGGACGAGCAACAGGTAAGTTTGGGGGTTTATTGAGAGTGGAATTTCACGTATTTTAGGTCTCACATTACACCGTTTTTGATAGAATATGGCCATGATTTTGTATAGAATGGCATGGTTTTCATATCTTGCATATTAAGATGCTACTAAGGTGTTTTGTTGAGTTTTGAAGGGTAAAACATGATCAAAAGTTCAAAGTTGGAATGAGGAGTGAAAGTGAGAAGGAATGCTGAAAAATACAGTCCATGTTGCACAAATTTCTGTATTCTTATAGAAGTCCAAATTGATCATATGATATATGGTTGGAAAGCCACAGATGAGAGGGTCGTTTTGACGTAAAGAACACCCCAATTGGATTCCAAACGAGAAAGTTATGATCAAAGAGCTAACGTCGTACATGCAGTACCGAGCAGCCACTTTGCATGACTTTTTACATATTCAAATATTAGATTTTCTGGGAGTTCTTTATATGGATAGAAAGACAAGGAAAAGAGGAACGCGTGAGCACAAAAATCATTTGAATTGGAGTCCGTATGAAGAAGTTATGCTCAAAATGGTGAAATCGCGCAGCTCAGTTTCTGCAGCTCGAGAGGTCGCTCGGCTCGAGCGGAACCCTCATTTTGCAAATTTCCAGCCGAGTAGGGTGCCCTCAGAGCCTACACGACATTCCTGTTTCACCCATATACTGCTCGGAAGGTTTGGAGGCCGCTCGGCCATGAGCTCGGCTCGAGCAAGGTGCCGAGCGGCCCAGTTCAGGGCCCAGACGGGGCCTGTTCGATGCAGCAGTGTATATATACCCTCAAATCGCGATTCTGAAGCAGTTTTGATCGTGAAAAAGCCCTGCATCAGTCCAAGAAAGAATTAGGGAGATCAAGACACAAATTGGAGAGAACCCGTCCATAACCCATCATCAATTCACACCTCCAACACCTCCATATCAGATTAACAACCTGATTTCATCATCCATCCACTTCCAAGAGGGTTCCAAGTGCTAATCAAGGGAGAATCGAGCAATTGGAGAGACGGAGAAGGAACGAAAGACTACGTCTACACTAGGGTTTCATAATTCCTATCTTTCTCTTCCTTTTACTTTGATTTTTGGTATGAATTGCTTAGCCATGAGTGTTGCTTGTGACCTCATGGGCTAATTTTATATACAGTTCTAGGGTTTGATGGATTGATTTAATTGATTTGGGGATTTAGACCAAAGATAAGGATTTTATGCAGTTGATCTTTTAATTTTACTTATTTTATTAAGACTTGCTTATCTGCTTCGTAACGTCTTCATAATATATTCATGACATCCGCTATAATGCTTGGATTATTGTGTTAGCTTGTGTGCGTTCATGATTGGTATTGTCTATCTGTTAGAGATTAGAGTAGCTCCGCTATAAGCACTTTAAATTCATGAACTGGTGAATCAAATACTTGATTAGTTTAGTGGAACAATGCAATTAGACAATCAAGTAGGAAGTGAATAGAACCTTGTAGTAATTCCAGAAAATATCTTGTTAGTCGAACTTACCATCCGGAGGTATTGTTGTTCGCTGGATTAGTATCTAGGAATAAGGCTTGGTAATATTTGCGCACCTTAGGATTCAAACCAGATTATACTGTTAGCTTAGAATCGAATCATATTCGGTGGGATAACAGTGATATGTAGTGTATTTTCAGTGAAACTGCATGAATGAACAATCGTAAGTTTAATAACCCAAATTAATTGGTCTCTACATGATACCTTAGAACTGTTCGTTATCTCTTGATTAGAAACTTGCTTTTATTTTTATTGCCTTTTAATTAATTTAGTTATTTATATTTTCAGTAATTTAGATAATTAATTCACTACAAACATTGGAAATTGGTTACTCAATTCTGATTAATTAGTAATTAAGAGTAAAATAAATAATTAGCTGTCTCAGTGGGATCGATAATTTAACTTGGGTGCTTGCTGCTACAATTGATATCCTTACACTTGAGGATTAAATTATAGTGCGCAGAAAAAGCCTATCACTTACCTAGCACACCTAACATACTTTATCATTCATTTATTACAAAAAAAATACTATAATACCCCTAACAATTATCACTTTTCTTAATCTCCGTGCCAAAAAAGGCATACAAACTTTTGTGGGAAGGAGGGAGTACACAATTTATTAGAAATTAAACATTAATTTCCCTGATTAATAGTATATCTAAAAAAAGGCAATTCTTGCGTGAGACCGCCTCATTTGAGACAATTTTATATTTTTTAAATAGTTATCACTTTCGTTATAAAATGTTATCAATTTTTATTTATATTATAAATTGTTAATAAACAACATTATCACTTTTCATTTAAAAAATTATCAATTTTTATCCGTCTCACATAAGTGCTTATATGTGGCGGTCTCACACAAGTCTTTGTAAATAAAAATAAAAAAACTAAAAATTTGCATATATAATCACCAACGCACGGGTCATAAAGAAACATGGGTTTGGGAATAAAGTAATGAGAAACTCTCTTGTGAGACGGGTTGACCCATTATTAAAGTATGCTTATTATATAGGTAAAGTATGCCCATTTATAATTAAAATATGTCAATAATGAATCATATTATAACACCTTAAAATCATACTTTAATTTATCATTTATCATGTTTTAGAAAGCATACTTTAACCACTATTAAGCATACTTTATCTATATAATAGGCATATTTTAACACGTCTCATAAACCGTCTCACGTATATTTCTCAAAAGAGAATTTGTCTAAAGTAATGGGTTTGGGAGTAAAGTAGTTAATTATCATTTTATTTTAAAAAACACTATAAAGAATTCAAAATATAAAATTGATAAATCAAACTATAATGTGATACCGTTTTGGTAATCTAATTTTGTGAGAAGGGTCAAAACCAAATCCATATACTAACAACACCTCATCCCACGATATTTTGCTGGACTGCTACTCCTTAGTGGGCTGTAAACTTCTTTTATACCAATAATTGGTGAGCCATTGTGAATTGAAATTAGCTATTATCTCAAAATTCAAATACTTACCCCCTCTTACATCTTTAACTTTGCACGTAATTAAATTAAGAAAATTGAAATTTTATTTTTTAATAATGTGTATAAGTGAAGGCTAGTTATTTAGACTTTTTACCTTTTTACGAAGGTAAAAACTTTTGTGGATTTAGTATTAATATACTCCAACATCTCAAGAAAGGCAAACACCTGTGTTAAATCATCTTATGGATCGATCTCATTCTGTGAGACAGATTCTTCACTCACACAATTAGGTCGCACTTCTAAGAATAGATATATTACATGTCAGTTGCTAACCATATAAACGGATGATGTAGTGGTTCAATATATTGTTATGGAATGATCACTGTCCCTTGCTATTCATGAGTCAAATTTGCTGGATATGATTATTATTGCTTTTTAGATGGATACTCGGATTATAATCAGATCATGATTACATTAGAAAACCAGGACAATACCATGTTTATGCCCTCATGACAATTGCTTTTAGGAGGATGTCTTTTGATCTTTGTAATGCCCCTGCTACTCTTCAAAGATGTATATTTGATGGATTGATAAAAAGGATCATGGAAGTGTTTATGAATTATTTTTTTATTTTGATTCTTTCTTTGATTCTTATTTATCTAACGTTGTTGTTGTTTTGAAGTATTGCCAAGACCTCGTTTTTTCTTTATTTTCAGTTTTTTGTTTTGCTTGGTGATCTATATTTTAGGTGTGTACTTAAACTTAAGTTCATGACATCTCTTTTGAACTTAAATTCAACCTACATTTTCATCTAAGTTTTGGGGTTGTGATGCTCTTTCATTATTCTATTCCCACTAAGTTATATGATTACTTTGTGTCGTGCCCTAGAGTCTTGAGTTTAATTTTTTTTCTTTAAATTGAATAAAAGAAAATTGCTATCTCATTCCCCTCTCACTGGCGGGAATTCAAGAGTACCTAAAGCTACCCATTTTGAAATACACCATTATAGACATGAAACGCCTCTTCAAATTCATGCTTCTCATCTAACTTCTATCTCTCACTCCATCATTCTCCTCAACCTGCAACTCCTCCGATCGAGCTCTTCTCTCCAAGGGATTCGCCTCTGTCTCCATTAAATGGCTTGTCAGAACGAAAGCCTTCATAATATAATCCATTGCAAGTATCAATCAAACATGATTATCAAATCTGTAGAAGATAAGTGAATGGAGCAAATAAGTGATCTTTAACAAACTTAAATGTCGCAGTTAATTACCGCATATCATTACCCAAAAAACATTTTGAAATCAATAGTTAATCTCTACACTAAATATTTGATCGTTTTGCCACCATTTATCTTTTATTTTCTATTGGAAAACTCACGTTCCTAAAGCACAAACCCTAAACGTGCATAGAGAGAAAACTTACCTTTCTCCATAGAGTTTTTGTTGCAGCGGAAGAATACGTACGAACCCGGTTGATACTCACGATAGAACTGTGATCTCATGGATCCAATCTCACAACACGAGGTTGTGAATTAATTTCCATGATACAGTATTATTCTGTGAAATATGATGATTGAATTTCGTATTATGATATTGGGAGAGAAAACACGAGAGAGGAAAACGCTTTCGCATTCTGTGTGTAGCGTTCTGCCTTGCACATGAACGTTTCAACTTATGCCTTCTGCTTCTGGCGTTTCAACGTATCTTTATCCCCTTGCGTAAAACTGCTTCCATGCAGTAGGCTATATCCCTTGAGATATGAGTTAATTAACGGTATTATTAACTCCTTCTCTTTCTCTCTTATCCACACTTCTTATATGGTAAATAAAATAAATAATATTAATTATTATTTACATCTCCCACTCACATATGAAGTCAAAAAGTCGCCTGACTCATTTTCTTTATGAATCAAATTCTCATACAGATTAATACATTATGTGACCCACGAGATATGAGTTTCAATCGCTATACACTTGTTAATAATATATAGCAACTCAACCAGTTTATCAATGAAACTCAACAAGCTCGCTATACCCCAGAACTCTTGAATATTTAACATAAGTTGGCATATCTCTTTTCAATCCCTGAATTTGTCAGAGCATATTCAACCCTTTTGCAAAAATTATATATTCATAATCAAGACCCTGCTTGATTGACTAGTCAATAAATCACAATAGTATATGTTAAATTAAAATGTTCTTCCCATCTCACTAAGTATCTACAGTCTCCCACTGTAGCTGCTTTCCTAGACATGTACCGCATCGCCGTTATTAACCATAGCTCTTTTGGTTAAATAGGCTATATTATAAATATAAAAAAGAGTACAAGTGATAAAGATGTTTTGAGTAAGGCAAAGCCTTAAAAGACCTAAAAAGTAGCCCAAAATAAAAGAAAAGAACCAAAAATTAGCCATAATTATAAAAAACAATGTTATGAACCATTTTTCTCTTCTCTTAGCTTCAGAAGTACCGGGATATTCATGGAATCAATCGGATCTGGAAGGTTGACAGAAGGGGAAGCTGCCAAATCAGCCAAATCAGACTGATTAACAGCATGAGTAGCATGAATCTGATCAACAATAACAGGCCCATCTTTGGATGTCCCAATATGACCAATGTCTCCTACCTGTTGTTCATGTTTGAGAGGGAATGCATCTATAGCCGCATGCTCAATAATGGGTGCCGATTCTGACTCGATGTTGATGGCCATATCCATTGCCCCAAAGGAGTGCAAATCTGGAATATCATTTTACTGTGCAAAGTTTCCAAAAGTAACCTCAAAACGAGAGCCAAGAATAGGGTCATGGGACTTAGCAATATAGGCCTCATCAGGCACAAATCACTCATCCGTAGGAGTCAAGGAGAGCACCCCTTTACCTGATGCAGCCTCAGGAAGATGAGCAGACGTAGTTTGAACACCCACCTCAGCAGCAGGGTCGTCCCCAGTTTCCATAACCGCAAAAGAGTTAAAAACCTGCACAGGTGGAGATTGCAGCACGACAGCCGCTGCGCAAGTAACAGGAACAGCTGGGCACATCAGCAGTAAACCTATATTTCTCACAACATTCTGATCAGCAGAGCACCAAGCAGATTCATCAAGACCCCGAACAGGTTCAGAGGTCTCTGGAGGCTTCTCACGCCAAGCTTTGCTCTGTTTTTCTAAAACGTTATCAACATGCCGTTTCCAACTGGAGTGATGCTTACAATCTGTATATTGGTGACCCAAAGTATGACAGTGAGAACAAAATAAGGGTACATTCTCGTACCCAATCGACACACGAAAAGAATTAGAAGAAGTAGACAAGCAAATCGACTCAGAAAAATTACACTCAAGAATGTCAATATCAATTAACACACGAGCAAAATGCCCCATCAGCCCGCTCAATGCACGTTCATCAGGATGAATTGGAGTACCAATAGCAGAAGCTATCGATTTGAAAACTCTGTCTGTCCATAGTTCAAAAGGTAATTCATATATTCGGATCCAAACTGAGACAATATAGGTTTTGAATTTGTACGGATTGAAGGCTGGAGACCAATTTTGAACTCTAATCTTTGCCGAATCCAAATAAAAAATATGCTTCCTTAATATAGATTTGCGCTGTGAAGCATCAGGGAGGAGTAAATTGTAGAAACCTTTACCAAGAGGCACAATAGACAAAGCAGAAACATTCCACAGCGTTTTCAATTTATTCACCAAGGCCTCGGAGGTTACTAGCTGATGTCCAGGTTCCTGTAGCAGCCTGAATGTGAGGAGCGATGGGCACGCAGAGACTCTATCTTCATAGTAGGAGTCATCGATCAGAATGAAAATTTTATCGCCACTATGAGAAGAGGGAAAAATCACCGATATACAAGACACATCTTGAATAATATCACTGAAGGTCATCAGAATGACAGGATTAATTTTTGATCCCTGAAGAATCGAGATCGACCACTCCAAACAGGAGGAGCCGACGAAAGGGAACCCAATCTGATACAGGAGCTGAACGCGAACCGTTGTGGGCATCTTCATGATCAGTGGGAGAGCAATTTTGAGCAGTTGGTAGCGGTGCCAAATCGCGATCTTTCTAACCAGAAATAGCAGAAGAAGCAGCAAGTTTTCTAATCGGCATCCTCAGGCGTGTACTGGTCGGTCTGATTGATGCGGAGGCCTTGTGTTTTTGACCAGATCATTGAGCCAAAACAAATTCGCGATCTACGAGTTTTTCAGATTTAGGAAGAAGATCCGGAATATGTGCCAGATTTTACGGGATTGAAGGGGCGACATGATCTGTATGATAACGCTCCATGGGCTGAGTTGATGCAGGTGATTTAGGCGCATTCGAAGCAGTCAATGGCGTCCGGTCATCGTTGAAGACATCATCGTCAACAGAAAGTGGGGGTTCTGATCGGAGCTCCGGGTAGACATGCATGGTAATTCCAAACCAGCAGTTTCGATTTCGAACCACCAGTTTTGGTTCTGAAAAATGTGAAAGCGGAACCAAACCAAGGGTAGGACGGTTTTGGTTATAGTTTGGAACCGCCGGTTTCGGTTCGAACCATCGATTCCAGTTTTTTTTGCTTTTCAACCTAAAAACATAAAAAAAAATAAAAAAAATTAAAAAACTGCCAGTTCCAACCGAGAACCATCGGTTTTAACCGGAACTGCCTGTTCTAATTTTACAAAATGAAGAACCAGAACTGAATCAATATATAGCCAGTTTTGGTTCGGTTTTTACCAGTTCTGGAACCGCCGGTTCTAGTTCTGGTTGGAACCACTGGTTTTCGGTTCTGAACCGGCGGTTCCAGTTAAAATATGCATGTCTAGCTCCGGGAGAGGGGACTTACCATGATGTGGATCAGTAGGTTGTCCATAAGCTTTAAAATGGTCAGCCCCACCATCCAACAGCTGTCGGCAAAGTACAGACTGTGGGGAGTTCAAGGCCGATCGAAACAAGGTAGAAAGCCAAAGTTTTTCCTTAGTCAGCTGAAAATAAGCATCAGTAAAGTTAGATAGATGATCTGATTCATCTGGGATGGAGATTTGAGTCATCGGCGGGGGAGTCAAAGACATGGGCAGCCGGAAAATTAGAGAGAAGGGAGAGAAAATATTTTAGAGAGAGAAAACTTCTTCGACCATAGCTCTTTTGGTAATATGCTAAAGTAGCAACCAGTGGCGGATGTATGTGGGGGCAGCCCCGGGCTCAAGCCCAGGGCTGTCCCCCAAAAGTCCATTATATCATATGTAAATAATTTATAAATAATTTGTATTTTTAAGTTTAGCCCACCCCAAAAATATTTTCAGCCCACCCAAATAAAGCTAAAAAATAAATATATCTTCTTTCTTCTTTGTATTTTTAAGTTTAGCCCAACCCAAAAATATTTTAAGCCCACCGAAATGAAGCTAAAAAATAAATATATCTTCTTAAATTATATATATATATATATATATATATATATTATTTTTTAATTATTATTATTATTTTTTATTTTCTTCAATAAACTTAGCCCACCCCAGCGCGGTTTTCTGGATCCGCCACTGGTAGCAACACCAAAGTGAAGACTTAGAATATAGTAGAAAGTCATAAGGGTAACCAATAGATAAGGACTCATACATTTGAGGAAATAGGGAAATTTTTTTCAATCCTGTTAGGGTCAACTTAGCACATGTCGTTTTCCTAAAACACATTTCACAATGTCTTTAACTTCCTTCCAAGAAAGTGTATGTCGTATTTCATCTAATTTAGACATCGTGTAAATTAGAGTTCAAGTGTATCCCATACACTTAACCTGGATATCCTCCCTCCAACGTACAGGATCTCCGTCGATTTAGCTTTACAACAAGTTGGATTCGATTTGTGGCGAAATCTATCCTGATTACATTAATTATCGTAATCTCATCTTTACGTTCCCAATTAGCCAGAGGTGATTGCTCGTATGAGAGAGCTAATCATAACTTGCCGACATACTATTATATATGAACCATCACATATAATTTATAAAACATATATGTATAGTTAAGCCACTAACTATTCCATTAACATACGTATACAAACATATTCAATACATCGTTTTAAATCCTTCGAAAAATCAATCCCTTTACATGTCCTATGCATACATCTCTAGGAATTGGTTTGGTAAAAGGATCTACTAATATCAAACGAGTAAAAATGTAATTAGAATCAATATCTCTAAAAAATTTGAACATCGTGTCAATGTGTTTGGTTATTCCATGATATTTGAGATCTTTTGTGTAAGCAATAATCGCCTGATTATCACAATTAAATAAAACAACTCCCACTGGAGTGTTTGAGACCTCCAAATATTTCATGAATCTTCTCAACCAGATAGCCTCTTGAACTGCAAACACACATGCCACAAACTCGGCTTCCATTAGTGGACAGTGCTATTCAAGTCTGTTTCTTGCTACACCATGAGATTGCTCCATTGTTGAGCAAGAAGACATAACCGGAGTTGATTTACGTTTATCTAAATCACCACTCCAGTCAGCGTCTATATACTCATTCAGTGTACTGTTATTCCCTTGACAATAGATAGAATAGTCTGCAGTTAATCACATTGACATATGGTACTCTGGACATTTTATTCTTTTCATCTTGAGTCTTGGGACACATCTGCTGACTCAATGATTCGCCTTTCATAATGGGAGTATCATTAGATTTGCAGGTGTCCATCTTGAATTGTTCTGAAATTTCTTGATGTAAGTCTATTGAGACAAACTCAATAATTTCTTAAACGATCCCTGTGGATCTTTACACCAAGTATGTACTCTGCTTCACCCATATCTTTCATCTCGAATTTGAAGATAACCATCTTTTTATGGTTTCAAGATACTCTTTGCTATTACCTGCTAGTAGTATGCCATCCACATACAAGGATAGAATCACAAAACAACCATTGGACTATTTAACGTAAACACAGTGGTCTTCGTTTATCATAACGAAGTTATATGAGATGATCATAGTATGAAACCTCAAATACCACTGTCTAAAGGATTGTTTGTGTCCGTAGATCGACTTTTCAATTTACAAACTTTATCCTCTTGACCTTGAAGAATAAATCCTACATGCTATTGTATGTAGATTTCTTCTTCTAGTTCTCCATTGAGAAATGCGGTCTTAACATCCATTTGCTGTAATTCTAAATCCATACTAGCCACTATAGCCAACAGTAGATGAATCAAGGTAAACCTCACTACAGGTGAAAAATTTTCTTCGTAGTCTATACCCTCTTGATGAGTATAACCTTTTGCCACCAAGTGAGCCTTATACCTCTCTATTGAGCCATCAGACTTTCTTTTGATTTTGAGAATCCATTTATTCCCAATAGCCTTTCGTTACTTCGGAAGATTTACAAGTTCCCAGACTTGATTTGACTCATAGACTTCATCTCATCTTTCATCCATTTCTCATTTTTCGGACAAGTTAGAGCTTCTCTAACATTTCTGGGCTCTTCCTCATCAACAGGAGAAACATCTCCATTTTCTGGTGAAACAAAAAAGGCATGTCTTTCAATATCATAATGCCTTTTAGGCACATGTTTTCTAGAACTTTTCTGAGATAGCTGTTGATAATCTTTTGTAGACAAAATGCTCTCATTGGGAATCGCCTGATCCTCAATCGGAAAATATCTATCAAGATTCACACTAAAATGCTCTCATTGGGAATTGTCTGATCCTCAATCGGCAAATATCTATCAAGATCCACACCATCAGCTAAACTACTACTCCCACTTGGAGCTTGTAGATATTGGTTTTCTACCACCTCGAAAATAGGTTCGGCATCCCTGAAGCCCCATCTACTACGAAATCACATTTCCAAAAAATGAGCATTACGTGATTCTGTCTCAGTTAAGCTCACATCCTGATCTCCTATGAATACGTAACTCTTAGAATGTTTGCCTCTAGGATCCAACTTTCCATACTGACTCGATGAATCATGTAGATAAGTTGCTGATCCTCAAGCTCTAAGGTTACTCAAGTCAGGATTTCTACCCGTCCAAAATTCATATAGAGTCGAAGCAACTGACTTTGAAGGCACGCGATTAAGCACATAAGCTGCCATAAGTAACGCATCTCGTTAGATTTGCTTGTGCCATCATGGATCTAACCATCTCCAACAAAGTCCTATTCCTTCTTTCAGCAACACCATGTGTTGAGGCGTATAAGGAACAATTAATTGTCGGATTATACCCTTTTCATTATAAAATTCCATGAATTGTTCTGATAGATCACGTCCTCTATCAGTTCTTAAAACTTTGATAGATTTGACCTTTTAATTTTCTTCTTCACTCAAGTATCGTCTAAAACAATCCAATGCTTCAGACTTATGAGATATCAAATAGACATATCCAAAATGTGAATAATCATCAATTAAACGTAATGAAATAGTGAGTTCCATGTCGTGCTCTAACATTTACAAGATCACATATATCGAAATGGATTACTTCTAATGGAGATTAAGACACAATAGATTTACCAAAAGGTTTTCTAGTTATTTTGTCAGCAAGATAATGTTCGCATTTGGATAAATTGACTTTAGAAGAAAGACTCAGCAATTCTTCTTTAACAAGTCTATTCATCAAATCTTGCCCAATATGACCTAATCTAGCATGCCAAACATCATCATTCACATTTTCATTACTAGAAGAACAAGCATTTAGTAAATATGAATAATCATAATAATAACTAAATGTCATTCTATTACAATTTAAAACCATAAAGCCATTAGTTATATATCCAGATGCATAACAAGTATCATTAATGCTCATTACTACAGTGCCTTTGGTGAATAATACATCATAACCCAAATTAAGCAGAACTGAAACAGAAATTAGATTTTGCATGATTCTCCGGAGCATATAGAACACTATGTAGGATAAAAGCCCGACCATCGTCAAGGTCCAATTTGCAAGTCTCAAGTCTTTGACTTCGACTCGTGCATTGGTTTCTACATATATCCACCTAGTCCCTTTTGAAAAGCGATGGAAATCTACAAAGAACTCCTATGTCTCTTGTCACATAGTTCGTTGCTCCTGAGTCTATAATCCTCAAGGATAAGAATCAGACAGCAAGATAGTACTCGAGACATTAATTTTGTCACGCTTCTTTTCTTTTTTCTGTTCATCAGTTTTAGTTGGATTATTTTCAGGCTCACCACCACCACTATCATATCATATTCCCTTCTTTCCCTTTTTCCAATTCCTCTTCCTTTTGAAGCCTGAAACTCCCTTAGAAGTAGAACTAATATAGAAGATCCCAGAAGAAGGCTTTGAGGCTCCGAGCCTCTCATCTTCCAGCTCAACATGACGAGCAACATTATTGAAAAGCTTAATGCTTTCATTATGAGTCAAGTTAACTTTTAGATGATTTCAACGATCAGGTGAAGAGCGGAATGGGGCTTGGATTTTGCTGTTCATCAGAGAGCATATGGCCGACAGTCTTAAGTTCGATAATCATATTAGACACCTCCCTGAGATGTTGTCTAATGTTATGATTTGGTTTCTTTTCATAAGTGTCGAACTTAATAGTCAACTGCCTAAGCCTTGTAACCAATGTACCACCATACTTCTCACGCAGATACACCTAGATAGCATGTGCGGTCATTTCTCACATTCATGGATCATTGCATTGATTATTGAGCTTACAAGAATACCTCGTGCAATGGAATTTTTATTTTCCATGCCTGGTACGCTTCTTGGTCACGTCTCCCTTGGTTTTCAAAACTCATGCCTGGATCAGCTATCACTTAGTTTATAGCATCCAATGCATCTTGTTCATACAATACGTACCAAATTTTATGATGCCTTGTGTCATAATTGTCACCATTGGGTTTCTTACTATTGTTCAACTCAGCGACAATAGATATCGAAGCTCATTTCTTTGATAGAGATTAAAGTGATTTAGTATTTTAATAATATTTTATTAAGTTTTACGTTAAGCCAAACAGAGACATCTCAATAAATAACACAAGACTTGATCTCGAAAAATAGCTCGGAGACTACTAATCATCAATCTCATCAAGTGTCATAATACTAGATTCTTATTTCAAAACGTAAAACATATATAAGGTTCAAGTAATTAACATCTTATAACTTTAAACTGCCACTAATAAATTGAACTTAAACAACCATCCACAATAGCAAAAAACTAAGTCTAACAAGTTATGAACGTAAAATTCTAATAAACTCCCTGAGTTTCCAATTAGAAATACAATGGAAATAAACTAGCGATAAATATTGATTGTATCTCCTAATTTATCACCAGATTCCCAACAACGTTCAAAATCGAATTTTTTAGTACCCACACTAAACATAGCTTGCCCTAAAGGATCCATATGAGGATTCTTTATCTGACTCTTATTTCGACCATTTAGTCATAAAAAATCAGAATGTCGAATCTCTCCCATCCTTAAGCAGACCGATCTTAGTGCTTTTATCATATCTTCAGCTATAGATGCATCGACCAAATCATACATAATTTGTCGACCATCAAGTTTTACTTCGTAAGCCTTCCACTTAGCCCAAAAATCCTTTTGAAAGTAAGAAGGCAAAGTGTTCGCCCAGTTCTGAAGATTAGTCATTTTAAAATACACATCACTTGAAACCATTTTACTATAAATCAAGCGCATCAACTGGTTGTAGAGTTCAAACAAAACCAATGCGTGGTCCCTTATGTTGTGAGTAGGCTTCATTTTATAAGTCAAGAATTCATGGAGGACTTAATCATTAGTCCTAATGTCTTCCTCTATAATTGCTCCCAGTCCTGACATGCCTCTGAGAAAACGAGCAACCAAACATAAAACACACCAGTGTTAGTCAAACTATATCACATGAATTTTCTCTCCATTTACTGCATATGAAAATAATATTCCAAGATGCAATAGGTGATGGCATTCGATTGTGTGGTTAGCGTGAACCGTTAGGGTTTCATGTAAACTAGATCAACGGAAGCAATAAATCAAAGTTTACAATACCTTTCTACAGGGTTGATGTAGAGGATGAATAGTTGCGGAGAACAACCTCTTGATCTTCTGCTGTATTCCCAAAGTTCAATCCTGATGTTGTGTGGGCAACAATCTTCAGGATCTTCTCAATCTGCTCCTCACCCTCTCTATTCACGCAGAAAAGTGGCGCAAGTCTAGGGCTATAGGAAGCTGAGATTACTTATATATGTGGGCTACAGCAAGGACCAGGAGAAGAAATTGGGTTGGGCCTCCATTGGGCTTAAGTATCCAAGGTTAGCCCAAAACTTATACTTAAGTCCAATAATAATAATATAGTCCACTAGAATATTATTACTGTACTGCCTTTCCAATCCCACAATTACGTTATGGGGTCCTTCTTATTATGAGCCCGAAAATCTTCCCATGTTTAAGATATACAATGCCCATTAATTAATTAAGTTACTGACAACTCAAATTAATTAATATCTCTTCCGAGAGTAGTACCACTCAACTTTATTATCATGCCGAGATTAATCCACTTGAAGATTTACATGATAATCCTTATGAGCTCCTCAAGGGGATATCATCAACCTATGTCGGACACAGATTCCTTCTACAATCAACAACACACCATAGAGACAGCACTACTTCCCAACTCACCGAGTTTGTTGATTTAATACATATAAATCTCACCCATTGATGAATCAAAGAAATATATACTGCCTTACATGTTGTGGTTATTGTATAGGGATTAAGAGCACGAACATCCATAGTAACTGAGATCAAGTTCTCCTATATAGACAGTACAAGTCGAACGATCTCAAGCGGTCCTGCTCAATACACACTAGGTGCACTAATGTGATTCTATAGTCAAGACAAACTAGTACCAAACCACACTATAACCATACCGATAGAGAGTCCCCGTCTATCTCAATTATGAGCATCTGTTTATACTTTATAAGGAAATCGATAATATGATCTTCCGCGTGTTGTCGCACAACATATTATCTATAGTATAAAGTAAATGGACTTTTGCACAAATATATAAATAAACAATTTATAATATGCAAAACGTTTGATTATATGATTCTCATTACAAATAAAATTGTTAAAAAATTATTCAATACAAAAGATAGGCTTTTAGTATACAATCTAATAATCTTCCACTTATACTAAAAGACTACGTTGCCATATCTGCTGACACGCATCTAATCCTCATTCCTTCTACATGCCCATCGAACGCTTTCGCTGGAAGGCTCTTAGTAAAAGGATCAGTCAGGTTATCCTCTGATGCAATCTTAGCAACAACGACCTCTCCTCTTTTACGATGTCTCGTATCAGGTGGTACTTGCACATAATGTGTTTACTCGCCTTATGGGCTCGTGGTTCCTTCGAGTTTGCTACTGCACTACTGTTATTACAATAAATTGTGATCGCTTTGGGCAAACCTTCACATCCAAGTCCATTAAGAAGTTCCTAAGCCATACTGCTTCTTTAGCTACCTCAGAGGCTGCTACACATTCAGCTTCCATGGTGGAGTCAGCAACGCATTTCTGCTTTACACTCCTCCATATTATGGCTCCTCCTCCAAGAGTAAACACATAACCCGAGGTGGATTTACTAGCATCCCTATCTGACTGGAAATCCGAATCAGTTTAACCCAAAGGTAACAAAGTATCTGCCCGGTAAATCAGAACATAATCCCTAGTCATTCGCAGGTACTTCAAAATATGCTTTACCGCAGTCCAATGCCCTTGTCCTGGATTACTTTGATACCTACTGACCATGCCCACGGCATAACAGATATCCGGTCTCGTACATAGCATAGCATACATAAGGCTTCCTACTGCCGAAGCAAAAGGAACCAGCTTCATCTCCTCTATTTCTTATTGTGTCTTTGAACACATTTCCTTAGATAGAGGTATTCCATGTCTGAAAGGTAGAAAACTTTTCTTGGAATCTTGCATGCTAAAACGAGCCAGGATTGTATCAATGTATGAAGCTTGGGATAAGTACAACATTCTTTTCTTGCGATCCCTTATTAATTTGATCCCAAGAATGTGTCCGGCTTCTCCTAAGTCCTTCATCTCAAACTGCTTGGACAGCCATACCCTTACGCCCGACAATACCTTTACATTATTCTCAATGAGAAGAATATCATCTATGTAGAGTACAAGAAATACCACTACGTTTCCGTCACACTTCTTGTACACACATGATTCATCCGGACATTGAATAAATCCATATGACTGGATTACTTCATCAAAACGGATGTTCCATGATCTTGAAGCTTGTTTCAATCCATAAATGGATCTTTTAAGCTTACATACAAGATGTTCTTCGTCCTTTACAATGAACCCCTCTGGTTGCTTCATATAGATGTTTTCTTCAAGACTTCCATTCAGGAAAGCTGTCTTGACATCCATTTGCCATACCTCATAATCCATATAAGCAGCAATAGACAAAAGAATCCGGATTGGCTTAAGCATGGCCACAGGCGAGAAGGTTTTCTCATAATCGATTCCTTCTTTCAGAGTATATCCTTTAGCAACAAGCCTTGCTTTAAAGGTTTCCACCTTACCGTCAGATCCTCTTTTTCTTTTATAGATCCACTTGCATCCAATAGCTTTTACACCATCGGGTAGTTCTACAAGCTCCCAGACTTGATTAGAATACATAGATTCTATTTTAAATTTCATTGCATTTTGCCATAATTGAGCATCTTTATCTTGCAGTGCCTCGTTGTAATTCCATGGGTCAATTTCATGTTCACCAGTGATCAAGTCAGAAGACTCTCCCAACCCCATAAATCTATCCGGTTGTCTCACAACCCTCCCACTACGATGAGGCTCCACATGTAATTGTGTATCAGGTGTTACACGTTGTGCAGTGACCTGTGGTATATCCTCTTGCACTGTTGGTATTATGTTTGATGTTTTCTCTCTTACTTCATCCAGAACAATCTTACTCATGGGTTTGTGGTTCATTACATATTTCTCTTCCAAAAATCTGACGTTCGTGCTAACGATCACCTTTTGGTCTTCGTTCCTTTAGGATATCCTACAAACAGACAAACTTCCGTACGTGACTCTAACTTATCAGTATCCATCTTCAACACATGTGTCGGAGCACTCTAAATCCGAAAGTTTTTAGACTAGGCTTTCGCTTAGTCCACAATTCAATGGGTGTAGAAGCTACTGATTTAGAAGGTACTAGGTTAAGAATGTAAGCCGCGGTTTCTAAGGCGTATCCCCAAAACGAATTAGGTAATTTTGAATAACTCATCATTGATTTTACCATTTCCATAAGAGTCTTATTCCTTCTTTCCGCTACACCATTCTGCTGGAAACAATATTCCAAGATGCAATAGGTGATGACGTTCGATCGTGTGGTTAGCGTGAACCGTTAGGGTTCCATGTAAACTAGATCAGCGGAAGCAATAAATCAAAGTTTACAATACCTTTCTTCAGGGTTGATGTAGATGATGAATAGTTGCAGAGAACAACCTCTTGATCTTCTGCTGTATTCCCAAAGTTCAATTTTGATATTGTGTGGGCAACAATCTTCAGGATCTTCTCAATCTGCTCCTCACCCTCTCTATTCACGCAGAAAAGTGGTGCAAGTCTAGGGCTGTAGGAAGCTGAGATTACTTATATATGTGGGCTACAGTAGGGATCAGGAGGAGAAATTGGGTTGGGTCTCCATTGGGCTTAAGTATCCAAGCTTAGCCCAAAGCTTATATTTAAGTCCAATAATAATAATATAGTCCACTAAAATATTATTACTGCACTGCCTTTCCAATCCCACAATTACGTTATGGGCTCCTTCTTATTATTAGCCCGAAAATCTCCCCATGTTTAAGATATACAATGCCCATTAATTAATTAAGTCACTGACAACTCAAATTAATTAATATATCTTCCGAGAGTAGTACCACTCAACCTTATTATCATGCCGGAATTAATCCACTTATAAGATTTACATGATAATCCTTATGAGCTCCTCAAGGGGACATCATCAACCTATGTCGGATACGGATTCCTTCTACAATCAACAGCACACCATACAGACAGCACTACTTCCCAACTCACCGAGTTTGTTGATTTAATACATGTAAATCTCACTCATTAATGAATCAAAAAAATATATACTACCTTACGTGTCGAGGTTATTGTATAGGGATTAAGAGCAAGAACATCTATAATAATTGAGATCAAGTTCTCCTATATAGACAGTACAAGTTGAACGATCTCAAGCGGTCCTGCTCAATACACACTAGGTGCACTAATGTGATTCTATAGTCAAGACAAACTAGTACCAAACCACACTACAACCATACCGATAGAGAGTCCCCGTCTATCTCGGTTGTGAACATCTGTTTATACTTTATAAGAAAACCGATAATATGATCTTCCACGTGTTGTCGCACAACATATTATGTACAGTATAAAGTAAATGGACTTTTGTACAAATATATAAATAAACAATTTATAATATGCAAAACGTTTGATCATATGATTCTCATTTCAAATAAAATTGTTAAAATATTGTTCAATACAAAAGCTAGGCATTTAGTATACAATCTAACAATAGGTATATTCACAAGTGAATAAGTTCAACTCACTTTGGCTCCCACTGTCATAGGCTACAGGAGTTTGAACAATTATAACATTTCACTCAACACCATGAATTTAGAACTAAATGACATAATAATGTGCATTATTATCCAAAATTTGCAACCAAATAGCCACCTCATAAGTTCATATTCAATAAATATGTCATAAAATGAAGCAAAACCACATATACATACTAAAGATGACGTTAAACGCTCTCGAAAACGTCACCATTGGACTCCACGCATCGAAACATGCCGGAATAGGTCGGAAAGTCGCCGAAAAACACCTCCACGCGCCGACACGCGCCACCTGGAGCTGTCACGCGCCTCCCACGCGCCATCACGCGCTCCCACGCGCGGCTGTCGATAGGCTGAATTCCGGCGCGTGTATTACACATTTCTTAATTAACTGCTTCCATGCAGTAGGCTATATCCCTTGAGACATGAGTTAATTAACGGTATTATTAACTCATTCTCTTTCTCTCTTATCCACACTTCTTGTGTGGCAAATAAAATAAATAATATTAATTATTATTTACATTTTCAGTCAAAAAAAACAATTAATTAATAAATCACTTTAACTATAATATCAAATGAGTACACATCTCTTTCTCGATTTTATTTCTATATTTTGATAAAGGGGATGCTTACAATGGGATCAAGGCAGTTTCTTGTTTTCACATGATGATCAATGGGACACCACACCAGTATGAAGACCTAAACTCATTTTTGCAGCCGACGCTGTATAAAGCTCTACCAATTGTCACTGCACTGGTCCATATTCATTTTCTATCTGCATATTTTCCATTTACCATTCATCGAGCAATTTTTTTTCATTAACGGAGCAGATGATTTCCGGCGGGATTTAGATCTATAGCGATCGGCGGTCGGTGGCGTCTCAATTTCCAGCAGCATAGGACGGCGGCGCAACAGGGGACGGCGGCCAATTTCTGGAAAAATGCTGTTCCGTCATTTCTAGGAGAAAGGAGATGAGTTCTCTTCGGAACAGAGGGTTTTAGGAAGGAGTTCTTCCATCAATCGATTACATTGCAAGAATCCGATTACATTCTCCAATCAATCGATTACATTAGGATGGAGTGGTAATGCGATCAAGAATTTGAAAGCGCGTGATTAAATTAGATGATTAGGGTTTCATGCAAAAAAGAGGAATTTGAAGAAATGTGGATCATACTGTTGAATGCTGATCCAGTGCAATCCTTATTTAAGTTAACGGCCACGTGAGCAGCGCGTGTTTGCTCCGTTAATTTATTGACGGAAATTTATAAAATAAGCAATGGTACCAAAAATGTATTGAAAAAGACTAAAAATGAAATAAGAATTTTGTATGAAACCAAAGAGTTAAAATCATTTTTTGTTACATGACTATAAGGAATTTTTGATTATGCCCAAAAAAGATAAAAATTTCAATTTCGTCTCATAACTCCTAAAATTGGCCAATTTTGATCCCAAAGTCACCAGAACCCTATCTGTTGGCCGGAAATTGGCATGTGCGCCGTATGTGATCAACAAAATTGGGGCTTTCCGACAAGGTAATCTACGTGGCAAATGAGACAAGCTCTCTCCGGTGGTTGCTGGTATCGAAATCTCCTCCACTCTTACTTCCAAATCTGCTAATGATGACAACGACGACGAATTCAGAGACCTCTATATCTTAAAATGGTCCTCTCTGATGATTCCACCCATCACAATCATGATGACCAACTTGATAGCTATAGCTATGGGGTTCAGTCGGATGATATACAAAGCCATACCACAGTGGAGCCGTCTGATCGGAGGCGTGTTCTTCAGCTTTTGGGTGCTGGCTCATTTGCATCCCTTCGCAAAAGGGCTGATGGGACGACGAGGAAGGGACGATCGTGTTCGTCTGGTCGGGGCTCATTGCTTTTACCATTTCACTTTTGTGGGTTGCCATCTCTCCCCCAGAAGGTGCTACTGAAATTGGAGGTTCATTCCAGTTTCCATGATTTTTTTATTCCTTATTACAGACGTTGTTTCATTACCATTTGTACCTCGTTAATTGTTCTAGAGGCAAGACTGCAAAAATTGGGCTTACCTTGCCGGAGGGAGCCATTTCCGTGGGACCGGAGGGAGTTTCGGAAGCAAGAGAGATCCAGCTCTGCCCCTTGGTGGGGGAGGTTTCAACGGCGGCGGACCACACAGATGGCGGGAGCACCACCACCCCAGCGCTCCGACGCCATTTCAGCAACACCACCAGCAGCATTGGTATTCTGATTTCTGCTCCCCGTGCCTTCCACCTCCTAGTGACTAACCAATTATACAACATTTTTTTGGGGTTCTGGTTTGGGAATTTTTGTTTTGGTCTAATTAATTTGATTTTATGCTGAGATTTGTTTCTGTTGTGAGGTTAGAAGTTTCTAAGGGGGGTTTAGTCTCTTCAATTGATTAATTTAATGGTGGTGATCACGTCGTGGGAATTCTGGCCAGAAAATAGGGTTCCGACGACTTTGAGATCAAAATTGATCAATATTAAGAGTTATGAGACGAAATTGAATTTTTATCTTTTTTGGGACAGAACTAAAAATTTGTTATAGTTGTTGGACCAAAAATGATTTTAACTCGAAACCAAAATTGCATTTTTCCGTTATCATTAAATTCATAATATCACCACCATAAATTTTCAACTTACAATAAAATCACTATCTTCCTCCATAAAATAGTCATTAACCTCATCATCCACCCTTTGTTTTCCATTTCTTCCAAATCCGTCTCTCTTTATAATTCATTCTTATTTAACTCTGAAAATTAAATATGATAAATTAATTAATACCACCAACATTTTTTACAATTTCAAGAACAAACTGACAAACTCTAACAACGGTATTACATAGTTAAAAGAATAAAAACAAATTGAATACCTACAAAACTTGAAAAATGTAGGGTTAATTTTGCAATGTTTGTGGATCAATAATTTAACGAAAAGTCTTTAAAGAAAAACTGATCCAATATTTTTCAAATGTTTTATTGCTTTCGAGAATTATGTACGTGTGCTCATTTTTCAACATATAGCTTGATACAACACATCACTGTCGCAAAATAATACTCGCGTATATTATTTAAAACAAAATAATACACTTAAATAATACTCCTATTGTAGTGATTATGCGATCTACGTCCGGGTATGAACTGTAGGGCCAGAGTAAACTATATGACAAATACTTGTGTAAACCGAATGTATATATATTAATATGTAAACCCTGATACTCTTTAGTACATAAAAAATAACTCTTTAAACACATAATTTGTTACTATTCAAGATTAAAAAAATACTCTTCAAATTCTTGTAAATTATGATTTATCGATTACTTTTTAGTATATGGAAAATTACTTTTTAGAGATATGAATTATTACTCTTCTGTATAAAAAATACTCTTTAAAGAACAATTTTTTATATACTAAAGAGTGATTTTAAAAAATAGAGTTTATATGTAAACTCGGTTTACATGAGATCCACTTTTAATATATATATATACACACACACATATATATATATATATATATCTATATATATATATATATATATATATACTAGTATGAAACCCGCGTACAATGGGTGGATCATTTAATTATTATTCTTATTTTTTATAATTAAATAATCTGTGTTACATAAAGTAACAATATTAAATAAGGATATTTTTTTTCTTATAGCTAGACAATTTTTTTAATCAATATAAAGAATTTGCAACAAATTATAACATTTGACTTTTGATAATGTAAGTAATAACTACATCATGTAAAAAGTTAATATATATGCACATATATTCTAATTATTTGAAAGAATCTTGACTTGTATTTTTTTGAAAATGTTACTCTATAACATTATATAACTGAAAACTATTTATTACTCCCCATGTTTCTCTAAAAAAATATGCAATCACATAGGGACAATTTTATCTTTTTGTTGTATATTTATATAGTTGTTCGTATTTCATTTTTTTCCATTGTATTTAAGTGCAATTATGATCAAAGTATGTAACTCTTAGTAGTAAATCCTTAATTTTACTGTTTGTCTAAAATAAATATAAATTATATGGAGTATAAAAAATCTCAATTTATTCTTTTTTTATACATGATTTGATTTGATACTAATTATTTATCTTGAATCGATTTTTTTCATCTTGAAGAATCGATTCTTAAGATGTAAATCGATTCAAGAATACTTGAATCGATCCTCTTACTCTAGAAAAATCAATTTTTAATATGTAAATCTATTCAAGAATACTTGAATTGATTATCTTCTTCTTGAAGAATCGATTGTTAGGAGGTAAATCGATTTAAGAATACTTGAATCAGTTCTCTTCCTCTTGAAGAATACTTGAATCGATTTTTTAGAGGTAGATCGAATCTCTACTTGATTCACTCTAACGAAATAAATTTTTATACTATCATAAATCAATTCTTTAGAGGAACTTGAAGAAAGCTCATATTCCTCTTGGATAATCGAATGTGTATTTAGAATGAATAACCAAAAAGTCTTATTTATAGGTGGGTGAGAGAAAATATTATATGAAATATTTCTTTTTCCCTTTATATATGTGATTTAATTTGATATTAATTAATTTATTGCATTAAAAGATTTAGTAATAATTAATTAATGATACCAAATAAATAAATAAATAAAATATATTAAAAATTTAATCATTATTAAAAATAAGAAACACATTATTTTAAAAAGAAAATATTAAATAAGGAAGTTAATTAAAAGTAAATAAGGAAAATATTATAAAAAGTTTTGTATATATATTTATATAGTTGTTCGTATTTTATTTTTTTATTGTATTTAAGTACAATTATGATCAAAGTATGTAACTCTTAGTAATAAATCCTTAATTTTATTGTTGGTCTAAAATAAATATCAATTATATATATAAAAAATCTCAATTTATTCTTTTTTTTTCTATACATGATTTGATTTTATATTAATTAATTTTTTATATCTTAAACCGATTTTTTTAATCTTGAAGAATCGATTCTTAAGATGTAAATCGATTCAAGAATATTTGAATCGATCATCTTACCCTTGAAAAATCAAATTTTAAGATATAAATCTATTCAAAATACTTGAATCGATTATCTTCCTCTTAAAGAATCGATTGTTAAGAAGTAAATCGATTCAAGAATACTTGAATCAGTTCTCTTCCTCTTGAAAAATACTTGAATCGATTTTTTAGAGGTAGATCGAATCTCTACTTGATTCGCTCTAGCGAATAAATTTTTATACTTTCATAAATAAATTCTCTAGAGGAACTTGAAGAAAGCTCATATTCCTCTTGGAGAATCGAATGTGTGTATTTAAAATAAATAACCAAAAAGTCTTATTTATAGGTGGGGTGAGATAGAATATTATGCGGAATATTCTTTTTTTCTTTTATATATATGATTTAATTTGATATTAATTAATTTATTGCATTAAAAGATTTAGTAATTAATTGATAATACCCAAATAAATAAATAAAATATTAAAAATTTAATTATTATTAAAAATAAGAAACGCATTATTTAAAAAAAATATTAAATAAGGAAGTTAATTAAAATTAAATAAGGAAAATATGAAAAAAAATATTAAAAATTTCAAAAAATTAAAAAAATTACACGTCACATTGGAGCACTCTGTAGACGACACATCAGCATATATGTCTGTCTGTCTCTCTAGATAATTATTGTACTAAAGTAACATATTAATATGATTTATCATTTAATACATGTTCGCCCCACCCTCATTTTCTAGCTGAGCTCCTTGTATATGTAATTATTGATTAGGTTTTGAAACTGTAATATGTCCTTCCCCACATTGTACCTCAGCGTTTATTTTCTAATCAACCGCCCTTCATTTTTCTATCACATATTAAATAACCCTCCAAGTACAAATCCTCTCAATACCAACAAAAGTAGTAGGCTAGCTAGAGAATTTGAAACAACATTATAATAGATCAAAGTTCAATCAAGCTAGAATTCTCCATACATGCATACATACTTATGGAAACACCATATTTAGAACAACATAGCAATGATCATTATGAAGTTTCAAACACCAACTCACCCTCATCATCCCTTGTCAAGTACTCAATCAAGAAACCCCATGAGGATGACCTAAATCAAGAACATGAGAAAAGAGTGGAAGATTCTGATGATCTTGTATTGGATCTTAATCTCTCAACCTACGATGCAGATCAGAATTCAAGTCCAAGAAATCGAATTTTCTCATGCAACTACTGCCCCAGGAAATTCTGCACCTCACAGGCTTTAGGGGGGCATCAAAACGCCCACAGGCGCGAAAGAAAAGTTGCCGGTCGAGGGCAGCAGCTCTCGGGCTCCCTCAGCCACCACCAGAAGGCGGTGCACCGGTGCGCGTGCATGGCTTCCCTCCCTCTGCATGGATCTTTGGACAGGTCTTTAGGAGTTAAGGTTCATGTCATGATCCACAAGCCTAGTCCTTTAGTTGGTGGGTCCGTTGGGCGGCGTCATGCGAGCGGTGGAGCAGCTAGATTTGACGGTTGTCGGACGGCGGTGGTGGATGGGAGTGGGAGTGGAGGTCACAGCAGCAATAAAGGAGGTTTAACAAACTTGGACTTGTCTCTCAAACTCTAGTCTCTACTTGGTGTACTTTTCTTCTTCCCTTATTAATCTCTGCTTTTTCTATGCCTTTTCACGCAACATCATCTTCAATTCTTTGGGAAATCTCTAGGAATGATTTTCATATAAGATATCCATCCAAAAAATGATATTCAATTAAATTATATGTAAGAGTGATAATGTTTTTGTTAAAGATTGATAAATAATAAAAAGAAAAAAAAAGCAAAAGACTTGTGTGAAACCGTGGCTTACCTGAGACCAATAAAAAGTAATAACTTTTATAATAAAAAATGATAATTATTTAATTAAATAATTTCATGAAGACATGAACTAAATACACCCCTCTTTATTGAATACACATCCTATTATAATATTATTAATATATTATATATTTAAAAAATCTATATTACCCTTAAGATCATTAAATACACACCCTATACTTTAAATTAAACTACATATTTTACATACATTTTATCTTATCTTATAAAATTCTTAATATCCCCGTTCTTCGATTCTGTTTCTCTTTTGTCGTTGAGTTCCTCTTCTTCATCATGCCTTCTCGATTGTTGCCGGAATTTTCAACTGATGTTTTTGTTTATCTTCTAATGTCAATCATATTTTTTAGTCTAATAACATACATTGAATAAATTTCGAAATATAAAATTGTACATAGGAGGTTTAATTAAATTACGTCCACCACCATCGATAATTTCAGAGCAATTGTTTTTTTTTTTTTTTATATTCCAGAATCACAAAATCTGTGTTATATCAAAAAATTAAAGAAACATAATTATTTATTTAAATTTGATTTTGGCTTCAATAAACACTGCAACCAATTCTACCTTTTTATTAACACATGTGCTGCCATTGTTTCTCACTTCCCCCTAATCTTTCTCGCATCCTTGCACGAAATTCTCCTCCACGACAATACATGAAAATCTACCATATTTGAATAATGAAGGGAATTATTTTTAGTAAGATAATTAATTCAGCCATGAACGAATTGAACTCGTAAATTAGGGTTGATTGCGGTTTATATGAAGGAATTTGTCTCCCTCTTCAAATACGTTAAACTTACAGTTTTGAAAAATGTAAGAGAAGTTTTTATTTTAATAAGAATGAATTGGGATTTTTTTGTGGCCGTGTATAATTTAAATTTTAAAAAGGGTAATTTTGGATTTTTAAGGTGGGTGTATACAATAAATTTAACAAATAAATAATTTAAAGGGGGTGTATATTCAATAAAAGGTGTGTATTTAATAAAAAGAGGTGTGTATTTAATAATACTCTTTCATGAATAATCATTAAATAAAAAATATAACATCTTTCATGAAGAGTAATAAAGTAATAATAACTAATAAATAAAAATGTAAATGATTGACGATTTTATATATTACTGATTCAAAATAGATATTAAAAACAATACAGTTTATTAATGATGCTCACCTGCCACGTTTAGGTGGTGTTGCAACTTTTCTGGAAAATAATGGTTGGTCTAATGTGCCAAAATCACTTTAATCCGTTGCAATTCATCACTAATCAAAAAATAAAATAAAATAAAAAGTAAATACACATGATTATTTTATGTTGGATTTAGCTTATAAATAAATCGTTTATTATAGGTAAAAATATCATGCGCCTATATTCAATTCATATACATTTATTAATAAAAATATTTTCTCCATCCTATATAAAGGGGATGTTTTTGCCTTTTGCACATAAATTAAAGAATATTATTATTTAATGTGTGTTGAGTAGTTATATTAGTGGATGTGTGAGCTCTATATTTTAATTATATTAATGAGTATGTGTGAGTCTCATATGTGTAAAAGAGAAAAAGAGACTCTTTGGGTGAGTCTATCTATGTAGTAAAGTTTTTATTAGTTTTGAAATAAAAAACTAAATATATGAAAAAACAATATACTCCATTTATTAAAAACTCATATACTCCTATATATACTCTACATTGGTGAATAAAATTAATAAGTATTAATTCCGTGCACATTGGTGCAGACATATCAACTTTTAGTATATTATTATTTGTCACACAAGTATTTGTGATTTAAATCATTCATGTCGACATTAATGTTAAAGATGTTTCTAATTTCCAATTATTGGTAATGAATTTGAAATAAAACAGAGGTAATGAATTTGAAATAAAACAGAGAATAATGGAGCTAATAGAAACATCGTACGACATCTTAAATAATTTTCTTGGGCATATATAAATACATAGTTTAAGAGACATAATGATCGCAAATTGAGTAAGATATCTGCCCTGCATTAAATTGAACGCAAACAGTTACTCATGAATTCCAATAATTAATTCTCAACAACTATATTTTCCTGGTAGATAAAGTATAGTACAATTGTTCTTAGATATATAGGCCTTAGAATCCGCCAATACCTTGGGGCCTATTCCCACTTGCCCTAAAGGGCTCGGCGGCCCATTACTATTGGCGAGATCCATCGTTCTGGCCCAGTAGTCTAGGAGTCCAAAGAGAGTCCAGATAATCAGGCCCAACGTCCAACGCGGATCCAAGTCAATGTTGCTGAGACGGCTGAAGCGCCGACTAGCGGAGGCAGAAGATAAGGGTCTCAGGCTGATTCAGTATGGGTAACCTGTACCCCCCAAATTAGATAATACTTTCCGTCTCAACTTAAACTGCACCATTAGTGTAGATATAAAGTTTTAAAAAAGTTGTATTTTGACAAAATTTATTGACTTTCGAAGGGTAACGTAATACTTTTATGAAATAAATAAATTATAAGGCAAAAACTTGTGTGTTCCCGGGAACACAGTGTGCCCAGCGTGCGCCCAAATACCCCTTAATATTAAATTGTATATTTTTTAGTATAAAGATGCATATTCTTTATTTTCTGAAAAAATGTATAAAGATGTATATCCTTTATTTACTGAAAAAATAATTTTTTTTAATGAAAGTGTGTACACTTTAGAACAAAATGTTGTACCCTTATATTAATTAAAGTGTATACCTTTTAGAACAAAATGTAGTATCCTTATACATTCTGTGCACCTGGGACACAAGAGACCAACTCAAATTATAAAATATGTTATCTAATCTAAAGTCATATAATAGCAAAGTGAAAAAATCAAAATTGAACCAATTTTTAATCTACACAATTGATTTTAATTACTAATCATTTTTTAATCTCATCCATTCAACACATTGTTCAATCTCATCCATTCATCATATTTTTTATTAGATCTTGGCCATTAATTTTTTTGTCATAATAAGTCATTATTAAATTAGTTTATTCATTGTTAACAAATTAAAATTTCCTTTACGAATTTTTTGAAACTATAATATAGTTTTAACAATTAATTCATTATTAAATTATTTTCTTCATTATTAATAATTTTTTTATTAATATTATTAAAATTTACTTTAAGATTTTTTTGAAACTATAATGTAGTTTTAACAATTAATTTTTATTAAATTATTTTCTTCATTATTAATAATTTTGAATTAATATTATTGGTCCTAACATCTTAATAATTTTAAATGAGTATGCGTAATTAACGAGTATTGATAAACGGGATTGAGATATTCATGAGTATCATAATATATTTTTTAATGAAATGAGTACGAATATGAGTAGTTTATATTTAAATGGACACGAGTACGTATGAATACCCCTATAGTGAATATCCTACCATCTATCATCCATAACAACTAGTGATTGTACATTAAAATATTATATCTTTCAAACTATACCCCTATAAACTACACCATATCCATATATCGATTTTTCACAAGTTAATATTTCCCTATAAACACAGTCTCATAAGAGACTATAGACAAAATAAATAAAAAATAGTATCAAATGGGTATGAGTATTTTATGGGTATTGATAAAAGACTTTGGAATGGATACGAATATTATAATAAATTTTTAAAATATTAACATATAAATGATATTTATTTATATACGGGTAAGAGTATTACGAAATAAGCAATTATCTAACACAATTAATAAACAAAATTATTTATTATGTTAAAAATATCTAAAAATTTTATGAAAATGCTCAGTCGATGTTGAAGCCTGAACTTGATTTCAATTTTGGTTAAATTGATTTAGAGCAAGTGTACTTTATCGTGTGTAGCACGTAAGCGACCAAGTGCAAAACATCACAAGAAGATAAGTTAAAATTCACGATCATTGGACTAAGTGTTGATCCACTACACTTTCTCCTCGCATCCTCACTTTAAACATTTGCTTGACCTTTTTTTTGTCTACTAACTTAACTTCACCATTCTTGCTCACAAGCATCAAGTCATCTTCAAGAAGCTATTCTAATGGAATTCCTCTTTCTCTTTTGTCTAGTTTCCAATCGAGCTCCGATGCTTTCATCCTATCAACATCACAAGAAGATAAGTTAAAATTTGACATTTTCATATAATCATGAAGAAGAAATTTAAGTTATCAAAAAGAAGAAAATCATGATCCATAAGATTATCCGGAGGCTTTAAATGAGACTTATTTCCTTTGTCTTTGTTGCATAAAAATGTAACACGCTTTCCTTTTGAGCTCAAAGAAAACTATTCTCTTCTAACATCAATATTTGCTCTACCGGTAGCTAAAAATGGCCTTCCCAAAATGAGTGAAACTTTAGGGTCCGCTTTCACTTCCAAAATCATGAAGTCGACCGGGAAAGCTAGCCCCTTCACTTTCGCTTTCACTCCTTCAACTATCCCTAATGGCTTAACAACTTCTCCATTAACAACATCAAGATGGATAGTATTAGGCTTGAGCTCTCCAATTTCGAGACTCTTGAAAGTTGCATGAGACATCACATTGACGCTCGCCCCCAAGTCACACAATGCGTCAAGAGTGTCTTTTCCTTCAAAATCACAAGGAATTATGAACTTTTCCGAATCACCAACTTTTGTAGGCCCCCTTTTTGCACTGATTCACTTACTTCGGGTTGCTCTTCTTTGATTTTCTTCTCATACTTCTTCTTGAGAGATTTGGCATGCTCCTCAAACTCATTTTTCTTCTCCTCTTTTACACACATTTGTGGATAGGGAATAGGGAATAAAGTGATCGAAATACCCCAATAATCATGTTTGTACTCTTCTTCTTTCACCTTCTCCTCCACTTTCTTTTCCTCTTGCACCCTCTTCCACTTAGGTATCCATTTAGGTCATTTCTCTTCTTTCTTAGTTATCTCTTTATTTTCTTCACCAACCTTGTTTTCCACCAACCCTTCTTCATTCTTTCGTTCCTCTTCCATATCAACAAATAAATATTGAGCTTTTAGATTAACCTCGGGTGTGCCCGGAAATTTTCTCTTTTGTTGAGCACTCAAAGTACTTGCAATTTGTCCCACATTATACTCCAAAGCTTTTTGCCTCTTTTTATTTGCTTCTTCCACTTTTTTCAAAGCTTCATCTCGAGCTTTGTTTGATGCTATCAATTATTCAAGTAGCTCATCAATCGATGATTTTCCTTCATTGTTTGGTGTTTTGGCCCCCGGTTGATATCCCGATAGATAAGCAACCGCGTTGTTCGGGTTGGAGTAAGAAAAGTTATCTTGCCTTTGTTGTTATGGAAAGCAGTTTCCATGATTGTTATAACCTCCTTGCCTTAGTTGAAAATTACCTTGGAAATTATTTTGGTAATTCCCTTGGTAACCCCTTCCTTGCATGTAAAGTACATCTTCAATCCTTGGCATAGACTTGACACATTGTTCTCCACTCATACTAGTAGAAGGAAGCACACCTTGCTCAACTTGATTTTTAACCATATTAGTTCCTTGATTGTTCACACTTTGATTCAAGCTCATTTGTTTCAAGACTTTTGAAGCTATCATTTCAACATTTGACATTTGTGGCACACTTGGCTCAACATCCAAATTCTTCACACTAAACTGTTGCCCTTGATCAAAATTCTCAAAACCATAGCATCCACTTACCCTCTCCGATGGCCATTGATATACATTTGTATCAATCTCATCAAATATCCTTATTGCCCTTTCCGAAGTTACACCAAGTACAGATCCACCCGCCGAAGCATCAACAAGCACTCTTTGACCATTCACTAATCCTTGATAGAAAAACCTCACTTGTTGATTTTCCGGGAATCTATGTTGTGGACACTTGCGAAGCATATCCTTAAACCTTTCCCACGCTTCATAAAAACTTTTTTGAGGCATTTGCTTGAATTGAGTGATCAAGCTCTTCATTTGAAGCATCTTGGAAGGTAGAAAATACTTATTTAAAAACATGTGTGCAAGCTCATCCCATGTGTTGCACGTACCCAGAGTAATAGTGGAGAGCCATGTTCGAGCTCTATCCCTCAACGAGAATGGAAACAACCTCATCCAGATACAATCCTCACTCACCCCATTCATCTTCACGGTATTGGCAATCTCAATAAATTGAGCTAGATATACATTGGGATCCTCATTCGGAGTTCTACCAAATTGTTGGTCTCTCACCATAGAAATCAAGCCCGCCTTGATTTCAAAGTTATTAGCATTGATTGGTGGACCCATCATATGTAGCATGGCCTTTGGCATGAAGAAATCTCGGATCACTCTTTGATCATTATGAATTCCATATTGCACCAGAGATGGTGGTGGTGGCACATACGCTTGATGATGAGGAGCATAAGCTTGTGGAAAGCCTTGTTGCATTAGAGCTTGTTGCACCATTTTTGTTGAAGCAATGCTTGGTTGTTGAAAGCTCCATGATTTTGATAGGCTTGTTGATGAGGGTTGTCATTGAATTGAGGTGCTTGTGCATTGTCTTGCACGTTCATATGTTGTCCTCATTCCCCATCATGCTCTATCTCCAAACGATTATCTCCTTGCAAATTCTCCATTCTATCACTCTTTTTGGTTTTGTTCTCCCTGTAAGCAATTAAAATTCACGGTCCAATCAAAGGGCGACACGTGGATTTTATTGATTAAATATCAATTTTAATTTATTATATTTTATTTTGGGGATTTAATAAATTAATTCCTAAAATAGATTAATAAATAATTGATAATTAATTTAATACCCAACAAATTAAGTAGGGTTTAAATTAAGTAAAGCTTGACCCATAAGTTAAGTAAAGCATGGAAGGTTCCAGAATCAGGTCAAATTAAGCAATGACCAATCAGGCTGTGATATATTTGGAACGACCCAAGCCCGCATAACCAGGCCAAATCTGTCATGGACCAATCAGATTGCGAGATATTTATGGGGTATGCTCATTCCTCACCTATATAAGGAGCCCTCCTTCATTCATTACGAAGACACTCAAATACTTGAAGACATAAACGCTCTGAAGAGATCAAGAACACGAGCAGCGCTCCCTTGAGATCTTCAAGCATCTTCAAGTCAAGAACGGCAAACGATTCGGGATTAAGGTGCGGAGCCCCCCCCAAATCAAGCGTTCTTCATATACTGAGTTCTTCGGTGTTCTTCGCGCCAAGAACAACATACGACCCGGGATTAAGGTGCTAAGCCCCCCAGATCGAGTGTTCTTCGGATCAAGTACGTTTAATCCAAACAAAAGCTCGACGCTTCTGGATTAACGTTATAAAATCCAAATCCGAGTTCGGACAAGCTTCAACTGAAGATCCGACTCAATACATAAGTCAAAGTCAAAGCCAAATTGGTTCGAGAGAAGAATCAGAGGATAGATAGAGATTGTTTCCTTAATCATCAAGTTCAATCCGTCTGGATTATTATTGTAATTCTTTTGTGTTTATTTTATTATAAATACAAAATTTGTTATTACAAATTTTGGCACGCCCAGTGGGACCGTCTCTACCTCTCATCTCTTCTCTCTACAAGCTCGAAGTACGATATGACTCCTGTCAGGATTACTGTAGGTAGGACTGCTGCTTCTAAGCTCTCAGAGGCATTGACTGAATATGTTGCTGTTGTTACAAGGAGCATGTCAGAAAAAGCTCGTTCGAAAGCCTCATCTGGATCCAACCCTTCGGTTGAGGAGGCTTCGAGAAAACAACTACTTATGAAAGATGATAGTGATGAAGATTCTGCATCTTCAAACTCTTCATCTGACTCCGTTGCAGCTCCAGTAATGATGGCTGGCGCCACGACTGTTGAGGAACAATTAGCAAACATGATGAAAGCTATCGAGGGGCTCACGAAACACATAGAAGCTCAAGACACAAAGATCTCCCAATTGATGAAAAGAGACATCGCGGAGACTAGCCGTGCAAACGAAAAAGGAGTAATGGACGATAGTGAAGTAGAAGAGGTCACAAGGCGCCAGGCTATTGAAAAGGAGCAAACTCAAGGAACATTGCCACTTTCAGCTGATGGAATGCTCCAAGTAGATCAACTCAAGGATATTATACTTGGAACAATAAAAGAAAGGTTTGAGGAGAATTCCAAGCCTACTGTTACTTATGTCAAGCCATACACGAAAAGAGTGGACAACTTGAAATTGCCAGCTGGCTACCAGCCTCCCAAGTTCCAACAGTTTGATGGCAAAGGAAATCCGAGGCAGCATATAGCACACTTTATTGAGACCTGCCATGACGCTGGTACTTATGGAGACCACATGATAAGGCAGTTCGTTCGCTCTCTCAAAGGAAATGCATTTGATTGGTATATCGACTTGCAAGCTGAATCCATTGATAGTTGGGCACAAATGGAACATGAGTTCCTTAATCGTTTTTACAGCACGAGGAGAACTGTTAGCATGACTGAGTTAACTAATACTCGTCAATTGAAGGAAGAACCTGTGATTGATTATATCAATCGATGGAGAAATTTGAGTTTAAATTGCAAGGACCGATTATCCGGAGAGTCTGCTATTGAGATGTGTATCCAAGGGATGGAATGGAATCTCCTTTATATACTCAAAGGAATTCAACCTAAGACTTTCGAAGAGTTGGCTACTAGGGCCCATGACATGGAGTTAAGTATGGCTGCTAGTGGAATCAAACATTCACCAATGTCGGACTCCTACAAATTTAAAGATAAACAAGATTTCAAAAAGGGGGGCAAGTCCTATGATAAAAATTCCAACAAAGAGTCAATGGCCACAAATATTATGACGGTCAAGGTTCGAAAGAATGAAAATGACAAGAAAGATAAAGGAAAACAAGTTACCCAAGAGTGGGGGCAAAGAAGGTTAACTCTGAAAGAGATGCAAGAAAAAGAGTATCCATTTCTGAACTCAGACCTTTCTGGCATATTCGATGATCTAATGAAGAACAAACTCCTTGATCTTCCTGATATGAAACGTCCAGAAGAAGCCGGCCGAACTAATGACCCAAAATACTGCAAGTATCATAGGTTGGTGAGTCATCCAATTCATGATTGTTTCGTTCTTAAAGAAAAGATCATGCAATTGGTTAAGGAAGGAAAAATCGTGTTAGAAGATGAGGCGGGCACAAACTTCACTTCTGTAGAAGAAAGTCATAATGGAGGCTCATATCATGTCGTGAATGAGGACAATGAAAGCGAACAACTTGAAACTAAGGGTAAAGCTTACTCCATGAAGGTGACCTTCACGGATGAAGATATGTTGTTGGGTATGCAATCTCATAATCGACCTCTATTTGTGACTGGTTATACTAAAGGGATGCGAGTGAATCGCATACTTATTGATGGAGGTTCGGCAGTGAACATTTTGTCCTTGAGAATGTTGAAGAAGATAGAAATACCAATGGATGAACTAATCCATAGCCGATTGATGATCCAAGGGTTCAACCATGAGGGACAAAGGACTCTCGGCATAATAGTTCTTGATTTGCTAATTGATGAGATGAAATCCACAGTCCTTTTCCATGTTATTGATGCAAAAACTTCCTACAACATGCTTTTGGGGCGTCCATGGCTACATGAGAATGGCGTGATTCCTTCTACATTGCACCAGTGCTTCAAATATAGTGAAGGTGACAACGTGAAAAGAGTATTCGGTGATGACAAGCCATTTACTGAAGCTGAAGCTTACTTTGCCGATGCTAAATATTTCTTCAAGAGTACAAAGGAAGTAAAACGTGAAGAAGCCCCGGTGCAAGATAATGGGGGCAATAAACAAATAAATGATGAGGAAGGTAGTACATTATCTGTCACTCTCAAGGAGAACAAAGGCAAAGGGCTTGAGACCTCGGAAGAGTTAACGTTGCCTTTAACAAAAATTGATGCTAGTAAACTTTCTTCTCACCACTCAAAGGATTCACACGTCCTATTGAAGGACCAAAGACCGAACACGGTGAAGTGTTTGAAACTGAAATAACCAAGTCGTATAGTCCACAAGCTTATAAACTCCTTATCAAGGCTGGTTATGAACCAAGGGAAAAAGCGATGGTGAGTAAGGTGTGTCAAGAAACTATCAACCCACCAGGCCAGGGGCTCAATGTTACTCAGAAAATGTTGAAAAATAGTGATCACACTATCAAGAAGGCTAAGCCAGGTTTGGGATATGTCCCTCAAAAGCCAGTCCGCATTGCAATTAGAAGAGCAAGTACAAATTATATCACCGAGGGAGAAGCTTTATCCACGGAGGATAGGTTTGATGCAAGTAGTAGGGAAGTCAAGAGAATATCTGTTTTTGAAAGGCTTGGGAGTGTCTTCGAAAGGCTTGGACCCTGTAAAGGGAAGTGTAGGAGGCAAAATCATGTCAAGTCCCTTAACCTCTGAAAACTCCGGAGTCAAAATCCATCTCGTATCAAGCGGCAAAATATCTTGACTGTCTCAAGTGGAAGAGTGTTGAAGGATAAAGTGCAAAGAATCATCTTTACTAAAGATGATAGTGATGATAAAGAAAGTGTAGCTTCTACCAATCATATTACTGCTGTGGAAGATTCTCAAATGGAGGAAGTAGATGCTGAAGATGCCCCTCCACAATTTGAAGAAGGAGTGAAAGCCACTGTTGATGAGTTGAAAGAAATTAACTTAGGTGATGAAAATGACCCACGTCCTACCTACATAAGTGCTCTGCTAGATGTTGAGGAAGAAACAAAGTATGTCAGCCTTTTGCGAGAATTCAGAGATGTCTTTGCATGGTCACATAAGGAAATGCCAGGCTTAGATCCAAAAATCGCAGTGCACCACTTGTCCATTAAAAAGGGAACTCGACCGGTTAAACAAATGCAGCGTCGATTTCGACCAGAGTTGATTCCTTTGATTGAGGACGAGATTAATAAGCTTCTTGAAACAGGCAAGATCCGAGAAGTCAAATATCCTACATGGATTTCCAATATCGTACCGGTAAGAAAGAAAAATGGGCAACTCAGAGTATGTGTTGATTTCCGAGATTTGAATATGGCATGTCCGAAAGATGACTTTCCATTACCAATTACTGAACTCATGATTGATGCAACAACGGGGCATGAGGTCCTTTCATTTATGGATGGATCATCTGGCTACAATCAAATTGGTTTGGCTCCTGAGGATCAAGAGAAGACAGCCTTTCGTACTCCGAAAGGGATATATTGCTATAATGTTATGCCATTTGGCTTAAAGAATGCTGGTGCCACTTATCAGCGAGCCATGCAAAAGATATTTGATGACATGCTTCATAAGATTGTTGAATGCTATGTTGATGATATTGTAGTGAAATCAAAGGAAAAGAAATATCATTTCCATGATCTAAGGCGAGTGTTTGAACGATTAAGAGAGCATCAACTCAAGATGAATCCGCTCAAGTGTGCATTTGGAGTTTCATCCGGGAAATTTCTTGGGTTTATTGTTCGTCGTCGAGGGATTGAGATTGAGGAAGCAAAGATTGACGCAATCATGAAAATGCATGTGCCTCGGAACATACATGAACTCAAAAGTCTGCAAGGAAAGTTGGCATACTTAAGGAGATTCATATCAAACTTAGCTGGCCGATGCCAGCCATTTAGTCATCTCATGAAGAAGGGCAGCATATTCGAATGGGATGAAGCTTGCAATAATGCTTTCAATAGCATTAAGGAATACTTGATGAAGGCACCAGTGTTGAGTGCTCCAACACATGGACGTCCGTTAATTCTCTATCTAGCTGCTCAAGAGCGTTCTGTGGGAGCTTTGCTTGCGCAAGAAAATGATGATGGCAAAGAAAGAGCTCTATACTATCTAAGTAGAACCATGACTCCAAATGAGTTGAAGTATTCACCCATTGAGAAGATTTGCTTATCCCTTATCTTCGTAATTCAGAAGTTGAAACATTATTTTCAAGCTCATACAGTTCGGTTAGTTTCGAAAGCCAACCCACTAAAATTTGTCATGTCAAAACCAGTACTCTCTGATCGGCTTGCAAGATGGTATCTCCAACTTCAACAGTTTAAGATCGTGTACGTTCCTCAAAAGGCCGTAAAAGGACAGGTGTTGGCAGATTTTCTAGCTGATCATCCAATGCCTGCTGAATGGGAACTATCTGATGAACTCCCCGATGAAGATGCTTTCACTGTGGACATAGTTTCTGCTTGGAAGATGTATTTCGATGGAGCATCTCATAGAGAGGGAGCTGGTGCGGGAGTCGTGTTTGTAACATCCAGTGGTGAAGTTCTACCCTTCTCATTTTCCTTAATGGAAAATTGCTCCAACAATGTGGCTGAGTATCAAGCACTCATACTTGGTTTGGAAATGGCTGTCGATATAAAGCAGCTACACCTTAGAGTGTATGGTGATTCGTTATTGGTTATAAATAAACTCCTTGGAGTGTATGAAGTGAAGAAGCCTGAGTTGTTGCCCTATTACAAGTATGCTCAAAAGCTTATGGGTTATCTCGGTGATGTTGATATTAAGCATCTGTCTAGAAGAGAGAATAAGCAAGCTGACGCCCTCGCTAAGTTAGCATCAACTATAGCTATGCCAGAAATGCAAATTCAAATACCGGTGTGTAGAAGTTGGGTTGTACCACCAATCTTTGAAGATGATGATTATGAAGAAGTTGAAAATCATGTGGTGGAGGTTTTCGAAATTGAAGAAGAAGATTGGCGCCAACCACTTGTGGATTATTTGAAATATGATAAGTTGCCTAACGATCCACGAAAAAGGGTTGATATTCGGCGTCGGGCACCTCGGTTCATCTACTTCAAAGGTACACTTTATAGAAGATCATTCGATGGAATTTTCTTGAGATGCTTGGGTAAGGAAGAAACTATTCAAGCAATGGAGGAGGCTCACTCCGGAATTTGCGGTGCTCATCAATCCGGACCAAAGCTACATTTCAGAATTAAAAGGATGGGCTACTATTGGCCAACCATGGTGAAGGATTGCATGGATTACGCACAAAGATGTCAAGCTTGTCAGTTCCATGGAAATTTGATTCATCAACCTCCGGAGCCTTTACATCCAACAGTCGCTTCATGGCCTTTCGATGCTTGGGGTTTAGATGTGGTGGGGCCGCTTACAAAGTCATCTGGTGGTCATCTCTACATTCTTGCTGCAACAGATTACTTTTCAAAGTGGGCTGAAGCCGTGCCTCTGAGGGAAGTAAAGAAAGAAAATGTTGCTGATTTCATCCGAATCAACATCATTTATAGATATGGTGTTTCGCGCTACATCATCACTGATAATGGAAAGCAGTTCAGCAACAGTTGGATTGATAAGCTGTGTGAGAGGTTTGATTTCAAACAAAAGAAATCTTCAATGTATAACGCAGCTGCTAATGGTCTTGCCGAAGCTTTCAATAAAACTTTATGCAGTTTATTGAAGAAAGTGGTCTCCAAGTCAAAAAGAGATTGGCATGAAAGAATCAATGAAGCTTTATGGGCATACCGCACCACTTATAGAACGCCTACTCAAGCCACTCCGTATTCCTTGGTGTATGGTGTTGAGGCTGTTGTGCCTCTCGAAAAGCAAATCCCTTCTTTGAGGATGGCCATACAAGAAGGTCTCACCGAGGAAGAAAATGCAAAGTTACGTCTTCAAGAGTTAGAAGCGTTAGATGAAAAGAGGTTGGAAGCACAACAAAAACTTGAGTGTTACCAATCTCGCCTTTCTAAAACATACAACAAGAAAGTGAGGGTACGTTCTTTTCAAGTTGGTGATTTGGTGCTTGCTGTGAGAAGACCTATAGTAGTCACCCATCGCGTTGGAAATAAGTTTCTACCCAAGTGGGATGGCCCTCATGTTGTGAAAGAAGCCTACACAAATGGCGCATACAAGTTGATCTCAGAAGATGGCGTGAATATTGGCCCTATAAATGGGAAGTTCTTGAAACGCTACTACGCGTAAAACAAATACATATACAACGCTCCTTGACGCACGAGCCTAAACTGCATGTTACTCCTGGTCCGCATGAGTATAAACTGTGTACGACAAACTCCTGGTCCGCATGAGTATAAACTGTGTACGACAAACTCCTGGTCCGCATGAGTATAAACTGTGTACGACAAACTCCTGGTCCGCATGAGTATAAACTGTGCATGATACCCACCAAAGGTAATTATATGTGGTTAAACTATTAATTCACCCCACTCAGATATTTTAAGTGGTTAAAGCATTAAATATCCTACTTTGTCTAAAGTGGTTAAAGAATAGTCACTCCTGGCCCGCATGAGTATAAACTGTGCACGGCACCCCCCTCATCCAAATCAAATCATGTCCCTTTGAACTACGTAATGACTTGATCCTCTGCGAAGAGGTACGTAGGCAGCTTAGCACTTTACTAAGTTCAGTCATGCCTTTGGTCTATTCACATCAAGTTTGTAGGGTAAATTGGAGTGTGAAGGCAGCAAATAAATATGAAAGACAAGAAAACAAGTTAATGATGTAACATAAGGGAGAAGTAATGAAGAGAATGGACTTTATTGATGATATCATTAGATGTTCAAAAACATAAAAAGGGGAAAGCAAATAAGTAACTAAGGGAGCAAACTAAAAGAAAATCAGTCCTATGCTAAACAAGAAAGTTGTCAGAGAGTATGCTTTCTAAGACAGACTTCAGAGCTGCTTTCTCATCTTCAGATGATGATTCTTTCAAGACGGTTGCATTATCAAGTATAAGGATCTCCTCTTCTATGAGCTCAACTTCCTTCTTAGCACGACAAAGAGTTTGTTGGATACGATCAGCTGCTTCAGATAAAGTTTTCTCTCCCTTCTGCAGATCAGTCATCTCTTTACTTATCGATTCTAACTCTTCCCAAGTAGTCTTTAGTTTTTTGTCTCTGTCATGTGAGTGTCTCGGCAATTCTGAAGGCGACCCTTGACGTTAGTCAAGCATTTTGCATGATTTCCCGTGGACGCCGCTTCATCAGACTTCAATTTTGCCGCAGTATAAGTGTCGGCCTTATCAAATAGAGGTGCCAAGGTTATTTCTAAAGAGGAACAGTCGATTCTAAGAGCCTTCACCTCATTTATCAAGGAAAATATTTCTTGTCTCAGAGTTGATAAAAACTCAAGAGGAGTCCGTTTGAGTTTTCTTCTTATTTTACTCCATGCACTCCGAGCAAATTTCCCTTTGAGATCACGAGTAATCTTCTTAGATATAAATTCTGAGATCATGGGACGTGCCTTTGAAAAATTCGCCCCTGTGGTCGATGCATCACTTTCAGTAGAGTCATCACTCTCATCAGAATTGTCGCCGCTACCAGAATTTGAAGAGATGCCCAAGATCTGATAAGAGGAGAAATGTGCTAGTATAAAAATGAGGATATACAATGAAGAAAATAAGATAAGGAAAAGGGGGAGACCTCAGCTGCCAATTCTTTTTAAGTAACAGCAGTAATTAATTCGTTTTCTTCAGCAGCCTTAGAGCCAGAAATTTTCAGCGCAACCTTCAATAATAAAAGAAGGCTTTGTGAGAAAATGAAATAAAGAAAAATGGAAAAGAGGAGAGAGAATGGAAGAAACCTCTTTATCTTGTTTTTCAGTGTGAACAACAGATTTCTTTCTCTTCCAATGGTGTTCAGTAGAGGCGCTACGACTTTCTGTAGAATGAGGGGAACTTTTCTTCCTTGTATGCACTGTAGGTTGTAAAGCTTCATCATACACCGGAGAAATATCCTGAACTTCTTGATTATCATCATCAAGGTCATTAATGATGTCCACTTCTTCCTCCGGGGGTTTTGAAACTGGGGTAGTCAAAGCCTTGATATGATCAGATAAGTAAGTTCCGTGGACTTGTTTCCACCACTCCTTATACTCAGTAGTGGAGTAGTTTTTAGGAGCTGGGGTTGCACATGGAAAGTAAGCTTCGGAGGTAGAGTTATACGAAGTACAATGTTTCCAATGGTTGAATCCTTCTTCTAAAGATGCTTTCCGAAGGTTGGTTCTAAGTATCTTAGGGACATCTTGTAGGAAGCCAAATTGACGAGCAAACCTGTGAGGGGAGTAAGGCTCCATCACAAAATGATTACCCTGCCGCAAAGTGAGATAGCTAGTACGGATAGCCACCAGATGGGCCCAATTATCCCATTTCTTATTTCCATCATCCGTGTAGTGGATTGCTTTGTCTTTTGAAAAAATATTGCAAGTCCATAAGGCATTATCAGCTGTGTGGATTCGTTTGCGAGCATCTTCAGCATCGAAGTATCTTGCTCCCTGCTCTCCAGAGTATGTCACCATTCGAGGATATGCTATTTTACTTCCAATCGGAAAATGAGTTTTGAAGTAGTAAGCTAGCCAAGCATGGACGAAATGAACCGGAAAGGTTGATTTAATTTCAGATAAACTCGATGAGTTTGAAATTACATTCAAGCCATGGTAAATGTTTGCCAAAACTGGAATAGCAAGACTCACTTTTTTTCCTGCAGCCATTAAGCTTGCCACTTTAAAGGTACTCGGTCGTATCAAGCCTACTTCGCCACCCGGGAGTGCAAACGCACAAAGCCAGCAAGCTAAGTAAGTGGCTAGATGGGTCTCTTCTTGATCAGTTTGAGAAATGCCCAACTTTTTAAATTGATCTATCTCAGCAGACGTCCATGGTTGGTGACTTGAAATAACGCCAGTCGGGTTATAAGTTTTTTTTGGCCGAGAAGCCATCTTTCTTTCAATGCGTGTAGGAGGTTCAGGGTATGTTATAGCCTTCTTAGACCAGAAATCTACCCACTGGTCAATGGTTACGTTTCTTCTGTTAGCACCCTTGCAAAGTACGTGATAGGCGCCAAGTAAAGATCTACAGCTGCGCGGGATACGTAAACCATCCTTCATGGAAAGCAATTCTTCTGCACAGGGTACGGTTTCATCATACACATAACCCGCTATGGGTAGTCCCATCAAGTTGTATAAGTCCCATAAAGAAAGTGACATCTCTCCGAATTTAGTAAGTAAAGTATTGGTGGAAGAACACCAAGCTTCACAGAAGGCCTTCATGATTTCACAGCTGCAATCATAGGTAAAGAGGGATGCAAAGACAGCATCATAAAGCTTTGTATTTCGAAGAATGGATCCGCATCGGCTTAAAATATCTTCAGTCCACTCCCAGTAACCCTTGATATAGTGAAAGTCTCCAAGAAACTTGATGGGTTCTCCCCAGGATGCTTTTCCTTTTGCAATGCGGCGTCCCAAAGAGGGTAAAGGTGCTGAATTGATTTCTGGTTCAATGTCAGCTCCCTTCAGGGTCCAACTTATGTTATTTTTATTTGAAGAAGATTCATGAGACCAACATGCCAAGAAAAATTCATTCTTGCTTCTTGGAGGGATATAAGCACAGTTCCCTAGCAAAGATTGCCCAGGTAAAAGACGAGTTCCTTGTGGTAAAGGTTGATGTGCATCTTCAAGAATAACTAAGTAGCTTGCGCCGGACTTTCCCGTTACAGTTTTGAGGAAGACCATGCTGAGAAGCGGATAGGCTGCAAAACAAAGGAACGATTAATTAAAAAGACCCAAAATAAATTCAGGGGGACAATTAATTAATTATTTAAGGTCATAATTATAAAACATTGTAGTTTTAAACATTGGAGCCAAGTCAATAAAATTAATTAACACATATGCTTATTTAATTTAAACTTGGCCACACGGTTGGAGGCCATGTTCATGGACACAAATCAACTAATGGGCCAGGTAAGGAAATGTTGAATCAATATTGAAGCCCAAATCAACATAGAATTGAAGAAGCCCAAGTGTGAAGCCCAAATCAAAGCAAAATTGGGCTTGGGCCATGTGAGAGTCAAAATTGACTTGAAAGTCAAAATTGAGGGCTTGGTGGTAAGAGATTGATATCATCTCAATGTCGAGAATAGCTCTTCTCAAGATTCAATCTGTCGCACACCCCTCAGCCATCACCACGCAAGGCCACCGACCGCCGTCGCTGCTGGAGGTCGCGAAGCGTGTGCGGAGAGCGTCCACCGACCGCCGTCGCTGCTGGAGGACGCGAAGCTGCCTCGAAGATCCACCATGTGCTGAGAGCGCCTACCGACCGCCGTCGCTGCTGGAGGTCGCGAAGCGTGTGCGGAGAGCACCCCACCGACCGCCGTAGCTGCTGGAGGTCGCGAAGCTGCCTCGAAGAACCGCCATGTGCGGAGAGCGCCCCACCGACCGCCGTCGCTGCTGGAGGTCGCGAAGCTGCCTCGGAGAACCGCCGTGTGCGGAGAGCCCGTTACCGTCCCCTTCTCTCACCGAGCTGCCACCGAAGGCGAGCAGCAGCGCCGGGAACGCGCGAGCTGTTTTTGCCGAAGACAAGCGTCGACCGCTTCCCCAGCCCTCTTGCCATACGCGTGTTGCCGCCATCAGCCGCCACCGAGGATGCCGCGCCATTAAGTATGTTGTGGCTGCAGCGGTCGCGTATTGCTAGCGGTCGATAGCCGGTGACTTCCCCGAGAATTCCGTTGCATAGACCGCACGATTGGAGAGGCCTATTGCAGCCACCGAATTGTCATCGCCGGAAACACACACCATCACCTTCAAATCGAGCAACCACCATGGGTGGTCCGCAGTCGATTGCTCTTCATCTCAACACTACAACTTCAGCCTTCCAAGGTCTGTAACACCTCGCCACCCACTTCCGTCGGAGGTGTGAGCCCAACAAGCAACCACCATGGGTGGTCCGCCGTTGACTGCTTTTCACCTCGCGGTATGAGCCCGACAAGCAACCACCATGGGTGATCCGCCGTCGATCGCTCTCTACCTCGACATCGTTGGTTCGATTACTTTAGCATGTTAAAATCTTCTTTTTTTTCTTCGCTTTGTTGTGTTGTAAAAAAAAAAGAAGAAAGAACAACAAGGAAAAGAATTGAAGGGATATAGAAGTAAATATGAGAATACAAGTGATGGGGCTTACCTTGGTGATTACGTGAAGACAAATAATCAGTTTATAAATAGAGAAAATAAACAAGAAAAAAAAGAAAGACAAATAAAAGAAGAGCGAATTAAAGGAGAATAGATTGAGATCTTATACTTGTGAATTGACAGCCTCTTGGAGCAATGCTGAAGAAGAAAAAGATTTTAGAAACACTTTATGCTACACTTTGGAAAAAAAATTCAAATAAGAGAAGGAAGAACCACGAATTGAAGTGAATATCTTGTTTGTTGGGTAGCTTTGATGAAAAAATTGAGTTCATGAAGTACCATTATATAGTAGTGGATTCATGGATAATTATGGACTCATGGATAATTATGGAAATTATTTGTGGATAATTATAGAAGCTACTAGTGGACTCATGGATAATTATGGAGATTATTGTGAGGTGTGCAAGCTCTACAAAATTGTAGGAGATTCTTTACTACAAATAGCTTTGATAATTTTGGGTAAGGTTCATGAAATCTTGGTGAACAAGAAACAAATTTTTGCGATTCCTTCACAACAAGACATTCTGTCCGTGAACAAATCGCAAGGGGGCATTTGTAAGCAATTAAAATTCACGGTCCAATCAAAGGGCGACACGTGGATTTTATTGATTAAATATCAATTTTAATTTATTATATTTTATTTTGGGGATTTAATAAATTAATTCCTAAAATAGATTAATAAATAATTGATAATTAATTTAATACCCAACAAATTAAGTAGGGTTTAAATTAAGTAAAGCTTGACCCATAAGTTAAGTAAAGCATGGAAGGTTCCAGAATCAGGTCAAATTAAGCAATGACCAATCAGGCTGTGATATATTTGGAACGACCCAAGCCCGCATAACCAGGCCAAATCTGTCATGGACAAATCAGATTGCGAGATATTTATGGGGTATGCTCATTCCTCACCTATATAAGGAGCCCTCCTTCATTCATTACGAAGACACTCAAATACTTGAAGACATAAACGCTCTGAAGAGATCAAGAACACGAGCAGCGCTCCCTTGAGATCTTCAAGCATCTTCAAGTCAAGAACGGCAAACGATTCGGGATTAAGGTGCGGAGCCCCCCCAAATCAAGCGTTCTTCATATACTGAGTTCTTCGGTGTTCTTCGCGCCAAGAACAACATACGACCCGGGATTAAGGTGCTAAGCCCCCCAGATCGAGTGTTCTTGGGATCAAGTACGTTTAATCCAAACAAAAGCTCGACGCTTCTGGATTAACGTTATAAAATCCAAATCCGAGTTCGGACAAGCTTCAACTGAAGATCCGACTCAATACATAAGTCAAAGTCAAAGTCAAAGTCAAAGTCAAAGCCAAATTGGTTCGAGAGAAGAATCAGAGGATAGATAGAGATTGTTTCCTTAATCATCAAGTTCAATCCGTCTGGATTATTATTGTAATTCTTTTGTGTTTATTTTATTATAAATACAAAATTTGTTATTACACTCCCTTTTTCTTCTTCTTCTACAAGTGTGTTCAATTTCCAAATTAATAGGTTCTACTTGTTTCCCCTTGGATCTTGTTTGCATACACTTTCAAAATAAGAGAGCCATTATTGAATATTAGTATGAGAATTAAAATTCTCAAGCACTACATGAGAGCCATTACTATAGGCTTTATGGAGAATTGAAGTCTATTTTTGACTTTTAGACAATGGTCCAGTCATGTAAGAACTCAAATGAAGGAGGATAGTTTGAGTGGGCTTGTTCCATATTATTTCCAATTGAAGATGAGGCCTACATGGTTCATAACACTTGGAAACGTTCAACCTTCAGTTATAATTTCAAATTCAGATGTGTAACAGTTGAGTCCAAACATGGCAAAGTCAATATGTAACACCATGTAAGAATTAGTAACGGTCAGTATTTAGTAGCCCTATTGAATGCAGTTGTAACTGTTGCAGGAACATTAAATATGAGTGGAATGATACCTATAAATAGGATCATTTATCATTTGTTGGACACACAACAACACACTTGACACACATGAAAGCACATGAAAAATATTTTGAAAGTGTGAAAGCATACATTGCATACTAGTTGCATATCTTAGAGTGTCATCGTGAGTCTCATATAGTGAGCAACTTAGTTCTATCATCTCTTAATTCGTGGAGCTCTCGTACGTGGGGTGCAACTCGTACAAAAGACGAAGTCATTTTATTTTTGGAAACAACATGTCAAAATTGTGAGCACTACCGGGATGTGATTGTTTTGCAGGTAAAGTTCTGGACTTGACTCGGCTTAATTTTTGTCTAACGATTCTTCGTATTTGTTCTGAAAATCTATACAACTCTGTTCATGTAAGAATGGAAGCTGTTGATTTTGGAATATCAAGTCAGAACTGGATCTCAACATATTTCGAGGCTCATATCCAACCTGGAAGTCAACCTACTTGAGAAGATTTGATTAGACTTAACAATCTGAGAGGAATTCAAACTCGCTCGTGTTAGAACTGAAACTGCTCCAGAAAGATGATTTTCCTAGAGTTCTTATCCAAGGTTGCACTGTGTTATTTCATTCCATTCTTGTAATTTTTCCAGTTTGTTCATCCATTGTAATTTGCATTATTTGGTGACCTAAATTCCCAACACACATTAAATATTATTTCTCTTATTGATCGGTGTCATTTTAACCTAGATTTTAGTGTCTTTTTATTATGTATTTTGTGTGTTCTTATTCATTTTGTATATCATTTGGTGGTGTTATATGAAGATATGGAGATGTGTGCCTTGAAATGATAAATGTGTGATTGTCATGATTAAGTGTCTTAAATTGTGCTACATTTGTGAATATTTAGAGAATTGGTAAATTGGTGTAATTTGTGTGATTATCAGGTAAAAATGGATTCTAGACACGATAAAAAAGATGTGGGAAAAAACAGAGCTCGATTTGGAGTTGGAACAAGGGAGAATGAGTCAATGCAAAATGCTAAAAAATGCATGTCCAACTTGTGCAATTTTTCTATACTTTTTTGGAGCTCAAAACTAGAAGTGTATAAAAGGTTAGAAAGCCACAGAAAAAAGGATCATTTTGGTATAAGAAACACTTCAATCGGAGCCCAAACGAGAAAATTATGATTAAAATGTTGAATTGTGCAAGCTGTTCCTACTCAGCATGGTTGTGCTACGTTGCGTGACTTGTTATACCTTTAAATGTTGAAAGTTTTGTCAGATCTTTATATAGATAGAAAGACAAGAAAAATAGAATCGTGTGAGCACAAGAATTACTCAAATTGGAGATCGGATGTGAAAGTTATGCGCGAAATGGTGAGGCTGCGCTGCACGCACTGCACTACACGGGCCGTGTACCGAGCACGGCCCCGTAAGGGTTGGGCGTTCTCGGACACCAGAAAATGCTACACGGCCACCCCATGGCCGTGTGACGCTACACGGCCCGTGTAGGTTCAAAAGGCAGTTTTATCATCTCTAAACGTTCTAGAAGCTTTCATGGTGGTATAAATACATGTTTTGACCATAAAAACCGGGAGGAATCATTTTGGATCAGTTTCCACACACACTAAACACCTAAATCACACACATTCATCTCCATCTCTTCCATCCTTCTCTTCATCCATTCAAACCACTTGATCTCCTCAAATCCTTCCATAAATCTATTCATCCACCAATCTAAGAAGATGAATTCATCATTGGTTAAAGATTTTAGTAAGATCAAGGAGGAGGAAGTTAACCATCAAATGGGAGCTAACTTACCTTTATTTTGTTATTTTCTTCATTATTTGGCTCAAATGGAGCATGTCATGGATTGTATTAATTTTACAATGATTTGTAGTGGCTAGTCCTCATGTGAGGCTAGTAATATGATTAGTTAGGGATTATGTAGATTTTGCACACCACATGTTTGATGAAATGATTGTTATGAATATTTTCTATCATGAATGTTTATTCTCATTTTATGTATGATTTGTGTGGTTAAATTCTCTATTCATAGTGTTAGGATGACCATTCCAATATTATGCTTAGTGGTTTAATTGAATCATTGATTGCATGAGATGACTTAGTTAGTATGAGGAGAGATAAGCCATACCCTTCAAGTGCTTAGAACCTCATGATAGGAATGAAGATGTATGTCGCACCACTCTTTACAAACTTAAATTTAACACTTGTGCTAATTTAAGTTTGAGAGGAGAGTGTGTGGTGGTCATACTTGAATGTTGGAATGCACATACGTCATCACAAGGTAATTTTATGAAGATCAATGATGGAAATTACGAGGGTAAGACTCACCACTTTTTGCAAACTTAATTCTCAACTTGTTTCGATTTAAGTTTGGGGAGATAGTGTGTGGTGTGCCTTACCACTTGTGTATGCTTGATGGATCATGTTGATAGAGTGATTATCTTGATTGTCTTATGTAAAATTGGGTCAATTTTAAAATTTAAAATTTTTCTCAAGAGTTTGGTTCGTTTTGGTTTGTTTGGTGGTGTCTAAGTGCATGCTAGTCCATTAATTGGTCATAGATGTGAAAATAATTAATTTTGATGAGTTTTTAAACATATATAAGTTGTATCGGAAGCAAACAAGCAGGGGAAAATAAGGTTCAGAGTTTGAAAAAAATGCAAAAACAGGGTATAAAGCTCGACCCATGTTCAGGACTCGAGCCTGTACTCGAGGCCGAGCTCCGACATCAAAAGCAGCAGCATGCCCAGTCGAAGGCCGAGTTCAGCACTCGACTCGAGTCCAGTAAGAAACTCGAATCGAGCTACATAGCTCGAGTCGAGCAGATCGCGAAAGTCAGAATAAAAATGTGATTTCAGACTCATTTTTGTAAACCATTCATCGAACCCGAAGCTCGCGTTGTACCCAGTTCATCCGTACAGCCTCCGAAATCCTTCTCAATCCTTCAAAACTCATGTAAATTGGTTAGTTTAGTGTCTATTCTTCACTTTAATCCGTGCATTTCTTCCACAAATTCGATTCTCCACAGTTTTGCAAGGTAAGAACTTTCTACCCTAATACTTCTAATTGGTGTTTAATTCTTTGAATTAGTGCATGGGCTTTGAATATCATGATGCTTGAAGCATGAGAATGAAGTTTAAACTTGCAATTATAGCATGAGTTTGTGAATTGATTGCTTATTTGAATTAGGGTTCATGAATGTAAAATTGGGAAAGTTATGAAATGCATAAATTGGGTTGATTTGTGTATTCTAAGTGATGAATTGGTATGAGAATGAAGTGGAAATTGCTAATTTGAGTTTGGATGAGAAGTGAATTGGTGGAATTTTGATTTTAGAGTTTCAAGTTAGGGTTCATGGAAGCAAAAATTGGGGATTTTTGGTAATTGAGCATAATTGATTGAACTGATAAGTATAGGTCTGAAATTGATGCATGAATGATGATTGAAGGGTGAGATTTAGCATGATTTATGTGAGTTGAGCTTACGAAGTTGCAAGTTGAACGTGTGCATACCATGTTTTGCAATTAAATGGTTATTTAGTGTGAATTGAAGTCAAGATGATCATTTGTTGATTGGATAGGAACTTTTGAAGTCATGAGGTTGCATCTTTGATGATAAGTGATGCTTATTAGATAAGTGAAGTGTGAGCTTACGTGATAAAGTTGTTAATTTCTTGTAAATGAAAAATACTTGTTGGTATTATTTGGCCCTACCATAAGCTTAATGGATTAAAATTGCAAAATTATGCATTCAAGTTTTGAATTAATTATGAATTTTTTGGATGTAGATGGCTAGAAGAGAAAGGGGACAAGACATCATTGTACTTAATGTAGAGAAGTTGGCACTTTGTGATGCAAATTTAAGTATAGAAGGGTTTCATCCATTTGATATGGATATGGACTTGGTGGATGAGTGGCCAAAGTACGCTTCAAGGTGGGAGGTAATCTATCCAAAAGTTCATGCAACTAGATTCCAAGATCAACAAACTATGGTTGACTTAGGATTATCGCAAGTACTAGATGTGTTTAATTTTTTATTACAACTTTATGTATATAAAGGTATTTCAAGGTTGACTGAAGAACAAGCTTTGTTACTATTTTTGCTGTAACTAAACTCAAGAATACTGGCGTGCCTACACCTGCTGTTTGGGGAATTAATCATCAAAACTTCACTTCCTTTTTTCTTTTTACTTGTTGCTGCTTTTTAAACTCTTATTTTTATTACTCAATAAACAACTTGTGTCAGTGGCATCACTCATCATTGCTCCTCATACTGTTTTTAATTACTCTCAAACAAGTTATTTTATTATCTTCATTATTATTATGATGGTTTCAAATATACACACACTGCTAAAGAGTACACCTCAATCCTTGTGAAATCATGTTTTTAATAAATGTTCATAATTTATAGAAAAATTAATGTAAAATATTATAACGGATAAAGAGAAAATGATTAATATTTGAATCGAGCTCAAAGATATATACTAAATGAGTCAAGCTCAATGATATTCGGCTCGATATGTGAGATGAAAATTTTAAAATTGAAGATTATCAAGTTAACAATCATTAGTTGATGAATCATTCGATCCATTTTTCTTTTAAAATGTGATAAGAGTTTATACTATAGATAAATTAGAAAAGAGTGAAATTCTCATGCAAGAAGGGAGAAATAAATAAAAATTGTTTCTCACAAATTCTTTAACGAGTAATTAAAATAGCATCCAGAGCAAATATTTCCACACTAAAGAAGAACATACCACACCATATGATCAAATTCACAACTTCTCAAGAATTGTTTAATGAATTACTTGCTATATGTTATCCTTGAGCAATTTAGGAACACTAGCAGCAAGAGAAGCAGCAGCAGCAGCCATACCAGAAGCAACAGCAGCAACAGCATGACCACCACCAACAATAGCAGGGGCAGCAGCAATAGCTGCTCCACCAGTAGCCACAGCAGCAGCAACAGCAGCAACACCACTTGCTACTCCAGCCATAACTTTAGCCTGTTTTTCACGTTTTCTACGTTCTTTCTGTATACATTTAACCGAACGAAATGGGATTGTCATCTAGAATCACTTCTTTGAGTAAATAAATCTAACAATATTTTAGCTACTAACATTATCCTACATCTATAGTATTTGCAAGTATGGTACCTCGGCAGATGCATGAAGTCCTATATCAAGAACAAGTTGATAACGAAATTTCGAAGCATCCCAATGTGTGTTCTCTATGGCAGCATCTGTAAAGGACAAGGCACAAATTAAGATTAAAATTATAGAGCATCCAACAATTAATCTGATAACTTTGAATAGTTTATAATATATTATTGTTGATGATAAATGAATGTTTGTGACTTTTGGATGAAGCTTGCACTAGTTGTACCTGAACATCCCTGATCAAACTTACGCATAGAAACTCCCTTGCAATTAACAACAACATGAGAAAATTCTATTCCTCTGTCCATCTGAATCTCTACTTCAGTTTTGAAGTGTTCCAATGCATTGATACGTAGATGATCCAACACCTCACTATGAATAGGTTTCATCAACTGCACATTGCATATATAAAAGTTAATGGTAATCAACATATATATGCCAAGATTCATCAAAATATATACAAATTAAAGCATATATAGCCAAATAAATGACCCACAAAAGATGATGCTGCTGGAACTTACTGTTAGGAATTAAAACGAGCAGACGATGGGTAACACCCAACGGAACAGTTAGTCATACGCTATTGGCAAAGCTTATATCCCTAAAAACTTGCATTTATCATCTTAAATTAAATAAAAAAAATATGAAAACATGTGCCTTACCTCCAATATTTTTAACTCGAGATCTTTGCGATTTTCATTTCTCACAACTTGTTCATAACACATAGATTCCGAATCATATCTGTTAAAATAAAGAAAACATCCCAATAATTTCTCAAGCTCAACATAAAACAATTAGTAATTTATCACATCATTCAAATCAACTCTTAAAAACAAGTGCTTTTTCATTTTTCACAGCCAGCATGCATATATATATAACATTGTCAGCTTACTCAGAGAGATATCTTTTCAAGATTGAGCTTGCATTTCTTCCAAAGCCTGAGATATCACCAATTTCTACAGCTTTCTTCAGAGCTAGCCAATCCTGTAATAATATCAACAACTTTAACCATTTGTCATGTTATGGGATTATCATAAACATGGCCAGCAGAAAGAAGCAAACACCTTGCTAGATGCCAAACGATTGAACTTGTCAATGGAAATCTCTTGACACCGCACTGTGGCAATCATGACCTAAGGACAAGAGAGTTGCATTGCATGGTTAGGTAATACTCCACAAGGATGGGGAGGAGCAATAATGCATGTTATATATACATTGAGAGCTGGAAGGTCAAGGTCTTTATTTTGTTTGATCCTTTTCCATATTTCCTCTGCAGTTAAAGTAAATCCGGATGCATCCCCCCGTCTGCCATATTTACATTGGAAATACTTGTGCCTAAGTTCAGCAACCTTCAAGGTATATATAGATCTATCAGTAATATTAATTGCAATTAATCTAATCTATAAGAGTAGTGCTACGGCATCTTATATTTACCTCTTTCTTGAATTGATGTTCTTCTTTCGTACTAGGCAGGGCTTCAACCTTCACGTACAGATATGAGTTACAAATGAAAAACAATACCAAATAACTTTATTAGTATATATATCATGAGATAGATAGATAGATAGATAGATAGATAGATAGATAGATAGATAGATATTTCTTTTCTTGCATTGAAAAATGCACTGAGAGGGGCGTCCGCGTATTGACGTGGTTTGGGAACTGCTTTCCATATCTGTCAAGTAGAAACACACACATAAGGCCGGCGGCCTTGTTAGAGTGACTTGATTAAGTATTAAATAATGTCAATCTAATTACCATACAAAATAACATCTAAATATATATAACTCAATAGGCCTCGACTTCTAAAAACAGATGAAAATAAAATTAACAAGTAATTAAAAGGTAAAATATGAAGTTCCAATTTACCATATGGATATCATCTCTGAGGATGTTCTCCAAAATATGAAGTGGGGTCTGCGCACGCGCGAATGATCAATTTAAGAAAAAAAAAATCAAACAGGCAAAATGCTCATATATATATATATATATATATATATATATATATATATATATACCTCTGTCTTGTCACGTATTACAAAGAGGAGTGTAGTTTTACAGCTTTTACGATGACTAAACAACTGCATCATAACCTGAAACACAATTCTGAGAAGAGGCTTATTGGCGGCATGCTCCCGACCAATATCATGACACCACCTGTACATTCATAGTATAATAAATTAACAAGGAATATTAGTGTAATAAATTATGGAGAAAGTTGGAAGTTACATATTTATGACTACAACGTCGGCAACTGCTAGAGCAAACACAGCACTTTGTCTCTCGAATGCAGTATCATCCTGAAAACCAATTAACTTCAATATTTATATATATATTTACACACGTGTTTGCCTTTAATATCCTGCCAGAAATTTTAGTTCTATTTCTATTTTGAGAAACAAGTTCGTTTTATTTCTATTTCTTCCCGTGGTATAATAACGTATTGCGCGGAGTCATTTCAATTGGGTTTTGCGTTAATGCAGTTGAGATTAAATTGGGAAATTTGCCTTTGGGGTTAGGGTTCTTGTATCCTTCATGAATTAGGGAAATTGGGGTTGGGGCTTACGATTTTTATTTTTATCCGTAAATATTAGTCGTTAGTTGTTAGAAGTTAGTTAGGGAAATTGGGGTTCGGGCTTAGGATTCTTCATGTTCATCGTAATTTCTGGAAAATTTTAATTTGGGATTAGGGGTTCTTCGTGATTTGGGGAGATTATTGATTACAGTTAACATTTTTTTTAAAGTTAATTTACCGTGTTCTAATTTAATTTTATGTTTTTTTTCTAATTATTTAAAGTTTAATTAAGTAATTAATTGTTTTTGTTGGAATTTGATGATTTGAAAATTTTAATATGATTTTAATTAAAAGAATGGTGGTGTGGTGGATGCCATGCAAATGAGATGTTGAAATTCCTTATTTCGGGGTGGCGCATGCTAAGCAACTATTACTAATATTTTCTGGCTGAAAATCAAATGTCCGGCCAAAATTGGTCTAAATCCACCAAATTAAAAAATTACGGAACAAAATTGAAAAAATTATAGTTTTTTATTATTAAATTTTAAATAATTTAATTGAACAATTATCAATGAAGTATAATTCTTTATTAAAATATTAGTGTTATTTAGACTGTGCCTCAATTCCACTAGGTGATGTTTGATTTAGGATTACGTGGGATTTAAAAATCATGAATAGTGTGTTGTTTGTTTTGGGTTTTGAGTAGGGTATGTTTTAACTTTATATCAAATCAATGTATTAATTTATTTAAAAAGTTAAATGAGAGAGGAGAGATAAAGAGAAAAAGTGTATTAATTGAAGAGAAAGAATGTGGTAGGTATATATATGGAAGGTTTTTAAAATTTGGATGTGGGTTTTGAAAAACCAAAATTTGGATTTAAAATTCGAAATGAACATAACCCTAGAGTATTTGTCCATATATACTTTGTACATTATACATATGGCTATGTCATTTGAAAGAAAAAACGTTTTTTTTACCAATGAAATATTGATAATTTTTCGTTTGGTAAAGTTGTAATTAGTAAAGGTTAAGTAACAAGAAAATTCTAATTCTGTTGGTAAATATTTCTGTTATTAATTATTAATAATTATATTGGCAATTTATATAATGATTTTGTTGGTAATCCATTGATAAATAACATTTAATATTATTTTGTTGGTTTCGTTGTTAAGAGACAAATGTAACTTTTGTTGGCAATTTTGATAATTATCAATAAAATTTATTTTGTTGCTAAATTGTGTAGGTAAAATATAGTACTCCCTCCGTCCCAAAACAATTGATACATTGTTTTTGGGCACGGAGATTAAGGAGTATAATAATTTAATATAAAGTGAAGTGAGAGAAATAATATTTAATGTGTAGTGGGTAGTTGTATTAGTGGTGAGTGTGATGTGTGTGTAGGTCCATGTAAATAAATAAATTGTTTTTGTGTGGGTCTCATATCCTTAAAAATGAAATATGTCAATTATTGTGGGATAACCCAAAAAAGAAAGTGTGTCAATATCTTTGGGACGAAGGGAGTAATTTTTTTATAGAATACCTGACCCCTCTCTCGTCCATCCGTACCCTCCATGTCCATGACCAATGTAAATGGTGGTTGTGTACCTTCAGCTTTGTCCATCCATATGCCCCTTGTCGTCTGCCCCCTACACTCCAATATCAAACCAAAACCAATATTACATTCTATTCTAATCGTGCAAAATTATGACTTCGCATTTATATCCTATGTATTAAAGAGTAATATATTTTAATGTGTGGTAAGTAGTTATATTACTAGGAGTGTGAGTCTCATATTTAATAGTTTTAGTAAGTATGTGCGGGTTCCATGTGTATAAAAAAGAAAATGAGATTCTTTGGATGAAACGTCCAAAATGAAAAAAAAAACACGGAAGGAATATATATATATATATATATATATATATAAGAGGGCACTATTGCCACCCGAATTTTACTGAAAGGACCCGATTTGTAGACAAAAAACATGTGAAATTTTATTAGTATCCTCATTTATTCTTTTAAATCTCAATCTATTTATTACTCCCTACGTCGGCCCTTAAGATATACATTTGCTTTTAACACGTAGATTAAGGAATATTATTATTTAATGTGTAGTAAGTAGTTATATTAGTGGAGTGTGTGAGTCCCATATATTAAATGTATTAGTAATGTGTGTGAGTCCCATGTGTGTAAAAAATGAAATGTATATCTTTGGTGCGGACGCTCAAAATAGAAAAATGTATTATACCTTTCTGGCGGACGGATGGAGTATATATCAAAATAAATATTTTACTTTGTACACACCAAAAACACACATTAAAATCACACACTCACACATAACACCAAAAACACACACTCAAACCCAAACACACATATATTTCATTCACCTCTTGCCGAAATTCTCACAAAATTTTGGCAAACCAATTATAAAAATTGAGATGTCGAATTCTCTAAACCCAAACACATAAAATTTTAATTCCTTGTTCTACATTTTCTTAAATTTAAAATTCATTCATAATTATTGAATTTTTGTATAATATGATGTGTGGCATGAGTGAATTAGTAGTGTTGGAGATATGGAGAAGGGATTTGACATAGAATTGAATAAGTGGGGCGGTGATGTGAGGCATCCCATTTTGTAGATGGGAGTTTAATTAGTTACTCCTCACACACACATTACAATGCATGATACAATAATCTATTTATAGGGGATAATACTTAGTTGCTAAGTATTCTTAGTAACTAAGTAATCTTATATCTTTGTTACTAAGTATTCTTAATTACTAAGTAATCTTTTTATCTTAGTTACTAAGTAATCTTTTATCTTAGTCACTAAGTAATCTTTTATCTTAGTCACTAAGTAATCTCTAGTAAATGTGCATCAACTATTTTAACACTCCCCCTTGATGCGCATTTGGATGATCCGAGCTTTTCTCGTAGTATCTCGAACCTTGATCTTGGTAGAGCTTTTGTATTGTTGGCTATTTGAGCCTTTTTTCTTCAACTTTCACTAGGTCTCTGTTGCCCAGTTTCTTGATCTTTCACCAGGTCTCTGTTGCCCAGTTTCTTCGTCTTTCACTAGGTCTCTGTTGCCCAGTTTCTTCATATTTCACTAGGTCTCTGTTGCCCAGTTTCTTCGTCTTTCACAAGGTCTCTGTTGCCCAGTTTCTTGATCTTTCACCAGGTCTCTGTTGCCCAATTTCTTCGTCTTTCACCAGGTCTCTGTTGCCCAATTTCTTCATCTTCCACCAGGTCTATGTTGCCCAGTTTCTTCATGTTTCACCAGGTCTCTGTTGCCCAGTTTCTTTATCTTCCACCAGGTCTCTGTTGCCTAGTTTCTTCATGTTTCACCAGGTCTCTATTGCCCAGTTTCTTCGTCTTCCACCAGGTCTCTGTTGCCCAGTTTCTTCATGTTTCACCAGGTCTCTGTTGCCCAGTTTCTTGATCTTTCACCAGGTCTCTATTGCCTAGTTTCTTCGTCTTTTACTAGGTCTCTGTTGCCCAGTTTCTCGATCTTTCACCAGGTCTCTGTTACCCAGTTTCTTCGTCTTTCACCAAGTCTTTGTTGCCCAGTTTCTTCATGTTTCACCAGGTCTCTGTTGCCCAGTTTCTTCATCTTGTTGTTGCACCCACTTGTCATACTTCTCTTTTAGTATATCTCAGACTCCTTTGGATGTCTTTGCTCCACTGATCCTGGAAAATAGTGATTCTGCCACAACCACCTGTTGTATGTAGATCGCCAAGTTGTCCTTCTCCTCTTTTTGTTTAGTTTTATTTGTCTATATTAGACAAAGATGTTTTGTCCGTTGGGACATGTTTTTGTTTTGTTTCCTTTGTCTGTATTAGACAAAGATATTGCGACCGTTGGGACATCGTATCCTTTATCAACAGTCTCCCAAATGACCTTGAGACATGAAGTATGTCTTCATTTGATGGCTCAACGCTGTAGCCTTTGTCTATGAAGGTTGGGATTGGTTTTTATAGGTATTGGATAGAGAGGACATTTTTGGAGACTTTGGTTTGGGTAGTAATATGCGGAAGCTTAGTTTGAACCCAGTTAATGAACCAACTGGGCTCTGATACCATATTGGATTTTTGTAAAAAAAGAATAGAATGATAATGGGAGTAGACATAGGATAGATAAGTGGGGGCGGTGATTTGAGGCATCCCATTTTGTAGATGGGAGTTTAATTAGTTACTCCTCACACACACATTACAATGTATGATACAACGACCTATTTATAGGGGATAATGCTTAGTTACTAAGTATTCTTAGTTACTAAGTAATCTTTTATCTTAATTACTAAGTATTCTTAGTTACTAAGTAATCTTTTATCTTAGTTACTAAGTATGATACCATGTTGGATTTTTGATATATGGGGATTATTGGAGTAGACATAGGATAGATAAGTGGGGCGGTGATGTGAGACATCCCATTTTGTAGATGGGAGTTTAATTAGTTACTCCTCACACACACACTACAATGTATAATACAATGACCTATTTATAGGGGATAATGCTTAGTTACTAAGTATTCTTAGTTACTAAGTAATCTTTTATCTTAATTACTAAGTATTCTTAGTTATTAAGTAATCTTTTATCTTAGTTACTAAGTAATCTGTTATCTTAGTTACTAAGTAATCTCTAGTAAATGTGCATCAACTATTTTAACACTCCCCTTGATGCGCATTTGGATGATCCGAGCTTTTCTCGTAGTATCTCGAACCTTGATCTTGATAGAGCTTTTGTATTGTTGGCTATTTTAGCCTTTTTTCTTCAACTTTCACCAGGTCTCTGTTGCCCAGTTTCTTGATCTTTCACTAGGTCTCTGTTGCCCAGTTTCTTCGTCTTTTACTAGGTCTCTGTTGCCCAGTTTCTTCGTCTTTCACCAGGTCTCTGTTGCCCAGTTTCTTCATCTTTCACCAAGTCTCTGTTGCCCAATTTCTTGATCTTTCACTAGGTCTCTGTTGCCCAGTTTCTTCGTCTCTGTTGCCCAGTTTTTTCATATTTCACCAGGTCTCTGTTTTACCCAGTTTCTTCATCTTTCACCAGGTCTCTGTTGCCCAGTTTCTTCATATTTCACTAGGTCTCTGTTCCCCAATTTCTTCATATTTCACCAGGTCTCTATTGCCCAATTTCTTCGTCTTTCACCAGGTCTCTGTTGCCCAGTTTCTTCATCTTTCACCGGGTCTCTGTTGCCCAGTTTCTTCATGTTTCACCAGGTCTCTGTTGCCTAGTTTCTTCATCTTGTTATTGCACCCACTTGTCATACTCCTCTTTTAGTATATCTTACTTAGTAACTAAGATAAAAAGATTACTTAGTAATTAAGAATACTTAATAACTAAGATATAAGATTACTTAGTTACTAAGAATACTTAGCAACTAAGTATTAACCCCTATAAATAGGTCATTGTATCATACATTGTAAGGTGTGTGTGAGGAGTAACTAATTAAATTCCCATCTACAAAATGGGATGCCTCACATCACCGCCCCACTTATCTGTCCTATGTCTACTCCCATTATCATTCTATTCTTTTTTTATAAAAATCCAATATGGTATCAGAGCTCTGATACCATATTCTTTTTTTATAAAAATCCAACATGGTATCAGAGCCTGGTTGGATCAATAACTGGGTTCAAAATAAGCTTCTGCAAACTACTATCCAAACCATTCCAAAAGCCTCCAAAAATGTCCTCTCTATTCAATATATATGAAATCCGATCCCAACCTTCACAGATAAAAGAAACTAAATAAAAACATGTCCCAATGGAGTGATAAAATAGTTGATGCATATTTACTAGAGATTACTTAATGACTAAGATAACAGATTACTTAGTGACTAAGATAAAAGATTACTTAGTAACTAAGATAAAAAGCCATATTAGATTTTTATAAAAAAAAAAAATAGAATGATAATGGGAGTAGACATAGGACAGATAAGTGGGGCGGTGATGTGAGGCATCCCATTTTGTAGATGGGAATTTAATTAGTTACTCCTCACACACACCTTACAATGTATGATACAATGACCTATTTATAGGGGTTAATACTTAGTTGCTAAGTATTCTTAGTAACTAAGTAATCTTATATCTTAGTTATTAAGTATTCTTAATTACTAAGTAATCTTTTTATCTTAGTTGCTAAGTAATCTTTTATCTTAGTCACTAAGTAATCTGTTATCTTAGTCATTAAGTAATCTCTAGTAAATATGCATCAACTATTTTATCACTCCATTGGGACATGTTTTTATTTAGTTTCTTTTATCTGTGAAGGTTGGGATCGGATTTCATATGTATTGAATAGAGAGGACATTTTTGGAGGCTTTTGGAATGGTTTGGATAGTAGTTTGCAGAAGCTTATTTTGAACCCAGTTATTGATCCAACCAGGCTTTGATACCATATTGAATTTTTGTATAATATGATGTGTGGCATGAGTGAATTAGTAGTGTTGGAGATATGGAGAAGGGATTTGACATAGAATTGAATAAGTGGGGCGGTGATGTGAGGCATCCCATTTTGTAGATGGGAGTTTAATTAGTTACTCCTCACACACACATTACAATGCATGATACAATAATCTATTTATAGGGGATAATACTTAGTTGCTAAGTATTCTTAGTAACTAAATAATCTTATATCTTAGTTACTAAGTATTCTTAATTACTAAGTAATCTTTTTATCTTAGTTACTAAGTAATCTTTTATCTTAGTCACTAAGTAATCTTTTATCTTAGTCACTAAGTAATCTCTAGTAAATGTGCATCAACTATTTTAACAATAATTTTATTAATCCATTAACAATTTTATTTACAGTATAACACACAAAAATTAACTATTATACCCTATAATAAGATTTTAAGGAATTCAAGAAAAAATATTACTCTTTTCGTTCGCTGATAAAGTATCCATTTTGCCATTTTGGTCGTCCACTCTTAAGGTATCCATTTTTCCTTTTTAGTAAAAAGACCACACACATACCAACCACTAACTACTTACTCCCTCCGTCCACTTGAAAGATATTCATTATCTTTTTGTACGTAGATTAAGGAGTATAATAATTTAATGTATAGTAAAGTGAGAGAAATAATATTTTAATGTGTAGTGAGTAGTTGTATTAGTGTTGAGTGTGGGGTCATATGTAGTGGTTGTGAGTCACATCAATCCAAAAAGAGAAATAGATACTTTGTAATGGGACGGATCAAAATGGAAAAATGGATACGTATCAAGGGGACGGAGGGAGTATATAATTACCCACTTTATATAAAATAATAATACTCATTAATCCACGTGCAAAAAATAAATGAGTACCTTACAAATGGACTGAGGGAGTAGTATGAAATCACTTACTCCCTCCGCCCCTCACTAAGAGGGTCTTTTGTTTTTTGGCACGTGGATTAAGGAGTATTATTATTTAATGTGTAGTGGGTAGTTGTATTAGTGGGAGTGTGGGCCCCATATTTTAATTGTATTAGTGGATGTGTGTGGATCCCACGTATGTAAAAAAAGGGAACTTTTTGGGTGGGAAGTCCAAAATGGAAAAAATACCCATTTTTTATAATTTATTTGGCTTTCTCATTAAGTTTAATTAATATTTGGATTTTACTTCCAAAACTTTTCACTACTTCTTCTCTTAACTTTTGTTTATATTGTGCTTCAATTTATTAGTGTATATTTATAAAAGAATGTAGGTGGATATTAATAAAATTTTACATTTTTTTTCCTACAAATCGCATGACTTCAAAAGGCAAAAACCCGGGTGGCAATCTATTTATAATTTTATCTCCGGCCTCTCAAGTTAGGCAAAGACTTATGTGAGACTGACGTCTCACACGTAAGGGTTTACGTGAGACGGTCAGGAAGTGATAACTTTTATATAAGAAAGTGATACTAAATTAATGAAAAGTGATAATGTTATTTTATGAAAAATTTATAATATAAATAAAAAGTGATAATATTTTATAGCGAAAGTAATAATACTTTATGGCAAAAGTGATAATTATTTTGAAAAGTGAAAAATAATCTCACGTAAGATGGTCTCATGCAAGCCGTAACCTTCAAGTTATATCTTTGACTTTTTATCATGTTAAATTTTTTTCGTTCTCGTGTTTTATTTCTTCTTCTTAATTTTTTTTCATTTTATAACCTGTTGTTTCTCTATATGTGTTCAATGCGTGTGACATAATTCATTATTTTATTTTATTCATTTGTAATTTTGTGTATTGTTTTACTTGAAAATTTAAAGGAAATAAAAAATAGAAAAACTTCATCTAAAGATCCAATTTTTAATTTATATCTCAATTTTAAACTTTATTTTAGATATGTGTCACTTGAAGACTACTTTATTCTCGAATTAAGGCTTGTCGTAATTTTATTTTATTTACTAAAGTTTAATATATATTATAGAACAATGTAAAATATCAATAAAAATAATATATATTTGATTTAATAATTTAATTTAAGAGGGTATAATAATAATTTTAAAGTATGTTTTATGACTTGAAATGAAAAAATAAATTTTATAGTAAGTCTTAAAATGAAAGAAAAAATAAATAAAAAAATATAAAATTTTAGTCTTAATTTGAGAAAAGAAATTAAAGTTATATCTTAAATTTAAATACTTATAAAATCAGTCTTAATTCGAGACCTAAACTAAAAATTAGATTTTGAAAGAATTTCTTTCATAAAATAAAACTATTATAGTTCAAATTAAATGATTGAAAACACAAAAATATGAAGTATATAAATAATAAACTACTCCGTTTGTTCCAAAATAAGATGCTCACTTTTTCCGTTCGAAACAAGCGGCACTTTTATTGCTGTAGACACTAAGTTAAGGTAAAGTTCTTTTTACAAAATTTATTGATTTTTAGGAGGTTGTTTAGTCTTTTTATGTAATAAAAAAATTACTATAAAGTATGTTATATACATGTGTTATTTGAGAATAGTAAATTTAAAATTAATATATATTTTGAGGATATAGATTGATGTAATGTTTTTATTTTGTGGATGTGTCATTAATTTGAAATGAGCGGAAACAGAAAATGTGATATTTATTATAAAATGGAGGGAGTATAAAAATATTGGACCCTATCCAACAATTTTTCCTGGTGGACTCGTATAGTATAGAGGCCTGATTGAATGAAATTTAAAGTAAATCAAGATTAAGAGTGAATATACTACAAATTAGCCACAAACGTCTTATAATTAATTACCTTGTCTGCAATGCATTCATCTCCGGGAAGTTAGTGTGGAATAGATGATTCAACAATGTACTCTTCCCTGCAGTGGTTACTTATATGTTAAATGATAATTTTATTTAAAAGATTAAGTTGATGGAGATGTGAATTATTTAATATTTAATCAATTCATTCTAATATGTTCATTCACGTTATATGACAAATCTCATCAAAAAGTTTAATACGTTAGAATTGTGAATCATTTAATATTTAATCGATTCACTCTAACAAATATATATATATATATATATATATATGAATGAAACCATCTTAAAAAAAAGATACTAAGAAAATTATTTTTAAAAGATGATTAATACACGAGTCATATAGGAGTATGTTACAATCAAAGTGATGAGTGGATTTGAGTATTTAATTTAATAGAGTTGAGTAAATATGCTACTCATTTACTTTTTCATGAAGATAAAAAGTACCCCTCGATCCCAATCAAAGTGGCATTTAATCATTTCCTTTCATTCCAATACAAGAGTATATTTTTTTTTAAATAAATTCAAACAATTAATATATCTCCATGAAACTCACACACACCACTAATATACACCATACATTAAAATATTATTTGTCTTTAATTATCTATAAATAAAATATTATATCACTTAATTTACATTTAAAAAAAATAAAAGAAGAAGCAAATCCCTCTAATGGGAAGGAGGGAGTAATTTTATTGACTTAATCATGATGGAATTAAGTAGAACATAGTTTAGCGTAAAAACACATAAAATCTTTTCACCTGCGGGCATCAAAGTACATGTATATCTCCCTTAATCATGAAGTTTTAATATTCACTCCAAGAAAAAGAAGGAAATATCAATTTTAGTTCTCTAGAATATGTCAAATCCAATTTCAGTTCACAAATTTGGTAATTTTTAAAAAGTGGTCATTCGAAATCCGAATTTAGTCATTTTTATCCACTTTTGGTCCCTTTTTCTGACAACTTCAATGACAAAAAATGGACGAAAATGACTAAAATCGAAAACCGAATGACCACTTTTGAGAAATTACCAAACATGAGGACTGAAGTTGGATTTGACCTATTTTAAAGGACCAAAATTAATATTTTCCCGAAAAGATTTACCACTGCTCTGAGGGCCCATGATGGCGGCTACAGTATATGCAAAAGCAGAGTGATGGAGTTGATTCATAAAACCCTGTAATCTCTCACGGTTGAATACTCCATCGCCGGAAACCACCTGTATGCCCGTCTCACCCATTGCCCTTCCCTTCTGTTAAGAAACGGAACAAAAGTGTGTAGAAATATGTTTGTTCAAAATTTGAAGATATCGGTAGTTGGTGTTGGGGGAAGAAACTAGGAAGTAGACGTTAAATGGGATACATAGTGGTTTCTTAATTATCTTTCACACACTTTACATTGCATGATACAATAAATAGTTGTTTCTAGGGTTATTATAGGTCTTGTCTCGGCGTAGTGCCATTAGATAGGAAAATTCCTTTGCTGAGTTGCCTTTGAATAGTAGAGAATGTCCTTTCTCCATCATTTGACCTACGCTGAGTAGAATAATATGGAGTTTCCGAACTAATAGCACATTCTTGACAACTAGCATTTGTGTCTTTCCTTGCATATCATACAACCATGGTCTAGTCAATAAGGTCGACTGAGGGCGACGGGATACAACGTTGTAAGAGAGAGCTTAGCCACTGGACGAATAAATACAAGGCCAACTGGTCGGGGTCGTGAGCTTGACTAGGGATATTGTAAACTATTTTCTATGCCTAATTATACCATGCACTCACGCATACAAATATAAACAAAAACATATACAATTATTAACAATAATATATACAATTTAATTGTTATTTTTTTAATGAAAAATTGAGTGTAAAAATATATACAATTATTAAAAAATATATATACATTATTGAATAAAAAATTATACACATATGGATGCTAGTTTTTTTAATGAAAAACTTAGTGTGAAAAAAGTATACAATTATTAAGAAAAACGTGTATAAAAATAGAATAAAAAATTATACACATATGAGTGCACCCTTGCAATCGGATGCACCTAATATCAACTCATTTTCTATTGTACAATAAAATTAGGGTGCACCCGATGCACCCTATAATGAGTTAAATATAGGGGTGGTGGGTAGTTATTTATTAAAAATTTTAATTATTTTATTTTATTTTTATAGTAGAAATTTAATTAAAATTTAATCTAACTACTCGGACAGGCAGCAAGTGTAACATCTTTTATCTTCATTTTATTTTTCTTTTTATTTTCCCTGCATCTTTTCTCTTCCTTTTATTTTTCTTTTTATTTTCACCATTTTTTCTGTTTTCTTGTGTAATATTCTCGGTCTTTTTCTTCTTTTTTTTTTTTCAAATTGTAATGCAATATTCCAGTTTTTTTTTAATGTTTTCCTGTGTAGTATTTCTTCTCTTTTATTCTCTAAAATTATTGTTTTTTTTAATATAACATGCTTTCTTTAATATTTTTTAATTTATTATTAGCAAATTATATATTTTCTAGACAAATTCTCTTGTGAGACATTACTTTTGTGAGATGTGTTAAAATATATCTATTATTTAGATAAAATATGTGTTATAAAACTTGAGCAAATACTTGATAATGATCACTCAAGAACTTGCACTCACTTGTATGTTTGATCACTCACGTTTCACACACAGATTGATAAACAATTGAAGAATGAAATGAAAGAGATCAACACAAGGATGTATAGTGGTTCGGCATGGCCTACATCCACTTTCTTGAGAGAAGAATTCACTAAACAATGAAGATGATGGTTACAAGAATACAAGCACCTGAAAACCCTAATTCTTAAGCTTGTTTCTAACTGATATGTGAAGAAGATGTGTTGATGATGATGATTTCAGTTGTCATTCTTCTACTTATATGGATGTGTGTCTCACGTGTAGAATCCTTTTCATCCATTCACAGTGCACACACTTTAATCAGTTGTAACCAACTGATGAAAACCGTTGCAACCAATTTACTGGACTCTGGTTCGACCTGGGTTCGACCAGTAGATGAGGTCGAACCATAAATGTCGTGGTCGAACCAAAGATGATCTGAAATAGAGTAACTTGCTTGACGTGGTTCGACCAGGGTTCGACCTAGCTTAACAGGTCGAACCTAACTTAACAAGTTGAACCTTTGTCAGTTATAACCAACTGTCTGCGGTTCGACCAGGGTTCGACCTAGCTTAACAGGTCGAACCTAACTTAATCAGGTCGAACCTCATCCACCTTCCAGCTGATGCTTCCAGCTGATACTTCCTCCATCTGATCACACCCCCACATGCTTTCTGTAGTATGTATGCAGTATGCATGGTCTACTTCATCACAATTCTCCACCTTAGACCTTGCATCTTCATGTTAGCTTCATCTTCTCCACATTGCTGCTTTTATAAGGAGCAGCAAACTTTCCTTCTTTACTTAATTCAACTGAACCAAGTGCTTACACAGCTCATACTTCTGAGCTGGTAAGACTTTTGTAAACATGTCTGCAGGATTGTCATCTGTCTTGATCTTCTTAACACTTACAATCCCTTTGTCTATCATGTCCCTTATGAAATACAACCTCACATCAAGTGTTTGGTCCTTTCATGGTATCCTTGATGCTTGGAGAGATGCACTGCACTCTGATTATCACAATGTACTTCAACTGACTCTTGTTCAATCCCAAACTCACTCAGCATACCTGTCAACCACACTCCTTCTTTCATTGCTTCTGTAAGTGCAACAAATTCTGCCTCTGTGGTTGATAATGCCACTATATGTTGATGAGTTGCTTTCCAACTTACTGCAGTACCAAACAAATTGAATACATAAACAGTAATTGACTTCCTTGTGTCAAGATTTGCTGCATAATCAGCATCAACATATCCAACTACTGCCTTATCCCATGTTGTCATTTTCTGAAACTTCAAACCTGCTGTGATGGTTCCTTTAACATACCTGAGAGCCCACTTCACTGAACTCCAATGTAGTAAGCCTGGATTATTTATAAACCTGCTAATCATACTAATCACATAAGCTAAATCTGGCCTGCAACATATCATTGCATACATCAAACTACCAACAACACTGGCATAAGGAACATTACTCATTTCAAACTTCTCTTGGTCTGTCTGAGGAGCTTGGAGTAGAGACAGACTCACTCCTTGTTTAACTAGCATAGTTACTGTCTTACTGAGATTCATATTGTATCTCTTTAACACTTTGTCTAAGTATGATTCTTGGAACAACTTCAGCTCACTAACTGATCTATTTCTCTCAATCTGCATACCAAGGATCACCTTTGCTTCCCCAAGATCCTTCATATCAAATTCCTGCTTAAGTATCTCCTTTACTTCATTTATACCAACTTGATCCTTGTAAGCTATAAGGATATCATCTACATACAAAAGTAAGTATGTATAATATCCACCTTTGTTCCTAACATAAACACAATTGTCATGTAGGCTCCTGCTGAATCCATTTGATGTAATGTAATCATCAAACTTCAAATACCAATGTCTTGGACTTTGTTTTAGACCATACAAAGATTTCATCAGTAAACAGGTCTTATTCTCAGCTCCTTCAATACTTACACCATCAGGAATCTTCATGTAGATATCCTCTTCAAGATTTCAATACAAAAATACTGTAGTCACATCCATCTGATGTAACTCAAGATCAAACTGAGTTACTAATGCCAGTAAGATTCTGATGGAACAGTGTTTGACAACTGGTGAGAATATTTCATTGTAATCAACACCTTCTTTCTGTGAGAAACCTCTTGCTATACAAGTCTTGCCTTGTATCTAACACCTCCTTCTTTGCTTGTAACAGGCTTCTCCTTATAGATCCATTTACAGCTTACTAACTTCTTGTTCTTTGGTCTGTCAACAATCTGCCAAGTCTTATTCTTATTTATTGACAGTAGCTCTCCTTCCATAGCAACTATCCACTTGTCATTATCATTCCCTGATATAGCTTCATCATATGTTCTTGGCTCATAATTTTCTATATCAGATGTAACATATAATACATATGATACTATATCAGCTTCCATGTACCTCACTGGAGCTTTAATCTGTCTCCTTAGCCTATCCCTTACAAGTTGATAAGAACTTAGATCATACCTTGAACTGGATGAACTAGTAGAGTTATCTTCCTTATTCTGATCAGCACTGTTATTTTCTTGATTAGACTGCTGAGCTTCCTTCCTTGCTTGTTCTACCTGAGGCTCATCAAGGTCTGTAGTAATTGATACTACAGAATTCCTTTCAACCAATGGCATCTTCCTTTCACTGAATGTGACATCTCTGCTAAAAATAAACTTGTTAGTTTCATAACACCACAACCTGTACCCTTTTGCTTCATTTGAGTATCCACCCATCACACACTTCACTGCTCTAGGTTCCAACTTATCTTGCTTCACATGAAAGTAAGCCTGACATCCTATTACTTTCAGATGAGTGTAACTAGGTGTCTTTCCAGACCACATTTGTTCAGGTGGTTTGAATTTCAAGGCTGCTGATGGACATAGGTTGATCAGATAGGCTGATGTAGTCATAAGTTCACCCCAAAACCCTTTGGTGAATCCTCCACTACTCAGCATACATCTTACTCTTTCTAGCAATGTCTGATTCATTCTTTCTGCAACACCATTTTGTTGTGGAGTTCCAGGTGTAGTCTTGTGCCTCTTGATTCCCTTTTCTTTGCAGAAAGCATTGAACTCTTCTGAAACAAACTCAAGCCCATTATCTGATCTCAAACATTTCAACTTCTTTCCTGTTTGATTCTCCACCTCAGCAAGCCATTCCTTAAATGCAGTGAATGCTTGATCCTTTGTTTTAAGAATCTTAACCCACAGCTTCCTAGAGTAGTCATCTATGAAAGATATAAAATATCTTCCACCTCCAATAGTTGGATTTCTTGAAGGTCTCCACAGATCTGTATGAACATACTGAAGCTTCTCTGATGAAGTATGTTCTCCTGAACCAAACTTCAACCTCTTTGCCTTGCTTAGAATACAATCTTCACATTGATCCATCTTACAGGTTGAACTTATATCTAGTAGCTTCTGTCTTGCTAGCTCTTGTAACCCTCTCTCATTTACATGAGCTAATCTTCCATGCCACAACTGAACATCTTCTTGTTCTTGAGAAGTGTTCAACTGCCCAGAGACAACTGATCCTTCAAGAAAGTAGAGATCAGAGCTCTTAACTCCTTTCATTACAACTGACTTATCCTTTATGATGGTGAGTACACCTTTCTTCACATAGTACTCACATCCCAAGGAGTCTAACATTCCTAATGATATCAGATTCCTTCTCAATCCTGGTACATATCTCACATTTGTGAGCAACTTAATGGATCCATCAAACATTCTGAATTTGACAGAACCAATACCCTCAATCTTGATGGCTTGATCATTGCCTAACAAGACTGATCCCTCATGATATGGTTTTAAATCAGTAAACCATCCTTAACTGATGTCATATGAAAGGTGCAACCTGAATCTAACACCTACTGATCTGATACTTGATCAGAAATAACAAACAAAGCTTCAATATAATCTTGGTCCTTGTTACCTCTATTTTCAGTCACCTGATTTGCAAGGATTCTTTGATTTTCTCCCTTTTCAGCAATCTTCTTGGCCACCATTGCTTTCCACTTATGGCATTGCTTCTTGAAATGGTCAGGCTTGTTGCAGTGAAAACAGTTATTGTTTTCTTCAATTGCTGATGTACCTTGATTACTTCTTTATATTTCTTCTTATCAGCACCAGACTTTTTATCATTCTTGTTCCACTTATGTTGTTTGTTGGCAACAAGACCTTCTCCTGCAACAGCATTATCTGATGTCTTGTGGAGCACCTTTACTTTGATTGCTAGAATCACTTTTTCCAGGGACATTGATTCAATATTTTCATACAACAATGTGTCTCTTAAACCTTCAAAAGACTTAGGAAGAGCTGACATCAATATGACAGCCTTATCTTCACTTGACAGTGCTACATCAATGTTCTCTAAGTCATCTATGATCTTATTGAAATCATCTAGTTGGCTTAGATTAGACTTATCTTCTGATACTTTGAAGGAGTAGATTTTCTGCTTGGTGTACAACCGATTTGCCAATGTCTTCACCATGTAAAGATCAGCAAGCTTCTTCCACATATCTCTTGCAGATGCTTTCTTGGAGACTTCCCTTAGAGCTTTATCACCTAAGCACAGAATGATGGCACTTCTTGCCTTGGACTGTTGATCTTGATCTGCAGCTAACACACCAGCATCCACAGCAGCTGCTTGATCTGCCTGATCTGGAAGTGGTTTAACTGCATCAGCAAGCCATTGTTGGTTCAGTACAGCCTCTATCTTCATCCTCCACAAACTGAAATCAACTTTCTCTGTAAACTTCTCCACATCAAACTTAGTTGTAACCATGATTCTTCCCTTCTGATTTGGTATTGTGGCAGTTTCTTCCTCTTCCCACAGACGGCGCCACTTGTTATGAAACTTGAGCAAATACTTGATAATGATCACTCAAGAACTTGCACTCACTTGTATGTTTGATCACTCACGTTTCACACACAGATTGATAAACAATCGAAGAATGAAATGAAATAGATCAACACAAGGATGTATAGTGGTTCGGCATGGCCTACATCCACTTTCTTGAGAGAAGAATTCACTAAACAATGAAGATGATGGTTACAAGAATACAAGCACCTGAAAACCCTAATTCTTAAGCTTGTGTTGATGATGATGATTTCAGTTGTCATTCTTCTACTTATATGGATGTGTGTCTCACGTGTAGAATCATTTTCATCCATTCACAATGCACACACTTTAATCAGTTGTAACCAACTGATGAAAACTGTTGCAACCAATTTACTGGACTCTGGTTCGACCAGTAGATGAGGTCGAACCATAAATATCGTGGTCGAACTAAAGATGATCTGAAATAGAGTAACTTGCTTGACGTGGTTCGACCAGGGTTCGACCTAGCTTAACAGGTCGAACCTAACTTAACAAGTCGAACCTTTGTCAGTTATAACCAACTGTCTGCGGTTCGACCAGGGTTCGACCTAGCTTAACAGGTCGAACCTAACTTAATTTGGTCGAACCTCATCCACCTTCCAGCTGATGCTTCCGGCTGATACTTCCTCCATCTGATCACACCCCCACATGCTTTCTGTAGTATGTATGCAGTATGCATGGTCTACTTCATCACAGTATGTTTAATGATTGTTAAAGTATGTTTTCTAAAGTATGCTTAATTATTCATTAAAGTATGATTTTAGCGTGTTATAATACAATTTATTATTGACATATTAACTACAAATAAGCATACTTTATCTATACAATAAAAATACTGTAGTGATGGATCGACCCGTCTCATACCCGTCTCACAAATAACCCGTCTCACAAGAGAATAACTCTATTTTCTATCTTTCTATATATGGTTAATTTATTGGTCTTTTATATTTTTGTCTATTTTCCCATTAAATTAACATTTTTTTTCTTCTTTTATTTTACACATTAAATTAAAATTAGGATACATATTTTTTAACTGGTGTAGTAAGGGATACTCTCTTGTGACACGGGTATATATGAGACAGATTGTGAGATAAATCGACTCATTATTAAAGTATAATTTTTATATAGATAAAATATTCTTATTAATAGTTAAATATATATTTTAGTATATCATATTATAAAACTTTAAAAACATATTTTAATTAATTATTCATCATATAAAAAGATATACTAACTACGAATTAACATATTTTACGTATATAACAGTTATACTTTAATAATGGGTCGACTCGTCTCACAATCTGTCTCACATAATTGCCGTCTCACAAGAGACTTCGGATCATTTTATTTTACATTATTTTAATATATTAGTAAAATATTATTAATTACATTACGAATATTTTATGTAGTATCTTTTTAGAGAGACGGATTTTTTGTGAGACGGTTGTGAGATGGGTTTACCAATTATTAAAGTATGCTTATCATATAGGTAAAGTATGCTTATTTGTAGTTAAAGTATTTTAATAATGAATCATATTATAACATCCTAAAATTATACTTTAATTCATTATCCATCATACTTTGCAAAACATACTTTAACAACTATTAAACATATTTTATCTATATAATAGACATACTTTAACACGTCTCACATAAGTAGCGTCTCAAAAGAGACTTTGTCATCTTCTTATTTCATGATGACGCGGTATAAGAATGAGAAAATATAAATTAAAAAAAAAAGTTTAACACTACTTATTACGTGAGACGGTCAGAAAGTGATAACTTTTATTAAGAAAAGTGATAATAAATTAATAAAAAAATAACAGTGCTATTTCATGAACAATTTATAGTATAAATAAAAAGTGATAATATTTATAGCGAAAGTGATGACATTTTATAGCGAAAGTGATAACTATTTTAAAAAACTGAAAAATTGTCTCATGTGAGACAATCTCAGGCAAGACCTACCCTAAATTTTTTTCTTATATAAATAAATAACTTATATAATTAGTGATATTAAATACTAGTATATGATACATGGGAATAGAAAATTTTAAACGTATAATTTGGTTCCTTTAGCAAAATTTCTGGAGAGCGTGAGATAGTCCAATACTCACCTAAAACAATCTAATTAAACATACTTTATAATATCTTGTACGTGTATATACCTAAATTCCTAATCATAATTTGTTTATTATTTTATTTAAAATTTGAATAAGATCACCTATTACATTTATGTTTAATCTTTTATTCCATGTATTAGATTTTTGCTACATGTCGTAAACTTTTAATTAATATCTAAATTTTCGTCACATTTATGAGGGTTTAATGGTCATTAATTAAAGTATATTCCCTCCGTCCCAGGTAGGGATGGCAATGGGACGGGTATTTCCTGGTACCCGGTCTACCCGAACCCTAATGGGTAGGGTACGGGTAGTGTAAACGGGTTTGGGACGGATACGGGTAGTTGTAAGAAATACCCGTTAGGGTTTGGGACGGGTACGGGTAATGCCTCAAAACCCGCGGGTATCCCGATTATATATATTTTTTATATAAAATTTAATATATATTATATAATTTATATATTATAAGATGGTTTATATATTTAATTAATAGTTATAAGTTTTATTTAATCATATTTATTAAATATTTATTTAAAATAATAGAATTTATATTATATTTATTTTATATTTAATTAATAATAATGTGATTTTTATTATTATAATTATTTAGACAATAAAAAAATATAAATATATATAAAATAAATTAATATTAAACGGGTATGGGTACCCGCGAGTATTGCTAAACGGTAATGGGACGGGCACGGGTACCATAATAAATTTTTTAAATGGGACGGATACGGGTACGGGTAGTTATTTTTTAATCGGATACGGGTACGGGTACCTCAAAATAAGCGGGTACCCTACCCGTTGCCATCCCTAGTCCCAGGCTAAGAGGGTCATAGACCTTATGTTAAACATAAGTTTCTGGCTCTCATTACCTGGTACGGAGGGAATAGTATTTTATAAGAAATAAGTTATGAAATAAAGAATATAATATCTAAAGTAGAATAGGGGATCGAACCATTTAAAAATAGCCCCACAAATTTAAGAATATTGATGATCATTGTGTATAATCAATAAAGGTGGTTGAGTGTCACGGGCTATAGATCAAGTGGTAGAGGAGAGGGTGGGAAGACCTTTCAATTGAGTTTGATAGCTGCAGGGTGGGGTTCGAATCCTGCCTTTGGCATGGATTTGGCGATTTATCTCCTCCACCAATTCCCAGGATAAGGGCGGGGGCAGGGGCGGTGAGAACTCCTAGGGCAGGGGCAGAGGCAGAGGCGGTGGGAACTCCTAAGAGGTATACCATTTTTCAATAAACGTGGTTGACTCTCGAAAAGTCTTGGTCATGGCATCGTCTGAAGTCAGAACCATGTTAAAGAAATAAAGAATACGTTGCCATTTGAGTGGCCACTCTTTTGTGGTAAATTGTAGGACTAAGCTTGTCATATGATATACTCTCGTACCCTTTAAAGATTTATTTTTTTTCATTTTGGGTGTTTTATTCAAAGAGTTTCATTTTAGTTTTTTACACATATGAAGTTCATATACACCCACTAATACAATTAAAATATAGAGCCCGTACTTTCACTAATACAACTATCCAATAAATATTAAATAATAGTAATTCTTAATCCACATAAAAAAAATTCTATAAAAATAGTTTTTAATCCATATACAAATAGCAAAAAAATTCTCTTTGAGTGGGACGGGGTACATACCACATTAGAAAGATAGATACCTGTATATTGTGAGATAAGAAAAGTGGAACACTTAACACCACATGACATCTTCAATCTTTGGGGCGGTGGTGATATGTATGTTCATAGTTTTCCTAGTTGGTCCAGAGAGATAATCTTCAATGGCATAGTAAATTTGAACTCGCATCTTATTACAAAATCTCCAAAAAAATTATTAAAAATTACACAATTTCTTTAATTCGTTTTTTCATCATTACAAATCTGATCTATGTTTTCTACTCCATTAACCAACCTTTTTGTCTGCAGTAGTAGATTCACTAATAAAGAAGATATTTTAGCTTGGAGACTTCTGAATAATGGCATTTTTCCGCTGTGGATACATGGCAAAATTATACACCTCAAATCCAGACAAAAAGAAAAAGAAGAAAAAAACCATGTGCTACTTCTTACAAATATATTAGGTAGAAATGGAGAAAACTAGTCTACAAACAGGGAACTCGATTAAAATTTCTGCAATAATAGGGAGATGGTCAACAATGCATGGCTCAACTCAAAACAGCATCGTATAATTACAGAACTCGAATCGAAAAGCAATCGAGACTGGTAGAACTATTACGCCATCTCAGACAGATAAGATGTAAAAAGTGAAACAGCATCCTGCAAATGGTACGAGCGGAGGTCTTCAGGCATGGGTGCCTTAAAAACAGTGTCGAAGCAGCTTAGAACCTCAACTGATGAACTTCCATTACTATTATCAGAAAGAAGAACACTCGAGATCTCTTCAGCCATCCTCGAGTACACAACTCTGAAAGATCTATGCATACTATATCAGAAGGCATTACATTGCAAGGTCATAAATAGGAAAAATTGGACAATTGGGTAATTGACACCGGATATGTGACCCAACATCAGTATCAAAAGATATAACTGCAGAAACAGCAGTAAACTTCTCAACAGCTGAACTAGAAATAAGCCCACATACCTTGGCAAGGGAAATCATAAGCGAACAATCTAGAAGTTACTTCTTAAGAGAAAATGCATTAAATAAAAACATGATGAGTGCAAAGTTTCTTTAAAGTAGAAATGGTTCACATACAAATGATATCCCACATTGATTGACTCCAACATTCCTTACCCTTCAAACTGGACATCCACAAATGAATACACCACGTTGCAACCCACATATGTTTAAGTGTAGAATATGTAACTATATTTAGTTTATCAGTATACCCAAGACACGGCTTGGTCCTCTTTGGGGATGTTTTTTTTCCTTTTCACAAGTTCTTGAAAAATCTATAAATGAGAAAAATCATATTTGATGAAAAATTCAATTTGGCTTTGGTTCTCTTGCCGTGTTACGTCTCATATATTTAAGTTAAATACTCTTCCCTACAACAAAGGTTTTGGCAACAACTGCATCATCTTTTGCTACAGTTGCTGCAGGTATTATCTGCACCGGAAATGTTAATACAAGTAAACAACTACCACAGCTAATTCATTAAACCACTAGCAACATAATTAAGGGAGTGCTTAATTGGGGATATTGAACGGTAATGGGAATGGAGTCATGTTGATTCTCATTATTGATGCTTTGTTCAATATAATAGGAATCGAAACTCCTCAATCATTCCCATTATTTCAATACCTACTCCCCACCCTTTAATCATATCTCTATTCCCATTGTAATCGACTGCTTCGAAGATACCCATTCCCAATCCAATTGCAGAACTTGAACTAAGAGGCCCTAAAATTACCACCACCAAAGCATCTACTTTTCATAAAACAAATATGAACGAGCTACACGACAGCTCAACCTTAGTTCTCTGATCCTATTGACATGTACATTTACATTATTTGTACTGCATATATTATTGATCTTCTTTCACAAATAAACAGGATAAATAACACTTCATAACTATTTTTTAACATGCCTTCTATTAAATCCCCAGCTACAAGAAATCCTTGCTAAAATTTGGTTCGCAATGTCAACTTGCACACACAAAAAACATCATAAAGCCTTGAATAACTAGCCCATGACATGGAGAGGTTTTCTCTGAATCCATATACATTACGAGAAGTTTTTTCACCAAAGTTTGTTATTGCCTGCGCATGACAGACTAAATTTTGTCTGACACTTGAGATACCTACCCAAATTATTAGCTTAATCTTCTTTGACAGTTCCACCCCCACCCCCACCCCCCACCCCCCACCCTGCATGAACTCTAGTGGCTCATATCAAGACCCAGAGTCAATCACAAGAATGAATATGGTTGAACACAAGTTAGTCATCAGCATTTCACAAAAAGCAAGACATGCACTCCTAGGTAGCATTAAAATGAGTCCATTTTTACAAAAAAACCAGTTATTAAAAGAGAATAACGACAAACAAAATCATAATTAATAGCTTCAGGGGGGAAGTCCAAATGTCAGGCATGGCAACTTCAAAAACAGTAGTTAGATATTAATTAGCTATAAGAGATGATAACACAATTAAGCCACGGGTCTGCAGGTTGCCAGGTGCTCATACTTCTATTAAAAGATATAAATATCAAACAATACCTTGCATCAACTGTTAATTTGCTTCCCCAAACTGCTAGAGACTTGTTCAAGCGACCAATGAAGTCTGCACATATATCATGTTTGTTCTCAAGAGTATGCTGCGAAACAAGATACATCAGCTCAATTGAAATTAATAAGAATATCCACTGAACATCTGCCAAATATTATTAAAATCAACTAAAAAATTATTTCATTTTAGAGCACTAGTATTGTGTAGTACAAAATTATACAGCTCAGTCAACTTTGAATAATAGTCTTCACTTCCTTTGTATCCCTAATGGAGTAGTTGATTACAAAAGAATGGTTATGACAATTAATACCTTGGAAGTCAAATGAATACTGCAAACAAGATTGCAGGAATGATAGGCTACCTTTTGAAATAATTTATAGTGTTCTCAAATGCAAGTGTGTGGAACAATTTGATACAGAAAACTAAAATCATTTGGTGCAAGCTCAATGAGCATGTAAAGAAAATAAATTAGAAACTCAATTCCAACATATCACCATTAATAGAGCAAGGTGTAAAAGGGGAAAATGGTACCAGGAGCCTAGGATAAGGTGCACGTGTAACTTTTTAACATAATAAAACTCCAAGTTTAGGAAAACTAATAAGAGCATAAAAAACCAGCTTGGCAGACCTTTGTCTGATTCGAATGGCATTTTACGTTTGTTTACTTGATCAACAACTTATTACCAAGTTTAACTAGCCCATGCAGTTCAGCTTGAAAACAAAACATTACACAAGATTCTAACTTCTAAACAGGGATTATACCAGTTCAGTCATGGCCATGTTTTCTTCTTGCAAGGAACTTGTTAGTATGTAAAAAGAAATATAAATTCCAGCCCCCAGGTCCCAATCTTCAATCTCCGACTTATAATCCTCCATGCATGTTGCAAGCCTCCACACCTCTTTATGCTTTGCTGCATGACAACAATCACAACTGCCTTTTAATTGAAGTTCGCAGCAGATCAAGATGAAAACCAAAAAATTACTTCTTGAGATGCTAAAATATGGAGTACTTGTGAAGCGTAAATATACTTGGGCAACTCTAGAGGCACACTCTAATGCAGGCAGATAATAACAACTAAATGGGAATGCATGCTTTATATTTCCATGTTCATTAAACAAAAAAAAAAAAAAAGACAGAGCAGCCGAAAATTTAAGTAATTGTAGCACGCCGTGAAGACTGATAGGGTTTGCAGGTGAGTGTCTTGCAGGACAAAAAATTTACATGAGAACGATATTTATCAAAAGAAAGCGATGTACTGAATAGGATGCCACAAAATAGTATATAAGTTCTTTACCTGACAAAAACAGCGAATGTGCAACTGAAATCATGAAGACAGAGTGTGCTCTCTGCCAGTTTGAACATTCAAGAAAGTGATGTAGAGCTTTTGCAGGGTCGACATTGTAATTGTGGAATATTGCCTGCGTGTGGAGAGAAAGAGAGGTATGATTAAAACTCTAGTAACAAGGATTTCAGAATAGTTGTCAGTATGAGCACAAGACAAGCACAAAATAATTTCAAAGTTTGAAAGTAATTTCCAGAAAGCCGACACAAGCGATACCAGAAACATGCAATAACTACATAAATAGGATCACACAGAAATCAAATCGTCAAACTAAATCACCCAACCATGCTAAATATAAGTAGCTCAAAGAAGGATAACTACCAAGGCTTCATGCAACCATGCCGAAGGAATTCCAAGATTTTCAATGAACTCCCATTGTGACTCCTGGTTACTCCAAACTTCACAATATTGAAAGAGAATTTCCCTTATAACAGTGGTTTGTAAATAAGGATAATCTTCACGATGAGGCATATGAAGCACCACATAGATGGCCCAATGACACTGCCCAAGGCACAGCAACTGAGAAACAAATGCCATGTCAAGAACATGAAGATCATTAGAAGTGAAAGTGCCAATGGCCTCTAAAACTGCACGCTGATGCCAAATCATGTGATAGTCAAATGGATCGTTGGTTGATGCAGAGGCACTGAACATTGTCTTTAAAGCACCAAAATCATTTTCTTGTCTGGCGTGAAGAAGCATAAGATAATAAGAAAGATCAAAACGGTCATTAAAAACCCAATTACTCGTGTCTTCTGTTGGTCCTTCATCAATATAAACTGGAACAGGGGGCGGAGCGTTTCCTTCATTTAGAAGCTTCTGATACTTATTAAAAACAACTGGTAGCGAAATGTCAGGAGGAAGCTCATACCACATTAGGAGCCCTAGGAACCTCTTCCAATCTATTTCCACACCATGTAGGGCTCCATGAATGTTGCCAGCAAGTAATTCAAGAATTCTCACCCTATCCCCCTCAATAAAATTAAAATCCAATCCATTTTTCCTCCACAGATCAAGCTGATGAGCAACATCAGCTCGGTTCACAGTGGACCCACCAGCCTGACTCAAAAGGCAAGATAATCTTACGTCCCCTCTAGATGCAGCAAGTTCTACAGCCGCATCCAGCTGCCGACCAGTAAGAAGTAAAAATATGTGTTCTAAATCACCCAATTCATCTAGGGAGCTAACTTCCTCCTGTACACGATGGTAAACGCTCTCTTGCAGCCAGTAACTGAAGTCAGATCGTCTAACAAGTGGAAGTGCATCCTGGTCAACATTGGCTTGACTTTCCCTCCCATCTTGTATCATATCATCCTCCTCATCTTCCACTGGCTTCAACTGCTCACCCGTTTTCCTTGTGGAGAAGAGAACTTTAATTAGTTCCCAAATCGATACTTGGTGCATCAACAAAACACGAGTACCAGATGACAAACTGGGAACCTCTAGTTGTTTCTCTATGATGTCAATATATCTCCCACAAATATCTGGAAGAGTCAACCGATTGCACACTAGCTTTTGCAATTTTAGATCAAAGCTTCCCATTTCAACTTTTCTTATTTCATGACTCAACTCCTTGTGAAGATTGAGGGGAGAGGTGAAACAAAGTTCAGTGAGCTCCTCTTTCACTTTATTACTTTCGTCTCTTGTTACTTTGTCGAGTGCAACCTTTTCAATGTTTATCATAGAAGATAAGACAGGTTTAGAATCATCACTACCAACAGGCATGCCAGAATGAACAAGAACACCATTTGGACCCCAACCTACCCGAAAAGACCTACCCATAAACAATGCTGCATCAACTATATTACGAGAATGATTTGACGATAAAGGTGTTTTACTTGTAAGATCCAGTTCAAAACCTTGAGCTTTAGTTGTAGTTAGATGCAAACCTCTATTATGTTGGGACAACAAAATGCTTCCAGGTGAGCTAGCGCTTAAACTTCCAGGATTGTACTCCTTTAAAGCTAATGGAATCTTGCGAATAGGTGTATTTGTATGATTAACTGCCTTTCTCGATGAAAAATGTAAGGGAGATTTCGAGGAATCTTTAGCGAATGGTCGGCTATCATTCATAATGCTTAGGCCCTCCATATCATCTTCTTCGGTAGAAAACAACAGCATCCTCATATCTTTCATCCTGACAGGATCTAGACCAAGATGGGCAGGAAGAGAATGTGAAAGGAGATTTCTGTTCATCAAGGCAGTTTCTTCATCAATATCTAATACCTCACGACCCTTCATGTCTGTAGGTTCTAGAGCTTCTGGGGATGCATCATCCATTGGAATGTCATCATCTTCTTCTTCACTCAGACCAAATCTGCTAAAATGCTGTACCGAAAACTTCCATTCCCGGTTAACTGGATCAAATGAAATGAAATGTGCACCTTGACTCTCTGTCTTGAGCTTCAGCTTTTCCACAATTTTATTTAACCGATTCTCACTCAAATTATCCAACAATTTTGTTCCAAGCAGTAAAGTCACTTCAGCGGGCTTGTTAAGACCCTGGCCGACCTGGGTCTTGGAATACTCATCTTCATATACAGCAATTTCACATCTGTTAAACTTGACAATTGAATCTAAATCCAAGTATCTAACATCCGTATCCCCAATAAACCTCACGTACCCATAGCCAACCCTTCCAACGACAAAATCTCGGACTCTGCTGCAATAACCAGAATCCTCGAATTCTCGAATAGCCAAGTCACTTAAGCAAGGTCTTGTGAAGTAATCAGAACGCTTAAGAGTCGGTAAACAATCTTCAGCATCGCGCAAAGCCTGAAATGAAAGAGAAGGATCCGTACCATCTAAATAAACTCGTCTTCTTTTGAGCTGAGACTGACGAAGAAGAACGTGCATTGCATCAACTTCCATGCCTCAGATTTTGTCGCTCGGACCTTTCAAAATGGCCGACGTGCTGTCGTCATAGGGATACCGAAACCGGTGGATCCTCCGAACTCTAATGTTCGTTGCAGCCCAGTAGCCGAACCGAAATCCGAGTGCACGGTGGGAAGACGACAAGTGTAGGCTGTCAATTTGGGGGAAAACGATTGCGCATTAGCAAAATTAGGGCTAAATTTCTAATTTTGAGTCGTTTGTAGAATCAGGGTTTTTGGCGGTGGTGACTGTGATTTGGAATCTGACGTTGCCATTCAAAAAAGAGGAGAAAAAAGAGGCGCATTAAACCCATACTATTATTTATTTAATCCATTAAATTCACTATACGCAAACGCATGGACTGTTAATGGGCTGTGCTATTTTGGGCCGTAATTTATATCGGTTGGATGGGCAATCCAATACAATCAATTATATTTATTTTTTTATTTTAATTCTTAGATTAATTAGTTAGTAAATTAGTAATTATGTTTAATAAATATTAGTTTATTTTTTAAGTAAAAATTGTAATCTTTTAATTTTATTTTCATTATAAGAGATTTTAAATTTTAAAATTTTTGCTAATTTTTTTCATTTTCAAAATGATACTTATAAATTAGAATATTATAATTATAAAATGTTACTCTCTCCATCCCAACTTAAAGATCATAGGTACTGCAGATACAGAATTAAAATAAAGTTATTTTTAAATTGATTTTATTGACTTTTGGGGAATTAAAATAAAGTTATTTTTAAATTAATTAGATATTACCCATCCGTGCGTTGCACAGAAAGAATTAAGTATATTATAATTATATACTTTTAGGTTGTGTTTGAATTGAGTCATTTCAAATCCAATGGCTTTGAAAATGAGTGGATTTTAAATTTTTTGTATTTCACTATTTGAATAAATTATGAATTTTTGAAAGGATTTTAAATTCATAATTCAAAAAATATTTTTAAAATTGAATTTTATATATGATAAATAAAAATAATAAAATTTTATTATATTAAATATTAAAATCTAAAATTTTATTAAAATAATTTTTTGTGGAGGAAACTCTACCACCCAACCTACACCTACCCACCCAAAAAGATTTTTTTAAAACAAAATTTTAGATTTTTAATATTTAAATAATAATAAAATTATTACCACGGTTTGCTTAATCATCCAATATAAAGCTCTCCCGTAGGAATCTGCAGTCACGTCTTATCTCAAAGCGCATCACTTGTGTCTATGCAGAACAAATAATTTCTTCACCTTCTCTATACATATATAGGCTTAAAACATTATATACTATTATTATCTTTCTTATCTTTTTAATAAGAATACCATTCGGTTGTACTAACTCAACTCAAATGTATACGAATGATGAATTAATTGTAGAATGTATGATTGAGTTGTCTTTCTCATGTTAAACAGATTGATTCTTTTTTTTCTCTTGGCATTATACTTATCTTTTTTCTTTTGCCTTTCTTATGTAGATTAAAATTGAATTAGACTGAATTATTTCTAAATAGAATAAAATTAAAAACAAAAGTAGAAGTTTTGGTTTGCTTTTACATATGTATATAGATAGATGATTGAACCTTTAAATTTAAGAAAAATGATTGAACCTAGATTATAAATAATATGAAAGTAGAATCTGTAAAAAAGAAAAAAAAAGAAGCATTAGAGGAAAAAACAAAAAGAAGATTAAAAAAAATAACAAAAGATATAATATTAAAATATAAAAATATGGTTCATATAATTATTATAACGGAAACACAAAAGTTGAAGAGAAAAAAGATAGACAAAAAAAGAATGATACATGATTGGACTTACCAATAACATCAAAAATGAGAATGATTGAACCTAAAAATAATATCAAATAAAAATATAAAATAAGATAAAATAAAATAAATTATTATAAAAAATAAGGTTTATAGAATTATTAACAAAAAAACACAAAAATCGAAGAGAAAAAAAATAAGAAAATAAAAAATTTAAAAGTATAATGATATCTTTAAGGAGAATGATTGAATCTACATATAAGATCAAATAAGAGTATAAAAGACAAAACAAATTAGAATAGATTATAAATAATATGAAAGTAGAGTCTGTAAAAGAGAAGAAAAAGAAGAAGCATTAGAGAGAAAAAAGAGAATGATTGGACCTACAAATAAGATCAAATATGAGAATAATTAAACCAAAAAATAATATCAAAAGTATAAAAGAAGATAAAATAAAGTAAATTATGAAAATAGAATGTATAGAATTATTAAAAAAAATACAAAAATCGAAGGAAAAAAAATAAGATAACAAAAAATTAAAAAATATAATGATACCTTTAGAAAAATGATTGAACTTGTATATATAGGATTAAATAAAAATATAAAAGACAAAACAAATTAGAATAGTTTATAAATAATATGAAAGTAGAATCTGTAAAAAAGATAAAAAAAAGAATAATTATTAGAGGAAAAAAACAAAAAGAATAAGATCAAATATGAGAATGATTGAACCTAAAAATAATATTAAATAAAAGTACGTATAAAAGAAGATAAAATAAATTAAATTATAAAAATAGGGTTTATACTAATTTATAGAATTATTAAGAAAAATCGAAGAGAAAAAAAATAAGATAACAAAAAATTAAAAGTATAATGATACATTTAGTAGAATGATTAAACCTGCAAATAAAATCAAACAAAAATATAAAAGAAAAAAAATAGAGTTGATTATAAATAATATGAAAGTAGAATTTGTAAAAGAGAAGAAAAAGAAAAAATATTAGAGAGAGAGAACAAAGGGGAGAAAGTAAGAATTTGATTAAGTTGAAAATATTTATATATAATGATTTTAATGAATGAACGATCATGATTGAAATCAAATATTTATAGAGAAGATTCTAATAAAAATAAAATTGATACTATATTAGTCTATCCTATGTGTCAATCATCCAACGGTTTATAACAGGATATGTAACACCAAATGTAACAGAAGATCCGAACCGCAAATCATGAGATGAAATAAATAGAAAATTACAATAATTTAGGAAATTATATACTACTATTCTTATTACTCCCTCCGTCCCAAAAATATTAATATATTTTTTAAACGGAGATTTAAGAGTATAATATTTTAATATGAAGTGGGTTAAGATGTAATATTTTAATGTGTAGTTGATAATTTTATTAGTGGTGTGTTGGAGTGTATATGGACTCATGTGAATATATTAATTGCTTTTGCGTGGTGGTCGTATATATTAAAAAAAAAAAGGCATGTTAATTTCTTTGTAAATGGAGCAAAATTTTTCTTAATCTCGTGTAAGTTAAAAAGGTGAAAATGAAAAAGAGAAAAAAAAATGGAGTAATTAGTTTTCAATTTAAACAAAAGGAAGTGAGTAGAAAGCAATACAGTTTCCAATTACTCCTACATAATTGAATTTCCCATAACTGAAGAAAGGTCAATGGAGCTGTAATCAAGCAGCTCCTGAATCATCTGCCCAATATGATCTCTTCAAGAGACCCAAATTGCATTCCGTTCTGATTATCTGCATCATCATTTTCTCTCTCATGCTTATTCACACCCTTAACATCATAATCTTGCTCATGCGTCAGATTCCCCCTAATGGAGTTGTGATCTTTATATATGTCATGATTTGCCCTGTTCACACCTTGTTTCTTTGCCATTTGGAGAGACATACATGTAGCTTCGCCAGCAGCGTAGCCGACAGAAGCTTTGCCGACAACGACTGTGCCTCGATGGCATCGTAAGTAAAGTTGGTACGCGCTCTGGGGCCACACGTGCGGCCTCGTCGTACGCCTTTGCGGCGTCTTCTGCCGTCTCGTATGTGCCTAGCCATACTCTTGTCTTTCTGAACATGAAAGGAAAACAGAGGAGTTAGAATCTTGTAGTCACGAGAGCTTTCACGTACGTGGGTCCAAATAGAAAGGTGAAAGCAAGCTAGTTTTGATGCATAATTGTGATGAGTGTGAAGTGAATGGATGTAAGAAAGAGAGATATTTATGTACAGTAGAGGGTGTCGAATTTCGGAGACCCAAGATCCCCAGTGGTGTTGGCGGACGCCGCAGTAACGCTGCTGTGGTCTGGCCATGGCGGCGGTGACTCAAGGCTGGACGTTTTTTCACACAAGAGAGCCCAGTAAGTGTTTGTTGAAATGTGTCTGAGAGATATGATGGGTGGGAGTGTAGTGGACGAGAGGTGATGAGCAAGAAATAGGTTCATACGTCTACAATTTAATGGCACAGTTGAATCTTTTGCTACTTTTGAGAGTTAAGAATATAAAAAATTATTACTCATTCATTCACATTAAGGTTTATGTTGAATTTTAGCACGTAGGGTAAGATATACTCCCTTTGAAAGATATTCGTTTACTTTTTACACGTTGATTAAGGAGTATAATAATTTAATATTCCCTCCGTTTCAGAGAAGTTGGTATAATTTTTTTTTTGGCAGGGAGATTAAGGAATATAATAATTTAATAATGTAAAGTGGAGTAGAGAATAGATTAATTATTTTTTGTGGGTCCCATGTATTAAAAATGAAATGTGTCAACTTTAGTGGGACAAACCAAAAAGGAAAGTGTGTCAACTTCTATTGCTTGTCAGATTTTAATCTATTCCTAACAGCAGATTAATGTGGCTGTTATGGGAGGAAGAGGAATTAATCTGTGTTAAGCTAACATAAAAGGAGATAATTGCCCCCTAGGCGTACTTGTGCCTTTGTCAGGGGGTGAAGGGTTGAATATATTACTATGGGGGATTCCCATATTTATATTGGATAATCTGATGTCACCCGTATTTGGGTGAGTCGACAGATTATTACGTCAGTGCGAGCATTAAATGCGTTTAGCCTCATGTGACTATTTTTAGGATTTGATCTAGGATTTCCCCTATGCAAATATCTCGAAGGATATCGGCGTATCTGGGGCAATTGGATCAAGTAGCCTAGTGGCCTTAGTCAGGCGATCACTCCTCGCATATTCTGGGGGACTTGTGGGTTCTTATTGGGCTATGGGGCTGACAAGCCCAAAGAACGAACAGGAGTGGAGGCCCAACCTCAGAAATCATACCACATTAGCTCCCAGGTTTCGTCGTCACTAGCGAGTGGCAAGTGGAGGCGAAACCTTTTTAAAGCGTGCGCGTGTTCGATTTTCAAATTTCGAATTTGAGATGACGTCTTAAGAGGGCTAAGGATCCTGAAGCAATGTTTCAAAATTTGGGCATTTTCGACGCGTCTTTTCATCATTCGAGCTGTTCTCGGCATGCTCCACATTAATTACCCTCTAAGCAGGGGGTCACGTCGATCTGAAAAATGTGCTTTTAAAAGGGCCTTTCCTCCGCTACATTTTTCATCTCCATTCTCTCTGTTCATCCTTTCGATTTGCTATTATGTCCCTCAATTGCTCTAAACATGAGTCTTAGCGATCATCTAACTAGTCAGTCGGGTCCTCGGCGAGCATCGAGCGGGGGAGAGGCGGTATCGGAATCTTTAGAGAGGGCCTTCCAGGATTTACAAGAAGAGAGAGGTTTCTTCATCGCGTTGAAGGCTTCCGACGGTGACTCGCTCTTTGCCCTCTTCGTTCGCTATGGCGGAAGATGTGCCAGATCCGGAAAATATCCGGGTACGTATCGCTTCTCATAACGGGGCCCACAATGGGATGTGGGCATACTTCCGGGATAGTATTATTCCTTGTTCCCAATTTGAGGAGTTATCCTCGAGGTATGCGGCGCCAGGAGTGGAATTCATCATGCCAGTCGAGAACGAGAAAGCGAGTAAACCGGCTCAGGGGCGAGTGGCAGTGAATGTTCACATGCTGAAATTAGGGTTCCGCCTGCCTCTTCACCCTTGTCTAGCGGAGCTCCTCAATTATTGGAATTTGGCGCCACATCAGCTTTCCCCGATTGCCTGGGCTACGATAATTGGGTTTATACTCTTATTTTGCAAGAAAGGGTATCGGCACCTGGCCCCCAAGGAAATCGACTACTTGTGCCGCCCTTCAGAGGAAAACTTGCATAAAGGGTTTTACCGAGTCAACCCTTCTCTGGGGCTGACTCTCTCAGAGAAGTCTACGTCCATAAAGAATTTGAAGGAGTGGTGGTGTTGGGCTTCGGGCGTATGGAAGCCGCCGCAAATTAAGGTTCCTTCAACTTCCAGTTGATTCGTTCTCGTGGAGGTATGTCTTCCTCCCTCTTTCTTTCCCCTTTTTGTGCGAGAGGTATAATCATTGTGTCTCCCATCTTACTTTTCAGATAGGGATACTCGTCCTGATCCCCCTCCTTCTAAAGAGTTCTTGGAATTGGTGAGCGTCATTAGAAGGATGAGTGCTCAAGAGAGGAGCACTGATATCATTACCGACGAGCTCTTGAAAGAGTATGGGCTCATGGTGGATTCGAGTGTATCAGTTCCTTTGCCTACGGTGACCGTGGCTGCTCATGCTGTCGCTCGTTCGGAGCCCTCGGCGACCTCCCTCACTGATCTGAATATCCCTGTTGGGGTGGCGATGGTTCCTATAGGGTCGTCTGCCTCCCATGGTCAAGCGGTTCTAAGGTCTGACGTCTTAACAAACATAATAGAGGTGGACGAGCCTTCTCTAATGGAGATGAGTCCTCGAACCTTACAGGGAGACACGGCCGTATCGGTATCGAGAGCCAGGGACTCTACGGGGAATAATGTCAGCGCGAACCGCGAGTCGGTTGGTGCCATGGCTCAAGAGGGCTTAGACGACGTGGTAGTCGTTTTAGAGGAGAGACACGATGAGGACTTTCTGCTTCATGACTCCGGTTGTTCTTCTCCAGTCGTCCGCATGGTGCAGCGGTGTCCTTCTGGTTCTAGCGGGATGGTCGTGGAAGATCAGTCGGCACCTATCAGCAGGCCTTCTGAGTCCCCAAGCAAGAGGGTTCGGGCCGACAGCTATGGCTTTTTCTCTGGCGGAGCCGTCTTAGGAGTGCCCTCGACCGAGACCCCTTATCTCGATTTTAAGATTGGCGCCTCTACTCCGTAAGTTCGTTCTTTGCCTCCCGTACTTCGCAGCTTGTACGGGTTAAATCCGTAGAATATAGAGAGATGTATTTGTGTGAAGGTTTGAGTATATTCAAATGAAAGGGATAGAAAATTATATATATATATATATATTCATAAATCCATACACATACCGATACAATTATTTATTACATATTAAAATTTATCTATCTTAATCAAAATGCAATAAGCAAAGGTATACATTTGTTGGGAGGAGGAGGGAGTAGAATATAGAGAGATGTATTTGTGTGAAGGTTTGAGTATATTCAAATGAAAGGGATAGAAAAGCTGAGTTTATGCATCATATGGTGTGGTGATGGGTTTGTTGTGTAATGGCTGCAATTTTTGACCCTTATTACAAAACTAGACTACACAAAATCCAAGGGAAATTATTGATTTTTTATCCTCCACTCACTCAGATTTGGCCACTCTCACATGCCTCAATTTCAATTTAGTGGTGAAGCTTCTAGGCATTGTCCACTTGCTACCTTTTAGATCTACCTCCCAACTTAATATTGAATGTGCATACGATTAAGTATAGATAGATGGATCTCCTTTATTCACTGTCCATGGCGTTTAATTTTTCTATCCTTATTTTATTTTATTATTCTAGATTCATTCTCAAGAAGTATGAATATTATTCATTAAAAAAAAAAAAACTAAATGCAAAACCATATCATCTGCGTTCTTACCGGATCAATATGCATAAAATTGGGTTCGACTTTTATAATTAAAAGATTTATTCTTTATTTGCTAATAATAAAACATATGGCATAGTTATAGAAGTGTATAAATAAATATTATTACATAAAACTTTAACCTATTGAAAATTAAGAATGTAATGCTCATGTGCCCCTCACTTACGAATTGAGGTCCATGCACCAGGTAAGACCCGGATCCGGTGTAACTTACTGTATATTGAAACTTACTCGTATACCTTTTAATAAAAGACGTATGCCCTTAATAAAAAAAATTCTTAGTCAAAATTAATACTCCCTCCTTCCCACTAAACTCTTTACCGTTACTGTAGATACTGAGTTTAAGAAAAGTTGTTTTTATAACCAATTTTATTGACTTTTAGGGGGTATTATGGTATTTTTAAGTAATAAATAAATAAATGATAAAGTAAGTTAGGTAAAAGTGATATTTTTAAAATTATAATGTAGTGAGAGGTTATTTATTTTAAGACTCTTACTATTTATGGAGGGTAAAAAGTATAGTGGGACAAACAAATAAGAAATAGTGAAGAGTTTGTTGGGATGGAGGGAGTACCTTTTATATTTCAACCAACCTTTTCAATGTAAAAATAATATCTTATTAATTAAAATGAACATCCTTTAAAATAAAATGTTATATATACTTGAAGTCACCAAGAGACAAACTCTTATAAAAAAAACCATCATTAATGTAAATTCTATAATAAAAAGAAAATTGTGAATATTCTATAGCATTGTGTGATGTATTTATTATAGCTATATAAAATACTCTCTCCATACTATCGTCATGTTCACCGAAACTGTAGATATGTAATTTAAGAAAAGTTGATGCTTGATCAACTCTATTGATTTTTTAAGGGTATTGTGAAATTTTTAGATAATAAATAAAGTATTAAAATATGGTATGTGTGTTAGGTGAGAGTGTTACTTTTTAAATTAAGTTAACATTTTGAGGTTATTTATTGATGCAATATTTCTTTTTTGTGTGGTGAAGATAAATGTGGGACAGACGGAAATGAAAAGTGTGAAGATACGTATGAAACAAAGGGAGTATATGTTAGGGTCCTCTTATAGCATGATTTAATGCAATTATGCTTGGTTTGAGTGTTTAAGAACTCTATAGTACTCGATATTTGTAAATATTTGGAGAATTGGTACTTTGGTGGAATCTGTGTAATTTTCAGGTAAAAATAGATTCTAGAAGTAAAGAGGAAGATACAGGAAAAAACGGATATAAATTCGAAGTTAAAATAAGGGAGAATGAGTCAAAACAGTGAAGTGGGATGAAACTGTCACAAAAATTTGACTACCTACATGAAAATTCAATCGAATTTTCATGCACAAAAACGAGGAAAATGAAGGCCACGAAGGTGAGCAGCCTGTCAGAAAACTTCGACCTAATTGAATTTTTGTGCACTTGCTGGTGTGCTGTCCCCGGCACCCAAAAATAAGATTTATAAATTACCGAACAAATCTACTAAAAATGTAGTAGTATAAGTACGGATCGAACCCAAAGTAATTAAATTTTAAATTGAATTTAACGTGTTTTCAAGTGAAATAAAAAGGGGGGATTGAATTGAGTTCTAAATCACTAAGCATGAAAATAAATAACAATTAAATAGAAAGAATATAAAATTAAGAGAACAAATAAAATTAAAAACCTAATCCAAGGATTTGATCGATCCCCTCCCGTATCTTAATTCACATGGATGAAATTCCTAAAATACCAAAAAGTTCATAAACTCAAGCCCCTAGGCTAATGGTACGACCAAATTAACTCGAAATATCCTTAAGATTAATAACCAGGGTACGACCTCTAGATTAAACTACCCTCAAGCGACCTAAGGAGGTTCGAACCTAAGACTACATTAGGATTTAAATATTAGGACTACTAGGCTATGAAAACCAACTAGGAATCATACGAACTTAGATTTTGTGATTTCAAGAGATACTCCCTCATTTTGCTACTCTATTCATAAACATGTAATAATTACGAATTACAAGTTGTAAAATAGCTAATGAATAATTTAATCACAAATTAAGATGGCCAATCCAATTCAATAATTAAAATATCATAATCTTATCAAAGCTAATTACGAAATAAATTCATAAGCAAGTTGATAATTCTATTCATAAGAAAACATGTGAATTAATTTACGGAGGTTCACTATTCTCGGACTAGAAAATGAATTACATATTAAAAACTAAAAGTAAAAGTAAATTAAAAAACTAAAATCAATGTTCTTTGATGGTGGTGCCTCCTCTTCATTCTGTTGCCCTTGCAGCCTCGTGATGTCCTCCAACGTGAGTGTAGCCTGATGGATGATCAAAAGACGACTAGGGGGAATGAATCTGCCCCTTTTAAAACATTTCTTTTTTTCCCTCTTCTCCTTTTTGGTAAGTTTCCAATTTTTAGCTCAAATCCCTCCTTTCATCAATAGCTTGGTCAACACTCTCAATATTCATAATTAAATATGATTTTGAAGTCAAAAGGGGTTACGGATTGCTGGAAACATTTTCGAAACTCTCCCCCAAAAATCTGCTTCGCTAGACATTGACCTCTTCAGTGTTGTGACTTCGAAATTTATCTTGTTTATGGCCTGTTTTAATAACAAATAAAATAATTAAAGTTCAAGTGTATAAAATAGAAATAAGTCATAATTAAGATTAAATCATTCACAACTCACGCGTAAAGAAGTAAATTTATCCAAAATAATTGTGTAAAATTACGACTTATCACTTGCGGCTGACAAAAATGAGATACTTTCACGAAAATTCGACCACCTATATGAAAATTCGGTCTAATTTTTGTGTAAAACCGCCACTTGTCCAAAAAATTGGATTTTCCCCCATTTGGCTATTTAACTCCCAAAATATGTGAAGATCAACAGTTTTCTCTTCCCAATTTGACCACACACTTCCACACCACCATTTTCACACACATTCTTCTCCAATCCATATCTCCATCCATTCCACCCATAATCCTCCATCAAATCCATCAAATTCCTCCATCACCCATTCCAATTGATCAAGGAAACATTGAAGTGTTAAACATTGCAAGAGTAGGAGTTTCAAGTGAAGAATTTCTAGGGAAACTTATTTTTATTTTGCAATTTTATTTTCATGTTCATTCATGGAATTTTGTAGAACAATGTTTTTGTGATATTTGAAAATTTATTCAAAATTTTGCCAGGCCAATCCTAAATTTTGTCAATCATTTGTCAATCTTATAAAATAATTCAAATTTTTGCCTATTATATCAATCTCCAATTCTATCACTTATCCATTTCGTCTCGCACCAAATGTCTCTTTTTTTCATTTTGGTCGTCCCACCCAAAGGGTCCCTTTTCTTTTTTTATACACATGGGTCCCACACTCACCCACTAATACAATTAAAATATAGGGTCACACTCCCACTACACATTAAATAATAATACTCCTTAATCTACGTGAAAAAATAAAATGCACCCTTGATACGGGACGGGGGAGTATAAGTTCACAAGTACAATTTTTCTTTTAAAAATTAATTAGTTGAATTAGAAATTAATCCAACCAATCTTTATAATTTATAATTTTTCAAATTACAATTAAACAATTTGGACAAATTAAAATTACAATTTAAACAATTAAATTATGTCAATATTAAATATTGAAATTACAAAATTCTACCTAATCTGTCAAACTTAAGTAATTATTCAATTTTTTTTCCTATTCTGTCAATTATTTAAGGTCAATTACAAATTGCAATATTTACAGTCAATTCCCAATTACTAAGTTGACAAGAAATCAAGAAATTGGCCCCTTATTCGGATTGCCCCCTTAAGTTAATAGGTACAATTGCCCCATGTACAATTATGACAATACATATTAAATTATGTTAGCTAATCACATATAAATAGGGTTATTTAGATCAATATAGTATCAAAGTGAGCATTTTTTAAGTTTTTAAGTCAAAGTGTGCTCTTTTGCTGTTTACAAATCTGAATTGGGCAACAGAGGGCAATTCCGCTTTCAATATTCGTGAAACTCAAAATGAGAAGATGAGTTATAGACGGATGATATAATTTTAATATACGTTACGATATGCATCAGGACGTTTTAATATTTGAAAGAAAGATAAGTAAAAATAATTTAATTTTCTCACCTAACAACATTTCTTGATATTAAGGATTTGAAATATATTCTTAAGAATAAAAGAATTTACAGCAAGTGCGGTTCACTAGCTAGGAAAATAGGAGCTGGTATCCCATGTGTTTCAAGCACCACAGTGCCCCTTCTGCTGCATCATCTGCTGCTGCTTTTTTACTCGTTCGAGGGTTTCCAAAACACTCCATCGTATTGTTGGCGGTGCCGATGGTGATTGCTCCTCCTTCAATGATAAACACAACCTTGAATGTGAACCTGTTCATACCATATGATTTAGCATCTGATCATTTACTCAAAGATGTGCTCCACATATTGTGTTTCCTAAATATAGCTTTATTGGCAAACATGTTAATTTGCTGATGAGGTCAAACCAAGATAAAATATGATTCCTCATGCAATCCTCCTGCAAGAGCATAGTTTATCGCATAGAAGGATATTATCACTTTTCATAATTATGTATTTTATAAAAGAAAGGAAATAACATTATTGGAAATAAAATCAAACCTAACAACCTCATAATTCAACTTTATTTCAAATTTGTCATAAATCTCTTACATTGTTACACATAATATACTTTATCTATTTATTTACTATCAAAAAAATATTAAATTAACTAAAAGTAAATAAAAATAAATAAATTAATATATGTGAGAGTCAAAATGTGAAGATGAGTTATGGATGTAGGAAGTAATAAAGATTAAAAAATTTCATTTCTCCTATATATCACTTATCCAATAATCCAACTATTTGGAAATAAAAACATAAAAAATGTAACAACAAATTACTGATCCAGCAATATCTCGTCATGGGTTACAACATGAGAAATTTAGAATCATTAACTTTGAAATGTGATCATTTTACTATAAGCGTATTCATGCTAGAATTACCATTTATTATGGGGAGGGCCTTCTTCATAGCAGCACTCGTACACAGGCGGTTTCCAGCGTTCCCGAACACACAGGAGCTGTAAATGAGCTTTGGCTGAGCTCTTCTTCACACAATCTGAAGCGCAATTAAAGAAAAATGATATTCCTCAACAGAATCATTTTGCAAACAATTCTTAGGACGAATAAATTGAAATCAAATTTTTAATAAAAAGTGAAATCTGATTAAAGTGAAAAGAAAAGTTACCAGAGACATTCTCACACAAATTTTGCCGTAAAAATATTCTTTAAGTAATTATTGTGAACAATACTAACAATATTAATGCTCCCTCTATCCCTTATAAAGTATTCATATATTTTTTTTATACGTAAAGTAAGGAGTACAATATTTAATATTTAATGGGTAAATTTTGAATATTATTTACCTTTTTTCCTCCACTTTTAAATTTAAAATAATGGTATAATGTGAAATTTTGAATATTTTTTTAGTTTTATTATTGAAAATGAGACCATAATATTTTTTGTGAAAAGTTATAAGTGCATAAACTCGATCTCACATAACACAATATCATTTATACTAATATGTATCTCATCATTCTCTTCTATCCTTTTAACTTAATATTGATTTTAATGAAGCTGAACATATTATTGATGTTGGGAGCTTCGGCAAGGATTAAACAACCCTGTCCTACAGCAACATATTAGCTCGATACGCGCAGCAATCAACATGGACGCTAATTGGCAGATCAGTCCCGTCAGAGTAAGCTCGGGCAGAACCCCAGCAGCCTCATTCGGAACCGTTGCTCATTGCAACCAGCGGATTGGAGCTCGGCCATTCCATGTTGATTGCTGAGAGCTTGCCAAGCTAATATGTTGCTCTGGATTGGGTTGTTTAAATTTTAGACATCATTATCTTTATTATGTGATGACTATGTGATTAGGCCTGCAACTCCATAATTTTCTGTATAACCTTACTTGTTAATATATGTAATGACATAACAAGATAAAATTATAAAGGTGGGATTTTTCTAAAAAATTTATGTTGTGTTACATATTTCAAAATCAACTATCAATTAGATCACTTTTTCCTAGATCAAATCACCTATTCCAATAACCTATTTCATGCATCTACCATTTATTTTATTAAATATATGTCATGTGTTACAATCATCTTCTAATTTAACATCAAGTAAAGGTTTAATAGTTATATTTTTAGAGTATGGCATTTTATTTTATCTTATGAAATACGCATTAAAACACAATTTTAAAACAAGAGATCTGGATTACTTCATTCTAGATATTTTACTTGCGTATGAGAGGTATATAGATTAAAAACCTTATCTATTCATATGTATAATGTAAGATAAAATAATATTAAGTGTTTGGATGGAAGAATTCGGGGAGGGATTTATAAATCCTTCCTTCAAATCTCTCCATCATGTTTGGATAACATTGAAATTAATGGATTTATAAATTCAAGATTTAAATTAATAAATTTCAAATCAATTGATTTGATTTTGAATTTTTTTTAGTTGTTTTTTAATGGATTTCAAATCCTCACTAAAACCGTGTCATTTGAAATTCTTCCGTTGTTGTGTAATTGATATATTAATAATTAATATATAAAAATAATATATAAAATTAATAAATTAATTAAAAAATATATAATATTAAATATATATATATATATATTTTATGTTTTAAACTCTACCACCCAGCCTACACCCCTACCCCCATCCCCGGCCACCAACCCCCCTCCACCCCACCCCCCAAAAAAAAAATTTTTTTTTATAAAATTTTAGATTTTTAATAAAAAAAATATTACCACCCTGCCCTACCCCCTTCCCACCCCCACCCCAAAAATTTTTTTTTTTAAAAAAATTTTAAATTTTAATATTTAAATAAATAATAAAAATATTATCACTCAACCTACCCTTACCCACCCCCCCTCCACCCACCACCCAAAAAATTTTTTTATAAAATTTTAGATTTTAATGGGTAATCTATCAATTCGGTACTTGAATTATGTATACTATCGATTAGGGGCCTGAATTATGGGTAATCTATCAATTCGGGCTTGAATTATGTATACTATCGATTAGGGGCCTGAATTATGTAAAACTATCAATTCAGGCCTGAACTTAGGCCCTAAATTGATAAAATATGTGATAATATTTGACAAATTTAGGTCTTTGATTGATAGTTTTACATATTTCAGGCCTTGGATTGATAGAAAAAATAATTCAGGCCCCTAATTGATAGTTTACCCATAATTCGGGTCTTGAATTGATAAAAGCCCTATTTTTTATTATCCAAATATTAAAAATATAAAAATTTATAAAAAAAAAATTTTTGGGGGTGGATGGTGGGAGGGGGCTGGGTAGGGGTAGATTGGGTGGTAGAGTTCTCTCCAAAAAAAAATTATTTTTAATAAAATTTTAGATTTTAATATTTAATATAATAAAATTTTATTATTTTTATTTATCATATATAAAATTCTATTTTAAAAAATAATTTTTGAATTATGAATTTGAAATCTTTTAAAAATCCATAATTTATCCAAATAGTGGAATTCAAATGAATTGATTTAAAATTCAAGGAATTTAAAATCCACTCATTTTTAAATCCATTGGATTTGAAATGACTCAATCCTATTAAGGATCCTCCAAAATAGGAAAGTTGTTATGTGAATATTTTAAATTATTTGATTGATTGTATATATCCTTATATATCTCCATCATCAATTGTATATATGGCACTGTTGCTGTGTAATAAAAATCAATCAATCCCATTTTTTTATATGGTATCAAGAGCGTCAATCTCTAACGAGATCTGATCCCTCCTGCTACACGCCCAAACCCTCTCGGCCAATCTTCTACCACCACCACACCATGTCTGAAATCACTGAAACTATGTCATCCTCCACCAAATTCCTTACTTCTCCGATCACTCTCAACGGTGGTCATCCACTGCCAATTAAACTTACTGCCACAAACTACCCTTCTTGGAGGGCACAATTCTCCGCTGTCCTTCATGGTCATCGACTTTTTGGCTATGTCGACGGCAGCACCAAAGCTCCAGCATCAAATTCTTTTACCACGACTGACGTCTACCAAAATTGGTTCCAGCAGGACCAGTTGATCTTGGTAGCAATCATCTGCTCGCTCACAGAAGCCATTGTCCCTTTTGTTTCATCTGCTTCAACCGCCGCTGATGCCTGGTCACTCCTCGCCCGACTTTATGCAAGCAAATCTCGATCTCGGGTATTACAACTCAAAGATGAACTTGTTCATGCCTCCATTGGAACACGTTCTGTTGATGAGTTTTTGCAGTACATCAAAGTGAAAGCAGATGAGTTAGCGATCATCGATATCCCAGTTTCTGACGATGATTTAACGTTAAATGTGCTTCATGGATTGGGGCCGCGCTTTCGTGAAATCGCCGCATCTATTCGGGCCCGTGAGAACCCTCTCCCATTTGCCGAGCTTCGTGACACACTTGTTGCTCATGATCACTATCTAAACAGTATAGAGGCCCAACACACTAATCTAATTGCAACAGCCAACAACGTCTCACACAATCGTGGCCGTTTCAATTTACATCAGAGATAATTCTCTCCTCGCACCTTCTCTCCTCGTGGCGGACGAGGACAACGAGGTGCTCACTCTTCGGGACGACATGGCCAATGCCCATATCAGAATAATCCTAATCATCGTGGTGGAAACTACTCTAGTCGTCCTGAAATTTCATGTCAATTATGTGGGCTTTCTGATCATACGGCGATGTACTGTCGCCAATATACTGTACAAGCTAATGCGGCTCAATCTCCGGCTCGTAATAATCAGTCTCCTACTTGGCTTCTAGACTCTGGGGCATCTCACAATATTACATCTGATCTCAACAATCTTTCAATCCATTCTGAGTATGATGGCACCGAATCTGTTCAGCTGACCGATGGCACTGGTCTACCAATTTCTCACACTGGTACCACTAAACTTTGCATGAATAAAAATAGTTTCACAATATCTGATGTGTTATGTGTTCCACATGCTCAGAAAAATCTTATATCTGTCCATCGCTATACTACGGACAATCACGTCTCTATCGAATTTTATCCACATTACTTTGTTGTGAAGGATCGAACCACGGGGGCGCCTCTGGCTCGAGGCCCATGCCGTAATGGTGTCTACATAATTCCGCCACTCTCTCAACAACAACAGTGTTTTGCTTATCTTGCACAGATTGGGGACCGCACATCACGAGCTACTTGGCATTCAAGACTTGGACACCCAGCTATTCGTACTAGTAATTTTATCATAAACACCTTTGGTTTGCCTGTTTTGGCCAATAAATTTGATACTATGCTCACATGTGAATCTTGTTCTGCTTGCAAATCACACCGCTTATCTTTTGCTGAGACTTCTTTAAATTCAGTGCATCCTTTGGAATACTTGTACTGTGATGTTTGGGGTCCCACTATTGTCTCATCTGCAGGCTATCGGTTTTATCTTTTGTTGGTTGATCATTTTACTAAGTACTGCTGGCTATTTCCAATGTATGCAAAGTCTGATGTCCACGCTATATTTGTGCAATTTAAATTGCTGGTTGAAAAGCAATTTGGCCAAGTAATTAAGAATTTATACACTGATAATGGGGGAGAATTCACTGCCCTTCGTCCCTTTCTCACCTCCAACGGCATTAGCTGGTTGACAACTGCTCCGTACACTCCCGAGCAAAATGGAACAGCTGAGAGACGACATCGATATATTATTGAAACGGGCCGCACTTTGTTGCATCACTCCGGACTTCCTTTATCGCTTTGGCCTTATGCCTTGGAGACAGCTGTCTATCTCATCAACAGGCTACCTACACCTGTTCTCTAGAATTGTAGTCCGTTCGAGATCTTGTTCAATCGCAAGCCTAATTATGGTCGACTGCGCACTTTCGGATGCCTATGCTATCCGCTATTACGACATCGCATGACCAACAAATTGGAGCCCACTTCGACACCCTGTGTCTTCATTGGCTACTCGTTGAATCAGAGTGCCTACAAGTGCTTGAATACTTCCTCCGGTAAAGTTGTTGTTTCGCGCCATGTGCGATTTCTTGAAGACCGTTTTCCATCTCTCTTGGATTCTACTTCAGTGGGGCCTGTTCCGTCATCCTCTCCTTCCTCCACACGTGTAGTGCCTTCTCCGCCAATGCCACCATCTACTTCGGAGAATCCTCCTGTGCCATCTGCACATCGACCAGAACAACCCTCTCTTAGTGCGGATCGGACTTCTTCTCCTATTAGTTGTGATCAGCATCTACAATCATCAACTTCTTCAGCACCGGAGGACACATTTAGACAGCATCATATGGTCACTCGAAGTCAAAGGGGTATCTTCAAGCCCAAGCAATTTCATGCCGTTTCTAAACATGCACTACCAACCGATATCGAACCTACTTCTGTTAGTGTTGCTCTTGCTGATCCTCAATGGAGACAAGCCATGTCTGAAGAATTTACAGCACTCTCTCAACATGGTACATGGGATCTCGTACCACCTCTGCCTGCGGCAAATATTATTGGGTGTAAATGGGTCTTTCGCATCAAACGGAAGCCTGATGGTTCTATTGATAGATTCAAAGCACGTCTAGTAGCCAAAGGTTTTCATCAACAACCCGGTATTGACTACGATGAGACTTTCAGTCCAGTTGTAAAACCTGTAACAATTCGGACTGTGCTTTCCGTAGCTCTTATGTATCATTGGCCTCTGCGGCAATTGGACATCAGTAATGCCTTCTTACATGGCTCACTCTCCAAACCTGTTTACATGATCCAACCATCAGGCTTCATTGACCATACACGGCCAACACATGTGTGCCGACTACAAAAATCTCTTTATGGTCTTCGCCAAGCACCACGTGCATGGTATCTTGCTCTTAGCAATGCACTCCTTGATTTTGGATTCGTGCAGTCGAAAGTTGATACCTCCCTATTCACTTATCACAAGGGCGATGTCCATATCTTCCTTCTTGTCTATGTCGATGACCTCATTGTCACTGGTTCTCACCCAACTATTGTGTCCACAGTTTTGTCTCATCTAGAGTCTCGCTTTGCAGTTAAAGATCTTGGCCCACTTACTTACTTTTTGGGTGTCGAGGTTGCATCTTGTACTGACGGACTCTTTTTGTCTCAACACAAGTACACTGTTGATTTGCTACGCCGACATCAAATGGACACTGCAAAACCTCTTGCCACACCCATTTCTGCTAAACCACCATTGTCTTCTTCTTTTCGTCGGGCAATAGGGGGACTACAATATCTCACACTAACAAGGCCTGATATTGCTTTTGCTGTTAATCGGCTTGCTCAATCCATGTCAAATCCTGATTCTTCGGCTTGGGCTGCTGTCAAAAGGTTATTTCGTTACTTAAAGGGAACACTTCATCATGGGCTTCTTCTTTGTCGCCCTAAGTCCCTATCACTCCTAGCTTATTCCGATTCCAACTACGGGGGCAGTGTGATTGATGGTAAATCTACCTCTGCGTATCTCGTGTTTCTCGGGCCAAATCCAATCTCCTGGCGTTCCCGCAAGCAAACAGGTGTTGCACGCTCCTCTACTGAAGCCGAGTATAGGGCACTGGCTTCCTCTGCGTCAGAAATTTGCTGGATAACACATCTCTTTTGTGATCTGGGGATTAAGTTGCCGCAGCCTCCTCGAGTTCTCTGTGATAATATCAGCGCTACAAGACTTGCTCTTCACCCGGTCCTACACTCTCGTTTGAAACACATCACTATTGACATCCATTTTGTTTGGGACCTCACCTCCAAGGGGCTTCTATCTGTTGCTCATGTCAACACGTTGGATCAACTAGCGGATATACTAACAAAACCACTTCACCGCACGAGATTCACTCTACTGCGCTCCAAAATGTACGTTGCCGATGGAACTCCCATTTTGCGGGGGCGTATTAAGGATCCTCCAAAATAGGAAAGTTGTTATATGAATATTTTAAATTATTTGATTGATTGTATATATCCTTATATATCTCCATCATCAATTGTATATATGGCACTATTGCTGTGTAATAAAAATCAATCAATCCCATTCTTTTATAAATCCAAACCCAGCCTAAGGGTATTTTGAATAATCTAATATGAATAGAGTGAGAAAGAGTGAATATAGTTTTTGAATTTTGATTAATAAAGTGTAAATTACGTGACAATTTTATAGTATTGTGAAAATGATAATTCTGAATAGCGTAACAATTTTTAAAATAGAACATAAATAATAGAATGAAATGAAATATGAGTAAGGTTAAATAAACAACCCAATCTATTAAATGTACGTCCTAATATTATATATATAAATTATATATAATTTTTAAAGTTTAAATTATCCTTAATTTATTAAATACATCCCTATACATCTTAAACCCCATGTTGTATATTCTTAATTAATATGCCAATTACTCCTAAATTCAAAACCAGTGCCCTCATTTTACTTTCTGCATCGCAGCCATTCATGATTTTTGTTTTCATAGCGGTTAGTAATATAATCAATTTATTCGTGGCAAAAATTGGCCACGATTTACTATTCTCCTTTAATATTTAATCAAGTAACTATATTAAATGATCGTCTTATCTAAAAATTTAATTTATTGAGTTGAGTATTATTTAATATTTAATATTTAATATTTAATCAAGGGCAAAAACTTGCGTGCCCCTCAATTCTCGTATTTTTCAAAAGTTATACTCCGTATCATTTAGTATCAAATGGTATACCTTTTAGTATAATAATGTGTACTATTTATTTATTTCCAAGAAAAAAAATTAATATTTTTAATTATAAAATTTTTTTAAGTATATACTACATTTTAGAACAAAATATTATACCTTTATTTATTAAAACTGTATAATAACCTTTTTATATTTTGGGTATATGGAGACACAAAAGAACCACTCTTAATCAGGTCATGGAAGAATCCACTTACGCTAGCTTCCATACAATTGCTTTAACTTCACTATTTTCAAAATTTTAATCCCTCAAAAAGGAAGAGGAATAAAGGGAAGATAATAGATTTACATCCCAATTATGTGTCTTTTAATTTCATTGTTGTATAATGAAAATTTTCGTTTACATCACATCACAACACTAACCAAATAAGCCCTTACACACTCAGAATCTAACCTGGAAATTATTTTTTTTCGTTTAAGGATACAATTATAATGTAAGTCGATAATTTTTCAAATGCCTCATTTTGAAGATTTAAATTCTACATTTATTTTCATTTTTTTTTTCAAAAAGAGATTGTCCTAATTTTTTCTTTTTCTTTTTAATAGAATTTTTTCGTTTAAAAGTCCCATATTTAGGGTAAGTCAAATTTTTAATCGAAGGATAAAAATTAATTTGTTTTGTTTTGTTTTTTGATTTTTTTTTTCTAATTCAATATATATATATATATATATATATATATATATATATATATTATAAAATAACATGAAATACCAACATATACTCTTGATTTATTTGAAATAATTTTTTAAAATTATCTCAGGAAATTTTAAAATTCAGACATGAACTGAAAATTAAGTTTTACTATATGAAATTCTTCCCATCTAAAATAGTTGAAAATTCCAAAACTCTAAACTCTAAAATCAGAAGCAGAAGTTTGGAATCAAAGAAAGAATTCAGGTGAATAAGTGGTTGAAATCAAAGAAGAAACGGGGTTTTAATAAATAAAAAATTAAATTTAGGTACCAGCTGATAAAGCAGAAGCAGTAATCTGCGGGTGCTCAGAGGTTCCTCGGTTGACGCCGTCAATTGGCGTCACCCTTCTCCAGTAGCGTTGCCGAACTGGGCCTCCAAGCATTTCTTAACTCCGTTAAATAATTGGTGAGAAAAGATTGTCTGAAGAAAGTGGGGGTAGGTCAAAGAGAAAGGGTGAGTCAGAGCGAGTTAAGAAATTCAAGGTGCTAAACCACTTGTGCTTGTGTCACTGTTGCCCAACTAATTGATGCCCAACTATATAAATTTGGAAGGATAAATCTTTAAAATATTCTTAAAATAAATTTGATAAACAACCTTGATAAGAGAGTTCATTTTGATAAATGTGTCTTAAGAATTATTTTTAATTAATAATTAGTATAAAACCCACATTTAAACACTCTTATAAATTCCATTTTACATAGTTTAATATAAAATATATGTCTTTTCTTGTAAATCATGTGATCTTTCCTTTTATCTTATAATACCTTATATATTGTTAAGGGTTTAAATTAAAGGAAACCACAAAATTTACACTGTAAATCCAACTTATATGAGACTAATCCAATAATTAAGTTTAATTGAAAATTGTGAAAAAAGTGAAAATGGATTAAAAAAATAATAATAAAGGATTTAAACTATGGATGCTCAAACAGGGGACTAGTCCAAAATAAATGCATGAACTCAACACTCCATTGTGGCTCAGGTTTGTAAGCCCATTAAGTCTCAAGACCTTTGTCTTGGATAGTTGGATGTATGATCCATATATAGAAGTCACACATTGATTATACTAACATACACTATTTGCATACCTCAAAACACACAACAATTGAAAAGAGTACATAAATCTATTTATATCAGCCAAGTGCTATAAATCACATCTGGCTCAAATATAACTACAAATGAGAAATGACACAAAGGCATTAACTGCAAAATAGGAACCCCCTCAAATGTCACAAGAATGCAAAAGGGATGACTCTAAATTGCTGAAAACAGCCTTCTTGGTATCTACCACCTCCATAAAAAATTCTACTATATACACACATAAAGTAGTCAAATTGCTACAGAATCAAATGCTCCAGTTGCAGCGCAGCGACAAAGGAAAATGATCGAACGATAAGTAATTCAAATTGATCAACTTTACAAGTTGTATGAACAAAAACAGAAGTTTCTTCCCAGTACAAATTTTTTTAGTCTGGTTCCTAGAAAAATCGGGTTGAGGGGAACAAGCTTTTCACCTTCAATATGGTTCTGTAGATTGATATATTTTCTCGGCTCAAGAGCAGTTAAAGAGAAAGTAGAATAGGAAGCTATGCACACGTTGGTAGAGCAGAATCCATTATTCTTAGTGATCCACCTAGATCTACAGGCACAAGCGGGATGAAGGAATGCAACACGTCTGTTATCAGCGGTCTGTAACTTGGCTCTGGTTGCACACATAGCACAGCTATAGCAGCCACCTGTTAGCGAAAGAGCAAGAATTATGAAGTTATAATCCAGCCAAAAATACTTGGATGTTGCTAGCTGTAATATATGAGACGTACTTGATACAAATGCTTCAAATCCATAGTATTTCGGATGGCAGGATCAACTATGTTTGGAAGCTTTGACCTATCAGTAAGCTGAGGCATTGCCTGCTCAGTAAAGATGGTTTTTTATGTTAGAGCAAATATCAAACTAGAACTACTGACCAAGGGCAAGTCTAGCGTGAGACCCTCTCTGGAAATCAAGTGACGTGTCTTTAACAGAAATTTGATACTCTAAAAGGTAAAAATGATACTGATCTTACAAAACCATTCCATGACCATGAGAAGGTCGCCTGCAAGTTTTTGCCAATGAATAAATAGATATAGACCAACTACAACAGACTTACCCAAGTAACTATAGATTGGCATTGAGATTCAGCTATTCTCTCGACTGGCCTTCTTCCCATCAACAGCTCCAAAAGAACCACGCCAAATGCATACACGTCGCTTTTGTCAGTAAGCTTGCCTGTTAGGTTGTTGTAAGAACTTGTCAAGAGCTTGGTCATTGGAATTCTATTTCATGGATAAATATCTTGCTTATTCTTATTTTCATTTTCTTTTTCATTTTATAGTCATTCATGGAATAACAATTTATTATGGAAGCGTAGCGGAATTATAAACCAGCCCTCCTCAAATCCATCAAACACTTTCATGTAGTTCAAATAAAGTTTTATATTCGTATCTATACACTCTTAATTTTCCCCAGTATATAGTAGAGAACACATTGCAGATTAAAGATCATCTCATCAGTTGTCCACTTAAACAATGAGGCATGAAAGTCATCTAGGCGAAATATCTGTTAATAATGGAAGAATTGCAATGTATGAATGTACGCAACTCTACCAACACGAAATTCCACGAACTCAAACTTAACGGGTGAAGAAACATTTGTATCAGCAGAACCATACTTTTTACTCGTGACTATAAACAATAAAGGATCATAAAGAGGCCCAAGGTTATTCTATTCTTAATTATGGATTATGTCCACATAAACATATTCTCTTTCCCATGAAAACCAAAACGTTGCACCTGCACCAATGTTCTCAGAACAAGATGCTTCTTATGATATTTCATCAAATGTTTTCTGTGGGAAATAGTTATTGGAAAAGCATTTCAACAGATGAGGATGCAATTGGTCATAGAAAATTTTCATGTAAGGTGTTGATAGATAACTGTCATAGATGTTATGAAGGAATTCACAAGCAAACAAAACCATTACCCTTAAAGAAATGATATTAAGGACTTCAAAGAAAATATAAACAGCACAAGAATGAATGAAAGAGTGTACTAAATTCCGAGCCATAGAGTTTTGGGGACTGAGAAATAGTCCATACCATCCAATAGGTACTCTGGAGCAACGTAACCCAAAGTTCCTGAAAGCTTTATATTAGTCTTGCTAGAGTTTCCTCCGATAATTGCAAGGCCGAAATCGGAAAGCTGAACCAGAAAAGGAAATACATTGTGATGAATTATAAGTCTTTATATAGCTCATTATTATTGACCTCATTTGAAAATTTATGTCACCTTGGCATTGAAATTAGAATCCAGAAGAATATTCGAGGATTTGAGATCTCTGTGGATCATGGGAGGGTTGCAGCGCTCATGCAGGTACTCTAGTCCTCTGTATAATAATTAAAGAAGATTCTCAACATAGGGAAATAGATGAGTATGTACAAATATAAACCAAATTAAATCATAAGAATCAGTACCTAGCTACATCCAGAGCAATTTTCATTCTCAGATGCCAAGTCAATCTTGATCTATGAGAAGGTCCTGAGGTAAATATTAGAGAACTTTGGTAAAGTGATTTCACAGATACACAAAGTTCATGGCCTATGTTAAAACATTGGAAAAAATGAAAGATACCATGCAAGTGCAACTCTAGAGACCCTTTCTCCATCATTTCATAAACCAAGAATCGTGCTTCGCCATGTATGCAATATCCTAAAAGAGACACTATATTTTGATGCTGAATTTTACTCAGTGACTCTATCTCATTCTGCAAATCAAATATGACATATAAATAGTGATCAACATTTCCTAAAGTTAAGAAAGTTTGCAAATAAAATCACCATACGCCTAATACTACCTCGAATGCTCTTTCGGCTTCTTGCCCACCACATTGCATTTTCTTAACAGCTGCGTGGAAATGGTCATTGAAGTGAGCTTTGTATACTCGACCTAGTCCACCTTCACCTAATATATTGCCTTCATTGAAATTGTTTGTAGCTGTGACTAACAACTGGTACTCAATTGCTGCAATTGAGCCCTTCTTGCCACCAAGTTTCAGAGAAGGGAACTTGTCCAAAATTGGACCAAAGGAAATGCCCTTTGAGACATCTATACATGCAAAATTACAAGATTTACTTTAAGGTTGGTGAGAAAACTCACAGTTATATGATCAAATCAAATAAAAGGGAAGGGAGAGATGCAGAGGGTGAACTAGCTATTCAAATGGAAACACACCTGAATTCTGATCGATTTTCGTTTTGCATTTTTTAAACTTTTTCAGTCTGTAGATCGAGAAAAAAGACAAGAGCAGCAACAAAACCCCAAGAAGAGATGATGAGACAACAAGTGCAACAAGGATCTTCTTGTTTAAATCCTGGTGGTGCTCTACCTTGACCTCTGCAACTTCTGATCCCATGTGAAGAGGAGAGAGATTAACTTATAAAACCCCATAATCACCGACAATATATGTCAGTTCAAAATCCAAAAAGAAATACAAAACCATCATCAACCCCTTCAACCTTCCCAAAAAGGAAGGGTGGATTAAAGATAATAGAATCTAAATGCCTAATCTTTAAAGAAGAAAAAGCAAAAACATTCTCTGTAACCTTCCCACAAAAAAAGCTAAATTTCTCAGAGAACACATTTCAAACACAACATCTGCAATGCAGTAGTAGCTCCCTTTGGAAAATTACCTGGAGAATGTGCAACCAGGTCAGAAGTGTTCTTGAAGAATGGGGCTTTCTCAGTAGGAAGAACAGGGTCAGAAGCAGGAGGGTCTGGTTTCACATCGAGTGGAACAGAAAACGAAGGAAAACTAAAACCCCAAATGGGAATTAACAACAAAAGTAGAAACTTCATCCTCATTTATTCTTCCCCACTGGTGTTGGAAGAAATCTTTCTCTGAGCTTCAAGAAAGGAAAGGGGGAGGTAGTGTTGGTAGGTAGTGTTCCAATTCAAATTTGAAATGGTTTTAAGGAGGAAGTGAGTGGAGTTTAAAAGTTTGTATCTTTGTGAATCCCAGTTCTGTAATTTAATCTCAGACTTTTGCTTTCTTTATGTAAGAAGAAGGGGACAAAACACTGGAACAGGATTAGTCAGGAAAAAGGTTCCTCTCTCTCTCTCTAAAAAAGAATGGCATATGCACTACAATCATGTGGCAGTTATTAAAGCCCCTCTTCTTTCTCTCTCTGTCCATAGTTAAAACTTAAAAAAGAAAGATCACGTTCTATGCCATGGTTATGGTTGGAGTGAAGTGAGAGAGAGAAGGGAGTTAATGGGAAGTTTTGATATATTTTCCTCGAGAAAATATCACATTTACTCCATAAAAATTCATTCAATTCAATTATAATCTCGTAGGAATACACTGGTCTCATAGCTAGCGGTTTTGATCCCATAAGAATATTATAATAATAATTTTCAAAAATTTTCATCTTAAATTAACTTATATTATTATAAACTATCAGATTTATATTATTTTCTGTGTTTCAAAATAGACATAGTCTATTTTGGTCTTGTTAATGGTTCAAAATATTTCGTCAACTATTAACAGATTTTGATGAAAAACTCCTATGATACTAAATCTATCAGTTTTGGAACTTTTTTTACATTGAACAATTTTTACGGAACTAAATTTGAAATTATCCCTATTTTCCTCTAACATTATGCATTTGGTTATTGGTTAATTATTTGACACCTGAATTTGTAAATTACTTCTAATCCCAATTGTATTTCATTCTCCCCAAGTATGTATATATACTTTTCATTCTAATGTAATCCAAAACATTTTCTATTAATATAAAATTATACCGTGCTTTATTTTGTATATACTTTATTAATTAATCTCTATCTTTACAACTTTATTTATTTTTTTATATTTTATTAATATAAATACCCATCACACATAAAATAATAATACTTCTTAATATATGTGAAAAAACAAATGGTGACAATTTTATTAATTTCAACAATTTTTTATTTTTATATTTTATTAACATGAAATAATAATAGTATTCCCTCCGTCCGCCCCAAAGGTGGACATTTTTTTTGCACGTGGATTAAGGAGTATTATTATTTAATGTGTAGTTGGTAGTTGTATTAGTGGTGTATGGGTCCCATAAATTTATTGTATTAGTGATGTGTGTGGGTCACATGTGTTTAAAAAGGAAAATGTGGAGCTTTGGTGTGGACGTCCAAAATGGTAAAATGTCCACCTTTCGGGCGGACGGATGGAGTAATTCTTAATGCACCTGAAAAGGTGACCTTTTAAATGGATGGAAAGAATATTAACTATCTCTCTTGTGAGACGGTAATTGTGTAAGACGGGTCGATTTGTTGTTAAAATATGTTGCTATATAAGCAAAGTATGTTAATTTGTAGTTAAAATTTTTTTATAGTATGATAAATAATGAATAAAAGTATATTTTCAAAGTGTTATAATATGATTCACTATAAACATAACTATAAATTAATATATGTTTTACCTTTATAGCAAGCATACTTTAACAACGAGTCGACCCGTCTCACTATTTGTCTCACATAAACCTGTCTCACAAGAAAGTCTCTCTATACTCCATATTTTATTCTTTATATATTGTTCCCTCCATCCGTCGAAAATGTATACATTTTGCTATATTGGGCGTCCGCATTAAAGGTATACATTTCCCTTTTTAAACACATGAGACTCACACACATCACTAATACATTTAATATATGGCTCTCACGCACCTCACTAATACAATTATCTACTATACATTAAATAATAATACTTCTTAATTCACGTGCAAAAAGTAAATGTATACCTATTTAGCGGGAGCATGGAGTATATATTAGCAAAAATACCAAAATAGTCTCAAAAGTAATCATATGTGTAAATAAAGCATGCAAACAAAACAAAATTAGAATGGAGCGACTACACTACAATTTCATAAAGATAAATTCACTTTTATTTTATTTTATCAAACGTTAAATACTTCATTTTGTATCATGTCGAGCAAAAAATCTGTAATTTTACGATTACCATAATATTTATCGAGTAAATTCTACACATAAAATCACAATTAATTCAGAATTATCTAATTAGTTAGGATGATGCCAAAAGTGGCTTTCTCTTGCTTTTTTCCACCAAAATGTTAAGTGCAATCATTTGCTTTCTATGCAACTTTTGACCACCCCACCCCACCCCACCCTACTCGTTTTCATTGTCAACTTGAAATCTCATGTCATTATAACTTAATAATCAGATTATTAATTTATTAGAATATGTTTTCATTACTTCCAACAAGAATAAATAAATAAAAATAAATAAATAAGGATACTATTACTTTCAATCAAATATTACGCCGTTTTTGTTAGCGCACGGAGTAATTAATTTTTTGTAGTGTTGCATGATACCGTATTTTAGTATTTTTTTTTAGAATTAATTGTTATTATTTTATTAAAAATATTACTCTATTATTTTTATTCAAAAATATTATCACTTTTTATTTTAATTATAAATTATTTATTATTGTACTGTAATCACTTTTCATTAGTTAAGTATCACTTTTAATTAAAGAATTGGTATCTTGTGTCCCAATGTATACAGTGTGAAGGATACACTATTTTGTTTTTAAGAATATACACTTTAATTAATAAGGGTATAATTTTTGCAATGAAAAAATTGATTGAAATATGAATAGTATAAATGTTTGATTAAAAAAAACATTCAAGATATAAAAGGTACATATTCTTATACACTGTATCATTTAATATTAAAGAATACCTTAAAAAAATGCAGAATTTGGAGGTGTCCTGAACATTCAAGTCTTAGACTTAATTAAAATGTTATTATTTCACCTCAATCTTTGCCTTTGTTTTCGTATTTCATTTCTTGATAGGTAAATGTTAGTTGTTAATAATTAGTTTACTAAGTCTTCGTACTTCCCCTTCTTCTACGCCTCCTTATAACTCCTTATTAATTCATTCTCAATAGGAATTGAACCTGAGTCACTCACTTAAGTGGGGAGTCCAGTGGACAGACGCGCTAACTCACCTGATTTCATTTATTGAATAGTTAATACTCGTACAAACAATATCATTTGCTTTTTTCTTTTTTATTTAATTTAAGGTGGATTAAAGAGTATTAATATTAGTACTAAATGTAAAGTGAACATTAATTATACATATGCAGTAAGTACTTCTTTCCGATAAATAAATGAGTCTAATAAAAGTGGCGCAGCTACACCCATAGAATCTAAACTGTTGAATTTGATTTTTAGTTAATCTCGTCATAAATTAAATAAGTAATTAAAAATAAAATTAACAAACTACTCACTATACTTACTTTTCAGCCCATTAGTTGTTAAAACATGTTTTGCACATTTCATGAACATCACACTTTGTAATGTGATTATTTTATTAATTATTTATTTATTTTTTATTTCAAAAATCCTTTTCTTCAACATAATAATAAATAATTTAAGTAAATCTTCAATTTAATAGTATTAATTATATTAAAATTTATTTATATATAATATTTTTCTTCAAACAACTTTTTGCAACAGAAGTAAAGATCATGGGGTTTTTTGCAATTAACCTATTATTTTATAAATAATTTGTAATATAAATAAAAAATAATATAATTTTTAATAAAAAGTGATAATATCTTTGATAAAAAAATTATAAATATTTAGGAAAATGTAAAACAATCTCACATGTTGCCCAATAAAAATTAGTCTCTAGTGCATACAAATGCATAAGATTATTCAAGGATAACATATTTTATTTTAAAAAGTATTTATAGTAATTAGTAAATGTGTTTATTATTTTACTGAAATTATCCGTTGAAATATTAAGAGTATTAACGTAATAATTTTTATTAATTAAGAAAATTAATTTTTTTGTTAAAGAAATCAAGGACATTAATTATTAGGGATAATATATTTATTTGTCCATTAACTTTGCCCAATTTTGATTTTAGTCCATAGGTTTCCCATTTTTTGAAAATCGTCCATTATGTTTGGAGAATTTTGAAATCCATCCATTATGTTTACCTAGTTCAACAAAACAGTCCTATTACAGGCCATAGCAGGTCACTTGCAGGTAATTCCAAATTTTTTTTTTTTTGAAAATTACTTAATATTTCTTAAAACAGTCCCGAAACAAAAATCTATAAATCAAAACCTTATATCATACTTACCTTATATCCACTTTAAGCCAAATTTTTTTCTACTTTCTACACGCTTCAAAATGGTATCAGAGCCCTAGGTTTATTTATTTATTAAATTGGAGATTTATTATAAACTTATTTATCACTTAACAAGATGAGAGTTTCAAGTATATATGAATCCGAACGAAAGTTCGACATCCGAGAGTGACAAAACTATTAGCCCTGTTCAAAGCTGGAGCAACAGGGACTTCTGGCCTATTAGATATGACGAGACAAGTAGTTCTATACAACAATACTATAATGTGTTGTATAGACAATATGCAGAAAAAGAATACGAGGAAGCCGATCAATTTTGAAAAAACCTTGATCGAAGGTTTAAACTGGTGGAAGCCCGTGCTAACCACACCAAAGAGGAATCTTTGGAGGAACTACGCCAGATGGAGATAAGATACTCGAAAGAGGTACCAAGAAACATCGCGAAAATCTAAAGTTTCACCGAGATTCATGGATGTGTCCCCAAACAAGAACAATGGGGGAGACGACCAAACCAGGGTCCGAGAGAGATCTGCAAGCCTTACCACTTTTCACATTAGACAGAATGACAGAGTGGAAGGAGATCGAGGCATACAACTCTAAGATAAACCAAGATCTTAGAGAATTATAGAAGACGGTGATATTCTTTGGAGAATATTGCCAAAATATGTCCAGGATGATATTTGAGATCAGCCTCAAGATAGATAAGGTAGAAGTGTTGCAGAACAAATAACTCGACCTCATCCAGAAGCTGATGAATCAAGTGGGATACCTGAAAACTAAAGTAACTGGAAAAAAGCAAGGAGGAAGGTTGCCACCAACCTTCGGAATAGAACCTCTTTTATACCAAAAGGGGAAGATGACAGAGGTCACAAGGCTAAAGTCCGAAAGTGAGAAGATGATTGCCATCCTTCGAGGAGAATCCACATCCTCGGATAGAAAGAGCAAATCTTGAAGATCTACAAGATCTGTATGAGTCCTTCCAAGGACTATCAATTGTAGATCTAAAAATAAATGTTGGAGAAACATCAAGCTCTCAACAACAGTCGCAGGCTCATCAGACACAACAAGATCGGAGCCAAAATGAAGGAACCTCTGGATCAAAAGGAGTCTATGGGGCTAGACAAGAAGAGACATTCCAACAATCAGAAAACTTCAAAATGAAGGCAATAGGAATGTCAACAGGAGCAAGCCGAGTTCGAGGATCTAATCTACACAACACTCCATATGGTTGGTCTCACCTTGAACTGATAAATCCATACGAGTTGATCTTGAACCTTGATACTCTCGACTTCAAAAATAGAGAGACCTTGATCGATGAATGGACGAATGCCATGAAGATTGCAGGAGGTGCACTGGAGCTGGATAAAGAAGGGTTCATAAGATTCATAACTATGAGCCTGGAATGATCAGTAAAGTGCGCCTGGGAGGAGCTCTCAGACGAAGTCAAAAAGGAAGCCATGGAAGGTGAAGATCTCGGCAACATTGTAGATCGCATGGCCAAGATCTTCAAGATCCATTTCATCGGAGTAGGTTACTTTGAAGGAATGGAGAAGAGAAGAAGAAGATGTATAGGAATGCCCTATACAACCTAGAACTACTTGACATCTGTCACGTAGATGAGTACATCAAACTCTTCACAGAGTATAGATAGAAATCAAAGATCAAAAAGGAGGAGATATTCCACCTATTCTTTGCAAAGATTTCAAGCCCGTGGAGAGAAATGTAGATCAAAGAGTATGGACCATGCGAGCTGAATTCAATAGCAAGAAGGATGTCTTTCTTCAAAGTCAAGATTGCAGAGTGGTGCCATCAAGCATCACTACACAAGAACTACAAGAGACTAAGGGGAACAACAAGATAATTCCTTATGTTGTGAAAACAATGATCTTCCAACTATCATTGGAAGAAGTCCAAGGAAGCAGAAAATGATGAAGAAAAATCATCCTTACACACAGAGAAGTGGAGGATGGAGGTCCAAAAGACCAAGATCCTTTTGGTCTAAACAAAAGGCCTGAAGCTATAAATCAGGGCAAAGGTCCGGACCATCCAGATGGAGTCAAGAAGTCAAGCTTCATCCTCAGGGTCAAACTAGAGGAGTACAGGAAGAACTCCCATGAGAAAGACATTCCGAAGAGCAGCTACACGAGCCAATGAAAAGTTTAAGGTCTGTAACTGCTACACATGCGGAGCTAGAGGGCATATCTCACCCGATTGCCAGGAGAACCAGAAAAGGGAAGTACGACAGTTCGAAACAACTCCAGAAATGGGAAAGCTGTTTACTTACAAGATCTAGTTCAGGTATATCAATTTGAAGATATACCCTCAGACGAAAGCATCTATGAAGAAGAATTTCTCAACCAAGACGAGTCTTCTGAAGATGAGTCGGAGTGAAGAAGAAAGCTTAAGACATGAGATGCAAGAAGATATATCAAGATTCTTTTCCCAAACATCCATTTCTCATAAAGCCCTTATGAGAATTATGAAGGAGGATCCAAGGCTCAACCTATACGATGGATTCAACGTAGTAAGATTGGATAAATTCTTTCCAAGCTTAAAAAGAAGAAAACACAATATCATATATAAGGTGACCGAAGGGGAGATTGCCATCCCGATGGAGCTCACAGGAAATATGATGGAAATGCAACTGGTTCCTTATGAAGAAATCAAGAGGGAGCTTGGTAAACTCTCGAAAGAGGTATCCAAGACTATGTCTTGGGTTCATATAGGAGCTATTCGGATCCTCATCAAAGCTACATTCAAAGACAGAATCGATATGCCAATCGATATTGCCATCTTTGATAAGAGGATCAAGAATCCAAGAGAAGCATGCCTGGGAGGGATCTCAGGGAACTTGTATGCAGGCAAGGTGACATCCTACATCTATCCGAGGATTGCCTATAATCTGGCTGATAGAGATTTTAGTAGAGCACTCACTCTTCATCAAGATTTCAAGAATAAAGACCTGATGAAAGAAGGGAACCAACCCTACTCTATTACCTACACTATCTCATATGCTCTATCCAACACTCATCATTCGGATTTATTCCAAATGAAGGAGTATATTGAGATACCAGAAGTGTTTGAAAGGGTTGCATATGCAACTAGGCCAGAGATCATGGAGTTATCGTCGATTCACGACATAGATTTGCGGATCAGGAATAAGCTGGTCTGGAGTAGACAAGACAGCCTCAGATTCGAGCAAAGAAGGATTTCTTTCCAAGAAGACAGGATGATCAGTGAGAAATGGGCAAAGAAACCAATCGTGGAGGTAATCTAGGAATCGGAGAAGTTCACAACCAAAGATGAACTAAAATGCCCAGAAGGATGGAGAGGAGTCGAAGTAATATTCGATATCACTAAAAAGGAAAACTCTATTCCTTGTGATGTCTTGTATTATCTTCAACAACCAACAACTGAGAGATACCAAGGACAACTCAAACTCAGAGAACTTGAGCTGGTAATTGAAGGAGTTGCAGGAAGATTCCCAGCACAACTAGTGCTGGGTTTAGAATTTCTCGAGGATCATAAACCTTGGAAAATATTACAAGATGGAATGGAATTCACGGTCAAAGAAAAAAGATACAAGGTTTACTAGTAGAAGCTCGGGCTTTTAAGCTCTGATCCACCCATGGCCACAAGTCCATTCTCAATATATATCACCGTTGGGATGATATATAAGGAGCATCGTGCAGAGTATTTTGCGGCATACATTGATTCAGGAGCCGACATCTGCACAGCAAAGGAAGGGGTCTTCCCTGAAAGCTCAGGCGAAGAATTGCCAACAGTACTCGGGAAAGATTTCTCTCAAAGGGTACTTATCCTTAATAGAGGAATCAAGCAAGCGGAAATCATGATTGGAGGAGTGGATCGTACCCCATGGTACAAGGTAAAAACTCCACCGATATATTTTTACGACACCGAAGTAGATATTCTGCTAGGAAACAATTTTCTACAAACATTCAAGTATTTTACCCAAGAAAACGCAACAAGGAGGCTTATTTTCACAACCCTTTGTGAACATAAGATCATCGCACCAAAACTGCGTAATGCATTTCAAAGAAAAATGTCAATCAAATTTCGCAGCAAGCGTGGTGATGAAAGAAAACTTAGCCATCCAAAGATGAATGATCGAAGAAAATATGGCGAAGTGGTCCTTCAAATGAGAACCGAGACTAGAGGAGGATGAAAGATGGAGAGACTAAAAAAAGATACAATCCACATTCTCAAAGCAAGCTTGGGAGAAAGCTTACAGAGAGACGTCACAATCAAAGAACACACATCTTTGGAGGATGTCAAGAAGAAGATACAGAGGAACTTCAACGAGGATCCTCTAGCCTGGTGGGACAAAAACGAGCTCAGAGTCTCACTTAAAGTAAAAGAAAGAAAGAAGCATGAGTTCGTGAGATACAAGCCTATCCTGATGAATCAAGAGGATCGTAAGGATATGCAACAAATACTTAAGGAACATTTGGACCTTAGGCTAATATTACCAGGAGTATCTCCATACAGCAGTCCAGGATTTCTGGTTCGAAATCATGGAGAAGTCAAGCGGGGAAAACCGAGACTTGTGATCACTACAAAGGGATCAACAACATCTTGAAATTCGACGGATACTATATACCAAGTAGGGAACACTTGGTTAACTTTATCAAGAATGCCAATGTATTCTCCAAGTTTGATTGCAAATCTGGATTCTATCAGATTATGATGGAGGAAGGAAGCAAAAAGTTCACAGCCTTCTCCACACCACAAGGACATTATATCTGGAATATCATGCCTATGGGCTTGGCGAACGCACCCCAGATATACCAAAGAAAAATGGATAATCTTTTCAAAGATCATTTCTCATTCATGTTTGTTTATATGGATGACATCCTCATAGCCTCAAAAAATATGAAGGAGCATCTAGCGCATCTGAAAGTATTTTCAGAGGCATGCCACAAGGAAGGATTAGTGCTTTCTGAAAAGAAAGCAGTAATAGCAATAAGACAAATCGAGTTCCTTGGAGTCGAGATCGATGAGTTCGAAATTATTCTACAGCTTCATATTGTAGAAAAGGTTCAAGGATTTCCTGGAGATTTCAAGGACAAAAAACAACTCCAGAGCTTCTTAGGAGTTGCCAACTTTGTTGAAATGTTCATCAACAATTTAGCACAATACAGAAAGGTGTTTAGTCCTCTGCTAAAAAAAGATGCCAAATTCAAGTAGGAGGAATCACACCAAGAGATGGTTAAGCAACTAAAGGAGGTTTGCAAAAAGCTCCCAAAGTTAATCATTCCAAACGACGAGGATGATCTGGTATTGTATACAGATGCCAGTGACTATTGGTGGGCAGCAGTTTTAACTAAGCCCACACCAAAAGGAGAAATGTCATGCAGATACTGTAGTGGGCTCATTGCGAAGAATGAAGCAAAGAGGTGGCACATCAATGAAAAGGAGTCCTTTGCGATTCGGAAGGCGTTCAAGAAATGGCCGCTATTTCTTTTCGCGAAGAAATTCATCCTTAAAATTGATTACATAAGCGTCAAAGCCTTTTCGAAAAATAAAATTGAATCTAAATCAGAAAAGGCTAGACTATTAAGATGGAAAGCAGAATGCCAATATTATGATTTTAATATTGTCATTATTAAATCTGTTGATAATATTTTGGCAAATTTCCTGACGAGAGATGGAAGGAGCTGAGATAGACTCCATCCTAACGGTTTCAAGACACCTGATGGACAACCTGGAGTTGCTCCAAAGAAAATTCGAGAATCTAGCACTCAATGCAACGCGTGCTGAAAAATTATAAGAAAGCGATCGGACCAAAGTGTCTAATCGCATATGAGTTTGTATTCTCAATAATGCAAGTCTCTTCGAGTCCTTACGAGAGCCACTTCTCTGGGCTGTTGATGACAATAGCAATCGACAAAAGGAGAGTAGTCGAGAATGGGGCTCTAAACCCGAAGCAAGGGATTGAAGTACCCTTAGCACAAGTCCTAGTCTGGAACCTCTAAAAGAAAAACCGGTCCAAGGAAAAATCGAAGACCTGGAGTCACATCTAGAGTCGACGAGTCAACCCAGCACCTCTGGGGTCAAAGAGGGAGAGATCAACCTTAGACCTATGACGGGCACTGCTAAGGTTAGTATTAACTTAGCTGATTTCTCTTATTAGCTGGAATACTAGGCCAGCTGAAAGAAATTGAACACCGGACAAGGAATTCGACCGGAGAAATGCTGGGTGGATATATCGGGAGAATATCCCCGAGTTTGGATGCGAGAGGGCTCAAATCCAATGGATGTAAAGTGGTGGTATGACTTTGGGGCACTAGCCTCGATCTATACTGTTGCACCAGGTTTCCTAGAACTTGCAAAACTTTCAGATTGGCTCGGAGAAAAAGTTTTCAAGGTATGAGAAAACAACTCGACTCTATTCAGAGGCGATGTATTGGAGCTGTACTTCACCAGTGCGGCCCCAGAACCAATCAGGAAGGGCAACCATGAGGCCTTCCATTTCATCAAGTTAAGAAGACCCGATGTCTCAGCATCAAATAAGATTAAAGAGTCTTCTGGAAAGGAACCAGTCTTGGTTTTTATATTTTCTGTTCTGAAGAACAGATCTCTACGCGAAGAGCGAGGGTTTGTATGTCTGCATCAAAGCCATGGTGGAGGTGAAGTTCTCATTCAAGTTCGAGCATAAGTCTTTGAATAGGTCTTTCCTGTTGAATACTTTAACAGGGAAGAAGACAGTATTTGCGGAGAAAGTGTTCCAAGAAAAACAAGAACTTCTCTGGAAAAACAAGATTCCGGTGAGTAAACAAACTCATCGGAGATATTGTAACATGGTCAATTTCGGGCAGTGGACAAACAAGGTATGTTCGAGCTGTTCCACCCAAACAGAGCCAGAGTTTGAAAAATGAATAAGGCTGGGCATAGGGATGATCAGAACTGCTGACCCACCCCCAAATGAGACACATGGAAAGAAGAAGGTAAAATCTCTTCAGAATACCCAGGAGCCGGGAGAATCATCAGGCACTAAAGAGAACAAATGACTCCTCAAAAGAGCAAGCGCCAGGTGACCTTTTCGAAAGGGTAAGAGACATGTGACCGACAGGGATGATGACCCACAAAAGGGAATCCAATAAAGAAACCAGCCAGCTGTTGGCATCCAATGAAAAGTGACGTAAGCAGTGACGTCACAAAAAGAATCCAATAAAGAAGAGGGACCAGCCAACTGCTAAAGTTGGGATCCAATGTAGATGACGTAAGTGCTGACGCAAGAACAATGACGTAAGCAGTGACGTCACAAAAGATTTGGAGGCTTTGAAATCCGGATTTCAAATTCGAAAGCCTCTATAAATAGGTGTGTTGAGGAAGCAGAAGGCATCGACCATTCCCCTCTGTTTTCTCTTTCTAAAATAAATATTGTATTCCTTTTTTTTATGAGAATTCTGAGTGCAGCTACAATAGGTAGCTAAAGGAGTTATCTCCTCTTGTTCTGTGAGGATGAGTGTGTAATAAATTCTTCATTCAATAAATAAATAATCTTGGGCTTCTGCCCGAATGTAGCCTTCTATTTTCTGCAACTTTGATCTTCATATTTTCTGGCGAGAAATAGTAGCAGCATCATGTACACCCGGCGTAGGAAACGAATCAGGGTTGTGCTGAGGTCCGCTGAAGGGACGAGATTGAACCATCGTACTGCGGGACGCGTGGTTGGCTGTGAGGAGCAGTCGTAAAACCTTCCGGATACCCGGTGGATTGATGGTCAAATAAGGTATTGCTACTATTACAAGTTGGTTAATTACGAGATTAATATTGTTTACGAAAGCATGATGGGTCTGATATGGTCGTAATGGACTATGTTTATTTTGAAAAATAGAAAATGATAAAAATTTGACAAAAAATGATATGATATAAGTGATTTAGGGCTGAAAATCCTTAAAATACCTGTTGTAGGACTAAAAAGTTAAATTCTGCAAAGTTAGTGGACTGATTTCAAAATTTAGAAGATATTATTGTCAAAACCTGTTGGTCACCTGCTATAGCAGGTCAAAGGACCAAAAAGTTGAGATTTGTAAAGATAATGGACTGTTTTCAAAATTGAGGAAAATGATGGACCAATTTCAAAATAAGAGAAAGTTAACGGACGAAAAAATCAAATTTTCCTAATTTTTATATTAAACTATATTACTTTTAAGTAACTAGGGATTACCTTTCTGTCAGGACCTTTGTCTAGATCATTGCACTCGAGTGCATTGGAGGCTTTGCGAATGCATTGGAGACTTTGCTGTAAATTGGCTTAGGCATAAATGCACACACATAATTTTCATTCAGCAAAAATGTCAATTCCCTTTTAAATAAAGCAAATCTGTCAATTTTAATATAATTTGATATTAATACACTTTTACCTACCATTTTTATTTAAAATTAAATACTTAATTTTGAAAAAAAATTATTGATTTTGTCAATCATTAAATGATTGACCGAGTAGAAAATCGAATAGAATAAATAGATATTGAACGAATAGAACAAAATACAGATTGACATAATAGAATAAAAATAATTGACCGATTAGAAGACCAAATAGAACAAATAGACATTGACCAAATAGAATAAAATAAAGATTGACATAATAGAACAAAAATAATTGACCGATTAGAAGACCGAATAGAACAAATAGACATTGACCGGATAGAACAAAATAAAGATTAACAGAATAGAACAAAAATAATTGATCTATTAGAAGACCGAATAGAACAAATAGGCATTGATCGAATAGAACAATTTAAAGATTAACAGAATAGAACAAAAATAATTGACTGATTAAAAGATCGAATAGAACAAAAACGATATGACCGAATAGAATTAACTTACATTGACAAAAAATAAAAAAATTTAATATTAAAATATGCATTTATTGAGTGATTTGACGGGTGTCTGACATGTAAGGGATATTTTTGTAAATTTAAAAGAAAAGTAGACATATTTGCAACATTTTAATCAAATCGGGCATTTTTGCTTTTTGAATATTGAGTTTGGGCACAAGTGGCCAATTCCTCTAATATATACACCCTCTCTTCCAAATAGTTTGAACTGATTTTGTTAATAAGAATTTTTTAAAATTTATTTTTTTATTAATTTTATTGATTTTTAAGGGATGTTATTTTTTTAATTAATAAATAAATGAATTGATATCCCGTGCACCAAGTACACAATATTAATTTCCGCGCACTCAATCTGTATTAGTTTTATTCAACAATATATATATATATATATATATATATATATATATATATATATATATATATATATATATATATATATATATATATATATATATATATATATATATTTGGATGTATTATGGATTTGGGTAGGTTTTGTGTAAAACTATCTCACATAAGCCCTTACGTGAGACGGATAAAAAATGATAAAATTATTATCAATTTCACTATGAAATGTTATCACTTTCGCTATAAAATATTATCACTTTTTATTTATACTATAAATTATTCATAAAATAGTTCACTGCACCATTATCACTTTTCATCTATTGAGTATCACTTTTCGTTAATGATGTTATCACTTTTTATCCGTCTCACATAAGTCCTTACGTGAGACGGTCTCACACAAGTCTTTTCCTGGATTTATGAAAGAATTTTCAACAAATATTTTTTAAATTTGTTTAATATGTAATGGATAGTTGTATAATTAGTGTGTGCACCCTATATTTGAATTGAATTGGTGGGTGTCTGTGGGTTTCATGTGTGTAAAAAAAAAGATTTTTTGGGGTGAACGTTCCAATACGAAAAAAGGATTCTTTAAATCAGATGGAGAGAGTATAATAATTTTTTCACAAGTTTTCGTATTAATAATTTTATGATTTGAAAATAAAAATGTCTCAACACAAAATTATTACTCAATAAAGTTTAGGACGAAATAATAATTCAATGATAGAATTTGAAGTTAATTTATTTAGGGCGGTTGAATTCGAAGTTAAATTATTTTGGGTGAATCTTGTAATATCAAATCACGGCATTCGAATTTATTTTAAGAAGAGTAATTAATATAGAGATAAGAACTTGTGTTTGCAAAACTAAATTTGTTGGATAGTCGTTGTTCATGTAATGTGGTCGAATATATAGTTTCAACAACTTCCCGTTTTAGTATGACTTTCTTTTAACAAACTCTCATTTACCGACGCATTCATATCAAGTACAGTTTTAAGATAACCAGATATCTATATGAGAGTACTATTTCATCAATGATTCATATGTTATACTTCTTCAACTACAATCAAAACAAATGAATCATCTATAAGTCACTAGAAGCATATCTTGCGATTTACTTTTTCCATCAATTTTCAATTTATAAATCATTTGAGGCACATCTTACGATTTACCTCTTCTACCAATTGTTTGCCTATTTTTGTAGCACTCACGAGCAAGAATACTCGATTGTTGTAGTAGTATATTCCAAGAAAAATTATCAATCCACAAAGGAGTTATGTTCGGACTAGCAAAATACGTGAGCTCATGTTCATGTTGTTTTTGTAAAGATGATCGGGGGGTTTTTGAGAAGATTAACAACTAAAGCAAGAAGCAAGTAAATAAGATAGCAAAAAGAATAAATGACAAGAAAAGAAAATGGGTGCTAAAGTTCAAGTATGAAAAACATGGGATTAGAAATATCCAAGCACACTCGATTCATATTATCATGCAAAAGGAATTCAACTCAATTGATGTAGACTAAGGGTGATCACGATTGTATCCTAAGCTCCCTTTCGGGTTACAAAGGTTGTTGATCCATTTTAGACTCCTAAAAGCACTTAAGATCAAAACCCAACATTAACCCCTTCCATCTAGGTACTAGTAAGATTAAACTCTCCCTTTTTGTATACTAAGGCCAACGAATGGATTGGTTCCCCTCATTGAATTCAAATATCCTTTCGGTCAAACCCAAACTCAATGTCTATTCATACCTTCCTAATACTATAGAGGGTCGTTTCCGTCTCACTCCAAGCAATACATACATGAGCATCATGATAGCATTTAATTACCATAAATCAATTCATTGATCAACAATCCATTAAACCAATAATCAATTATGAATAACAAACCATGCCATCACAACATCAAGACAATTAAACTCCATGAATAGAAATCAACATCAATTAAATCAAAAACCAATTTAATCCACATGATAATATAAATCTAATATGCTCTTCATGTTCCTAATCCCACTAGAGGGATTAGCCTATCATAATAAAAGTAACAAAACAAATAAATGCTTCATTACAAATATCCATAGTCTCAAATCTAAAGAAATACAAAATGAATGGATTCTTCCCTATCAATTTCTTGAAGAGAATCTTCTATTCTTCTTGATCACCACCTCTAACTCTTGATTTTGAAGTCTTTAGCACCAAAAATGGAAGAATTGATGGGTGGATGAAGATGGATGAAGATGACGGTGAAAAATGGAAGAAATGGTGTGTGAGGTGTGTGTAGAAGATGGAAATCTCGGATCTCCTTCCAATTGTTGAATAAAGGGGTATTTATACCCCTATGGAGGCTTTTAGAAGGATCTGGAAATTTCAGCAGGAACGTACACGACACGAGTCGTGCTCTGCAACACGGCCACGAAGTGGTCGTGTTGTGTCTTCTGATGCTGCCGCACGACCTCTCCTTACAGGGCCGTGTTACGCAACACGGCTCGTGTGCTGCAACACGAGTCGTGTGTTGTAACACGGGCACAGGGTGGTCGTGTTGGCTCTTCTGATGTCGGCACACGACCACTTCTTACAGGGCCGTGTTGATGAAACGGCTCGTGCTGCCAACACGACTCGTGCAACTGGACACGGCCTTAAGTTGCCCGTGTTGAATAACTAGGTGTCGCCGCACGGCCTTCTCTTACAGGGCCGTGTTGGCTACACGGCCCGTGTTGGTGCTGGCTCCTGTATTTCTTCACTGTTTTGGCTCGTTCTCCCTCGTTTCAACTCCGATTTGAGATCCGCTTTTTCCTACATCTTCCTTATCATGTTTAGCATCCAATAAAAAGTGAAAATCTTAAGTTTAAGCTCATTCACACACATTTCAATAAAAACACAAAACACAACCAAATAACATATAAAATACGGATAAAATAATACGAAAACACATATAAAAAGACACTAAAATGTAGGTGAAAATAGCTCTAATCACCAATTCCTAGGGCAGGGGAGGTGGGACCTCTAATAGTGGGATATACTATTATAATATTTTAATAAAAAGTGTTACTCTATTTATGAAAAGTGATAATGATTAAGTAAAATATTTTATGAGTTATTTGTAATTCAAATAAAAAGTTATAGAAGTAATATTTTTAACTAAAGTGATAACTTTTTTTAAAAAAAATTTTTAATGATCAATTGCCTCTAGCAATTAATATTGCTCTTTCAAGAGTAGGGCTGGGGAAAAATACCGAAATTTTGGTATACCGCCCTTATCATATCGAAAAATACCGATTTTACCGAAATTTTAGGTATGCCGAAATTTTTGGTAAGGTATGATACCGTATTGAAAATTTTGGTACGATAAAGGTATATAAATAATCAATACCGCGGTATTTTGGTATATGCCGAAATACCGTAAAATATTCAATTTTTTGAGTTATATGATACGATATTACCATATTAGATGATATATACAATTATAATTATTATTTATGTATTATAATTTTTAATTAAATTATATATATACACTATTTTATTAAAGATTAAATCTAAAATCCTACTGTATATTTCTTCATAATTATAAATTATTGATAAAGATCATTGACTTACATGATATTAGTACTTATTTTTTAATTAAGTAATTCTATGTATATGAAAATATAAAAGTGTTGATTTTAATATAAGTTCCATATATTTTTGTGTAGATCTCTTAGGTACTATTTATTTAATGACAAACACTTTGTAAAACGGGCTTAGATATATTAATTATGTAAACTCGGTTACTGTTTAGTACATAAAAAATTACTCTTTAGCACATGAATTGTTACTTTTTAAATTAAAAAATTACTCTTCAAATTCTTGTAAATCCCGATGTATCGATTACTTTAAGTACATGAAAAATTACTTTTTAGAGATACGAATTATTGCTCTATTGTGTAAAAATTATTACTCTTCAAAGAGTTATTTTTTATATATTAAAGAGTAATATTAAAAAATAAGGCTTACCTGTAAACCCGGTTTTCATGAGACTTACTCTTATTTAATTTGGTCGTTTGCAGATTGTCGTATATTTTTGAATTTGTTATTTATTAGAGTATGTTTTATAGCTATCTTTCACTTTTCTAGTACATGGTTTTTATAAGATTTATTGAATTTTAGATGTATAACGGTATAACAAACTATGTAATAGGATGATATATACCGATATTTTAGGTATGGTATGGCATACCGAAATATTGGTAAGTAGAAGGTATACTATTTTCTTATACCGAAATATTGGTATACCGAACTAAGGTATACCGAAAGTTTAGGTAAGGTAACAGTATGATTTTTTAAATACCGAAAATTTCGGTACGGTATATGGTATGACCAAAAATCTTCGGTATGCCATACCGCCCACCCCTATTCAAGAGTGCTCTCAAACTCGAGCAAGCAAGCTTTTTCTAAAAATATATTCTAGGTTTTTAATGTAACGGATAAGATAAGTTAAAATAAGATTGTATTTAGATTGAGTTATTTGAAGTTTAATGCATTTTAAATTAATTTATTTGAATTATATCATTTGAATATATTATGGACTTATAAAAAAAATTCAAATCTATAATTCAATAAATATTTCTTTATTTTTTAAATTAAAATTTTATTTATGATAAATAAATAAATAAATTATTAATTAAATTCTGTAATTTAATTAATTAATTATTTATTTTTAATTTTTTTTGGGTGATAGCCAGGGGAGAATAAAATGAGAGGGGGCGGGGTTAAGTTCGGTGGGGAGGGGGTTATTTAATTTTTAAATTTTCTGAAAATAATTTTTAAATTATGGGTCACTCACTAGAAATACATAAAATAATGTATAATTACTATGAACTACATGATTTAAAGTATTATTACTCATAACTATATAATTATGATTGTGATACCATAAATACCACTATATATCTGTACAATTTGGTTCTGCAGAATTTTGTTTTTGCACATTTTAAATTCCCAACGCCGGTCAACAGCGGTCAACGGCCGGTCAACGCCGGTGGGTGGGTGAGGGGTAGGGTTGTTGGTTTAAAAGTGTATGGAATATAAGGTTATATTTGATATTTTACTTTAATATTTTGTATGTGAGATTAATTATTTAAATTTCATGTATCTAATACTCCGCTTAAAAGTGTGTATCTGAGAGTAATAAACCCTTAAGTTATTGTTTAATTTAAAAATATTTTATTGCCATCTTCTAAATATTTTATTGTTTCTCTTTCCAGACGAGTAATAACTTAATCAGACATCTGAGTATTATTCTTTCATTTGAAGAGTTTACTCTTTAGTAAAGTGATAATTAACTTAGTATTTGCCAGTAATAAAATGTTCCACAATACTATTAATCAGATGTATAAAGTTTGTTAATAAAATATTCTAAAATAAACCTATCTCTGGATTTATGGAAGAAATCGTTGAATATGATACTTGGGCTAAGGGAGAGAACACTCCTTGTTTATAAAAACTTCACATCTTCTTTATCGCTAGTAAAACAAATTTCAATAATTCAATCATCAATCTAAGAGCAATATTTGTGTAATTTATGTCTCTGACATCATCAACTTTTCTTTTTCTTGATTAGTTTCTTACTTTTCATTAGAAATATTATATTTTTATTTATAATTATACTATAAATTGTTCATAAAACAGTTGACAGAACAATTATTACTTTTCTCCAACTAAGTAGTATTATTTTTTATTAAAATGTTATCATTTTTTATTCTTGTCGAACAAGTGTTTGCCTAAATCAATTATATCATAACAGAGACAAGCAAATAATTCATAGATATAATTAAGGAAAATGTGAAATCAAGTATGAACCACCACATTGAAGATGTTTGGATAGGCAGCGTTAAAGACGGAACCTTAATGCATGCATGTGTGGAAGTTAAGGAAAATTGTCGCACACCAACAAAGATGCATTAAATTAGTGTGTTTGTTGTATATTAATTTAGAGAATCCCCCATAATTAGGTAAATAATGCGATGACAAAATTGTCCCATTCTTCAATTTAATTGACCCATTTTAATTAATAAAACACCATTATTGTCCAACTGGGTTTTGCAGTAGAGGACAAAGATGTTTTACCAACTAGTGATTGGTGGGGAGACCCTAGATCTTGCTTTTCTTTTTATGCATATTGACCTTCTAGTATATATTTATTTATTCGTGTGTTAGTGCATGCGATAATTAATTATAATGTAAATATAAATGTATATTAAATATGTTTAAAAAGACATAGTCTCCTTTTAAACGGGCTAAACTATGATTATTATATTTATACACATAATAAATTATGTTGATTGATAGTTAAAATTTTAAGTATGTTTTTATAAAGCATGCATGTTGAATGATGTATTCAATTATGAATATAAGGTATTTTAATATAATTTATTATAAATATATATATTTTTAACTATAAATTAATAACCATATTTTACCTATATAATAAATATATTTTAATAATAAATTGATTCGTTTTACCATCCATCTTATATATACTCATCTTATAGGAGAATGTCCATTTTCAAATATGAAGTCCTTATTTGTAAAAAAATCAGTATTTCGCCCCTAAAAAAATTTAATATTATGACTTATTTATATACAAACTACAAAGTTTATTAAATATCATTTTAAATAGGATATAATATATACATATCAATAATTTTAAAATCAGACAAGACCGGTCCATTCTACCGATTGAACCAATAACAGGTCCGAATAACTCAAAAAACCAAAATCAAAAAAACCGATTCAATCGATTTCAATATACTATATATTTAATTTTATTTGTTTAATTATTATAATATTTCACTTTTACTTTTATATATTTTAAAATATACTCCAGTATTTAACTTTTGGATTATATATTAGTTATGGTATTAAGTGGATATACTATGAAGTATGAATTATGAATTATAAATATTTATGTAATTATATTTTTATTTTAAATTTAATTATAACTTTGTAAAATAATTTCGGTCATCATGTATTTTTTTATATATACATGGTCTTATAAAATATAATTAAAAATATGTAAATTTTAATTTTTTTTATGAATTAATTATCATGGTTATGGGTGCATGTATGAATGGTTTTTAAAATTAATATGTAAATTTTAAAAAAATTCACACTTTTATCTTTCCACTTTACCCTTAAAAAATCAACCTAATAATATCAAATTATACTTTAATTTCAAGGTTAATAATATATTTTACAATTAATTGTTTATTACAAAAATAAAAAACAAAAAACAAAAAGCATACAGACAACTCCTAAAAGCAATCAGATTTCTTTATTATTATTATTATTATTATTATTATTATTTTAATTTTTTAATTTTTTTTTGGAGATAATTAGTTCAGGAAACATGGGTCCACATCCTATGACTACATCGGAAGTAACAGCAAATAATCGTTTACTGAAAACGGCATGAAAATAAAATCTTTTTACTGCTCAAAACATCTTGAAATATATATTTTTTTAAAAATAGTAATATGTTAATTAATAATGAGAATTAGGGATAACATATAAAAGTGTCATCTCCTTAAATCTAGTCTAAATTTTGCGGTCAAAATATAGAGCAGTAAATTACTTTAAAAGCAGCAACATAGGCATCAATTATTGGAAAATGAGAGAATTAAATAATTAATTAGAAAAAGAAAGGAGCCAAAGGAGAGATATACTTCTCAGTTCTCTCGTATAGTGTGAACAAGATTGTGTTCCCCACTCTTTCAATAAGACAACAGCAGTTGCAGCACAAATGACATTAGTATATACAATGACTTCCATACATTACATTTACATATGTTTATGTATATACTAGCTATCGTGCCACCTTACTCCGTAAGGTGTTTACCCATGCTTGAAATGTTGCATTAAATAACACCACATCAATTAAGCTTGAAAACCGAACCCAGGCTTTAAACGATACAATCAGCAAGATACATCCATATAATTGGCAAGAGCACCTCCATTTTCAAGCAACTTTCTAGCAAAAATTAGACTGCTGAGCTTGAGGAATTCCTGATCAAAAAGATGACAAAACGTAAAAAATTTATAAGAGTCGTGAATATAGTTTCCAGTTAGTCAAATAAAATACATAAGTTTTATTAGAAGCACACCCTTTTCTTTTAACAATTACAAGCAAGCAAGTACAATTAAAATAATGGACATACGTGGACGAACATACTTTCTCCCTTCATGCAGTCCCTAAAGGGAAAATAAGAAATGGTTTGTGTTGAGTTCTAAATAGTAACAAAAATAATGATCTACTAAGTAATGTAGTTTAACTGCAAAAGACAGTGATTAGCTAAAGAAGAAGACATAATAACAATTTAATATTCAACTCCAGCCTTTACTTGGGGTAAAAAGAGGGGTAAAAAGAGAGAGAAACAAGGATATGTAACATATGTTATGTAAAAGGGATGCGGATTCCTTACATTAAGTACAAGCAACAGTAACAAAGCGCAACGATATGTGAAGACTATTTGTGCAGCCTGTAAAAAAAAATCAGAGATAAATAAATGACGCAAATCAGATACATAAGGGCAAAAAAATGATAAATATAGAAATACTAATCAAAGGAAGGAGGCAAGAACTTCTAACATCACCAAATCCACCAGCGTTAAATATTTTGCCACCAATTACAGCGTAAGACCGTACAAATTAATGAATTCATATAACTGTGCCACACCCACACAATGCATAAATATTATTCACCTAAGAAACATAAACATAACAAGCACACATGGGTAGCTAATCATCCAATGAAGTCCCTAGACCTACTTCTTTAACCTCTTCAAATAAATGCACCTAGAATACCACTGAATATATTTTAAAATACAATTTTCACAGAAATTTGAAATGTGTTACTTTAATGGGAAAAAAATGTTTACATAGGGAAAATTCCTTCAGGTGAAGTAAGTATATGAACTTACTCTCAACAAATATCATAATTTGAAATGAACAATAAATAAAAATTCTCATGTATAGTAACCTATAACATTAAAATATGTGGGAACATAACAATCGAAAAAGGCATACAAATATTGGACAATCATTCACCAAAAATTCATAAAAAAGGCATATATATACCAACCTACTCAGGAGCCTAAATAACATCTATGGATCTACTAACAGACTTCTTGGTACTCATCTGCATTGGAGCAAACTAAGCTCACAAGATATCTCTAAATAGCAAATATACAAAATAAAAAAGAAGTGCAAGAATAAAAACGTATTATTATTTGCTCGACTCCCTTTTTTCTCTGCCATAACTTTGCATTAGTCCACTACTACTTTCTTATCAGCTGCGTCGTAGCAAAAGAAAGTATTCTATTCAATAATTGTAGTAACTTAATTGAATATGAATTATGTTATAGCTTATCTTAATGACTTGTGTGTGATTTAAGACGGAAATAAAGGGAGCAGAATGGATCAAAGGAAGCAAATTGATCAATCGGAAAAGAAAGATGAAAAGCACAAATCAAAGAAAGCATTTTCTTACATTCTCAAAAAACAGGGTCTTTCGAATCCATTCCATCTGTGTTTTCTCTTTACCCTTCTGTTTTGGCAATGACATGACAAGAGATGGGTGTATTATTACAAAATATGGTCATAGATGAGTAGCAAGAGACACCAAGCAGCAAGAAAATCACAAAGAAGAAAAATATTACAAGCATGATATGTTTTTGGAGCAAATTTTCATATACGTAGTAGGCAGTAGTCCAATACCAGTTAGTAATTTTCAAATCCTAAGACGTATTTCAGCTGTTGTCATTCCTAAAGAAAACCGTACCTAAGAGAAGCTAACAACGCATAATCGAAAACAATACATAATGAAAAAAGAGTATAGCGCAATCGCATGTGCATTGGTGAAATGATGCTGACAAAGAGACATATTATCCTTGATTAGATAATAAATCTCGAATGATAGATAGCTCTGTATTTAAATGCATACCCAACTCTGTATTTTAAATGTATACCAGGAGTAGCAGAGAAGACAGCTCCGATTTAAGTAAGGGAGCACCTTTTACTTCAATGTTAATGGTCTAACACAATCAACAAATCCAGTGGGTAGTAGCTCTCTCCACATATTTCCCCATCGTGTGATGCATCCAATTAAAACCACAGGTAATAGAAAGGGAAGAAAAGAGAGAAACATAACCTCATGAATTTGAAGGTACACGAAGGAGGTGGAAACCCAAGATAGGCGAAGAACGAGATCATAGCAGCAAAGGGCGACAATAGTATAATTTGAGGCAGCTAGAGTACGTGAGACATCATGTGTACAATTGGTAATCTAAATGCTTAGATAGACAGACAGGTAGTGTACGCAATGTATCAAACAGTTAATATGCAGTAATTCAAATATAAGCCATGGTGTGTGATTCTTATGAAGCTGCAGAGCAGTAACAGTAAACCCATGGAAAATGGTTAACGACAGCAAAAAATCTTAAAGATGGGCGTACCCAAACCACGTAACTGAATTCTGTTTCAATTGTATAAAATCAAATTAAGGGTCTTTGTGAGAGGTGTTTAATCTGTGTAATAGGTGTAATTAATCGGTAAGTACCCATACATTACCTATGTAAAGAATTGTGAGAATGGGAGCGTTAGCCGGTGTGACGTAGACATGAAGGAAATGGGAGTTCCGTGCAAATTGGGTGAGCAGCGATGAAGATGAAATTGCGTAAGGTGGAGGAAGAATTAGATGCAACTGCAGAGACAGGAGGAGGCCTGCGGGGACTGGGGTGGGGGACGTACAGAATGCTGGATTCGGAGAAGTCGGCCCGGGTCGAATATAGGGTGTTGCCGAAGGAGTGCTCCTGCCATCTTGACGCCACATTTGAGCTTCCTCTGCGAAACTTCTAGACCCATGTCCCTGACGAATGACGATCACCCCGAGCTCAGACTCGACGATATGAGGACGTAGTAGCCGTTGATGGGGTCGGGGCTGGAGCTGTAGCGGGCAGTCGACAGATCCGAGAAGACCTCAGTGGCGACGGCGTAGAAGCCGAGGGCCTTCGTCGCTTGGAGCTTACGGAAAAGTCGGGAGTTGGTGGTGAGTTTGATGGCGGTGGAAGGGTTGTTGCTGAAGATGACGCCGAGGCCGCCGCCATGGGGGACGAGAATGTATTTCGGGGAGGAGGGGTGATTGAAGATGAAGAAGATGGTTCTTATATTGATAAACCAGAGAGGAAGGAGGACAGGTGGAGGTCGAAAATGACGCGTGTTTGCAAATGAAAAAAATTAGAAAAATAAAAAGAGCGGTGGGTGGAAACCGGCAACTGGCGACTTACCGTGCCAAATAGCGGAACTGGCTCTTTTATATAGTATAGAAATGCATTTACAAATAAAAGGACTCCTTGTTGGTTTTTGTCAAAATAAAAGAGATGTTCTTTTGTCCCACATCGGTGGGAGTGCAAAGGAGGAGGGACTCCTTAGGCTATATAAGGAAGCCCTAGTTTTGAAGTGAAGTGCACCAATCAAGTACACTTTAATCTTTGTAGTTGATTCTAGTTAAAATTCTTTTCTTTGATTCTCGGTTGTGAGAATGGGAAGAAAGGTGAGAATTAATCAAAAATTTGTAAGGGTGCAGTGATTGGGGTCGGGAGAGAGAAATTCTGTGTGATTGTAAAATTTTTCACATAGTTGTATTTTCTCGGTCCGTAGTTTTTCTCCGATTTTGGAGTTTTCCACGTAAATTCTTGTGTTGTACTTTTTATGTTCTTCTTTGTTTGTCCCTTAGGAATGAATGAGCCCATTTTGGGTGCTTATAAAGTTCTTAGTATGCTCTGTGGTTGCAGCATAGTCATCAGAAAAGACTTTATAAGAGGAAGAGAGTTATTCATTAGGCTAAGGGTGGCATGAAAGAAGTGGAAAAAAAAGCTAGTGGCACAAGGGGGTCAGAAGAACAGTCGGATGCGGTGGCATCTCCTTTCTTGCGGTGAAATGCGCCGGACTATGGCGACAGTGGCGTGGCAAGGGGTAGGATTTGCGGGATAGCAGTTTTTGGCGGAGTTCTTGGACCTGCAGCAATGTGAATTGCTGGGACTCCTGGTGGTGGAGTTGGCTTAACAGCGGCATGGGGTTTCCCATGGATGTCGGCTCAAGGAGGAGGCCTGCGGGGACTGGGGTGGGAGACGTACAGAATGCTGGATTCGGAGAAGTCGGCCCAGGTCGAATATAGGGTGTTGCCGAAGGAGTGCTCCTGCCATCTTGACGCCACATTTGAGCTTCCTCTGCGAAACTTCTAGACCCATGTCCCTGACGAATGACGATCACCCCGAGCTCAGACTCGACGATTATGAGTACGTAGTAGCCGTTGATGGGGTCGGGGCTGGAGCTGTAGCGGGCAGTCGACAGATCCGAGAAAACCTCAGTGGCGACGGCGTAGAAGCCGAGGGCCTTCGTCGCTTGGAGCTTACGGAAAAGTCGGGAGTTAGTGGTGAGTTTGATAGCGGTGGAAGGGTTGTTGCTGAAGATGACGCCGAGGCCGCCGCCATGGGGGATGAGAATGTATTTCGGGGAGGAGGGGTGATTGAAGATGAAGAAGATGGTTCTTACATTGATAAACCAGAGAGGAAGGAGGACAGGTGGAGGTCGAAAATGACTCGTGTTTGCAAATGAAAAAATTAGAAAAATAAAAAGATCGGTGGGTGGAAACCGGCAACTGGCGACTTACCGTGCCAAATAGCGGAACTGGCTCTTTTATATAGTATAAAAATGCATTTACAAATAAAAGGACTCCTCTGGCGAGCTTGCCCTTCAAGATTTATTTTTATTTAATTTTTAAAATTTAAAATTTATACATAATATAAAGAGTAAAATGACAAAAGGTCATAAACTACTTTTTAACTTAATCGATCTCAAATAAATTTTAAGTTTAAAATTAAATATCGAAGAAGATAAGTATCACATCATATAATTCGTCGTTTATTTGACGCATAAATACAGGCTGTTTAGATACAATGGTATTAATTTGTTTATTTAGGATTAGACATGCATGGCGGTTCCAAACCAGCGGTTCTGGTTCCGAGCCGCCGGTTCCGATTTCGAAAAATGTGGAACCGGAACCAAACCGAGGGTAGGACAGTTTCAGTTCCGGTTCGAACAGCCAGTTCCAATTTTTTTTTTTTTTGCTTTTCAACCTAAAAATATAAAAAAAATTTGAAAAACTGCCGATTCCAACCGGGACCGCCGGTTCCGGTTTCACAAAATGAAGAACTGGAACCGAACCGATATATAACCGGTTTCGATTTGATTTTCATCGGTTCCGAAACCGCCGGTTCCGGTTCCGGTTGGAACCGCCGGTTTCCGGTTCCGAACCGGCGGTTCCGGTTAAAATATGCATGTCTATTTAGGATCCTTTTTCATGTCAAAACCTTAAGGGATAATCTGAGAAGTGCATCTAAAGAGCATTAAAATGGAATGCTTGGTATCTACATAACAACATTAAAGATAAAGACATATGAGTTGGCCATAAACAGTTGAAAAACTAATGGCTTACAGCAAGTATATAGGAGTATAATTCTAAGTTTGATAGTATCAAAAGGGATATTATTGAAAGCTGGACACAAGGTAATAAGATTTTGCTGATGGAATTTGAACATTGTTTCTCTTATGCTTTGGGAATTGAAATATCAATGTGGGTTAGTCTGATAATTTTATGCTTAGCAGTCTCTTGTGTCGTGGGCTTTTTCAAGCAGCAGAATTATCACAATCTAAGTAAACGAATATTGCTTCAAAATTTTGTAAAATAAAATGCATAATGGCTTTTATGTCATGGTGATATCCATAGCTTGTATGTCTCACGATTTGCTCTAACCTGGGCGGACAGATGAGGAAAGAGGCAGCCTAATGGAGAGTCGAGGGGTTGCCACCCGGAGTTGTGGGCCTTGGCATGTGAGTTTCCACCAGGAATGTGTCGTCCATGAACATCCAATTCGAAAGGGAATGGATTGCAAATGGGTGATGGTCTATGAATTTACAAATGGGAAGAGACATGCAGTCATAGATTGGTTAAATGATGATCATAGATTAGTTATTTCCACCACTCATACTCGAGATTATCAGTCCTACTCCTTAATAAATGTGTATTCTTTGGCAGATATCTACTAGACGATGTCCAAGACAATATCCAACATAAGATAATAGCATCAACCGTTGAACTACTGAAATTGGTTTTACAAATTTCAAATACCAAATGCCTAAAGAACAAATGTACCACTACTTCAAGAGCCATTTAGTTCAACTGTTGAACTAAATGCACATCGATAAATGTTATGAAGCGTGTATAGTTCGACCCTCTTTTTCCCGGGCTTGGGACTGGCGCAACCTCTCAGCACAGGCAGAGTTGCACTATAATCTATCCTAAACATCACTCATCAATCAACACAAAAAACGCTATGTAACAATAACAATACATCATCATGCACGACCACCAGCTACTAAAAACCAAAATAATTCTCAACATTAATCCAAACTTGGCTGACTTTACTAGTTGAGATTATATATCATAAATTCTTTCATACCCATCATAATTAATTATACTGATTGTAGTAAACATAAGTAAAGAAATTTTAGAATCTCAAAAGAATTATCATAGATCCAGATAGCTTTATAGGAAACATTACAATATGATGGTAGCTCAAGGTCTTTTTAAGGAGATGCCTTAAGATTTGCTCTTAGATGTCCAGTTCCTCTAAAATAAGGCCCCAGCAGACCCAAATATGTAACAATGAACCACTACACCCTGAATAAACTTTACATTAAATTGGTACGGACTACCAACACAGACACACTTGACTTTTTCTGTATGAATGGAAAATGATACTCGCAGTCGTTACTACATTTACCATGTCCTGTTTCTCTAAGATCAGCCACAAGCACACAAAAACACATGTTAACATAAGACGATGAACACAGATAGACTCACTGCACCTCGTACATAGAAGGAGAACATGCCCACAGTTGTTACTTTCACATGACCATTATCTCTACCATCAGCCACGAGCATACCGAAATATAAAGTGAAGAACTAAAAACACATGGAAGGACTTCACACTAACTTGACTACCTCTAACAAGACTAGATCAATCCAAAATACCGAAGAAAACCACTACCCTCGACATTTCAAAAACAACAGCAGACTACGGAACAACAGAGTAGTGTAGACTTGCACATGAAAGCCCTTATTTGATAAAGAGGTAGAGTTTACCAGTAATAGAGACTATTTCCAAGGCCTTGATTACTTGCAGAAAAGAATTGATCAATCCAACGTGAAGAATGAAAATGTACATCCACATCTATGACTGCAATCCAAATGAATTAACGGGAGTTATATGAGAAATATCCATCCAACTAGAGGTATTCTCCAATTTACAAAAACTGGGATACACCAGAAATCCAGCATCTGAAAATTGACAAATGCAAAGAGCGAAGAAGAATTGAGCCAGATCAAGAAAGGCTCGGTCACAACAGAAAATGCGAATACTTTACCCACTCCATTATACAGTTCAAGCGAGAATGCATAGTGGCAGTTCTCTTTACAAGATAAGCCCCACAAAAGCAAGCAACATGTTCTGCCAAAGTCCCACTTCAGCTAAGATAACAAGTCGGCAATAAACAGGGGCCACTGTAACATAAGAAATGATTAAAGGAAATCGAAAGAAGGTTTCTTATTTCTTACTTGAATAATCGTCGTTTTCTGGTATATTAACCTTTGATGAACCTCAATCATAAAAAGGAAATACCATGCATGAAATAGCTCCAATGAGTTGATGACTTGGCAAGCAACTGAATTCTTCTTCCCAATCATAATAGCAACTCACATGCCTAACATCAGTGAAGCTCTCGAAATGGACATGAAAGCTCAACTTTGCAGGCACAGGACTAATTACCTCACTCTACAATAGCATTACAAAACTAATCATCAAACAAGCTGAAGAACACAGAGATTAAAACCTGAACAAGGTCTATACCAATTCCAAAATCCAGCACCATCAGAAAAACTACTAAATTAGCGTACGTCTTGATTAAATTTCATGATTTCAGACCAGATGGATAAAGAGCATACATTTGTTCTCAGAAGACAGATACTAACCCACCAACCAATTTAGTTGAGTACCAGATAGCCACCAGTCTGAACCGCTTATAGAAGCATAAAGATAACCCAAGGAGAAACAAGGGTAAAAAGATTGTAACGACAAAGACCACAATTTGAAACACAGTAATGCTGCAAGTCATCCACAGTGCAGGATTTATATGCAGCCAGATAGAGAGAATCGACGCCCAAGACCAGGAAAGCTCGCTACTCATCAACAACTTTAGCAGTAGATCGAATCTCAATTTATTGTGCAGGTACTCCACAGAACTACAAGCAAAATGCGACACAGCCATCCATATATAGCTTCGACCAATATAGGTTATATAAATAATATAAATAACTAAGCCTTGAATATATCAATATCTAGTCACTACAGCCCCAAAGACAATAATGAATCCAACAAAGGGGAACAAGGTGTAAGTAGAAAAAAATTCAAGAACACAAGACACAAAGAATTAAAAAGAGGGGAGAACATGCTGTGATATCTAAAATAAGTGGAGAAAAATGATGTTATATCAACAGTTTCAGTAATACAAAACCTGAAAGTCTTGAAATGAGAAAATCTGCTGACAAAACAGAGGAAGGAAAAAAAAATTCATTTCGACTCTAAACAAGAGAATTATATTTGTTAGTAGTATGACTTTAAGAGAGAAAACTGCGACCATCAATACAAAAATCACAACAAAGAAATGTGAAGCGCTCAACATGAGGAAGGCAAAACATATGTATATACATATATATATAAAAGTACAATGAAAGAAATGAAAATCCAACATATAACACAAGACACTAATATAAAAACTCAATCAACTTCAGAGGAATGGGAAGGGTTGAGCTAACACAGATGTAAAAGGAATGTCACCGCCTTTTCTTTCTCCGACATTATTGTAATTCCAAAAATACTCTCCTTGAAACCTCCAAAAAGTCAATGTCACATCACTGCACGACCCAGACAACAAGACTATTACTTAAGTATCTAAAGAGTCGAGAAACTAAGAAACAGGAATCAAAAAAAGGGGAAAACATGCTATAATATCTAAAGCAAGAAGAAATGTTCGTGTATCCACCACTGCCGTACTGAGAAACCTATCTATCCTGGAAACAAGAAGGGACCTGTTGACAAAGCAGAAAAGGCAAAAAATATCATTCATATCATAAAGAGAAAAAACAACTGCAGGACTGAAAGTGATGGCAGCAAAAAACAAAGTACTAGAGTTGAGAAATAAAAAACCTCTGGAAGGATGAAAATACATTGATAATAGAATGCACTTTAAAAGCTTAACATAGACTCGAAAAACAGACACCAAGAATTTAACCACCTGAGTAGGACTTCGACATTGGAAAGTACTATGGAATTTTTACTACTCATATTAGAAGACTAATTTTTATAAGTTAGAAGATCTATAATTAATTTTAAATTGATAAGGTTGAAAATTGGAGCAAGCAGCCAGCCATTCATAGAGTCTGCATACTTCAAATCCAACAGAAATCATACCATATAGATCTGCAACCAAGAGGGCCCGCAACTAAAACTAAATTATTGGAAGCTACAAACAATAAATTTAAACATCAAACTCAAGATGAACCCCGTAAAGTATGAAGTATCTACAGGAACATATACGTATAAACAAAAACACAACAAATAAAATTGGTTTGACCAGCCAAAATTGGCCAAAACAAAGATGAAATATAAATCCCCGCATGTTTTGAAGATATTCATAAATTGACATCACTAAAAACGCCAAACGTCAAGGAGAACTGAACAAATTGACGGAAGCTCTAGTGATCAGATAAAAGGTGATGCCCAAATGAGTTGTTTTTAGATGTCCAGTGTCTCTAAGATTAGCCACCAGCACACTTTTATATTAAAAGAAGACCCACCCAAAACACCCTGAAGAACTTGTCATAAACTGTAAATCAAACAGAGAATACTCACAGTTGTGCTATTAAAAGTCCTGTTTCTCTAAGATAAGCCACAAGTACATCAAAATATCAAGGGAGGACTGCATATAACCTGAAGAAATCAACATTAACTTGAAACCATAAGCACAGAGAGACTTTGTGCCTTGAATGTTTAACTGTAAACCAAATGAAGAACCATGCCCTCAATTGCTATTATGCCCTGAAGACCCAAAACATCCTGAAGAACTTGGCATTAACTTAGTATAATGAACACAGATCGACTTACTGCCTTATCTTCGTCTCACCCCTAGCAGAGACAGTAATTTTGGAAAGCCTTGATCCAAGAGAGAGAAGCATTGTAACGTAAGTTATGTAACTCCAAATAAAAATACAGAGAGAAATTCTTAATGCATGAAACCAGGGATACTCAAGAATAAATGTGGAGAAACTACAAAAGGGCATAATATGAGCATAACCTGCCTTCCTCTTTCACAACCATTACTTCAGCTGAGATCTTTGGCCCACCTATATATAAACCAGAAATAATCCCCCAGTGCATTTAAGAGCTCAATAAACTAAGACCCCAGCAAAGGATAGAATGCAAGTGTAGCATACCACATAAGAAAGCCCATATGTAAGAAAAATAGCAAGTACTAGTGGATTTGAATTTCAAGGCCAAATTAATAACCAAAACTTGACTACCATCTAGAAAGACGCAATCAACACTACATCCTGGAGGTAACCAACATCCTCAAAATCTTCAAAATGACAGAAGCGGACCATGAAGAAGATTGTCAATCACTGGTCAACAGAGAATGTCCACATTTAAGATTGCAATCAACAACCAAAACAGCAAGTACAGAGAGAAAGTAACAGATAAAAAATTCAAAGAAGACCAAAGCCACAACAGAAATGCAAATAAAAATAACTCCCTCCATTACAACGAAAAAGTGAGAATCCACTGGAATTTTCTTTCTACTAGACAAGCCCAACACATACAAGACAAAAGAGTTTTGCCAATGTCTTCAAGTGCCTCTACCATCAAGCCATTAATTAGTCTGAACTTTAAGAAGTCAATAAGAAACAGAAGAACTGACCTCAGGAACAACAAAAGAATGAAACCGTACAAATCAAGAACCTGACCACAGAAAAATGAACCTCTGAGTCTGAGCATAACAATAAGCAAAAAGAAAACCTTTAACCACGGTCAAGAAGATTGAACAAACAAAAACCACTATAGTGCAGATGTATATTATGTCACACGAGCCATCAACATCCAGGATTAGGACAGGCACAACACATTGTTGGCAAAATTCCTCATCAATGTGCAGCTAGACCCTGTCCAACTACAGACAAAATGCGACATCATTTAAATAATAACGTATTCATGTACATATATGTTAAATAGATATTCCCTCACCTGGTATTTATACACACTTTTCATTTAAAACCGTCCCAGTTTTTTATCACATTCATCTCACCTGCTTTTTCACTTTATTAATTATCTTTATTTACCTTTCTACACTTTATTCATTATTTCCAACAACTTTATTTACTTTTTCTTACATTATACATTTAAAAAACATTTCTTAATCTGCGTGCAGATATAAATGAGCATAACTACCTTGAACATGGGGAGTATAAGTTTTAATGTTTGATAATATTTTGAAAAAATACCACATGATCATGCCAATTGTTCTTTATTATCAACTGTTCTGCCAAAATTCCAGCTACGCAATTAAATATTGCAATCTAAAGCAGAAGTAAAACAGATTAAATTAACTTAAAAGCAGAAGTTAATCTTCCTAAGCTATGGTGGCCAGGAAATTTGCAAGTGTAACAGATTGACGCCATACCAAGATTGCAGAATTCTTTGAAATCATAAATTCATAGGTGTCAAACTTCAAGAATCAAGGATTAGTGCTGCTTATCAGCATAACCCATGGAAGCTCCACCGACCAATATCAATGGAGGCAAGATCATTGAAAGCTCCACCGACAGATATCAATGGAGGCAAGATCATTGAAGAAGTTTCCAGATCTTCCAGATCAATCGTAATTGAAAAGAATCTGATAGGTATATAGATAAATACTTTGGAGGCACATAGATAATAACGTCCTTGAACAGTTTCTCTATCCAAAACCGAATCCACACAATAGCAATCGATTACGTGCCACCCTAATTCAAATCCGCCCAGTTACCACATCCGCACTAACATCATACGTCAATGAAACACACTTAAACATACTGCCAGTCAATCAAATTCCCAAAAATACAGCCAGTCCAAAATATCAACGATTTAATCAGATTTTCACTATAAATGAGTCAATCGGATTTTCAATACAGAACAAAACACGGCAAATCACAGAAGCATGGAATTCAAATAGAAAGAATTTACTGAACACGTGAACTTTATGAAACCATCACAGCAAAACCTAAGAGAAACCAAAGGGATGCGAAGGCCCTCGGGGATGACACACATACATATAGGAGCAGGGCTTGGGAGTAGACGGTTTAGATTAATTTGATCGGACAATATTGTTTCAAAAGAATCTGGAATGTTTGTTAGGATGACGTGGAGAAAGAGAGGGAATATGGCGTCAGATGGTGGGTCAACAACTACGGGCTTTTCCTGGCTAGATCAAACATATGACTAGCTATTAATTAACGACCTTAAGTAAATATTTTGACCTCACAATTCAGTCAAGTAATGTTAAAGTATAATTAAAAAAAAAAATTACTCAAGAAAAGGGATGTCATAATTTGCAGCAAGTATTTTTTGTATGAGAAGCAAACAAACATGCAAAACTAAGTAATTAATTTGAATTCTGCATTCCCAGCACTCATAAACTAAATGCAAATTGAAATTGAAAATGTTAAAAAGCATGTACGCCCCCTCCTCGTTATCCCGGGCTTGGGACCGGCAATTATGAGCAAACTCTCAGCACAGGCAGTGTTACACAAGTTATACTATAATCTATCCTAAACATCAATACAAAAAGTGCAGTATAACAATAATAATACATCATGCACCAGCTCCAGAAACTTTAATAATTACGTCCAATCTACATTAATTTAAACTAAGGGAGTTTACATCATAAATTCTTCCATACCTATCATAATATGTAATGATTACAGTAAGATAAGTACAACTTTCGTAGCATCTCAAAAGAACTATCATAGATTGATATACCAGAAAGGTTTACGGAAAACGTTGTAAAATGGTTGTCGCTCAAGGTTATAGGATAAGACATTGAAGATGATGTCTGAATGTTGCTTTATGATGTCCAGTTTCTAAAAATCGCCCACCAACAGACAGAAACATGAAATGATGACTCACTACACCCTGAGTGTACTTAAGACATTAAATTAATATTTATCAAATATGAACACAGAGACACTGGCTGCTCTGTATTAATAAAAAACAAATGGTGTACAATACTCGCAGTTGTCATTAATTTATTATGTCATGTTTCTCTAAGATCATCTACAAGTACACCCTAAACATGTTAACCTATGACAATGAAGACACGTAGAGTGACTGTCTTGTATGTAGGAGGAGAACATGTCCACAGTTGTTACTTTAACACGTCCATTATCTCTAGAATCAGCCACAAGCATACTGAAATATTAAGTTAAGAACTAAAAACACCAGAAAGTACTTCACACTAACTCGACTACCTTCAAGAAGACTAAATCAATCGAAAACTGAAGGAAAACCACTATCCTTAACATCCCAAAAAACTTAAGATAGCAGCAAACAACGGAATGAAAGCATATTGTAGGCTATACACAAAAGCCTGTATTTGGTAGTGAGATTACAAATAATAAAAATGTGTCCCAAGGCCTTAACTACTGCATCGAACTTGATTACCTTCATTACCTTCAAGAAAAGACTTCATCAATCAACGTGCCATATTTACGATCGGAATCCAAATGAATAAACAAGAGTTATGAGAAATAGCCATCAAACCAGAAGTATTCTCCAATTTACAAAAACCGGGATCCTCTAGAAATCCAGAGTCTGAAAATTGAACACAGAGGGAAAGAAGAATTGAACCAGATCAAGTGAAACTCAGTCACAACAGAAAACATGAATGTTTCACGCACCCCGTAATACTGCTAAAGCGAAAAAACATAAGTGGAAGTTCTCTCTCCAAGATATGCCCCACATAAGCAGCACGTTCTGCCAAAGTCCAACTTCAAGCTAACAGTCTTAAGCTATGAAAACAAGTTGATGATGAACAGGGGCAACTGTATTATAAGATAAAATGGTTGAAGCAAGTCGAAAGAAAGTTTCTTATTTCTTTCTCCAATAAGTTTCATTTTCTGATATAAACCACCAATGAACCTAATCATAATTTAAAAGGGAAATACCATGCCTGAAATAGCTCCAATGACCTTCTGACCTTGCAGGATACTGAATGCTTCCCAATCCTAATAGCAACCCACGCTCCTAACACCAGTGAATTTCTCAAAATGGACGTGAAAGCTGCACTTTGCAGTCACAGAACTAATTACAGCACTGTACAACTATCATTATTACCACAAAATTTTATCATCAGACAAGCTGAAGAACAGAGAGGAAAAACCTGAACAAAGTACACCAAAATCCAGGCTATTCAGCACCATCAGAAGAACTACAAAATTAACGTCTTGATTAATTTCATAATGTCAGACCAGATGGATAAAGAGCATAACAATATTTTTTTCTCAGAAGACAACTAACCCACCAAACCTACTCAGTGGAGGACAAATAGCCACCAGTCTGAACCTCTGAACAGAAGATCATAAAGATGAATGAGCAAAGGGAAAACAAAGTAAAGAAGATTGAAATGACAAAGACCACAATTTTACTCCCTCTGAAACAAAGTAATACTGCAAGTCGTCCATAGTGCAGGATTTATATTCAGCCAGATCTGACATCCAAGACTAGGAAAGCTCATTACTCATCAACAACTTCTGCAGTAGACCAAATCTCAATTTTTTGTGCAGCTAATCCATTGAATTACAAGGAAAATGCAATATACGCAACCTTAACCGCAACCAAAATGAATTGTATAGATAACTAAGCCTTCAATATATCAATATCTAGTCACTATAGTCCACAATAATCAATCCAACACAGGGAAACTAAGTGTAGTAGCAAAAAGTTCAACACAAGACACTAAGAATTAAAGAGAATGGAGAACATGCTGTGATTTCTAAAAGAAGTGGAGAGAAATGATTGTATATCAAAAGTTTCAGAAATACAAAACCTTGGAAGTCTTGAAATGAGAAAAAAATCTGCTAACAAAACAGAGGAAGTCAAAAAAATCATTCCAACTCTAAACAAAAATTCACTTTTGCTAGGAGTAGGACTTTAAGTGAAAACAACTGTAACCATCAATGCAGAAATCACAATAAAAAAATGTGAAGAGTTCATCATGAGGAAGACAATATATAATGATTCTCATATGACACAAGACACTAGGATAAGAACTCGATAAATTTCAGAGAATGTCAACACTTATCTTCCTCCAATACTATAGTAATTCCAAAAAACTCACAGAGACCAGCCACGATTTACCCAAAACAAAATAAACAGCAAACACAAATACCGGAATTCGCCATGACTACTTACCACCTCTCAAAACAACAAAATGCTTCACAGTCCAACCATACATTCTCTTCATAAGAACAGCCAAGATACCACAAACTCTGAATTTCTTTTAACCAATCTGCACATCATGTAACACCTAAACCAAAAAACCCAAAATCCTCCACCATCAACAATAATTGAACCTGAAGTATGTTTTGATGTATTTTGTCGACGTAGGCCAGACAGAAATAGTATATGACAACATTCAACTTTAACCAACAGATAGTATGCCACCAAACCATTAAATTGAGAGCCAGCCAGCCACCAGAGAGTGAAATTCTGAGCATAAGAGTATAACACTAAGCAATGGGAAACCAGTATGAAGATTGTGTAGGTAAGTCTTTATTTTACTCCCACCAAAGCACACAAATACTGCAAGTCATCCTGCAGTATTTGCATTCAGCTGAATGGAGACACCCAACACCCAAGACCAGGGCATGAGCTCCACCGATATAGATAATTCAATTACATAGAAACCTCCAAAAAGTCGATGTCCCATCACTGCATACCTAGACAACAAGCATGCTAATTAAGTATCTAAAGAATCAAGAAACCGGAATGGAATAAAGGGGCAACATGCTATAATATCAAAGAGTAGGCAAGAAGAAATTTCTATGTATCCACCACCGCTGTACTGAGAAAGCTATAGGTCCTGGAAACAAGAAGGGATTTGCTGACAAATCAGAAAAGGGAAAGAACATCATTCATATCTAAAGAGAAAAAGGCCACAGCGAGACTGCAGGTGACAACACCAATAACATCAAGAAAAATAGATCACAAGAAGGATGAAAATACACTGACAATAGAAACCATATTAAGAGCTTATCAGACTTAAGAAAAAGACGCCAACAAGACAACCACCTGAGTAGGACTTTGACATTGGGAAGTATTACCGATTTTTTACTTCCACTCATATTAGTAGACTAAATTTTCATAAAGTAGAAGATCTTAAATTAATTTAATATATTTGATTTTTTTTAGTTATAAAAAATCTACTTAACATTAATAAGGTTGAAAATTGGAGCAAGCAGCCAGCTGTTCATAAAGTGCCCTCCGAGTCGGCATACTTTAAATCCAACAGTATTCGTACCAGATAGATCTACAACCAAGAGGGTCTGCAACTAAAACTAAATTATTGGAAGCTAAAAATAACAAATATAAACATTAAACTCAAGATCCACAACAAAAGAAATGGTTTGACCAGCAAAAATAGACCAAATAAATATGGAATTAAAAAAAAAATGCATTCCTAAATTGACAACACTTAAAGACTTCACGAATTGATAGAAGCTCTGGTGATCAGATAGCAGATGATGCCCACATGAGTTTCTTTTAGATGTCCTGTTTCTCTAAGATTAGCTACCAGCACACTTTAATATGAAAAGAAGACCACCCAAACATGAAGAGCTATACATCAACTATAAATCAAAAGGAGAACACTCACAGTTGTCACTTGTAGAAGTTCTGTTTCTCTAAGATCAGCCACAAGGTCAACTAAATATCAAGGGAGGACAGCAGATAACCAGAAGAAATTAACATCAACTTAAGACCATAAGCACAGAGAGACTTGCTGCCTTGAATATAAAACTGTAAACCAAATGAAGAACTGTGCCCTCAGTTGTTACTAGTAGATGCCCAGAAGACCCTAAACATCCTGCATCTTCATGTTTTCAAATAAAATGAACAAATATCAACTTACAGCTGCATCTTCATCTCACCATTAGCAAACACTGAATTTTCAAATAAGCCTTAATCCAAAAAAAGTAGCATTATAATGCAACTCCAAAACAATTCACATAGAAAAATGCTTGATCCATGAAACCAGGGGATACACATGATACACAAGGATGAACGTGGAGAAACTAAAGAAGGGCATAATATACAAGATAAACATAACCTGCCATCCTCTTTCACAACCTAATTCAGCTGAAATCTCGACCACCTATATATCATAAACCAGAAATATCCCCAAATGCGTTTAAGAGCTAAATAATATTAGACCCCAGCAAAGGATTGAATGTAAGTGTAGCAGTATACCGCATAAGAAATCCGATATTTAATTAAGATAACATGAACCACAATCAAACTTGACTACCGTCGAGAGAAAGACCTAATCAAGAGTACATCCCAAAGGTAACCAATATCCTCAAAATCTTCAAAATGACGGATGCGGATTGAAGACCATGAAGCAGATTGTCAATCACTGGACAAGAGAGAAAACATCCACATCTAAGATTGCAATCAAACCACTGAAACAGCAACAATGAGAAACAGATTTGATATCTACTGCAGAGAGGAAGAAAGGCTAAAAAAATACGAAGAAGACACAACAGAGGCAAATATCACTCCCTCCAGTACAAGGTCAAAGTGAGAATCCAGAGGAATTTCCTTTCTCCAAGACAAGCCCAATGCAAACAAGAAAAACGAGTTTTGCCAATGTCTCCAAATGTCCTCTACCATCAAGCCAGCAATTAGTATGAACTTATAAAAAGCCAACAAGAAACAGAAGACGATAATATAGGAAGACCTGACCTCTGGAAAAACAAAACCATAAAACTGTTCAATCAAAGAGCCAGCAGCCAACCGAAAATGAACCACTGAACATCAGAGCAAAAAAATAAGCAACGGAAAACCAGGCTAAAGAAGTTTAAACAAACAAAAACCACTATTTTACTCCCTCAAAACACTCTAATAGTGATGTATATTCTGCCACACGAGCCATCAACATCCAGGACTAGAACAGGCATTCATAGCAGTAGGCAAATCCCGCATCAATGTGCAGCTAGACTCTGCTTAAATACAAACAAAATGCGATATCTTATTATTTAAATAATGTGAAAACCCAATCGCATTCATATGCATACATGTAAAATATAATTTTTATTGTCAGAAAATATTAGGAAAATATACCACATGATCATGCCTTTTATAAGATTACTACCGTACCACAAGATCATAACTATTATAAATTATTCTCAACTGTTCTGCCAATGTTCCATCGTTGCGCAATTTAACTTCTAAATCCAACTCCAAATTGTTCCTAATAATGAAACAAGAATTGGGTGGGTGCGGGTGCAATTAATCAAACAAGCATTAAGTTTAATTAATAGAAGTAAAATAGTTGAATTTACTCAAAGGCAGATATCAATATTCCAGTGCTATGGCATCATAGGCACAATAAGAAAGCATTATGTTTACTTAGTATAAGTAAAAAAGTTGAAATTAACTAAAAAGCTTCCCAAGATATGGTCACATGAAATTTACGAGTAAAACAGATAAGAGTCATACCAATTACCAAGATTGCAAAATTCTTAAAAAATTACTATGGGCCAAAATTTAAGAATCAATTCTTTAAATTATAAATCATGTGTCAAAATTCAAGTGGAAGAGAGGCAAGATCGTTGAAGAAGCAGATTGATCGAAAGTGAAAAGAAGCAGAGAGGCATACAGGTAAATTCTTTGAAAACGCGTAGATAATAACGTCCTTGAACAGATTATCCTTTACCCAAAACCAAATCCGCCAATAACAATTGGTTACGCGCTACCTTAATTCGAATCCGCCCATTAACCACATCTCAGAAACATCACAGTTCAACCAAACAAACTCAAACATACTGCCGGTAAATCAAATTCCTAAACATACAGCCAACGTCCAAAACATCAACGAGTCAACCACATTCTCACAGCGAACGAGTCAATCGGATTTTCAATACAAATCGGATTTTCAATACAGAACGAAACACGGCAATTCATAAAAGCATGGAATTCAAATAGAAAGATATAGCGAAACACATGAACTCAAGCGCTATACAAGACGAAACCACCACAGTTTAACCCATCAAGAGAAATCAACGAGATGCGTGATTCTACATAGATGACAAATAGTATATATAAGGGCTGTGCTTGGGAGTAGACGGTTGAGATTAATTTGATCGGACGATGTCGGTTTCAAAAGAATCTGGAATGTTCGTTAGGATGACGCGGAGAAAGAGAGGGGTATGGCGGTGAGAGGGTGAGTCAATAACTATGGGCTTTTCCTCGCCACAAATTTAATAGTCATTCCGTTTGACGCATCTATTCAAGTAAAAAGAAATAATTACTATATACTCCCTCCGTCCCAAAACAATTGACACAATTTTTTTGGGCACGGAGATTAAGGAGTATAATAATTTAATGTAAAGTGAAGTGAGAGAAATAATATTTAATGTGTAGTGGGTAGTTGTATTAGTGGTGAGTGTGATGTGTGTGTGGGTCCATGTAAATAAATAAATTGTTTTTGTGTGGGTCTCATATCCTTAAAAAGGAAATATGTCAATTTATGTGGGACAACCCAAAAAGGAAAGTGTGTCAATATCTTTGGGACGGAGGGAGTATATACTTGTACTTTGTATTGATTGATATACAAAAATTATTTTTACATACAAAATAGTAAAGTAAATTATAAAATATAATTTTAATTCATTATAATTCCATACACTCTTAAACTACAAATCTTAAATCCCTCACCCATTTACTGCCGTCGCCCCTACCGCCACTGCACATAACTTTTGTTGCACACGAACTTTTATGCTGCACACAAATATTTATGTGCAGCACATTATAAGTGTAATATTGAAATATCACTATATATTTATGTAGTTAGTAGTAATATTTTTGTATGTTTGTATATCTCATAGTAATAAAGGAGTTTTTAATGTATCTAGTAATAAGTAATAACTATCCCTAGTAAAAATACATTAGTATTATTTATTTTTTACACTTTATTCATAATTACTAGCAACTTTTTTTAACTTTTTTACGCTTTATTTATCATTCCAAATTATTTTATTCACTTTTTCTCTTTAAATTATCAATTTATTTTTTTACTTTTTCTTACATTAGTACATATTAATAAAATATTTCTTAATAAAATATTTCTTAATCTCCGTTCCGTATAAATGTGAACAAATACCCCAAACGGAGGGAGTACAACTTTCCACGCAATTTTTTTTCCGCAAACTCACACATCTAATCTTATCATGAGATGCTTCCATTTTATTTGATTTACTCTTTTTATATTTTTGAATTGAGTTCATCATTAACACTCTAATTTTATATTTATTTTAGGTTAACTAGTGGGGTTGTGCCTTCGTTAGGTATGTACCCCATATAAAGTTGATCGTATAAGTTATAGTTGTTGTGCTTTTGTTGTAATAAAAAATTCGATCATATAAAAATAATAATAGCAAAGTACATGCGTTTATTTATGAACAAATACAACGTAATCGGAAAAATATATGTACAAAAAGAAGCTTAAACATTATTGAAGCTGGTGGGGGAGTGTTGACGTCTCTTTCAACTTCTGTGGCAAATTCAAGTAGAAGAGATAGATAGTCTTGGTTCTGTTTTAAGTAGGCATTGAAAAAGATAATGGTCTGCTTTGGATTTCGAAGGATTTTTTTGACAAGTTCTTCGACTTCCTGCTCGAAGTAGTCATTATATAGACATTGGGCACACCAGGGACGAACTTAGGAATTTTAGTTGGGGGCCCGTTTATTAATTATTCTATTCATCTCAATTTTAAGTTTTACATTTGTGGTTTGCAAGAATATTAATAAAATTCACCATTTTTACTTACATTTGGGGTAATTTAATATTTTTTATAATAAAAAAATTAGAGCATGCTATTTGTGTTGTAGATATGCCAATTTTGAAATTATATTATATTATAATGATATTAGTTAAGTGTCATTCCCTCTTTGTTGAAGAGTGAATTTTGGGATGAACCAAAATAAATAATGTAAAGTTAAAATGTTGGGATTGTGAAAAATTAATAACAACATACTAATATGCAAAAATGTTTCTTTTAAGAGATTCAATTAATAATAGAAATTTTTTCAATTTTGGTCCCATAAGAATTAATAGTGTGCAGTAATAGTCTCATACCAATGAACTAGTCCTAAAACTGACACATTTGGTCCCGTCCATTAGTTTGTTAACGGAAATCGTTAACTCATATTTTGGATGAAAACGCCCAACTCCACCAAGTATTGTGCAAAGCCCAATTGGCCCATGAAAACCTCTGTCGTCCAAACGAACAGGGGACCCAATGCAGAGTATTAACTACATTGCAAATTTTCAGCAAAAATTCTAATAATTATATCATGAGTCCATTACTTATAGGTATATTTTATTTATCTACTCCCTCTGTCCCATCAAAAGATAGTATTTTGCTTTTTTGCACGTAGATTAAGGAGTATTATTATTTAATGTGTAGTGGGTAGTTGTATTAATGAGAGTGTGGGCCCCATATTTTAATTATTTAGAGGGGGTGTATGGGTTCCATGTGTGTAAAAAAGGAAAGGGGACCCTTTGGGTGATACGACCAAAATGGAAAAAAGATTCTCTTTGAATGGGACGGAGGGAGTATATTACTGCCAGATATAATATCCAAATTATATTATTATGCACTACAAATTGAACCTATCAAATATCATTTTTAACCCTATTTTAAATTTAATTGTATTCAGGAATTAATTAACCATTAGTCTCTCCATAAAAATAGGAAATAAGTTGAGAATTTGTCAATCGTAAAAAAAAAGGTCAAACATTAAAGAGTTGATATTAAGTGGCACCCGGGTGCAAGGGTGCACCCATATGTGTATAACTTTTTATTCTATTTTGTATACAGATTATTCTATTTTGTATACGTGTTTCTTAATAATTGTATACTTTTTTCACACTAAGTTTTTCATTAAAAAAATTAGCATCCATATGTGTATAATTTTTTATTCAATAGTGGATATTTTTTTTTAATAATTGTATATTTTTTTACACTTAATTTTTTATTAAAAACTAACAATTAAATTGTATACATTTTTGTTCATAATTATATATATTTTTGTTTATATTTGTATACGTTTTTTAAAATGGGTGCACCCTATCTTAGGGTGCACCCGGGTGCACTGTATAATAAGCCAACATTAAATAATAGGTTTAAGATTGTTGTGTTCAATTTCAATCCCCAACCTTTCAAAACTTCCGGCGATTTGTATTCAGAAAAATCTTATAATAATATTAAAGAAAATCTTAATCATACAGAATGTACACATTAGAACAACAACCGTAGTATTAAAAAAAATCTTATAATAGTATTCACAAAAAATCGTAACCATACAAAATGCACATATTAGAACATCAACCATTGGTATTCAGAAAAATCTTATAATAGTATTCAGAAAAAATCGTAACCGTAAAGCATGCACACATTAGAACAATAATCGTCGGTATTCAGAAAAAATCTTATAATAGTATTCAGAAAAAATCGTAATCTTAAAGAACGCACACATTAGAACAACAATTGTCGGTATTCAGAAAAATTCTTATAATAGTATTCAGAAAAAATTTGTAACCATACAGAACGTACAAATTAGAATAACAACCATTGGTATTTAGAAAAATCTTATAATAGTATTCAGAAAAAATCGTAACCATAAAGAGCGCACATATTAGAACATCAACTGTCGATATTTAGAAAAATCTTATAATAGTATTCAGAAAAAAATATAACGATACAGAGTGCACACATTAGAACAACATCCATTGGTATCCAACAAAATCTTATAATAATATTAAAAAAAAATTAAAACCATACAGAACGCACACATTAGAACATCAACCATTGGTATTCAGAAAAATTTTATAATAGTATTCAGAAATTATCGTAACCATACAAAACACATACATTAAAAAGTCAAAAAATTGTGTTCTATAAAACATTACTAACAGACCTCATAAATTACAGAATTCCAAATTCATTTAATAGCAAATTTAAATTGTTTTAGTTACAGAAATGATTAATTAGAAAATTTTAGTCACATAATTCAATTTGCAATATCAATTTCTCTCTTCATAAACTCAATAACCCAATTCTCATTCCTAAACCACGAACTCACGACAAACTTCAATTTCTAAACTCTTGAAAACCAACATAAACACATTAGTTTTGCATGCGTTTTGCGATAAAAACAATATATATAAACACAATAATTTTGCAATAAAAAAGTGTATAATTAAAAATTGTTGATGGATGTGCATAAATAAATGTATAAATCTCAAGGAAGTTAGGTGGAGTGGTTACGATTGGAATTTGACATGCCCACACATAGTTAACTGTAAATGAAAAAAATTTGAATACACCTACCTCGGAGCAATTATTATATCATGTCAAAGGGATTATTTAAAACTTTTTCTTTTTTCACATTAAATTATTTTTATTTCCATATATATATTCTCCTTCACTAAAGTGTAGAAATAACTTAATATTATTTTATTTATATTAATCATTTTGTCAAGTATTACATAATAATTCACAATATTTTAGTAAAGTATTTTAATAGCCAAGTTGCATGTCCTTCACCAGCAACGTCTTATTTACCTTGCATAAATAAAAAAATTTAATTAATCGATATTGATTTTATCAATTATTCTACCCTTTTGAAAGTGGTACCTTAGTATTAAATATTAGTATACCTTTAAATATAAAAATTTATACCCTTAATTTTTTTGAAAAAAAAAGTTAGTTTTTTAAATCGAATATTTATACTATTCAAATTCAACGGATTTTTTCAAAGAAAAAATTATACTTATTCCCAAAAAAAATTATAATTATACCCTTGATTTTCTGAATTTCTTTAAAAAAAATAAATAAAATGTTTATAATTTCAGCCGAACTTTTCAAGAAAAAAATATTATAACTTAAAAGTGTATACTATTTAGAACAAAATGTTATATCTTTGTACACCTTGTACACTTGGAGACACAAGGGTCTAACTTTAAGAAAAAAATATTTTTTGATCAACTTTATTGATTTTTAAAGGATAATGTAATCTTTTAAATAATAAATTGATATTAATTTTAAAGGGTAATATAGTCTTTTTATAATAAATTGTTATTGATTTTACTGTGTTTTGTTAAAACCTCCTCGTACATGAAGAAACACGATAATAAACACAAGATAATAATGTAGTGAATGTATGTATGATAAAGAACAAGCCGCTGAAAATGCACACCGGAATTTCTATGTTATTTTCGTGCATCATCTCATGTGCCATGCGTTAAGTGATTGACACGTAAGAAGGGAATTAATCCAATCATTGCTCGTAGGATTTAAGGATTAGGGTATAATTTCCTCTTTCCTACGTGTCGTCCATCCAACGGTTGTGACAGGAGATGATGTACTAAAATGACAAAGAGAATCCGAGCCGCTGAAAATGTAGGTCGATTTATGTATGTAAGATAGGATGAGAAGAGGGGAAATTGCTTTCGAAATGGAAATGTGCGTATATGTGAACGTTAAAAGTATTTTTGGTATATATGGAAGTACATTTAATAATTGACAAAAATTTTAAATGGAAGTGAGTATATTTGTGACGTTAAAGTAGGGGTGGCAATTTCCGACACGACACGATAGCACGACACGAGCACGACACGATAATTGCGGGTTGGTGTTTGGCCTTATTGGGTTCGTGTCATTATTGGGTCAACCCAATAAGAACACGAAAATTTCGTGTCGTGTCGTGTCGTGTTCGTGTCAACCCGTTAAACACGACCAAAATTAACAGATCACCCATGAACCCGTTAGTAACCCGTAATCTGTTAATAACCCAATAAAATCTGTTAAATAATAATAGAATATATAAATATACTAATTAATAATACCCACGTGAAATGAAAGATCAGATTCATTCTTTCAGATCTGGTCCAAAGTTCCAAACTCCAAACCCTAGCCGTCAACCATATTCTTTCTCTCTGTTCCAAACTCCAAACCCTCGCCATCAACCTTAATCTTTCTTTCTCTTCTTCCTGTCTTGCTCGGTTACACCTCCGATCCTCTACCGCTTCAACCATCTCTCGCAGACAACCATTGACAAAGAAGGTTTGAGTTCAAATTTAAATTTCTTTTTTCTTTATTAGCTTCAACCCTAAAAGATTTTCATGTAATTGTATTGTGAATACAATTCAAGAAAGGTGTGTTCATCTATATATTTAGTATAGAGGAAGAGTACGTAACAGTTTTGGGCTCCTCCTTCTCTCTAAACTCTCTCCTCCTTCTCTCTAAACTCTCACCCCTAACTTGCTTCTTCCGGCGAGGGGGCAGGTGGCCGGAGTTGCCAGACCTGCCCCCTTGCTCCTCAGTTTTCTTCTGTTTGTTTTTTCCCTTTCTTTTTGTTCTTTTTTCTCTTTTTTCATTTACAATAGAGGGTTGTACTCCCGTTCTACATCTTCTCTGCCTTTACTATTGATTGTAATCGATTTAGTTATCGATTTCTCCAAGAATCGCCGCGCTGTTGTTCCGACAAAAAATGATCCACCTAGGGTTTTCTCTTCCAAATCGCCGCCGACCAGTCACCGGTGCGCGACCTGTTTCACTCTGGTGCCATTCCTCAACCAGATCGCGATATCGTGAATTCTTGGCAGCTGGATTCAAATTGGGGATCTGGTGTACAGATCCTACTCCTTTACAAAATTGGGGATCTTGCTGCGGATATGCTGCCAGCAGCTTTTCAGGAAAACTATTTTTTACTCTTATTGCTTTTAATTTGTACCTATTTGTGTAGGATTGAATGATTTGGATTGGAGGCTATTTTATAAAATCAATTATTGGACTCAAACATGTATAGTCTTTATGCAGGATTGGAGGCCAAGTTTATGCAGGAGTGGAGGTGGATTGGTGGCCAAGTTTATGCAGAATTGGAGGCTTATTGAAGTATTATGCAGGGTTCCAGCTTTACAGCTAATTAGATGTTATAATTGGATTAAGATGTGTATTTCTATTTTTGTAGACATTTTCTGTAGACCTGGGATTGTATTGCATAATTTTAATTTTTTTTATGTAATTTTTTAATTTTCTTATCGTGTTGTTATCGTGTCGTGTCGTGTCAACCCGTATTTTTTTGTGTTCGTGTCGTGTCTTGATGAATCCTTATCGTGTCGTGTTCGGGTTTACCCTTATCGTGTCGTGTCACTATTGTGTCGACACGTAACCCGACACGCTAGCACGAATTGCCACCCCTACGTTAAAGGTATATTTAATACTGACATAAACTTGAAATAAGAAAAGTGTAAATAGTATTATTATTCCATTTCATTATTTTAGGATGGGATGTGACATGCTATATTTTGATTTTATTACATTTGTTGTTGCATGTATTAATTAGATGAGTGACACGTGAATAATAGAAAAATCTCAGAGACTCTCTTGTGATACAGATTTTTTGTGAGGTGAGTTGACTCATTTTTAAAGTGACATGATCCACCTTACATAACTTATAATTCAAATACTAATTGACATAAACATCATCATTATAAAAATATGCACTCATTTTTTTTCTTTTTTTTCACATAATATATTTATAATCAAAACCATCACACCAATTCAACATATGTAACTGGTTTCTGACACCACCTCAATCCACCCAAACTTGTCACAATACTTATTATATTACATAATAAAACATCAGCAGAAACAAAATAAATCCACGGCCTAGCCCAACAGGTCGTCATCTATGTACATCTGCTCAAAATCCTGTAGGAGCTCCACAACTTGCACAGTCACATCACAAGACTCAATCATCAACAGGCTCACCTACAATGCATAAACTAGTGAGACAAAAATCTCAGTAAGTAGAAATCATGCATGTCAGTACATAAAAATGCATTTAGTTTTCTATCGCCTAGTTCCTAGTCTTTCTAATTGGTCTCTTTTATTTTGAAAATTGTTCACGTTGCGGGATCCCCACGACACACTTATGATATGCACTCCAAATGAGCTCAATGGGGACAATTTTTCTGAACCCTGAATATATAAAGTGCTGAGAACGCTTTTTCCGAACCCTAGCGGAGTGTTGTTGGGGACGATATTTCCGAACCCCTAATAAAGTACTGAGAACGATTTTTCCTAACTCAAAATAAAGTATCGGGAATGATTTTTCCGAACCCTGACAGAGATACATAATAGTGGCCGCACACACCATTAGTATCTTATTAATTTTGGGGAAAATATTTTTCATGATTATGCATGGTATGCAACCAGGACAATTAAATATGCATCATTAACCATTTACAATATCAATATCAACATTTTAATCACAATAAATCAACAACTTAACTTCAATTCACACAGGTCCACTTCCGGAATAACAACTTCACCTCAGTCACATAGATCCATTTATAAAATAACCACTTTACCTTGGATCACACGGATCCCCTTTTTAGAACAACAACTGCATCTCGGATCACACAGACCCTTATAACCAATATCTTCTCAAATCATACAAATATATCTCAACAGTTTTCAATCACATAGATCTATATAGGATAAATATTATTTCAAATCATATAGATCCATAACTTGTATCACCAATTATTCCCAAATAATTCATAACGTAATTAAACTAATCACAAATAATTCATGACATAATTATCACATATTAATCACAAATAATTCACAAACAGCATGTTTATGCATTGTAGTTGGACTTCTACTTACCTAAATACCTAATAGTGATAATAGTATAGACCTCTGAAGGACTGCAACTAATCCCTTCCATTCCGGCGCACACGCACCTCTTCTCTTCTTTCTTCTTCTCTCTCTCTTTCTTTTTTTTCTCTCTCTCTTTCTATCCCTCTCTTTCTCTCCTTTTTTTTCTCGCAGTTGATCTCCTGAATGGGGTATCAACTCCACCACTTGCCCCCTTATATATATGTGAAATTGGGGTGAGTCGGTTTAATCCACCGCTCCCCCAACCAATCAAATTTCTTCTTTTTATTTATTTATTTATTATTATTATTGTTATTATCCATTACGAATATACGTGCAATATTTAATATCTAAGATAGATACATTTACAAATTAATACACATACGTGTACATGAGAACACATGTGATACTTAATAATTAAGAAATAATATATTTATACTCATAAATAATTATATTATATATATATCCAAATAATTGCACGTAAATATTTATGCACCCATATATTCGCATATTGTCACCATGTTTATCACGTATGTCTCAAATAAAATGTAAAGATAATTAAAATGTAAAAATAATTATCACATAATTGCCACATAATTATCACATAATTATAAAATGCACATAACACAAATTAAATTATATTGACACATGAGTAGTGAGAAGCTCGGGTATCACATAAAGTATGCTTATCATATAGCTAAAGTATGTTTATTTGTAGTTAAAGTATGTCAATCATGAATTATGTTAAAACATCCTAAAATCATACTTTAATTCATGGGAAATACCACAAGTTGCGCTATATGGGTTGTTTAACATCTAATTTGCCCTACCTTTTCTAATACATCTAATTTGCCCCTAAAAATAACTGCAATGTCATGAATACCCTCAAGGATGACCCACCTTTTTGTATTAGGAATGAGTTGAGAAGTATACTTGCATGCACAATCCATGTGTCAGGGAATATAGGAGATTTTTTAATGACACATTAAGTACAAAAGAAATAAATAAATCTATTAATTATTATCACCTCCTAAAAAAACTCGGCGGACAAGAAAATTACTTGAAAAAGAAAAATTGTAAGCAGACACGCAACTATTTAAAATTCACTAAATATCATTTTAAAATTCCTTAAATTGTTAGATTATAATAGGCATATTTAATTTAAACACGTGCACTAATTAGGTAATTAAACACATGCACTAATTAGGTGATTAAACGCATGCATTAATTAGCTACCACTGTCACTCAAACACAGTTCATTTAATGCAGTGAATTTTAGGAATTAAGGCACTGTTCAAAAACAGTTCATTTATGTAAATTTTTGTCTTATTAAACTCTCACCTATCCCCACCAACCTAATAACTACACCACCAACAAACAATAAAATTGGATATAGTGGATTCAAACTTCATTCATCTTGTTCCAAAAATTATTTGAGCATAAAAAGATGATCGGCTCCCCCTATTTACCCACCATTTTTGTCGACGGATCCGTAGTTAGAGCCAAAGGTAAGATACTAACACTGTTTGCATCTTATTTTATTTAGTAGTTTAACTGTTCTTTCAATCTTGCTGTTAATTTATTTGTGGGTTATAATGTACCGATTTTAGGGTTTTTACGGTTTTAGAGTTTTAAAAATGCATGTCCACTGAGTAAAATGGTTATATAAATCCATGTCTTCCTATGTAATTGTCTAAATATGCGCGTCCGCTGAAGAAAATGGTGAAGTATGTATGTAATATGCATGTCAGCTGAGGAAAAAGGTCAAGTATGCATGTAATATGCATGAATACCACTACATACACCCACTGTAGACTTGTCCGCTAATATGCATGGTCAATTATGCTTGTCCGCCCATTATTTGAGCTTTATCGAACATGTTCGCCCATTATTTGAGCCTTATCGAACATGTCCGCCGATTTTTGTAGCCTAATAGAGTGTGTCCGCCTATCATTTGACCCTAATTGAGCTTATCCGCTAATTTTTTTGACTAAGTGAGCGTGTCCGCCGAAATTTGTAGCCCAATTGAGCCTGTCCGCCAAAAATTTGACTATAATTGAACACGTCCACCGATTATTTGACCATAAATGAGCATGTCCGCCGATAATTTGACAATAATTGCGCATGTCCGCTGATTTTGTAGCCTAATTGACCCTGTCCGCCGATTATTTGACCCTAATTGAGCATGTCTGCCAATTTTTTCACCGTAATTGAGCATGTTTGCCGATTATTTGACTCTAATTGAGCATGTCTGCCGGTTTTTTACCCTAATTGAGCATGTTCGCCGATTATTTGGCTCTAATTGAGTATGTCCGCCGATATTCTTAGCATAATTGGCATGTAAACTGATTATTTGACCCAAATTGAGCATATCTGCCAAATTTTTACTGTTTTTGAGCATGTCCGCCGATTTTTATTGCATAATTGAGCATGTTTGGCCAATTTTTAAGCATATTATATCATGTCTTCCAATTATATTTGGCAAATTGAGCATGTCAGTCAACTTTGAGCATAATTCAGCATGTAAGTTATTTTTTTAGTATAATAGATCTTTCCGTCGATTTATGGAGCTTAATTGAGCTTGTTTGTGTACGACTCAATGTTTAACTTGCATGTCTGCTGATACTTTAAGGATTAATTTGTGTGTACTTATGTACATATTCATAAAAGTTTATACTTTTATGTAATTAGGTACCTATTAAACACGCCTATCATAAAAATACTTTAATGAAGGTTAATCATGAGTCAATATAACAATTAATTATCCTTTGTTGAAAGGTTTAGGCTTTGGATTGGAAATGAGAATTTTTTTTATATGGTGGGATGACTGGTGGCAAGGTTTAGAGTATGTACGTGGCCAATACACGAGCTTAGTTTTAAATTCAGATAAGTCGAAGTTGGATTTTATTATTGGGCATGTGCACAGTTTAGTTCGTGCTGATGTGAATCATTGGAAATATGTTATACACACACTTATGGACATTGGTGGTTGTATAACAAAACATAAGGTGAAGGATGATCTGGATATTAGGGGCTTGTATCACCAGGTTGATGAGCCGATTCTATTTGTCACAGTTAAGGCCATACTACAACAATCAGTTGATAATTTTTGCCCTAGTGCGGTGTTGTCTGGGAGAAGTTATTTTATCGACTTGCTTCGTTCATAAATTCCATCTGTCAATATTCCTAATCCCGTAGATTTGGCCGGACCGAGTGGGAGTACATGTGTGAACCTTCCAAGTCGTATGATGAATATTGATTTGAACAGTGGTACATTGGCGAAAAACAGGTTGAGGAAATAGAGGAGAACGGAGATTACATGTGCTTATCTGAAGAAAATGAAGTTGAGGAGAATTTAAATGAATATTCTCAAAGTGATGCGTATGAGGGTTCAGAGGGTAATGGGTCTGATGGTTCTACTGGTTCTCAAGATGATGGGTCTAATGGATCGCAAGGCGATATGTATAATTCCTTTGAGGGTCCGCAGTGTGGCTACTGATCGTCGCTATTTTCACTTAGATTTAAGTAACTTTTTGTATATCTTTTCGTATTATTTTATTCGTATTTTATGTGTATTTTGGTTGTGTTATGTGTTTTAATAGAAATGTGTGTGAATGAGCCTAACATGTTAAAAATAGGTAAAAAATAGAGTTGGGAGCTAAAACGAGTAAAAAACGACCTGACGGGACCCAACTCGAGTTGTAAGGTGCAACTCGAGTTGCCAACTCGAGTCAAGTTGGGGCCCAAAAGTTGTCCAGAATCATCCAGTAGCTTAACTCGACTTGGGATAGTCAACTCGACTTGCAGCTCGAGTCGAGCTGTGTCTCTCCAAGTCGAACAGCAAGTCGTACGGTGCAGGGCAGGAGTTCAAAATCATACAGTGTGCTTACTCGAGTTGCAAGTCGCGACACAACTTGACAACTTGAGTCGAGTATGGTTCCTAGAGTCAAATCAGTTTCAGAGCCTCGCAACACGGCCGAATAGGCGAGAGATCGAGTTGGCAACAAGAGTCGAGCTAGGATAGCTCGAGTTGCATTACATGCAACTCGACTCGATCTGCTAACTCGAGTAAGACAGGCAAGTTGAGTAAGGTCATTTTTTGGCCAAAATTTGGATTTTCACCTGCCAATGTGTGTAATTGTGTGTAAAAAGCCCATTTGATGCTAAATTCGTGGCCCAACTTGGAAAGGGTATAAATAGCCTCAAGTTCAACATTTGAAGGGAGATGGAATATTCCACACAAGGGTTTCACTTCTACACCTAGATCACACACCATTTCTTCCATTTTACACCATCATCTTCATCCATTCTTCATCCCTTCCATTTGGGAGTTAAGGACCTCAAGAATTCAAGAGCTAGAGGTGGAGATCAATGAGTGTTAAAGATTCTCTACAAGGAATTGTTAAGGAAGATTTACATCTCTTTTATTTTTCATTTGGATTTAAAACTATGGATATATGTAATAGATCATTCATGTGTTTTGTTACCATTATCATGTTAGGCTAATCCCTCTAGTGGAATTAGGAATATGAAGATCACATTAGGTTTATATTATTATGTGGATTAAATTGGTTTTTGACTTAATTGATATTTGTTTCTATTCATGGGCTTTAATTATTTTGATGTTGTGATGACATGGTTTGTTATTCATGAATGATTATTGGTTTAATGGATTGTTGATCAATGGATGATTTATGATAATTAAGTGCTATTATAATGTTCATGTGTATATTGCTTGGAGTGAGAGGGAAATGACCCTCTTAAGTATTAGAAAGGCATGAATAGACATCGAGTTTGGGTTTGACCGAAAGGATATTTGAATTCGATGAGGGAAACGAATCCATTCGTTAGCTTTAGTACACAAAAAAGGGAGAGTTCATCCTAATTAGTACCTTTGAAGGGAGAATTGAGAATTAATAGTACCTAGATGGAAGAGGTTAATGTTGGGCTCTACATCAGTTGAGTTGAATTCCCTTTGCATGATAATATGAATTGAATGTGCTTGGATGTTTCTAATCCCATGTTTTTCCATACTTGAACTTTAACACCTATTCTCTTTTCTCGTTAATCATATTACTTGTCATTTCTCTTAGTTGCTATTTTATTTACTTGTTACTTGCTTTAGTTGTTAATTTCAAACTCAAAACCCCAATCATCCTTACAAAAGTGACATAAACATAAGCACACGTATTGTACTAATCCAAACCTAACTCCTTTGTGGTTCGATAATTTTATTTCTTGGGATATACTTCTACAACGATCGAGTATTCTTGCTCGTGAGTATAAAATAGCCAAACAGCGACTCTGAGAGTGATGAGGCTTCACAAGATGAGGGGCGTGATGGTGATCAACGCAACGCTAAAGATCAGGATCCTTTAACTGCTCTGTTCGAGAGGTTGTGTTCTGATTAGTCATATATAGTCGGGATGACTAATTAAAGAATTTATCAAATCACAAGGAGAAAGATACTAGGGTCTAAACGATCTCATGTTTTTCATAGTTTTATAGAGACAATCATAAATGGGAGATAATCAAGATATGTCAATAAAATAAATGGATAGATGAATGGGAGATGGATGAATGAGCCAAGTAGATATAGATGAGACTAGCAATACTTAAAGTATGGAAAATCTATGTATCATGCAATGAACTCATATGTGTCATGGGTATAGACTAAGGGCCAACACTAGTTCACCTAAACTCCCTCTCGGAATGAATAGGATATGGTTCTAAACATAGCTCAAACGATTAGTTCTCACTCAAACAATTCCAGCTAGGTATTAAGTTTGAAATGAGAGCCCCTTTACACGATTAATCAACCTCTCGATCAAACCAATCAGATGTCCTATCAAAGGGTTCTAAATTCTAAAGGATTTCTCAATCTCTTCACAATTTATAACGCATATGAAGTGTTTGATGAAATGATTAACTTAATTACCCTAAGCACATAATTGATTTCTCAATCTAATTACATATTTAGAACAATGAAATACACAAATCATCATATACCTCAAGATCTTTAGCAACAATGATAGAAAATCAAATACCCAATTAACATATTCATTCAATTGCAAAGTACCAAAAATTATCCAACACAATTCATATTGCTAATCTCACAAGGGAGATCAGCCTCTCATGGTCACAAGGAGTTCAACATAGACATTAAAACCCTTACAAAGCATGATAAACAATAGGTTTCAATACAAAGTGTAAATAAAAACTCTCTTGGATGTCTCCAATGGTGATCTTCTTCTTCCATTTGCAATCCTCATCTCTTCATTGCTTCTCTAACTAATTGGATGAAGGATTTGATGGTAGGATGATGGTAGATGATATGGATGAAGAATGGATGAAGATGAAGGTGAAAAATGGAGGAAATGGTGTGTGAGGTGAGTGCAGGGGTGAAACCCTCACCCAAAACTGATCTAATGTTAAAATATTGGGTATTTATACCCCTTGGGAAGCTTCTAGAAGATTCTAATTTTTTTACAGATTTTGCACCTACACGGTCCGTGTACGGTACACGGCCACAGGGGTGGCCGTGTAGGCGTTTCTGGTGTCAGAACTCGCCCAACACTTATAGGGTCGTGTTCGGTACACGGCCCGTATAGGTGCTGGTCGTGTTCGGTACACTGGCCGTGTTCGTGCTGCGCAGTCTCAACTTTTCGCGTATAACTTCTACATCTGAAATCCGATTCGAGTGATTCTTGCGCTCACGTGATCTTCTTTTCCTTGGCTTTCTATCCATATAAAGATCTGACAAAATGTCCAACATTTGAAAGTGTAACAAGTCATGCAAAGTGGCACACCATTTTAATCATAACTTTCTCGTTTGGACTTCGAATTGAGATTCGCCTTTTCCTACGTCTTCATTTTCGTGTCTAGAATCTCTTTTTACCTAAAAATCATACATTTAAGCTTATTCTAACACATTTCCATAAAAACACAAAACACAACCAAATTAAATACAAATACGAATAAAATAACATGAAAACACACATAAAAAGACACTAAAATCTAGGTGAAAATATCACTCATCACACCCCTAAACTTAAATTGTTGTGCGTCCCCAAACAACTAAAATGATAAAACAAGGGGAGAGAGATTTTCACCTATAAAAAAGACTTAACGAATATAAGCAATAACACATCAATAGCAACAAGAACTACAAATCATGCTAAGTCATCCTACAACATTATATTCATGATATGAGAAATTAACAAGTTCAATCAAAAGAAAATAGAGTGTAATATAGTCCCTTTTTAGTCCAAGCCTCACATAGGTTATAAATATCACTCAACGCTCTTTAAAGTAGGATAAATCATCACTCATTAATTGATTGACTCGACTCGCTATAAGCTTGCTCGTGGACTACATTCACAAACCACCAAAGTTTCCATTAGTGATCAAAAAGGTCTTTCATTAAGAATGTAATGACATGCTCTTTGGTATGGTAGGGAGAATTTAGGTAAGTGTGACTAATCATGTGTAAGTAATCGAAGAGGTATCTACTTTCTTCCATACTTTCACTTATCTTTCCTCCCTTCTCAACTTTGCTAATCACAAGCATCCATCATCAACTTCCTTGAATTGAACTTCTTTATAAATCATGTTTCCTTCTTTGAATTTTTATTTTCTTGAGCATCTTGTTGTTGCTTTGCTCATTTTTCTTGTTTTGAGGTTGCATGTTCACTCTTGGTTTTGCTCTTTTCATCTTTTTTTACTTGTTTACCATTTCTTTTCTTCGTTTTGCTTTATCAGCAAACCTTTCTAGCTACCATCTCCTCAATCACCACACAAATGGTATATATATAAGGCTTTAAGTGGGTAATCAAGGATTGTAATGTGCTAAATTCACAAGAAATAGGCTTATAGGCTCAAAGTGGTTGACTATGGATGATGTTCAAGGTATGAAAATATTTGGCAATGACTATACATGACAAGGATGGCCTTAAATCATATCACTAATCTCCACTAATCGGGCTCATTCCTAAAGTCCTTGAGCAAGTTCTAGCTAATCTAACTCAACCGATCCACTCATAAAGAAATACCATGTATGAACGGTTGAGGCTCAAACGCTCACAAGCTTTTGCTCGGACCTTAAGGACTTATTACACCACATCAATCTCAAAATTGAATAAGTTAAGTAAAATATGTCACAATTCAAAAGTGTAGAGATTCTTAATCATAACCTGTCATCACTTATCACAACGACATATCATCACTCACATTCAAAAATGACTCACAACACCCCAAAACAAACCATCAAACAACTCTACACAAAAATAAGAAAACACACAAAACATAAAATAAAGACACAACAAACAAGAAACAAAACAAAAACACAAAACATGTAAGAATAAAAATCACCATCAATAGAAAATGAAGCACACATTCATATCATCCATAACAATTAAGCTCACAAATATCCCCATCTTAAATTGAAAAGGAAACATCCTAAAAACATAACATATGAAGCAACATGCTAATCACATCAATCAAAATCAAAAACAATTCATGTCAAGCAACTAGAAGTGATAAAGTGTAGAGTCAACTCCCTCAATAGGCATTTAGTAGTGAAAGTTGTTAGCTCCGAGCTCAATTCGTGCTTCCAATACCGTTCATTCATGCTCAAAAACTCATCAAAACCATTAGCTCAACAATTTCATTAAAAATATAGATTAACATGCACTTCAACACAATCAATCGGACCAAAATCAAACCAAAACTTATGAGAAAAATTTTATAATTAGCCCAAAAATATGAAAAGTATATGCTTTCAAGACAAAGTATGTCACACCACATCATATCCCCCAAACTTAAATTGAAACAAGAGTTTGGAATTAAATTTGCAAAAAGTGATGTGACTTACTATACACTTCAAATCAAGCACTTCTCGTATCTCTAATACGCATCTTCCTCACAAGCACAATCAACCTACATGCCAACAATGCAAAACAAAACAAGCATCCTTATTGAAAGCAATAAATAAAACAATAAAGATAATGATGGGTTGCCTCCCATCTAGCACTAAGTTTAACATCTTCAAGCCGGACGGGATGTGGAGAACTCATCGGAATGGCCAAGGATATCTTTCGTCCTTGCCATTGAATTTTAACTGTTGTGCTCTTACTCTAATAGGCACTTGTGGCAAGTGACGGCCTCCGTTGCATCCTTCTAGCATGGGTTTAAAAATTCAACTCTTTTGAGCTTACACTCCATTGCCCTTTCCATTCTTGAACACCACTTATTCCTCTTCACCAAATAGATCCCCAATATCTCTTCGAGTTCTTTTTTGTTTCTAAGAATATAAGAAAAATCAATGGGTAAAACAAAGTCAATGTAAACAATATTATCAAATTTAAAGCAACTTAAAGAGTTTAAAGGTTTAGAAATGCTCATTTCACTCTTCAAGTCATCATCATTTGCTTCAAGACTTTGTTCATTTTCTTCAACATCATATGCCTCAATATGCTCTTCAAATACCTCATTTGATTCTTCATCTTAAAAATTCTTTTTTTCCTCAAACTCTTCTTCAACTTTACTCTCCTCTTCAAGTTCATCAACTTGTTGAAAAGTGGTCAAAGTACTTACAATTTGGCTTACTTGATGCTCCAACGCTTCTAACCTCTTCTCAGTTGCCCCATTTATGTTCTTCCACTCTTCAAAGCTTGCTACATCTCTTTTCTTGCTCTCCTCAAGGTTTGCTATCATCATCTCAATCAAGACTTCTAAAGATGATTTTTCTTCCTCAACTCATTGAAAATCTCCTCCCTCTTGGTTGTCAAAATTCCATCCTTAAATTGGTGGGTAATTCCCATGAAAACTTCCTTCATAGTTATGTTGAAAATTTTCTTGGAAATCATCCACTCCCATGAAAGAAAAATCTCCAACTTGATGCGTAGACATCCTCCACTCTTCTTGCTCCATAGGGCTAGGAATCGACACACCTTGCACATTTTGAGCACCCCCCAAACTTGAACTAGACAAGACTTGACCATAAGCATCTTGATTCATCATCCTTATTTGTCTTGCCAATTCTAAGGTGGCGGGGGTAATTATCTCAGAGGATTCATTTTGAAGAAAACTTGATTGAGAATTTTGACATTCATCAATTCCTTGAGCACTTCTTCTATATAATTCCAATAAGGCATAATTTTGTAACGGAGGGGAAGTGTTGGTGTTGAGATTTAGAGGAGAATAAGTGTATGCTTGATACAGATGTAATGTATTTGCATTGTAAGCTTGTTGCCATTCTCCATTTCTTCTTTGATTGTAGTATTGAGAGCTATCTTGTTTCATTTGGAAATTGTAACCATAGTTGCTCTCATTCGTATAACCTCTTAATTGTTGAGGTGGAACCCTTGCACTTTGATTACCAAAAATATCACTCAAGTATTGGTTCCAACCTTCCATTTAAATGCTCTTCTCACGGTTTACTACAATTCTTCTTCAAACTTGTTATTTTTGGTTTTGATACCCCTTCCTCTTCTCTCAAGGTAGTTTCACGTACCTATCAAAACGAAAAACATGAGATAAAAAATTTTCAAAAACAAATAATAAAAGCAAAACAAATATCTCTAGTAATACCAATCGAAATACTCATTCGTTAAACCACTAGCAACCGTTATCTCCCCGGTAACGGCGCCATTTAATTAGTCGTATATAGTCGGGATGACTAATTAAAAATTTTATCGAACCACAGGGAGGAAGGTACTAGGATTTAAGCGATCTCGTATTTTTTATAGTTTTATATAGACGATCATAAAGGGGAGATAATCAATATATGGCAATAAAATAAATGGATAGATGAATGGGAGATGGATGAATGAGCTAAGTAGATATAGATGAGACTAACAATACTTAAAGCACGGAAAATCTATGTATCATGCAATGAACTCATATGTGTCATGAGTATAGACTAAGGGCCAACACTAGTTCACCTAAACTCCCTCTCGGAATGAATAGGATATGGTTCTAAACATAGCTCAAACGATTAGTTCTCACTCAAACAATTTCAACTAGGTACTACGTTTGAAATGAGATTCCATTCACACGATTAATCAACCTCTCGATCAAACCAATCGGATGTCCTATCAAAGGGTTCTAAATTCTAAAGGATTTCTCAATCTCTTCAAATTTATAACGCACATGAAGTGTTTGATGAAATGATTAACTTAATTACCCTAAGCACATAATTGATTTCTCAGTCTAATCACATATTTAGAACAATGAAATACACAAATCATCATATACCTCAAGGTCTTTAGCAACAATGATAGAAAATCAAATACCCAATTAACATATTCATTCAATTGCAAAGTACCCAAAATTATCCAACACAATTCATATTGCTAATCTCACAAGGGATATTAGCCTCTTATGATCACAAGGAGTTCAACATAGACATTAAAACCCTTACAAAATATGATAAATAATAGGTTTCAATACAAAGTGTAGATGAAAACTCCCTTGGATATCTCCAATTATGATCTTCTTCTTTCCTTTGCAATCATCTTCTCTTCCTTGCTTTTCTAGCTAATTGGATAAAGGATTTGATGGTAGGATGATGGTAGATGATATGGATGAAGAATGGATAAAGATGAAGGTGAAAAATGGAGAAAATGGTGTGTGAGGTGAGTGCAGGGGGTGAAACCCTCGCCCAAAACTGATCTAATGTTAAAATATTGGGTATTTATACCCCTTGGGAAGCTTCTAGAAGATTCTAAATTTTTTACAGATTTTGCACCTACACGGCCCGTGTACGGTACACGGCCACAGGGGTGGCCGTGTAGGCGTTTCTGGTGTCAGAACTTGCCCAACACTTATAGGGTCGTGTTCGGTACACGGCCCGTGTAGGTGCTGGCCGTGTTCGGTACACTGGCCGTGTTCGTGCTGCGCAGTCTCAACTTTTCGAGCATAACTTCTATATCCAAAATCCAATTCGAGTGATTCTTGCGCTCACGTGATTCTCTTTTTCTTGGCTTTCTTTCTATTTAAAGATCTGACAAAAAGTCCAACATTTAAAAGTGTAACAAGTCATGCAAATGGCACACCATTTTAATCTTAACTTTCTCGTTTGGACTCTGAATTGAGATCCCCATTTTTCTACGTCTTTCTTTTCGCGTCTAGAATCTCTTTTTACCTGAAAATGATACATTTAAGCTAATTCTCACATATTTCTATAAAAACACAAAATACAACCAAATAGAATACAAATACGGATAAAATAATATGAAAACACACATAAAAAGACACTAAATCTAGGTGAAAAATATCATTCATCATGTTCCTACATCAGAGCTGATTAGCCATAGTTTAGTGGGTAATGACCAATTCAAGAAATTATCGAACACAAGGGAGGTAGGTACTAGTGCTTAAGCGATCTCACGTTTGTTGTAATTTTATAGAGACGAATCATCAATGGGATTGGTTGTAAACAAATAAATGACAAGTAATCAAATGCAAGCAATGATCAAACGAACAAGATGATGATGGAAAATGGTTTACCAAATTGATTAAAAGTGAAATTAACAACAATTAAGAAGTGGAAATTCTAAGAATTATGTATCAAATTCATATGTGTCATGGATTGAAGACTAAGGGCCAACACTAAAATCACCTACACTCCCTATCGAGATGGATAGGATATGAATATCAAATAGCTCAATGGATTGGTTCTCATTTAAACAATTCCAACTAGGTACTAAGCTTAAATGAGAGTCCCTTCACACAATTAATCAATCTCTCGATCAAACCAATCACATGTCCTACCAAAGGGTTCTAAACTATGAAGGACTTCTCAATCTCTTCACAATCTATAATGCACATGAAGTGTTTGATGAAATGATTCACTCAATTATCCTAAGCATATAATTGATTTCTCAATCTAATCACATATTTAGAACAACTAAACACACAAATCATCAATACAAATCAAGCAATTAATAATCAATGGTAGAAAATCATAGATCCAATCAACATATGAATTAAAATACACAAATCCCCAAAATTATCCAACAACTCTCATGTTGCTAATCTCACAAGGGAGATTAGCCTACCATATTAACAAGGAAATTAACATAGACATTAAGATCCTTCAAAAACATGATAAAACTATGAGGTTGAACTACAAAGTATGGATGAAAACTCCCTTGTTGTCACTTCAATGGTGATCTTCTTCCTTTCCTTGCAATCTCCCTCTCTTCCTTGCTTCTTTTCTTCAATTTGATGAAGGTTTTAATGGTGGGATGATGGTAGATCTAATGGATGGTGAATGGATGAAGATGAAGGTGAGAAATTGAGGAAATGGTGTGTGAGGTGTGTGTGGAAGGTGGAATTTCGGATCTCCCCTCAAAATGTTGAATGGATTGGTATTTATACCCCATGGAGACCTTCTAGAAGAATTATAAAAAATATCCTGTTCTGGTGCCGACACGAGTCATGCTACGTAGCACGGGTCGTGTCGTGTCAGGGCAAACTGCACACGAGTCATTCTGCGCCGCACGGCCAAAGGGTGGCCGTGTTGAATGTTTAGACGTCGCCGCACGGCCTCCGCTTACAGGCCCGTGTCTGGTACACGGGTCGTACTCCGTAACACAGGTCGTGCTCTGCAACACGACCAAGTGGTGGTCGTGTTGGATAAATAGATGTTGCCGCACGACCATTCTGGACAGGCCCGTGTCTGGCACACGGGCCGTGTGCTGCAACACGAGCCGTGTTGCCAGCACGGCCGACCATGTTCTTGCACTTTGTTTCTTCTTCCTTGTTTGATCTTCCGTCTTCATTTTTACTCCATTTTCACCTGTTATATATATGTTTAAGATCATTCTCACATATTCCCATGAAAACACATAACATCACCAAAATACACGAAAATACGGATAAAACAATACGAAAAATACACACAAAAAGGCACTAAAATCTAGGTGAAAATAACGACAATCACACCCCCAAACTTAAAGTATTGTTCGTCCCCAAACAATGAAAATGATAGACCGAGGGAGAAGTTTTCACCTAGTAAAAAGACTAAACGAACACAAGTAATAACACATCATTAGCAACAAGAATTTCCAATTATGCTAAGCTAACCTACAACATTAGATTTATGATAAGAGAAATTAACAAGTTCAATCAAAAGAAAATAAAGAGCAATATAGTCCTTTTAGTCTAAGCCTCACATAAGTTTATCAATGTCACTCGACACTCTTTAAATAAGGTAAATCAACACTCCTCAATCAATTGGTTCGAATCACCATACACTTGCTCGTAGACTCTATTTACAAACCACCAAAATTTTAATCAATGATCAAAAAGGTCTTTAATTAAGGATGTAATGATAGGCTCTTTGGTAGGGTATGAATAATTTAGATAAGAGTGACTAAACGAGTGTAAGTAATCGAAGAGGTAGCTACTTTCTTCCATCCCTTCACATTCTTTTTCTTCCTTTCTTTTCTTTATTGATCATAAGCACTAATCATTTCCTTGGATTTCTTGAGCTTCTTATAGCTTCATGCCTCTTTTCTTTGACTCTTAAGTACTTGAGCATATTATTGTCGCTTTGCTCATTTTCTTGTTTTGAAGTAGCATGTCCATTCTTTCTTATGCTCTTTTCATCCTTTTTCTTACTTGTTTACCATTTCCTCTTTCTCTTTTGTTATCTCATCACACCTTTCTAGCCACCATCTTCTTTATTACTCACACAAAAGGTATATATCTTAGGCTCATGTGGGTAATTAAAGCTTGTAATGTGCTATCTTCACAATAAATAGGCTTATAGGCTCAAAGTGGTTGACTAGGGATGATTTTAAAGGTAAGGAAATATTTAGCAATGGCTATACATGACAAGGATGGCCTTAAATCATTTAATCGATCTTCAATAATCGGATTCATTCCTAAAGTCTTTGAGCAAGTATTTAGTTTATCAAAACTCAACCGATCCACTCATGAAAAGATACCATGTATACATGGTCGAGGCTCAATTTCTCACAAGTTTATGCTCGACTTAAAAGGACTTATTACAATTTATTCATCTTTTAATTGAATTAGTTAAATAAAACATATCACAATTCGAAAGTGTAGAGTTCCTTAATCATAATTCGACCTCACTTATCACCATAATACATCATCACTCATCTTCAAAACGACTCACAACCTCCCAAACAAACCACCAAATCAAACCTAACACGAAAAAATAAAAACAACATACAAACACAAATAAACCAAAGACAACACAAAGACAAAACTAAAAGAAAAGTCACAAATAAAAATCACCCCATCCATGATCAATACACATCAAAATCATCTCAATCCTTAATTGAAAGAAAAGTACGAAATTAAACATCCCAAAACATAACACATGAAGTAACATGCTAATCCATTCAATCCAAATCAAAATCAATTAAAAGTGATAAGGTGTAGAGTACTCCCTCAATAGGCATTTGGTAAGGAAAGCGTTTGCTCCAAGCTCCATTCGTGCTTCCAATACCCTTCATTCATACTCAAAACTCATACAACACCATTAGCTCAACAATTGCCTTAAAATATGGATTCACATGCACTTCAACACCACTAATCATACCAAAATCCAACCAAACTCATGAGAAAATTTTAAAATTGAGTGAATTTTTACAAGAAGACCTATCATCATCAATATCATCATATCAAGCACACTCAAGTGGTGAGTCACACCACGCACTCTCCCCCCAAACTTAAATCGAACTTAGAAGTGAGAATTAAGTTTGCAAAAAGTGGTGGGACTTACCCTTGTAGTTTCCATTGATGATCTTCTTGTGGAGAAGTAAACGCATCCACACGACTCAAGTTATGTTCACCATGCACTTTCCCCCCAAACTTGACTCGATACAAGAGCCGAGAATTACGTTTGCAACAAATGGTGACATTTTTACTCAAATCCATGAAGCACTTCTCTTTTCTTCAATGTGCATTTTTCTCACGAGCACAATCCACCTATAAGACCAAAATCAACAAAAAGCATCAAAATAACAAAAGAATGGGTTGCCTCCCATTTAGCGCTAAGTTTAACGTCTTCAAGCCGGACGGAATTTCATAATCATTGGACCAAAGAATGGTCCATCCCACTCTCTCCTCGCATCCTCACTTTGAACATTAGCTTGGCCTTCTTCTTGTCCACTAGCTCAACCTCACCATTCTTGCTTACAAGCATCAAATCGTCATTGAGAAGTGATTCTAGTGGACTTCCTCTTTCTCTTTTGTCGAGTTTCCAATCGAACTCCGATGCTTTCATCCTATTAACATCACAAGAAGACAAATTAGCATTTGACAATTTCATATAATCATGAAGAAATGAATTTAAATTGTCGAAGAGAAGAGAATCATGATCATCGAAATCATCCGGAGGCCTTGTATGATGAGGCTTGATCCCTTTATCTTTCTTGCACATGAACGTGACACTCTTTCCTTTTGAGCTCAAGGATAACTCTTCTCTACCAACATCAATTCTTGCTCTTCCCGTAGCTAGGAATGGCCTTCCCAAAATGAGTGGAACTTTAGGGTCCGCTTTCACTTCCAAAACCATGAAATCAACCGGAAATGCTAACTCCTTCACTTTGACCTCAACGTCTTCAGCAATCCCAAGTGGCTTCACAACCTCGCCATTTACTACTTCAAGACGGATTGTTGTTGATTTTAGCTCTCCAATTTCAAGGTCTTTAAACGTGGCATGAGACATCACGTTGACACTTGCCCCCAAGTCACACAATGCATCAAGGGTGCTTTTTCCTTCAAAATCACAAGGGATTATGAACTTTCCCGGATCACCAACCTTCGTAGGCCCCCCCTTTAGCACGACTCACTTGTTTCGGGTTGCTCCTCTTTCTTTTTCTCCTCATACTTCATCTTGAGCGACTTCACAAATTCCTCAAACTCCTTTTTCTTCTCCTCCTTTACAAACATTTGTGGATAGGGAATAGGGAATGGAGTGATCGGGATACCCCAATAGTCACGTTTGTACTCTTCTTCTTTACCCTTTTCTTCCACTTTCTTTTCCTCTTGCACCTTCTTCCACTTAGGTATCCATTTAGGCCCCTTCTCTTCTTTCTTACTTATCTCTTCCATTTCTTCAACAACCTTGCTTTCCACTAACCCTTCTTCAACCTTTCGTTCCTCCTTCATATCAACCAACAAACATTGAGCTTTGGGATTCACTTCGGTTGTAGCCGGAAACTTTCCTTTTTGTTGAGCACTCATTGAGCTCGCCATTTGACCAAATGAATACTCCAAGGCTTTGAGTCTTCTATCACTATTTTCCTCAATGGCTTTTAATCGTCTTTCATTTACTTCCTCAAAATCCTTGAATTTTCTTTCAATTACTTCCTCTTGAGTTTTGTTGGAAGCAATCAATTTTTCAAGAAGTTCTTCGGTAGTCGCCTTCCCTTCATTATTTGGCGCTTTATCTCCCAGATGATACCCCGGAGGATAAGCAACCGCATTACTTGGGTTTGCATAAGAAAAATTATCTTGCCTCCTTTGTTGTTGTGGATAAGAACTTCCACTTCCTTGGCTAGTGAAACCTCCTTGCCTTTGTGGATAACTTCCTTGATTTTGGTTGAAATTACCTTGGTAATTGTTTTGATAATTACCTTGGTAATTTCTTCCTTGCATATATTGAACGTCCTCCACACGTGGCATTGTTGTAGCCCATTGTTCCCCACTAACACCAATTTGAGGAAGCACACTTTGATCCATTCGACTATCAACCATATTGACTTCTTGATTAGTAACTCCTTTGTTCAAGCTCATTTGCTTCATCACCTCCGCAACTATCATATCCATGCTTGGTGTTTGTGGCTCCACAGTCACACTCTTTACACTAAACTGTTGCCCTTTATCATAACTCTCGAACCCATAGCTTCCACTAACTCTCTCCGATGGCCATTGATAGACATTTGTAGCAATTTCATCAAAAATTCGAATGGCCCTTTCCGGAGTTACTCCTAGTACGAATCCACCTGCCGAAGCATCAACAAGCACTCTTTGCCCATTCACAAGTCCTTGATAGAAAAATCCCACATGTTGATTCTCCGGGAAACCATATTGTGGACACTTGCGTAGCATTTCCTTGAACTTTTCCCACGCTTCATAAAAGCTTTCTTGAGGCAATTGCTTGAATTGAGTAATCAAGCTCTTCATTTGAAGTGTCTTAGACGGTGGGAAATACTTGTTCAAGAACATTTGTGCAAGTTCATCCCATGTGTTGCACATTCCGGGAGTAAGAGTGGAGAGCCATGTTCTTGCTCTATCCCTCAAAGAGAACGGAAATAACCTCATTTTGATGCAATCCTCGCTCACCCCATTCATCTTCACTGTGTTAGCAATCTCAACGAATTGAGCTAGATGAGCATTAGGATCTTCATTCGGAGCTCCACCAAACTGTTGCTCTCTCACCAATGAAATTAAGCCCATTTTAAACTCAAAGTTGTTGGCATGAATTGGTGGTCCCATCATTTGTGGAATTGCCCTTGGCATGAAGAAATCCCGGATCACCCTTTGATCATTTTGAACTCCATGTTGAACCGGAGGTGGAGGTACATACGCTTGTTGTGGAGGAGCATAACCTTGTTGAAAACCTTGTTGAATCATAGCTTGTTGCACCATTTGTTGAATATAAGCTTGATTGTTAAACTCCCCAAATTGTTGATAATTTTGTTGAGGAAGATTGGCATTAGCTTGATCTTGCAAATTTTGCATTCCGCCTCCATCATTCCTAACATTGCCTCGTTCATCTTGATTGTTTTCCATTTGATCACTCTTTTTAGTATTGTTCTCCTTTCTTCTTCTTCGAAAAGTGTGTTCAATTTCTAAGTCAATAGGTTCAACTAGTTCCCCTTTTGATCTTGTTTGCATACACCTTCAAAATAAAAGAAGTTAGAACAATATTTTCAAAGCAAAATACAAATAATAAATACAAGAAAAAAAATGTCTCTAGTAAGATCGCTCTAAACGTTCATTCTTTAAGCTACTAGCAACCGTTACCTCCCCGACAACGGTGCCATTTGATTAGCCATAGTTTAGTGGGTAATGACCAATTCAAGAAATTATCGAACCCAAGGGAGGTAGGCACTAGTGCTTAAGCGATCTCACGTTTGTTGTAAGTTTATAGAGACGAATCATCAATGGGATTGGTTGTAAACAAATAAATGACAAGTAATCAAATGCAAGCAATGATCAAACGAACAAGATGATGATGGAAAGTGGTTTACCAAATTGATTAAAAGTGAGATTAACAACAATTAAGAAGTGGAAATTCTAGGAATTATGTATCAAATTCATATGTGTCATGGATTGAAGACTAAGGGCCAACACTAAAATCACCTACACTCCCTCTCGAGATGGATAGGATATGAATATCAAATAGCTCAATGGATTGGTTCTCACTTAAACAATTCCAACTAGGTACTAAGCTTAAATGAGAGTCACTTCACACAATTAATCAATCTCTCGATCAAACCAATCACATGTCCTACCAAAGGGTTCTAAACTATGAAGGACTTCTCAATCTCTTCACAATCTATAATGCACATGAAGTGTTTGATGAAATGATTCACTCAATTATCCTAAGCATATAATTGATTTCTCAATCTAATCACATATTTAGAACAACTAAACACACAAATCATCAATACAAATCAAGCAATTAATAATCAATGGTAGAAAATCATAGATCCAATCAACATATGAATTAAAATACACAAATCCCCAAAATTATCCAACAACTCTCATGTTGCTAATCTCACAAGGGAGATTAGCCTACCATATTAACAAGAAAATTAACATAGACATTAAGATCCTTCAAAAACATGATAAAAATATGAGGTTGAACTACAAAGTATGGATGAAAACTCCTTTGATGTCACTTAAATGGTGATCTTCTTCCTTTCCTTGCAATCTTCCTCTCTTCCTTGCTTCTTTTCTTCAATTTGATGAAGGTTTTAATGGTGGGATGATGGTAGATCTAATGGATGGTGAATGGATGAAGATGAAGGTGAGAAATGGAGGAAATGATGTGTGAGGTGTGTGTGGAAGGTGGAATTTCGGATCTCCCCTCAAAATGTTGAATGGATTGGTATTTATACCCCATGGAGACCTTCTAGAAGAATTATAAAAAATATCCTGTTCTGGTGCCGACACGAGTCGTGCTACGTAGCATGGGTCGTGTCGTGTCAGGGCAAACTGCACAAGAGTCGTTCTGCGCCGCACGGCCAAAGGGTGGCCGTGTTGAATGTTTAGACGTCGCCGCACGGCCTCCGCTTACAGGCCCGTGTCTAGTACACGGGTCGTGCTCCGTAAAACGGGACGTGCTCCGCAACACGACCAAGTGGTGGTCGTGTTGGATAAATAGATGTTGCCGCACGACCATTCTGGACAGGCCCGTGTCTGGCACACGGGCCGTGTGCTGCAACACGAGCCGTGTTGCCAGCACGGCCGGCCGTGTTCTTGCACCTTTGTTTCTTCTTCCTTGTTTGATCTTCCGTCTTTATTTTTACTCCATTTTCACCTGTTATATATATGTTTAAGATCATTCTCACATATTCCCATGAAAACACATAACACCACCAAAATACACGAAAATACGGATAAAACAATACGAAAAATACACACAAAAAGGCACTAAAATCTAGGTGAAAATAACGACAATCAACAGCCAAAGGCGGAATGAGTTTCTTGGACCCCGTTATGACACACATGCAGATGCCCACACTGGTATGTCCTTGTGAAGATACAGATAGTTCTTTCAGCCGTCCATGGATCATTCCAGGTATGTGTTCATAATAATACCCGTTAATTTACTGAACCTTATTGTATTCTAATACCAAATGACGAATAAGTAATCTTTTTTGCAGGGTTCTTGGAACAGTGTAATATGGGCTGAAGTTGAAGACAACAACAATATTGATACTTCAGGGGAGATACATGAAAAAAGTGCCTTCGATAACAAAGTTGATTGCCAATTTACTTTGGGTATGTACAACTTAAGGAATCAAGTTGAGACACGGGTCAAGAAATCTGACAGTTACAGGCTCAACGTCGTCTGCAAGTACCGAGTGGAGCAGGGTTGTATGTTTGAGATGCATTCCAGTGGCCTAGGTGGAGTATGGAGGGTAATCAAGTTCTCACCTCCACATGTATGTCGTTTGAATCCAGACACTAATGCGCCAAGGCAAATTGGTTCGAAAGTTGTTGGGAGATACTATGCTCGACAATTTAATAAAACCATAGCATTTTGTCCTGCTGGAATGGCAAATGAGATACTTAAAGAATTTGGTCCATGATATCCACCATAAGGAGAAGAGCGAGATGGTGGTTGAAATCCAGCAGAAGGAAAATATGGTCTTCCAAAGACAGAAGGATATGAACTCTCTGGAATGGCCATCAGCGGGTGTGGAACTACGGCATTATGGGGGCCATGGGTAGGAGGCATGTGCGTGGGACACTCTGGACCAGACTGAGATGGCCGCGGGGGTGAATCTACTAATGGTATGTAAGAGGTGTCATCCTGATCACCCATAAACTCATCGTCATCGGCATCATCATCACATTATCATCATCATCCCCTCCGACGGCATGAAAATCACGTAGTAAGTCCTCTGCAGTTCTTTGTTGCCCCCCAAATGTTGTATCATCATCAACCTCAACCTCAACATTTATCCTTCCACAGTATTGCTCGCCACCAGCATAATTGGAAGAAATGTTCACTTCAACAGGAATGACACGCTGACTAATAGCTTCATCTTCGGAATCAAAACTAGAGCGCACGACCTTTTTCTTACCCTTACCCTTCCCTTTTGGTTTTGGATCCCCAAAAGACTTAAATTGAATCTGAAAACCAGAACTCCAATCAGAATGTATTCCCCTAAAATATGGTCGGTAGGACTCCACAGGGAGGATGGCAGGTAAATCAACAACTCTCGGGTCCTGAAAGTAAAATAATATAAAATAAAGACATATACTCAGGTGACCAAAATAATATCCAAATGTATCCAATCTAGATACTCAAAACCTTAATCTCATACAAAAAAATAAAATGTCAAACCTGTCTAAAAACTGAGTATCGTCAACTTATTGGCAGTTGTATATTTCCAGCACAGACACAGAGGTCTAACGTCAGGATCGGGCTGTCCATCGGTCAGGTGTGCTGCAAAACCTTAGATACGCTTGGATGCCCAAACATGTGACCAAACGTCAAAGTGATTTGAATTCAACATATAACTTTTTAAATGCAATTAATATAAGAATATTCACATAAACTCGGTATCACTTACTGCTAGGGCAAATGAACATCCATAAAAATTGATGCGCTGTTGTTTCCCTACACCTTCCACCGTAGTCTTCATAGAGTCCATATGGTGCAGTAGGGTTAGGTATGTGTACTTCCCCCAAGGGAAAGAGTTCTACTGGTGAGCACTTTCAGCTAAAAACCATACCCATGGTTCTATGTATACTTTAGACGTATCCCGGCCTAGCAAAAAGTAGTACATAAGTAGAATATTGGCCGCTTTCACCGCGTTATAGCCCTTATATTTATTTTCATTGAACCTTTTCATAAGTTCATCAACTAGGACCCTCTTCGTACGAAAGCTAGCGAACAAACTGTCTGGTGGTGGCTCAAATGAATTATTGGGGTCAATATCCCCACCATCCTCAAACCCTAGTCCCATAACACGCATAAACTCCAGTAGTATAAAACTAAGAATTGTATCGGACACCCTGAAGTACCGGGTGTACATATGTGAACTAGGGATTAAAACCTCATGAGACATCAACTGAAATAACGCTTTAAGAGACCCATAATTAGAATCCAACTCCCAAAAATGACCAAAACACGATCTTCTGAACATCCGTACTATTTGCTCACCACTACTTATAAGCACCTCGCGTATGTAGTTCAAAACTTTCATGGGCCTAAAATACCCTTTAATCCCAACTTTTCGTGATTGAAGACCACGTCATTTTCAGCTCTACTACATTGCATGCCAACTCGATTAGATATAAAATCTTATAACCAAACAATTTTTTCGGTGGACAGGCTATTAAAAGCTTAAAGTATCAGTGAAGGTGCAAATTAAACACATATTCATCGGCGAACAGTCTAAATTAAGCTATAAAATCGGCGGACAAGCTATTGTATGCACAAAAAATGGCAAAATATGCTCAATAATGCTAAAAAAATTCGACGGACAGGCTATTAAAAGCTTAAAGTATCAGCGGGGTGCAAATTAAACACATATTCATCGGCGGACAGGCTCAATTAAGCTGTAAAATTGGCGGACAAGCTATTATATGCACAAAAATCACAAAATATGCTCAATAATGCTAACAAATTCGGCGGACAGGCTATTCAAAACTTAAAGTATCAGCGGGGGTGCAAATTAAACACATATTCATCGGCGGACAGGCTCAATTAAGCTAAAAAATCGGCGGACAAGCTATTATATGCACAAAAAATGGCAAAATATGCTCAATAATGCTAACAAATTTGGCGGACAGGCTATTAAAAACTTAAAGTATCAGCGGGGGTGCAAATTAAACACATATTCATCAGCGGACAAGCTCAATTAAGCTATAAAATCGGTGGACAAGCTATTTTATATACAAAAAAGGCATAATATGCTCAATAATGCTAAGAAATTCGGCGAATACCCTTCATTACATTACAAATATAGGCGGAATTGATTAATTAGGTTAGAAATATCGGGGGACATGCTGAATTATGCTAGAAATATTGGCGGGCATGCTCAATTAGGTATAAATAATCGGCGGACATGCTCAATTATGACCAAAAATTTGGCGGACATGCTCAATTATACTAGATATATTGGCGGACAAGCTCAATTACACTAGAATTATCGGCGGACATGTTCAATTAGGCTAGAAATATCGGCGGACAAGTTCAATTAAGCTAGAATTATCGGTGGACAAGCTCAATTAGACTAAAAATTTCGGCGTACTCAATAAATTAGACTAGAAATTTCGACGGACATGACAAATTCCTACTGCTACAATTCTAAAATTAAACTACTCCCTCGGGGGACAAGCACATTATACTCAATTACAATACATCTATACACACTCAATTGCACTATATTTACAGACAGATCTATATTTACAAACTATTTCCTCGGCGGACAAGCAGTATAAACTCAATTATACTAAAAAAAATTTTACACTACATCAACACAGATCTATACAAACGACTATGCAAAATATAAAGCTATTAACTCTAAATTAAAACGAAATTCCGCCGAATCCCTAAAACCCTAAACTCCCAAAGTTGATATACTAATGTACCTGATTATCCATATTTGCTTCTGCAACTTTTCGACGCGGAGATGAGGAGGGTTTTCACGAATACACGGCCGGACGGAGAGCGGTGTCCGCGAGAAAAATCGAGAACAAAAAAGAACGACAGTGCAGAGAGAGAAAAAGAAAAAGCGTGGAGAGAGAGAGGGTAAACACCAAATAAAATTTTGAGATAAAGGGGTCAAAGATTATGTCCCCAATTTCAACCCCAGTAAAAGCGTTAAAAAGTAACTGTTAGGCCACTATTCGGAGATTCCAAAAATAAGAAAAAAGAACTGACTTGTGTCAGGGGGTAAATCAGGTATATACACAAAAAACTGGGCAAATTAGATGTTTTTAAAAAGTTAGGACAAATTTGATGTTGCATGGTTGAAAGAGGGCAAAAAAGTGATGTCCCCTAATTCATCATCCAATATCATACTTTAAAAACATACTTTAACAACCATTAAACGTATTTTATCTATATAATAAGCATACTTTAACACGTCTCACAAACGGTCTTACATAAGTAGCGTCTCACAAGAGACTTTGTCAAAATCTCAAATCTTTTTCTTAGAGTTAGATATTTTTCTTTTAAAAAATATAGATTTTTGTCTCTCATCTACGTGTTAAGGTTCGTAATAGGAGATGTAAGTTGTAATACAAAATACTTAAAAAAACATTTTTTACAACGGAATGCAAATTTATTATGTTTTTGCCAATGGAATAAAATTCATTTATTAACGGATTACCAATATGAATTGGCTAACAGAATTATTAACGACAGATTATGTTTCTAAAAATATACTAACCATCAATACCAATAAAAAATTACCAATGGATTTTATTGTTAACCAATTTAGTAATGAAAATACGATTTAACGGAATATTTCGTTGGTAAATTTTTATTTTTTTTAAAAATGTAACCGCCTATTTTATCAACCCATTTCTATCGCATGCCATAATCATTCTCTCAATTATATATATGCAAGAGTTTAATGATTATTTATTATGGACTAATTTTTTATTTTTTATAATTTTAGATACTAGAACATGAAGCTGACGGTGGATCCGAACCAAAAAATGTGTACTTAATGTATGGGCGTGTACTTAGCGTATAATCATCGGATATATATAGCATAAATTTCTAGAGTAGTTTGGTACGCTTGCTAATTGAGTTGTACTCAAGCCTTGTGATGATGTACTCTAGAGTAAGTGTAATACAAACATTGATTCATTGTCCAAGTGTTGGCCCTCCATGCAAAGGCGTTAACAAATGGCCCATACCTTTCACCACGTATAGTGTTGACATACACATTTTGTTAGGTGTCTTCCATTCCATCAGTGTCTCCATGCAAATGAAGACACACTCCATCGCCTACTTAAACCAACCTCTCAAACCCATTTCCCTCACCCTCTATCCCAAAGACGATCCATGGCGTCCAAGTTTCTTCTCCCTCTCTTTCTCTCTCTTCTCGTTTCAGCTGCATTCGGCGAAAGGATCGGCCTGCAGCTCTCCAGAGAGCAGCAATGCCGCATCCAACACATCTCCGCCACACAGCCCGCCCGCCAAATTCAATCCGAAGGCGGCTTCACTGAGCTGTGGGATGAGATGCAGAACCAGTTCCAGTGTGCTGGTGTGATGGCCATGAGAAACACCCTCAGCCCTAATGGCCTCTCCCTCCCCAACTACCACCCTACACCTCGCCTTGTTTACATCGAAAAAGGTAAAAATGCAGTTTTTTTACCATTCAGTTAAATAACGGCCACCTCAAAGCTGGTAGAGAGGAAAATCGTTTAATACATAATCAAATCACTCTGTTATACCTGGTGTTCAGGTCAGGGATTCATCGGAGTGACCTTCCCCGGATGTGCGGAAACATATCATGCAATGAAGAGTCAATTCACCCGCGAGTCCACTCGAGTATGGGAGGAGAAACAGCAGGGAACCGTGAGAGATCTCCACCAGAAGGTACACCGCATTCGCAGGGGCGATGTCATTGCCATCCCCGCCGGTGCAGTTCATTGGTGCTACAACGACGGAGGCGAGGAGCTGATCGCCGTCTCCATCAACGACATCAACCACCAATCCAACCAGCTCGACCAGAAATTCAGAGTATATAAGATTTAACTCAAAATCACATGCATGCACTCACATCAATATATATGTATATGTACATTTTGCTCATTTAATTATGAAAACAAAATATAGGCATTTTACTTGGCTGGTGGAGTACCGAGCAGCCAGCAGCAAGGACAGGAAAAGCAGACGTTCCACAACATTATTAGGGAATTCGACGCAAATTTGATGGCTGAGGCGTTCAATGTACCGGAGGAGTTGATAAGGCAATTGCAGACGGCGGAGGCAGAGGAGAGAGGGCTGAGCGTCATAGCCCGAGAGCCCATGAGCTTTATCCGGCCCGAGGAAGAAGGGGAGAGGGAGGAGTTTAGGAGAGGAAATGGGTTTGAAGAAACATTCTGCACCATGAAGATCCGAACCAATATTGACAACTTTAGAGAGGCAGATATCTATTCAAGGCAAGCTGGAAAACTCCACATTGTTGACAGGAATAAACTTCCCATCCTCGAACACATCGATATGAGCGCTGAGAAAGGCAATCTATTCCCGGTAATAATTTCTACCTAGCTAGTCTTCTCTTCATGGATTCAAAGTTTTTTTCACTAATCTAATTTTGTTTTACTGTTTTATATTTTCTTTAAAAAAAATACTAATTATTAATTTATGCATGCTCAGAACGCATTGCTGAGCCCAGACTGGGCTATGGCAGGGCACATAGTGGTATACGTGACAAGGGGCGAAGCTCAAATTCAAGTAGCGGATCACAATGGTCAAACCCTAATGAATGACAGGGTTAAGAGGGGAGACATGTTCGTGGTGCCACAGTACTACACCTCGACCGCCCAGGCCTCGGAGGAGGGGTTCGAATGGGTGGCGTTCAAGACGAGCGCGTTGCCCATGCGCATCCCAGTGGCCGGATACACATCGGTAATGCGAGCGATGCCGCTGCAGGTGCTGACCAATGCGTACGGGATGTCGCCAACCCAAGCTCAGGCCCTCAAGTTCAATAGGGGCACCCAGAGTTTCTTCCTGTCTCCTGGATTCGGAAAGAGAGCTTAGAGTCCTTTTTTCTTTATGTCCGTACGTGTTTTGTATGTAAGAAAAACCTTTGTTTTTCGTGGGGGTGTCTAGAAAATAATGTGTACCCATAAGAGCACTGAAGTATGAGTAATAACGTCTGGCGCGTTGCTATTATGCTCAAAATCCATTAATAGTATCCATTATCAATTTTATAAGCTTGTCTATTAGAAACATTTGCATCCTCCTTATTTATCTATCTATGCTTATTGCGACTGCTTTTTGGCTTAGCAAATGTCACTTGTACAAAAAATAATTTTAGCTGCAAGAAAGAGACCAAGGATCAAGATTCATTTAGGTCCCATCTTACATAGTAATAGATGCAATGAAAGTGTGTTGTATCAGCAATGAAAATGTGGCTAGATAGCAGCTAAACCAAAGCCTAAAACTTCTATATCAGAGAGAAAGATAAAAGGTTACTCTGCGAAAAATCAAATTATAAGATTATGATCGACTAATAAACCTGACAATAGAGGAGACTAGTGTCCTTTCCCCGAAATATTTTTCCAATAAACTTTCCAACTCTGTTTAGTATGTGCGTAACTGTTGTTAATCCCTGCAAGTATGTTTTGCCAACCTCTGACATCAATATGAGGCATAAGAAAATTAAAAGGATGTAAGAAACCAGACATTCACATGAAGAACCTGCATATATTTCTTGATCATAATCAACATGTTGCCCATGAACTCAAAGTCTCAAACCAAGAGATCATAATGACAAATAGGACGTGAAGAATGGGAATTGATGGCATTTTCTCCGTTCTAAATTTCTAATTACAGTTGATATCAATGTATTACGCTTTCCTTGTACAAAGAAAATTGTTTTGGCAACAGCAGAATTCCTAAACGCCAGAATCTTTTATTGAATAGCAAACATGCGACGCACATTGATGCGAATAATGTGACTGCACACATTAGCACCATCCCCAAACCTTAATTACAAAACTATGGGAAAGATACTAACCGCTATTATGAGTTGGGACTGTAAATATTCATCCATGTCATGTAATCCTGTCACTGAAATATGCAGAAGAATCAGGTTATTATTATATACATCATATTTTACAGTTTAGGAGGTCATCTGAATCTATGATATAAAATAATTTTCACTAACCATCAAAATGTCTAATGACCTCCATCAAAATATCTAATGACCTGGAAAAATGGAAATGTAAAAAATAAGAGAGCAGAGCATATAATGTGAGGTAAGAAAATAAGAAGCTAAAAAAGCATGAAAGAATATGACTGATTCAGAAGGTGTTTCATCTTGTGTCTCCTATCTACCTAGCATCAGCATTAACTGAGAGATGAGGCTCTAATGACTTGTTTCAGAGATAGATCACAGTGATCATACATTATGTGGACAGTATCTAGCAGTATCAAGCAATTTTGCCCATCTATCTGAGAAAGAATGTAGAATCGATTACTAACAGGTTCAAGTGCAAAATTTTGGCTAATACATATTATTAAAATGCCTGTATGAGATCATATTCAGGAAAAAGAAGATCATTACACACATGTTCAAAGAAAGATACACACATGGGCCAAGAAGAAAGTCAAACCGTTTCAGCTGTCCGAGCATTTGTTATATCCCCTTGAACTTGGATAACACCTTCTATAGGAGCCATAGGCTGCAGATCAATTGCCATTATAAGTGGTTGATCACTATCCCTGCAAAAAATATATGAGGTTCCAACTCAAAGAATGAAGCTTGTAAACATGTGCAGAAGACTATTGGATGTAGTTATCATAAAACACAAACAATAAGCAATACTATAAGAGTTCACCAGTAGTACATACTTAGAATCATGAGACGACTTTGCTGGGAGATAAAGTTTTTGACTATAAACCTGAATAAGAGAGAACTAATGAAATACACTTTACAAATGTACATGAAATGCAAGTAATTTTACAACCTCCAACTAAGAATGAAAATATACAATCTCACTAATGACAATTAATGCCTATGCTTTTATATGATTGTTGCATTACTTTATCCTTGAGGAAATGGAAAATGCAAACAATTTTCTACATTTTGAAGTACTAAAGAATGAGAAAGAACGCGTTCTGTAATTTAAGGTCTTGAGGGAGGAGAAAAGAAAGAAAATAAAAAGGTATTTACAAGCTGTGTAGTAAAAGTAAATGAAAACATGCTGCCAAACACTACTTCAATACATGCTTGATGATCATAGTAAACTCACAGACATCATTATGGCAAATTTATTTTTGAAACGATATTTATAAATACACTCAAATGTTGCATTCTTGGCGCACAAATATATTAAACTTCAACCATCAATAGACTTTCGTTTAAACATTTTCTCATGACTAACCCAACAGTGCCAAAAGATATGGCAGGCATGAAGCACTGTAAAATATATGGTTGTAAAATTAGAAACCTGACTTTTTATATTATAATTGAATATCAAACCTGACTCCAGCTTCCTGGTGCAGAACATAAATCCACCACATGCTGTATCCCTGTACACATCATTTGGCATCACATTATCAGTTATTTGAATTTTAATTTTCATTAAATAATCAATCAGCTCAAACTATAAGACGCATGAAATAGTCTAGCTATAAGTCAGTCCTTCTAAAACCTTCAAATATGTTAAATTCCTTGTCAATCTGAAGCAATTTGAATGCACTTCGGGCACGCCATCCTTCCTCTTTGGCTTTCCTACATTAGATATCCTACAACATCAATCAAACAATTAACAAGTGAAAAGAAAAGATTTTTAGTAAAAATTGTAGTAGAGCAGAGATTACCCGTTTATCCCTAGATGCTTTTCCCATTTACCTTACTTCACAAAGCGGCTTGTCGCTTAAACGGGAATTTGATACCATTTAAGAAGAATTTTGTCACTTTCCTAAGTCAGTAATATCTTCAAACAACTTATGAGCAACTTAGCCCAAGATTTTAAACCAGTTTCGTTCTGTTCCTAGCATCTCATAAGTTCATAACCATGCCTTCCTCAATACCACCCAATCAACCTCAGTCTTCAACTTTTAAGCAACATCACTCTCTTTCTCAATTACAATTCCATTTACATAACAAGAACAAAAATTCTATTAAATCAAAATGTGATTTCATAATCACCACTTATTAAGAAATGGTGAATCAAGAGCTGAAGTTCACCCTCCATCTCTAAGGAGTCTTTTTTTTCATATAACATGCGTCCAATAATTAATGTACTAAGGCAGAAGGTTAATGCGTCAAACCCAAAAAGCATACCAACAGGTTATACAAGACCTGGAAAGCCCAATCCAAAAAGTTTTATAATTATTATATTTGGCCCATATGTTGCTTCATTATATTCGCTGCCCTTCTTCTTTATCTTTAAATCGTTTTTTATAACATCAAACACAAGACTAAGTGATGAAAAAAAAAAAAAGGTCAATAAGAATTTACGATAAATTAAAACAGAAATAAATAAAGAATTTCAACATATTGTTATACCACTACAATTTTTTATTTTTACCAATGAAATTTATTAATGAATTGAATTTCGTTGGTAATTTACCAGCAAGTTGGTCTCCTGTGTCCTGGGGACACACGGTGCCTCATCCCCATGGGAACACATAATACTAAAATTCTTGTATTTTCATGGGGCACGGCCCAGACACATGAGTTTTTGCCTTTACCAATAGATTGCCAACAAAAATTATATTTATCTTTTAGTAACAAAATGTCAGCTAATTTATAATGTTTTTACCAACTGAATAATATCCATTATTATTTATATATAATATAAATTGAATTACCAATGAAATTTTTACCAACAAATTACCAATGAAATTGAATTTTTACCAACAAATTTTGTTGTTAATCTGTTGGTAAACTAATTTAACAGAATTAAGGCTTTTAACAATATAATATTTTGCTGCTAAAAAATAGAGTAGTTTTTTTTAATTAGGATACGTTAAATATGATATTATTAGTTTAAGAATACAATCTACATAGATACAAAGGGAAAATAATAATTTTTGTCCCCTAACGTACGCCAATTTTGAAATTGATTCATTCTTTTTCTTGATTATAAATCAGACCATTAGTTAAATTTATGAAAATCAACTTTTTCTTCGATCGAACACTGTAACGCATAAGTTAGCTAGTTAACTTGACGTGGATTTTATTTTTTTTATTATAATGACGTGGCATATATAATACAAATAACATAGACGTGGATTTTATTTTTTAATTATAATGACGTGGCATATATAATACAAATAACATATTAAAATATTTTGTCCACCAATTTATCATATTTCTGAAATTGGTCCATATATTTTTTAGTTTTTTTAAATAAGTACTTCAAGTTTGTGAAATTTGGCATTTTCGTCCTTGAACCAACTGGTGGGGTATACCAGTCGGATATACTTACGTGGTTTTTATTTTATTTTTCTTTTTTAATTATAATGCGTCACATTAGACGTGACATTTGATTTAAATGAAAATTTTATTTTAAAAAGTTTCCTAAATCCTTCGCTTTCACCCAGACTACGTGAAATTCTTATTATGGGATACCTGTTATTTCTGAATCCCAATCTGTACCACAATTTCACCCAAGTGGCAAACATATATAACCTAATTTACAAGCTCTATTTAGGCAGTGAGCTCTGCATGATGGTCTTCACTCATTCTTTACTCTAAGAGTTAATTCGCAATAAGGACACCCAACTCACTTACAAATACAACCCCATTTACAAGCTTTATCTAGGTAGTAGGCTCTACATAATAGTCTCTACTTATTCTTCAGTTTAAGAGTTGAATTCGCAATAAGGACACCCAACTCACTTACAAATACAACCCCATTTACAAGCTTTATCTAGGTAGTAGGCTCTACATAATAGTCTCTACTTATTCTTCAGTTTAAGAGTTGAATCACAAATAGGATTTTTTTTTATAGGACAAAGTTAGTGGTTAATATAGTTAGTAGTTAGTTCACCAAGTCTCCATACACCCTTATTCTCCCAAGTCTCCTTATAACTCTCCTCCTATTCGTTCCCAATGGGAATAGAACCCGGGTCACTCACTTGTGTGAGGAGTCCGATGGCCAGGTGGACTAGCCCACCTGGTTATCACAAATAGGATTCTACTTCACAACTAAGATCACCTCTAACATCGTTAAACACAAAAATTTTCTTATGCATTGGAGATTGATATTCTCATTAACACAACATACCAAATATAGGAATCTCTTAGTTCATCAAATAATTAGTTTACACTCCAAGTAACAAAATACTAATACTTTATAATCTAGTAATCAATATATTTAAATTTCAAAATTATCAAATCTTTTCTATTCATATAGATTACTCCTTCCCTCCACTTATGTTAATTAAGAAGTATTACTATTTATATATGAGGCTGGTGTGTTTTGGAAACACAAGAGAATATAATGGTAGTTGGATTAATAATTTTACCACCTACCCCTGCCCTTAAATAAAATGTTTAAATATGTTAAGCAGAGTTATATTTAATTGGAGTGAAATGGGATTGACCTAGATTCAAGGAAAATTACTAAATAACCTCACATGGCAATTGGCACAAAAAGCAGTAGAAATTAAGGTTAGTGAGTGGATGAAGTATGGAGCAGAGGTACAAAAATTGTAATAGTATTAGAGTTAGTATCTTGTGAGACGAGTTATTGGTGAGACGGGTCAACCCGTCACTAAAATATGCTTATTTGTGATTAAAGTGTGCTTATTTGTGGTTAAAGTATGTCGATAATAAATCAAATTATAACACACTAACATCATACTTTAATACATAATCCAACATACTTTAAAAAACATACATTAACAACTATTTAACATATTTTATTTAAATAATCGACATACTTTAACACGTCTCACAAACCGTCTCATGAAGGTAGCCTCTCACAAGAGACTTTGTCACAGTATTAAGGAGCATGATAATAAAGACAGCAGGGAATTCCACATCTTTTAGATGGGCCCCATATTTGCTAACAATGACTACCTACATCAATTAATTTAAATATTTAAAAAATAAAAAAATAATTAAATGATGAGCCCATCCGTCCACTGCTTCATTTAAACCCCCACCCCCTCCCCAACCCTACCCATGTTAAATGGGTTTGGACTCCATGTATCCGTCGATTAAATTAGAGAGGATTTCAAGCTAATCAGTTAATCAACTCTATTTATACAGGCTAAAAGTGTAATTTAATTATAATCATATAAGGTATGATTCTTTTGTTTAATAAACATTTCGATAATCTTTGATGTGCAATTATAAACCACACCTTTATCACTTTTCATCGATTGAGTATTTATTTTTATTAAAAATATTATCACTTCTAATCTGTCTATGAAAGACTATTCATATATAAGACAGTCTCGCACAAATCTATCATTTTCTATATATTGAATTCTTAATTAATATATTTCCTCGCAATAATTAATATTCTTTTACATTTATTACTATGAGTGAGGCTACTATGCACCCGAGCGCACGGAGCACATTGTGCTTTTGCAATTTTCGTGCCCCTTTACAATTTAAACATCTAGCAATACATATGTTTAAATAGAATATAGAGGGAGAGGATTGCATTCACATGGGGACACGGAGTATCCCTCCGTGTCCCGGGTGCGCAGGAGCTTTTGCCTATTACTATTTATCTCTTACATATTAATTGATCAATTCTTCGTTACATTTGGGTGCACGTTCAAATTTGTTCATTCACATTCACAACATACTCCTTTCGACGTTAACGTTTGTTTTTTGCACGAAAATTAAGAGATATAATATTTTAATAGATAATGGGTTGAGATATAATATTTGGAAGTGATGAAATAGTTAATGCAATTAATTTTAAAGAGTTGTTTTGGCTCTTTAAATTTGAAGAGGCAAAATCATTATGTGGAGTATATTTTATTATTTTGAAGAGGATATTGGACATGAATTCTTATATTTGACTCTTTAAATTTTAACCAATTTTCAATTTGAAGAGCTTTAGGAGATGCTCTTAATACACTAACACTATACATTAAAGAGTTGATCTTTTGTATTCTCGTGTACACAAGGTGTATAATGATATACATTTTATTCTAAATAATATATATTTTAAATTAATAAGGGTATAATTTTTCTATTAAAAAGATCGGCTGAAATATGAACAATATAAATGTTTGACTAAAAAAATTAATGTTTTTTTCTCAGAAAATTAAGGTATAAATTCTTATACTAAAAGGTATACTTACTTTCGAAAATGTGAGATTTTGGCACGGTGTCTTCCAAGATACGTAAATTTTAGCCTACATTAAAATAATATTATCTCTGAACCCACTAAACAATTAAATATAATATTTTTAATCTTCATGCAAACAATAAACATAACATTATTTGCGGGACGAAGGGAGTTAAATTTAATCCCTTTAAAATAAAATTTTATACAATTGAACATCATCTACATTCGAATGCACAAGAGTCTAACTCATAATCTATTAACATAACTTATTAGTTGAGAGGATTTTGTACAATATTTTTTTAATTTTAAAATAAAATTAGTATGTTTCTCCGTGTATTACATGAGTTATATTTTTTATAATATGATTTTTTTAAATGATCTTTACTTTGTTATGTTAATTTCGATGTATTTTGATATAATATTATTTTTTTTTATTTTTCATGTTTGTATATATTTATCTTTACTTAGCGTAATTCTGATGTTTACCTTTAAATGGTATATTATGTAACTGAATTGAAATAAATTAAAAGATAAATATAATCATATTTATATTATCTGTAACATTAATTACAGTAAATTTCTAAAAACCTCACCAAACACAACATTAATTGTGCTGTTGCTTGCTTTTCCTTCTTCATCTGGACAAAGTATTTTTAGACCTGTCTTACTCTTAACCTTGGAGAGCGCAACATATAACTGACCATATGTAAAAACATATTTCGTTAGGAAAACCCCAACACTCGATAATGATTGTCCCTGTCTCTTGTTTATAGTCATCGCAAAACACACCAATACAAGAAACTGTCTCCTTTGAAACATAACCGGTAGTGTGTTGTCTGTTGGACTCAAAATCATTCTAGGAATTAACACATATTTTTACCACCTAGTATCTTCGCTTCAATAATAAATTTTAATTATGGTTAAATAAATATTAAATAATACAATATGATTTTTTTAGTATGGTATTCATAATAAATTACTTAAGATAATAGGTCATATTAAATAAAATAATATTTAAAATATTATATTAAATTATTTAAAATAAAATATTATTCGCAATATTAAATAAAATATTAATTATGAGATTAATTTTCATTCCAAATCTTTTAGTTTTGCTATATATTTATTTCAATACAATATTTTTTATCAATGTAGTCCCATATCTTTTGCAATAGTGTTGATTCAGTCCAAATAAAAAAAAGAATTAATCATTTTTAAGTTATAAATACGAAAAAAAATATTTGGACTATTTTAAATAAAGTAAAATTTTAATTATTAATTTTTACTAATTGTAATTTTATCTCAAAATAGTATTTTTTATCTCTACAAAACTCATAAATAAAATTGATCATTTTTAAGTTAAAATGATCATTTTAGAGAAAAGTTAAAAGTTATGGGATTATTTGTAGGTAAAATTAAATTTTTTGAGACTATTTTGAATAAATTAATTTTGTATGAGACAATTTAGATTCTAAATTCTTATTCTTGTGGTGACGCATGTCTACTTGATATGAAAAATATAATTGGTAATGGTATCGAAATAAACATTAATCCTTGATTCTAGAAAAGTTTGAAGGATAGAATTGATAATAGAATTAAAATAATCATTCATAGTTTCATAAAAATTACTCCCTCCGTCCCAAAGATATTGACACACTTTCCTTTTTGGGTTGTCCCACAACAATTGACATATTTCCTTTTTAAGAATATGGGACCCACACGAAACCAATTTATTTATTTACATGGACCCACACACACATCACACTCACCACTAATACAACTACCCACTACACATTAAATATTATTTCTCTCACTTCACTTTACATTAAATTATTATACTCCTTAATCTCCGTGCCCAAAAAAATGTATCAATTGTTTTGGGACGGAGGAAGTACAATAATATAAATCTACAGTTATAATAAAATTTATGGATAAATCCTAAGTTCTTCATGAAGTTATAGGTTTTGTTTGTTAAGATTGATTATCTTCAGATGAACTTCGAACCAATAAGAGTGTCAAGCTCTTTAGGAAATGATCCAACCAAGTCCAGCTAATAAAAAAACCAAAAAAGAATTACAATAAAACATAAGATAGGTATAACATATATGTTGTATTTTGCAAACTAAATTCTAATTTATGTTATATCTTTCATGTGAAAATTTGTAGTATGTGAAATTTGATTAACGCAATTCTATTCTTTATAAATGTCAGTATATGAAAATTATAAAATACATTCTCAAGATTTTCAATGAGTTCAGCTGCTGTTTTTCCAAAGATTTGCCTAATTTCTCTATCAAATACTATAAAGGAAGTACTCCCAGTTTCATCGGCAACCTTGAGATGAATTTTATATATGTTGCAATGCAAAATAACTTAATTAAATTTTATTTGTCATAATTTTTAAAAGAAAATAGTAAATTTTAAAAAAAAGTTAAACTTTCAAAGAAAATAAAATAAAATTTACTGTGGCACATGTACTGGTATGTCCTGCTTACACTTCTCACAGTAAGAGACTCCAGATTTAACAATAACTTTCTTGGTGCATTTGTTACATCCATTTTAGTACCATCCATATTGAGTTTGGATCCTTTGAGCAGTTGCAACAACAATGTAATAGCTTTCCTAAAAATCCATAAAGAAAATATAAATTAACATAGGTTATACAATAATTGAAATCATTTTAATCTTTGTAGCAAAAATATTTTAAAACAAAAATATTATAATGGAATATTTACATCCTTGATGTCTTGAATTTTTGCAAGATAGATCACTTCTACATTTGGTATAAATTCTTCAAAGACGAAACTTCTATCAATATGATTTATATGAGATTGTCCAGGCAATCAATCATGGCCTATTAAACCCATGCTACATTTTCAAAAGTATAAATATTAAAATTTATAGATTTATATATTTTTTTAAAAGAAAAAATCACTAAATGTTATGTATAGATTGAGTGTATACCTCTTTCGAAAATCATGAACTTCTTTTATATCTTCATTAATTGTTATCCTTGTTGCAATCCAAGAATTTGATATGTTTTTTCTATAGATATTTCAAAGAAAGTTTGATTTAAATTTTTATATAATAATAATAATAATTATTATTATTGAAAAAAAACTAAGAAACTGGAGGACAAATAATATATTATTAATGGATAAATATTAGAATAAACATCTAATGACATCTAAATACATACAGAATTATACATAAATAAAATGAGTTTAAAAAAAATATACCTCTATATATTTATTGTTGATTTTGGCATACTCAAGAACAATAATAAGTATTTGGTTTGGATTGTTTCTCTTGTACTGCATCAATTGTCTTGCATATTCTCCCCATAATGTACAATTCATGATCGTGTGTCTTAAATTGATGTTAAAATTTTAATCCAAAAAAATATATTAAACGTAAAAATTGAGTTACAAAATAAAAATATGAATAAATATTTTAAAAGAAAGTTACCGTTCATCTTCAAGCTCAACATCAATTTTATCTGTACGCTTGCCCCTTGCACTAACACAAATTATATCTCCTATTTTTACCACCAAAGTAATTATGTCTATGGATATTGTCATTGTAAGAAGAAATAGAACCAATTTTTTTTAAAGTATAATTAATTTTTATTAAAACATAATAATAAACTTTTAAAACATACCAATGAATACTATATCTCTAGTGTTGTCTTGAGAATTGATTGTATCAAAATCAATAAAATTAAAGCCAATTTTGTTAGTTTATAATGGTGAAGTCAATCGCACCAACGTGTAATTGTGGATGTTCAACTTAAATTTATGATTTGTAATAAGGACCGACCCAATATTTTCAGCAACACGGAAATTTGATATAATATTTGTTGCCCCCTCACTTAACATTTTCTCAAATTTTTACTTGAATCTTCGAACCCTATACATATAATATAACAATAATTAAATAGAAAATCTTATCATGTTAATGATGTAAAAGTTGTAGAAATATAAAATATACCGTATACATAAAAAATATTTAATCGTTAAAACCAACTAAAATTTACCTTTTCATCCATCATAATCATATCCAGGTATATTTTTTTGTCTATATTATCAAGTTATGAAATCAAAAGCCTCAAGCATTTAACTTTAATTCACCAAGTCTTTTTTGCATAGTAATTTCAGAACAGGATCATAAATTGATGACATGATTTAATAAAGGAAAAAAGAAACGGTATAAAGATTGCAATGGAGATTAACTATAGATGAATATTGATGATTATATTATGTCATATACTTATATACAATGAATTTATATGATAAATATGGTAACAAATAATTTAAAATTAACACCAAAATTACCTTAAAAATATTAAATTTTAAAAATATACTCCATCTTTCCTAAAATTATTAAAACTTAATTAAAATAATCAAAACAACAAGAGTTTTTTGTTTCTTCATAAATTTACCAAAACTTTATAACTAATTGATTGTATTATGTCTTAATTTAATTTATATGCTAAATATAGAAATAAATAATTTAAAATTCAATGAAAATAAATAATTTAAAATCCACACCAAATTTACAGATTAAATAAAAAATATTTAAAGTATTAAATTAAATTACTTACATAAACTTTTATAAGAAAATTACTTAAAATAATATTATATGCTAAATATGGAAATAAATAATTTAAAATCCAATGAAAATAAATAGTTTAAAATTCACATCAAATTTACGCTTTAAATCATAAATATTTAAAATATTAAAGTAAATTACTTATATAAACTTAAAATAATATTATTATGTATTAATGGTAGGATTACAAAATATTAATTATTTTAAATTTAATAAACATTAATTGAGGGATCAACGTGGGAGCGCCACATATACATTTTTTCAAGAACGAACATGGCGACTCCACGTATACAAAATTTTTTAAGGAGTAACGTGGCACCGCCACCTCACAATTTAGAAAAAAATAATTTTGGCAATCACTTGTAAATTAATAGTATTGATGATATAAATTCAGACCCTTCTTTTTTCCAATTCTCATTTCACATACTCTCTATATTATATACTCCCTCCGTCCCAGGTAATGAGGGCCGGAGATCTTATAGTTAACATAAGGTCTCCGGCCCTCATTACCTGGGACGGAGGGAGTAATAAATTTCACATTTTCCATTTTTCGTTCATTTCATCGTAAAAATACTATTCCCTCTATTTAGGAATAGTTTCCATTTTTTCTGTTCCATATTGTTTAAGAAAATTACTTTTTTGATTAATTTTATTAACTTTTGATGGTATTATAATATTTTTAGATAATAAATAAAATATAAAGATAATAATATGAGTGTGTAAAAGAAGTGTTAAATTTAAAATTAAAAATAATTTTAAGATTATTCAATAAAAAAAAATATTTTTTATGGAAGTTAAAGTTATGGTGAAAAGACGAAGGAGAAACGTGTTTAAGGGTGGGAGGAATGCAACTTGAATTTCATATTCCACTTTCCATATTCTATTGATATTTTATAACATAATAAAATTAGGGTAGATTTTGCGTGAAACCGTCACACGAAAATGTGATGGGAAATACATAGAAGTTGCATTCATCCTACACGCTTCCAGAGTCTGTTTTTAGCATCAAATAGGGGGGTGTTTCCCTTTTATAACCCTAAACTTGGATCCGCTTTACGAAGTATTAGTCGAACCCTTAGGATTAGGATACGATGCCTTACTCCTTGAGTATCGACCATTTTAGTGTTAATAAACTCCCGCATACTTGTTTCATAGCTTTCAACTGGGTCGCAGCCCGACTAAACATACCAATAGTCACCAGAATGGCATAACTAAATAAGTGTTTAGCACCTCCATTTTTAGTAACAAAAGAAAAGAAAAGTAAGATTATTTTACATTTTTTAAAATAATTATTACTTTCAATATAAAATGTTATTACTCTCGTTATAAAATATTATCACTTTTAATTTATATACTATAAATTGTTCATGATATAATATTATCACTTTTCATTAATTGAGTATCATTTTTATCCGTCTCATGTAAATTCTTACGTAAGACAGTCTCATACAAGTTTATGCCATAAAACTATATCCTACAATTTGCCATAAAATTCTTATGGCATGTGAAATTAAATTAAGAAATAAGAAATAATAAAGACATATGTTGAGTTGAATATCAAATGAAACACTAAATTACAATAGGTGATCGAGTAGAGAGTGAATAGTATAACTACCATCATGATATCAATAATCTTCACCACAAAGAACGCATATATACAATATATGCACACATACAAATACATACGTATAATATATACTTCTAGTACATACATGTACATACCTATATGGAGTACTACTATATGTAAAAGACACTCATGTCATACCTCTCCCATTTATTTATTAATTGTTACTATAAATAATTTATACTCCTCATAACTCACCCTCAAAATTGTCTTTGCCACCACCGTTCCACTCTTCCTTTTCAATCTGAAGAGCATAATCCTCCTCTCTCTCTACCGCCCAACAGCCATGAGTGGCGCCGACGAGGAATGGTTGAAAGCCGCCATGACAGATGACACGGTGGTTGTCGAGCTCCTGGTGCGCCTGCATCACGCTACGCCTCCGCCACCGCCGCCGCGAAAGCCGGCCGCCTTCCCGCTGGAGTGGACTGTCCGTCAACGAAGGTCAAAGTCCATGTGTATTAATAACAACACTAAGAAACCGGCTCATAGTCATAGAGCCAGCCCTTCCACGCCGCTCTCGTGGAGCGCTGCCACCTCTTTCAGCGGCGGCTCCGCTGACGCCGTAGGCGGCGGTTCTGAAGAGTCTAGCCGACTGGAACCTTTCAAGGGAACAAGATCTAAGGTTTGTTCTTCCAACGCTTCAATCAACTCACCACATCGTACGTCTATATGCGTGTATACATACATATATAGATACATGTATAAAATAACTGATTTCAGTTGCCGGTGGTGGTGGTGAGTCGGCGGCGTTATTGTTTTCCGCAGGGTGGGTATGTTCTCGTGTTGGTTGTCATTCGATGACGTCTGTTGAATTGACGAGAATAACCCTCCGATTTCGGATATTTACTTCCACGTATCCGATTCATTCATTAAAGGCCTTGTGTGCTTCCTCTACATCCCACTTTTCAGTTTTCATTCGTTTTCTCAGTTTCTAAACTGACATCATTACCCATGCTCTGTTACATGGTATAAAGTCCCATCCGAGGAGATTTCGGTCATTTCACAGAGTTTGCTCCGGCGGCGGCCTTTCCACCGTAATGCCCTGCCCCTGTTCCGTCATTGGAGTTCTAGAATTATTAATTAATTAATTAATTAATATATATTTCCACAATATTGGTTTTGAATTGAGGGTAAAAAATCTGACTTTGTTTTCGACGCTTTTATGGTGACTGAATGACTCTTATCACGTTTTTTTCCTTGCCACTTTTCATCTCTCCCCAACCCCATTACTGACTGTGCATCTTATGGCCACACCATAATTCTCACTGCCGAAAAGTCTAAAAGCACCCTTGATTTGAAGGGCACAATTGTCAGTCCCTTCAAACGTGACCACGAAAACTGTCGCCTTCATTTCTCTTCTAGTCGACATTTTTTACTTTAGACCAAAATCCATTGAGTACTTCTGGTACTCCTAATAATATTTATTTTTTCCTTCCAAAAAAAAAAGAACTTGGAATTGGATTAGGATTAAGGGAGGGCTTAGAACACGTTATTCTTTCAACGATTGGATTTTCAATCCTATAATTTGTCTTGCGACAAGTTGTTAGCATAATTTTGGAGATACGCTTACTTATTATTTTCCTTTTCTTGTAAGGGATGAGTACCTTGTACTCAAATTTATTTGCTGTTTTAAAAAAAAAAAAACCTTCAATCCACGGAGTGGAGAAAAAAATAAAAAGAAAAAAATATCAATTAATTAAATTAAATTAAAAGATAAAAAAATTAATGACATGAGAACGAGCATAAATCTAGTTTTCGGTAAAATTGTAATTGAAAATTGAAATGAAGGTATTAATGTAATTTGAATATTTATCTCAACTCTTCTATCTTCTACTACTAACATTTCAAATTTTGTTATATCAATTTTAATACAACCTATCAAACAATCTTCACTTTTCATATTACCTTTTCTTATCTTTATTTTAATCTCATTTCTTATATATACTTACTGTTTTTTGCATACCATTTTTTTTTAAGAGAGGACTCATTCAAGATTTGTTACCATTCGTGGAGAGGAAGGAAGGGTATTTTTTTTTAGTGGAGGGGCATTTTGGTCAACTGAGGGGAGGGGTGTGATGCCCTTCTTAAGCGGTGGCGTGTTTTCGTGGCAAATGGGTATGTGTTTGGTTTGGTGGAGCGTTGCCAGTGGTTCTTTTATTATTGATGGAATAAATTAATGGAGAGAGCAATGATCTGGTGTTTTGGGTAGCAGCTTTACTTATCATGCAATCTCAGATATCCAGTTATTATTATACACCCTCATCTGCTTGTCTCTATCTTTCTACCACATGATGCCATTTGTGAACAACCTATTGCGTGAACTCCGAGGCACTTCCAAAGTTGTTCCACGACATGGTTTTAGTTATTTGCTTTTTGATAACTTGGGTTGGGGTGGGGTGGGTGGGGTAGGTTGGGTAGGTTGTGAAGTTGTGGGTTGTGTTTGTGCATATCTATAAATATGTGTCCAGTAGGACAAAAATTTGTCGAAGCATTTAAGATTACACCTTTCTTACAACTACAACCAGTCATTTCTATTAAACATGTGCAATAGAAATTTGTGACTTAGTTATTTTCGGATATCCTTGTAACACTTTTAAAGCTGGAGATTACTTTTTAAAGAGAGTTGTGAATATAAATTTTTAACTTGGGTTATTGTGTTTTTAACAAAGAAAAAACAAACAAACTAGTAGATTTTTAAATATCTTTTCAGTTAATTGATGAGTTTATAGACATCTCACAGAAATTATCATACTTTTGGTGGGTCCAAGAAAAATTGGCTTGTGTTTTACCATGCTCATGATGAGGTTTGGAAATTCCATGTAAAAATATTTGAGCTGGTAACTCAAAATATCAATTGTAGGAAATAGGAATTGGTGCAATATCTGTGGAAAATGGGAAATGAATTGAGTGGTTGGAGGTGGGGGTGAGGTGGGGACCTTTTTCTTGTTACCAAACTATTGTTTTCAGCCGTAATGTATTTCCAAAATCAACGTTTTTCAACTAACTCTTGACTTTCATTGGCCACCCGGACTTAGGATATAGTACTAGTTTAGTTAGTTGTATATGGATTGCATGCTTGTAATGTGGGAGTATGTAGTAAAAAGTGGGGTGTGGATATCGACTGCCTTTCCGTCTTGATCATTTTACACTCCATCCTTCGTGTATTTGTACAACTACTAGGTTGTTCCTATGTATCTCTAATACCTCAAACATGTTTCTGAATGTGTTGTCAAAATGGGCTATTGCACTTCTCTGAGCTGTTCCGGATTCTGTGTTGCAGGTTAGCGTTGTCGACTGTGGAAAACCTGTCTCCAAGAGGTCAAGAAAGAAGAAGGTAAATGAATGACTTGTCGAAACACGTTTGTTGTATTTATAACATTTAATTTAATAATGTGCTTGGTTTACATGTTCGCAGACATTAGCAGAACTCAAAGATGAAGAAAGCATGCTGCTGAAGGAAAGAAGAGAGCTGAAAAGGGTATCCATTGATTTCATCCACGAGATGGGATATCTTATCATATTAATTGCTTGATTCATGTGCTGATTTTGCCCTTATTTTGCAGGATATGGCAGCTCTACGTTTGAATTTGGAGAGACAGAGGACCCGGAATAATAATTTGAAGAGAATGAAGGTAACTGCTATGGATCCGTTTCCCGTTTTACTAAATTATACGTTGATTAGCTCTTGCTATGAACTTTGATTCTGAATCAGCTATACTCTTTGTCTTTAACCTTTTCTGGTTGTCAATGTTTGAATCACTGTCATTACGTACGTGATCTCAACTTGCAGCATTATATTTCCTATTCGATAACATTAAATGTGACAAGTTTATTTTAGCTTGATCTCGAGTGATGATGTGTGGAAAGTTGATATAAATATTAGAATGATGGTCGCATTCGCGGGGAAATTTTGTGATGGGTGTTTTTATTCTTTAGTAATGTACTTGAATATATAACGTTTGACATTTCCAGACAATGAAATACTACCATAATTCATCAATAATAAATCGAGGATATCTTGTTTGCAAGGGCATGCTTCTGGCAAGCATGGTCCAGCTGAACCTAACTTGCAGACTTGCAGTTCAACAAAATATAGTTTAGAGATCAAACTTGCAGATTATAGGGTTGGGATGGTTCTTTTTTGGTTTGTAAATCTCTCTCGTTTCTTAATGTGTGTAATGTATGTATTTTCAGTGTGTAGATTGAATATCCTTCGTCATGAATTATGAGTGCAGGGGTAAATGTTTACCGTAGAAATTGCTTCAAATGGTGAAATGAATATTAGGAATGAATCACATAAATGAGTTTAGAGAACAGATTCAAACATCAAAGGAAAATCTCAATCAGATATTCTGACTTTTTATTTTCTTGCCATTTTAGATCGAACTTCAACCCCGTTTGGCCTCAGAATCAACATCTGCAGCGGAGACATTGATTTCTTGTCAACCTCAACATGAGTTTGCAGTTTCTCATCCTAATAAAAATGTCTCTTCCAATGATGCTTTATTACAATCATACATACCAAATGTCTTTCCTGGCAATGAAGTAGATTCTGCGTCTGAATCCAAATTCATCCTTCCTGATCTAAACATCATGTTCAACGAGCCCAGCTCCGATGCCATCTGCGGATTTAGCTAAATCATCGAGCATTTGTTCGTACACTTTGCCAAAAAGGTATAACAAATGACTTCTATACTAAATAAGGGCTAACTCTTCTTTAGGACAATGTTATGCAGCTATATGATAGGAAAGAAGCAACACGTACTGGTAACACTTGCAGTTGTTAAGGCACAACTGATAGTTATTTTTTCGTTTAGTCTTTGAGAATAGAAGCTATGGGGACTAATTTAGAGATGCTAAATGTGTTAGATAAAATCACATTCTTTTCTTTTTTCATTGAAGTTCCTTTGATGTGTAATTCTTTGTTTTAATAGTTAAGATGTAAACTGAAAGAGATATATACTCACGTTATTTTCTCAAAGGAGTTTTGACTTTTGACAGATATTCTTCAACTTTTTTGTTTACCACTTTACCTGACATATTTTCAATCTGAATGGCATTTTCTTCTTTATATCAGCTCTTACCTTTTAATTTGGTTCAGTTTTTTTTTTTTTTTTAAACCTCAAACGAAACATAGACTTAGTGGCCCTAGTGATAATCTATTTGGGGTTTATTTGAGTTTAAAAATATAAATAGTGAGAATCTATAAATTTTTTTTGTTAGACTATGTTAAATTAGGCAAAGAGTTGTATGAGATATTACTTTGGGATGTTGTGTATTATTTCATAGACAATTTATATAGTAAATTAAAAGTGATAATAATATTATAGAAGACAAGTGATATAATTAAAAATAATTTTTAATAAAAAGTAATAATATGAAAACTTTAAATAATTTTTATTGTGAGACAGTTACACATATTTGCTGGTGAAATTAATGTGTAAGAGGTTTGATGATGTTTGCAAGAGAGTATCAATAGATGAAAGTAGAAAAAAAGGAAAGAAAGAGTATCATTGAATTAGAGAAAATTATGGAATGTGTGTGAATTGAAGATTGAATTAGAGAAATTTATGGAATGTGAGTGAATTGAAAATTAACTGGTCATCACACACACATACGTACGTATATATATAAAAAGTGAATAATAAAATCTAATGGAATTTTGGAAACTACAACTTTATTTTCAAAAATCAACATAATAGTCTATCAATATGAAGGGATAACTTCAATGTGGAGGTGGTGGAAGAATAATCACAACCCCTTAAAATGTTGTTCCTTACCTCGTTTAAAAAGACTATTCATAGAAAATTTTATAAATTTAGACTTTCTAAATAATAACTTTTGCTGAACAGACCACTCAAAATTGCATCGTGTTCCCCTCCAAAGCTCTAAAATACACATTCGTAACCAATTCATTCCATTTATTTAATAAATGAAAGTTAAGAAATACAATGACACACAACTGAGATTTTCAAACCCATTCGAATTATTAAATCTACATAATATGTGGGCATTTATTATTCATATTATACAAGTGATTTCAGGACACAATACACACTAAAATGGTTTCAATACATCCATGATAGATCTTGCTTAAAAGAAACCGATTCTGCAGCTCCTTGAATGCCCCTTTCAGACATCTGAGGGCAGTCATCCACTACCAGAAGCTTCAATTTATGCGATCCCACGAGCGGTTTCACTCCGTCATCAGTTACTCCCAGACACTTGCTGAGCTTCAAAACACACAGCCGAGGAAATTGCCCTACGAGCTGTAGCCCTTCGTCTGAAATCTCTTGGCATCGAGTGAGCTCTAACGTTTCAAGATACTCCGCTGTACAAAGAGCTTGCATCCCCACATCATTAAATGAGTAAACATGATCTAGAGCAAGTTCCCGTAAATGGCACTTGTGTATAAGTGTAAGGATTCCATGCAATGTGAATGATGAAAACGAAGGGAACTCCCCATCGGAGAAGGATAACCTAACCGACTCAAGGTGACAGCAGTTTTGAGCCAATGCCTCTAAACATTCATCGGTTAGCCTTATTGGATTGTTCATTAATAGAGGAAGTGTGAAATCTGATGGGACTCGTAGGGAGATGGATCGGAGGTTGCTAGAGTTATGAGCCAAACCAATAATGTCTGAATCCTTTACCCCGACACACATATCTAAGTGAATTATTTCCAAGTTCCTACATTTTCCCAACACACAAGCAAGACCTCTACCGGGGCTGATGATCCCGTTCACCAATTTGAGCTCCCGCATGCTGTCACACGGAATCCACTGCTTTTGCCACTGATCTATCGCCAGCCGGTCATAAACCTTCATGTATCGATAATTAGCATCTACCTCAAATTGTAGACGCTTTAATTTTTTCCAAGTTTTTCCGAGTTTAATGAGATCACCTTCTCCAATAGCCCTGCAGTTCTTAATGCAAAGATCCTCGAGTGTTTCTTGCTTTCCTAAATATTCTAGCCATTCCATGCTAGTAATATTGAGACAACGAATAAGGTGGAGCAAGGTAAGGTTCTTACACCCCACTACAACTGACAATATCCCAAAACCACTAATTCTCGGAGTAAATATCAACTTTAATGAAGAGAGATGGGAGCAAGAAGCCAAGTAACTCAAACCAGTATCCGTGATGAACGTGCAGTAACTTAAGGTGAGATCTATAAGACGAGGGCAACCGATGGCAAGATTATTAAGCCCTATATCATCCATTTGTTTTCCTAATTTCGACATCCAACCCGAGTAAGATATTTCCACCCTTTCCAAGTTCTGAAATCTGTTGCAGAGAGACATCAATGCTTCATTGGCAGGATTCATGTTACAGCCAACTCGGATTGATTTTCGCTGCACATTATCCAATTCATGGAGTCGTTTACAAGTTAATGATACTGAGTTTTTATCAGTCGTTCTATTTACCCTCTCCAATATGTCCCAAGCTACTTGCTCTGGCAAATCATCCATTGATAGGAACCATAAATTATATTCCAAAGGAAAACAAACTTCCTGTATTATGAAAAGATAATTGCCTTCAATCATTTGGTCGCAACGAAAACAAAATGACTCAAGATTCACCATTTTCAAGAAGTAATATAAAAGAAGCAAACAATAGAATTCTACTACTTCAGTCATGATGAAAACAAAATGACACGAGACCCACCATTCCAAGAAGTTAAAAAGAACAAGCCAGCAAACGAATTGCACTAATTCTGTCGTGATGAAAACAAGATGACTCATGATTCACCGTTCCAAGAAGTAAAGAACAAGCAAATAATTGAATTCTACTGGTTGGGTCGAGATGAAAACAGATCGACTCATGATTCAACTTTCCATGAAGTACAAAAGAAGAAGCAAGCAAACAAATTGTACAAAATTCAGTAGTAATGAAAGCAAATTGACAGATGACTCACTGTTTCCAGATGCCAAAATAAACAATCAAGCAAACCAAATAACCAATTCTCGTGATTTAATTAATATATTAGACAAAAATAGTAAATGCTTATCAACCATTGTGTTTGAGGAATCTTCAAATTGAAAAGAAAAATAGATCAAATTCATCTCTCAGATGGAAAATCCACAAATCACGAGAACACAACTGATAAATAATCAATCAGGCAAGTTCAAACAACTGCCTTTATTCACAAGAATAAAAATTGGATAAATTAAGCCAGATCATTCAAATCACCATAACTAAACTAAAGCCTATATTTTTAATGAAGATAGAAATCATAACCGAGAACAGAATCACCTAAATTAGAACCGATGCAAGCACATCGGAATCCATATCGAGAAATTCAACAAACCGAACACTATCAATAATAATCAAGAAAGTCGAAATAATTCTTGAAGGCTTAAAAACGAATTCTAAGAAAGAAAAAAGTAGAGATATACAGAAAATAAGGCAATTAAACGGAAGAACAATTTATGGAATATCACCTGATTTAAATTGCCCGTGTGTATCGAGAACGGGAGATGGACAAAAGGCAGCCCATTGTATTTTCTGTTCGCCTAAATTTGGAAGAAATTTAGATATTTTCTGTGGGCCCTCTACGAGATTGGGGTAACAAATATGTTTAGGGACACGTAATTTGCATACTTCAAAGTCTTCAACGTTACTATATCCTACATGAATATTTAGCTGTGTTTTATGTAAGCTTGCAAGTGAGAGAAATAAAAAATAATAAAATTATTAATAAAAGTAATATTTAATCGATGAAAAGTAATAATAGTGTAGTGATTAATTTTTTGAATAATTTATATTATAATCAAAAGTAACACTCCCTTAGTCTCTGACCACCTTTCTAGTACCACGCTGTTTAGGAAAAGTTGTTCTTTTTGACCAAATTTGTTAATTTTAAAGTGTTAGGTAATAAATATATAAAAAAAAAGTAATGCTCCCCCGTCCCACCGAAAGATCCTCATTTTACTATATTTGGCGTCCAATCCAAATGTCTTAATTTCCTACTTTTACTAAAAAGGTCCCACGTGTGACCCACCACTCACAACTAATGTAACGGCCCCAAATACATTTTCATAAACATTAACTTAAAAACGCTTAAAATTTCTTAATACTTAATTTATAAATTCTAATATAGCAACATTTATAACCCTATTATCATCGTAGTTTGAGGATAAACACATCTACTTCAAATACATAAGATTTCCCTACACGATACGCATGCACGATACGTTAGCATACCTATAGAAGTTTCTTACATCCATTCACACAAACACATAAGTATAACATTTAAACATTCTAAAATACATAGTTTTTCCTAGATTAATAATACTTCATAACAGATCCACCACACCACCACCACGCATCTCCAGTTAACCTGTAATCACATGTGAAAGGGGTGAGCACTATAATCGCTCAATGAAGAAACATATATCACAATTAAATACTCCATCAGTCTCGTTCAAAGAGGGTCTTATTTCTATTTTGGTCGTCCCACTCAAAGGGTCCCCTTTATTTTTTTACACACATGGGACTCACACACACCCTCTTATACAATTAAAATATGGGACCCACAGTCTCACTAATACAACTACCCACTACGCATTAAATAATAATACTCCTTAATCTACGTGCAAAAAACCCAAAGGGACTCTTACGTCGGGACAGAGAGAGTATTATGTAATTCACTTGAATATTCACACAACATTATAATCTTTTTAGTGTTTGATAATCATGTACTCCCTCCGTCCCACAGAAGTTGTGACATTTTCCTTTTTGGGTTGTCCCGTAGAAGTTGTTATATTTCTTTTAAAGCATATGGGACCCACATAAAAATATTAACATATTTACATTAGCCCACACACACTCCACACACACTACTAATACACCTACCCACTACATATTAAATATTATTTCTCTCACTTCACTTTACATTAAATATTATACTTCTTAATCTACGTTCCCAAAAAAAATCACGACTTTAATGGGACAGAGGAAGTGTCTTTTAACTTATATCATGCCGTTGGCCAACTAAAGTATGTGCACGGTGAGGTGTACTCCATAAAGGACCGTCATCCTCGCAGAAACATGTTTTATGCACTGTAACATTTATTGAATATCACAGAACATTGTATATTTTCATATCGTTTCATGTCATACACATCACAGAACATAAAATTCATCACATAAGATTTAAATGTAAATATGTAAACCCCACCTTCGATCCAATAAAAGCAGCGTTTAAAATAAATTCACATCTTCACTCACAGAACATCCTAAAATCACAAATAGTATTCAATCAATATACTATCACTAAATATATGTAATTTCACATTTGAGAAAAACTGCAAAAAAAATGCCTTACCCACATAACCCACGAAAAGAATAAAATCATATCGAATGAGTGGGCGATGAATAATATGTAATAGAATTTACGTATTTTGTGTGGAAGGAAAAGAATTGCAGAACTATATGTTTGGAATAAATCGTAGGACTGAAAAGGATAATCTGCGTTATGAAATTCTGAGAGAGTGAAATGAGAACTATTGGATAAAACTGAAATGAAGGAGTTTGAAAAAAATTGCAAAAGAACTAACGATACTTGAGAAAACTGTAGAAAGCATGACGTGAGGGGAGAATTGATGGGAGGTAGTACAACTGCCTCCGAGATCGTGCAGAAAAGAAATTTAAATTTTACGGATAAGAGAAAACGTCGTCTCGCTATTTTTTTTAAAATTCGATAACAATAATTAATTAATAAATAACAATATTCATATCTCCTATCTTAAATTCAAAATATAAAATAATAAATACCTATTCATTAAATCACAATAGAATTTACGGGGTGTCACAACTAATATAACTATCCACTATATATATAATAATAATACTACTTAATCTATGCACAAAAAAATAAATAGCCACCTTTGAGCAGGACAGAGGGAGTAGTTTGTATGTGTGTGAAAAAAGAGTGACAAATTTGAAATTAAAGTAATTTTTGAATTTGTTGGATAAAGTAATATTTTATTTTTGAGGTACTCTATTTTGAGACGGGTTGTAAAGAGACGGATCGTGAGACGGATAAACTCATCATATTATCTACAATTTAATAATATAAATATAGTATAATTATAATTAGTCAACCCATTATCTTTAATAGTTCATAAATTTATGGGATAAATTCAAATCATTCAATTCTTTAGCATTTATTGCTATGAATGGATCAGCCTCCCCATCTGATTACTCGTTAATTCTTGTTGCCATATTTTCCAATCCGGTGAATCTATCAATATGCGGTGGAAGTATAGTTTGATGATGTTATTGTATGTGATGACTTAATTATAGTATGTTAGTTAAAAGTGTTGTCCTTTCATCTTACACCATGTCATTTCATTGATATAGTACTTTAAACATTACACTAAACTGTTATGAGTACGATGAAATAAGGAATGTAATTTAGTATATAACATTTATCTTATATTATATCGTATCTATGTTATAGTTTGTGATGTCTTGTATTAAAGTATTTGTAGTATGTTAGTTAAAAGTGTATTCTGCATATCTTACAGTATGTCGTTTTCGTGATATGGTATGTGAAATAATACTGTAAAGTGTAGTGACTACGACGAAATGAGTAAGGTAGTGTAAAGTACATTACAGATGTTATAGTGTGTCATGGATGAGTTATAATATGTAAAATATGTGTTATTGTGTCCTACTTGAAGAATATTTCGATGATGGTATATAGTATGTCATTTCCGTGCTATTGTGCGTAATGTATATGCTATAGTATTTCAGCTAAATGTTAAGGTTAATGCCGATGAATGAAGTATATTAATTAAACTTGATTTAGGTGATTTCACTAAAAAAACTATTTTATACCAATGGAATGCTATAGTATGTCAGCTAAATGTTAAGGTTAATGCCGATGAATGAAATATATATTAATTAAACTTGATTTAGGTGATTAATTTGAACTGAATTAATTTGTTCTAATTAACTAAAATTTATAATTTAATGTCCTCAAATCGTTATCTTGAAAATATAGCGTTCTAAACACTCCTAAATTATTGTTTAAAAAATGTATAATATATATTATATAAATTACAATATTTGAAATTGCAATTATATTATTCAAATGACCACAGAATCTATTGAAGATAAAGATTAAAGTTATAAACAGCATGGTTAAGATAAGTCATGAACTAGGAATACATTGAGTTAGGAAAACATTCGAAACAATAATCTCAATTCCTCTACATTAAAAAAACAAGTATGTTTATAGGAGCATTCACATTTACATTCAACAAACAAATTATGAATTACACCACTCAATTAATAACACTCCCCACCAAACTGTTCCCATTAAGAGGATATACTAATTGTTTTCATTACCTTGTAATCAAATATGAAACATATATATGTACTCCACAGTATATATACACACAATTACACATACTGTTGGTCTTAATTAATTCGAGCGATGATGACTGTAATGTCATCGACCTTCCCTCCTTTGTAGTTCAACCCGGCTTGCCTCGCCGCCTCCACAATCGGCAAATCTTCTGCGTATCGATCGAACGAATTGTACAACGCCGCGTTGGCCATGTAACAACACTGCTGTTGCAGCCCTCCTATTCTCCCATCACCCAAAATCCTTACCATCTCACTTTCACGTAGGTTATCCAACAGCCCATCAGTTCCGACTACCACCACGTCCCCTCTCTCCACCGACACCTCCATCTCCTCCGCCACGCTCGGATCATCCTTCTCCCGCCCCAGCTGGTAAGGGCAGTTGAATCTCTTCTGCTGCAAGGGCGATCTGTATACAACCCTACCCTCTCTCACCACCACAAACCCACTGTCTCCCACGTTCGCTGCCCTCAGTCTGTCGCCGGAGAGTGTGATGATGCAGGCGGTGGAAGACCCCGCCGCCATGGTGCGGCCGTACGCAGCTTCCAAAACCCTAATAGGGTTTACATGTTCTTTCAGTGCGAGTAGACAGTTCTCCATGAGCTGCCGGGAATACTTGCCGCTGTCTATTCCTTTCTTGGCCCATCCCCCGACGCCGTCCGCCACTGCGATCGTCTGAAACTCCGGCGATATGAAGTGCCCGTCTTCGCCAAGAGGCTTCTCCGGGTTGTCCTTGGGTAGGTATGTCGAAACAGCTGTCATCTTTAACGGAGGAGCCGGAATCTCGATATTTAAGGGATATACATTATTCAAGAAGTGATCGATCCAGTGGATGGCATCCATTCCGACCATGGGCGGTTGCTCGATCCAGCGGATGGCATCCATTCCGACGATGGGCGGTTGCTCCCATTCTTTCGATTTCAGATGATCATAAGGATGACAAAATTTGTAATCGCACTCCATTGATGACATTTCTTTAGGGTTTCGGATTGAAATTTAAGTAGTTGAAAAGTAAAGTGTATCGAGGGTTTTTGGGAATGAAATTATCTGATCAAGATCATATAGTATGTATATATAGAGAGAGGGGACATTCAGTTGTGAAGATATATTTCAGATAGTAGATTAAAATTTCCATAATTAAATTTCCATAATTAATTCGAATTAGAAAAAGCGGTTAACCGACATATACCATATATATTGCAATTTTTATTTAAGGAAAATATTTTGATACATTGATTTCATATGCCAAACAAATATCGGCTTCTCAACTTGTGCTCAAAGTAGCAACAACATCAAATTAAATTTAAAAAAATTAAATTTGGACCCAAAAAAACACGTGAGCTTATGTTTTATTGTTTTTATAAGGATGGAGTTAAAACCATCTTTTGTTCTATAGCAAAAGATGAATTCAATTTTAGTCCAAATAAACTTTTAGTCTATACTAATTTGTTTGTTTTATTAAACTGTGATTTCTAAAACAAGTTTCAAAATTTACATTATATTTTAAAAAATACCATTATTATCATTTAAAAGTATAAAAGTAAATAAAATTGATTAAAAAACTTCGTATAAAGATGAAGAGTTCCTAAAATGGAGGGTATAGTATTTTAAGATATTATATGGGTGAGTTTTGTGTGAGACCGTCTAACGGATCCTATTTCGTGACACGGATTATTCATTTTACTCGAATAAAACTAATTACAGTGTGCACCCGGGTGCACCCACCCTAAGATATGGTGCACCCATATACAAATATAAACAAAAACATATATAATTATGAACAAAATGTATACAATTTAATTGTTAGTTTTTTTAATAAAAAATTGAGTGTAAAAAAATATACAATTATTAAAAAACACGTATACAATATTAAATAAAAAGTTATACATATATGGATGCTAGTTTTTTAATGAAAAATTTAGTGTGAAAAAAGTATACAATTATTAAGAAACACATATACAAAATAGAATAAAAAGTTATAAGTAGGTGGTAATGCGTGGTGTTTGCTATTCTTGTTAAGAATTTACATATCTTAGTTAATTAATATTTTTTTTGTTTTGTTTTTAAATTTTAACATAGATGATTTTAATATTAATTATTTTTAATTATTAAAAGTAATATGTGTTTTTATATAGTTTATTCATAATTTATTTTTTTTTCTTTAAAATGTTATAACTTTTTATTTATTTCCAAATTACTCATAATATAATTCAATTACATGGTTATCACTTTTTACTATAGTTCTCACTTTTAATTAAAAATATTACCATTTTTTATTTTTAAGTTAATTTAAAATATTATCACTTTTTATTCAGTTGTCCGCTTATCACTTTCTTCACTGAATATCACTTTTTATTTAATGTTTCATCACTTTTTAATCATCATACAAATTATTCATAAAAAAGTTTAATTGAACGATTATCACTCTTTGCCGGAAGATCGATTTGAAGGTTTCACACAGAGTGGCTACTCTGAAAGAGAAGGTGTAGTCTGCCACAAATACCCTTGAGACAATTTCTCCTTTGATTGATAAGATGAAATCGGATATTCTATCTGTTCAAGCTACTCTAGACAAATAGAATGCTCGGTTGGATTAAATAATGGAGGTCTTGGCAAGAGCTAAGGAGGAGAAAAAAAAAGGGTACTGCTGCTGCTGGAAAGCTGAGGATGGTCAAGGAAGAGGAAGAAGAAGAGGAATCTTCGGTGAAGGAGGCTGATGAAGATGATTCCTCTATTAGTTGAAAAGGGAAATGTCCCTTGTTATCCTTTTTGTTTTAAACTCTGAACTCTCTGAACTTAAGTCCCTGGTTTTTATTTTGTTTTTATGGTTTTTATGATTGAACTAAATCCTATATATCTTCTCCAGGGGTTATGAAAGTTTCTTATTAACTCTTGCATATTCTGATTAATTAATATCTCCTATTGTTCTCTTTCGTACGTGTGCAAATGATGTAGCTCATGCCAAGGGAGAATTTGTTGGCTTTTGAATATTGTCATGAGCACATATGTTGCTATATGGTCAAAGAAATTGATTTAGTGTTGCAAGGAAAGAAGATCAATCATATTATGTTTGTGCATAGAACATCGATTTTAAGAATTACTCCGTAGTCAGTCCATTTCCATCAGCCGGCCGTGGGAGCGAGAAGTTTGGGATATGTTTGGTGTTTCTTCCATCGAGGGCACACAGAAATCCATTTAAAAATGATATACAGAAATCCATTTAAAAGTGAACTATAATGGGCCAAGCCCAACTCTCTTCTTATTTTTAATTTAAATAAATGATCCATTTAAAAATGGATTGGGTTATTTGACTCAAATGTTAACATACATTAATTGCACATTTGAACATCTCTTAATTTATCCATTTATTTCTTAACTTAGTCATGTGTAGAAAGATATCGAGCGTGGATCCATCCCGTAATAGCTGTAAATTTCCACTTCTTTTAAGCACGCCACAATTAACTAAAGGCGAGCTATGTGATGCCGTCTCACGCACAAAAAGTAATATAATTTTTATAATGAAAAGTGATATCTAAATTAATAAAAAGTGATAAAGTCATTTCATGAACACTATATAGTATAAATGAAAAGTGGTAATATTTTATAACAAAAGTGACAACATTTTACAGTGAAATTGGTAACTATTTTAAAAAGTATAAAATATTCTCATTGTCTGACCTACCTATAATTAAAAAGGGTTAGTGGCAAAAAAATAAAAATAAAAATAATAGCGAACTTTACTCCTATTGCAAATTAATCTCCATTTTTGAGAAATTACAAAAAAAAAAAATCACCACCATTTTTTAATATTGTTGCAAAACACACCCAATTTGTGACTAAAAGTAGGGTTTTTTTTGTGCATTTTGCAACAATACTCAAAGGTGATATTTTTTTTGCAATTTCTCAAAAATGAAAATTAATTTACAGTAAAAGTAAAGTTCATGATTTATTTTGCAATTAACCCTAATTATAATATTAAATTTGGGCTGAAGAGAGATCCAAATATGTAAGATAATTAAGGATTCAAATCTGTAAGATATCTTAATATTCTCATAAACTGAACACAAATTGTCTATAGTAACTTAGACTGCATTCCCTCAAATTATGAGAGGATCCTCATATCTTGTTGACCCTATATATATATATACTATGATTGCCGGTTTAATTGGATTCCCTTTCACTTTATTAAATTATTCAAATTATGAACTGTCCAGTGCCTTTTATTATTATTGTTCTACCAATATGATGACAGCCCCATGTTACCTTCTTTTAGTAACATTCATTAGATATTTAATTTTTTTTTAATCTTTAAATGTTATTTGCTTAGATGTTTAATTTATGATGACAGTCCCATGTTACCTTCTTTTAGTAACATTCATTAGATATTTAATTTTTTTTATCGGTAAATGTTATTTGTTTAGATATTTAATTTATAACAAAGATGTGGGTTAAATCATCTTATATAATGATTTATATAAGACGTATAAAAAATAATAAGATGTACTTATAACATATTTATTTAGAATTTTAATTATAAATATCATTAAATTAAATAATATATATATTCTCGAACCCTGATGAAGTGTTCTCCAGAACCACTTGACCACCTTTATTTGATAATAATACTTTTACACAATATATACGCTTTTCTCTCTTACACTTAATCACTTATCTTCTTTTGTGTATTTTACACTTATCTTCATCATTTAAAAAAAATTCATATTAACTAACAATCTAAAAAAGGTTAATTGCGTCAAAAATCTTGAACTTTCGAAGTATTGCAAATTAATCCCGACCTTTATGTAATTACAAAAAAACCATGACTTTTTACGTTGGTGCAAATTGCACCCGTCGGGCAGATGGACCCTCCCTGATCGCTGACGTGGCATTTTAAATCCACAAAAGACCTTGATAAGTCGTAATTTTACACGATTATTTTGAATGAAATTCACTTCTTTACGTGTGAGTTGTGAATTATTTAATGCTAATTACGACTTATTTCTATTTTATACACTTAAGTTTTAATTATTTTATTTCTTATTGAAATAGGACAAAATTGAGATAAATTGTACAATCACAATATTTTATTTTGTGACTGCTACAATTATCATTACTGCTGAAAATAATTAAATAGTTGACCAATTAAATTAAGGAGGGGTTTGATTTGAAGAGCATGAGGAAACTTACCAAAAAGATTGGAGATGCAATGAACCTGGACACTCTTTAAGAAGGAAAAAATTAAATTGGGACAAATATGGAGATCATATCTCACGCTACATATACATCACTTATACAGACCTCATCATTCCACGCTAGGGCAAGGAGAAGGCAGATTGGGAGAGCAGGAGACGCACCACTCACGGAGAACAATATCGGTTCTTTTGTTTTATATTTTTTAATTTAGTTTTTATTATGTAATTTCGTTTCTAGTTCGAGGGTTGTGAACCTTCCATGAATTATTTATTTGATTGTTAGGAATTTTATGTCGCAAACTTTTATATGAATTTATCTTATTGCATGCACTGAATCGATTTTATAATAATTTAATAATTATTTTAGACTAGACATCTAGATTAATTGTTGAATTGTTTATTGCTATTTCATAATAATCCATGATCTGTAATTGTTGTGAGGATTGAATTGAGTAGCGAAATAGAGAAAGACCCTTTAGGTGTAATAAGATCTAGGTTGTAAGATTTCTAGCCGGTTTTCATAGCCTAGTAATTCTAATATTTTGTGTCTTAATGCATTTGAAAGTTCGAATCCATAGGGTCACTCGTAAATAGTGTAATTTAGTGGTCGTACCTGTAGGCAATTAAAATTTATTGCCTAATAAATATAAATGCAAAGAAAATATATTAAATATTGATTAAATATTTATTTATTAAGGAATTTGAATAAATTAATTCATAAAATAAAGTAAATAAATAATTGATAATTAATATAATTATTTGAGCCCAAATTCAAGCCAGGTGGGCTCAAGTTAAATTAAATTGGTCAAATTCAAGCCAGGTGGGCTCAAGTTAAATTAAATTGGTCAAATTCAAGCCAGGTGGGCTCAAGTTAAATTAAATTGGTCAAATTCAAGCCAGATGGGCTCAATTTAAATTAATTGGGTTTAATCCAAGGCAAGTGGACCTGATTTAAGTCAACAAATCCAGCAAGTTAAATCCAGCAGGCCTAATTAAATTAAATAGGCCCAAGTCAAAGCCTAATTAAATTAAATAGGCCCAAGTCAAAGCCTAATTAAATTAAATATGCCCAAGTCAAAGCCTAATTAAATTAAATAGGCCCAAGTCAAATCCAACAGGCTTATTTAAATTAAATAGGCCCGTATCCAGTCCAGCAGGCTTAATTAAAGGAAGAAGCCCAACATATCTTTTCGAAGGAGAAAATATCTCTCAGGTGGTTATTTTCTCCACCTATAAATAAGGACCTTCAGTCCTCATTCCAAACACATTCAAGCACCCGAAGACAAGACGCTCTTGAAGAGATCAAGAACATTCAAAGACCTTCGAATCTTCAAGCTCAAGACCTTCGAGGATCTTTAAATCTTCGAATCTTCAAGTTCAAGAACACTCGAGGATCTTCAAATCTTCGAATCTTCAAGCTCAAGAACACTCGAGGATCTTCAAATCTTCGAATCTTCAATCTCAAGACCTTCGAGGATCTTCAAATCTTCGAGTCTTCAAGCTCCAGATCTTCAAATCTTCAAAGCTTCAAATCGAAGGCTTCAAGCTAGTCTTCAAGTAGCTTCAAAGTAACTTCAAGTCAAGAACTGCCTCCAATCAAGGATTAAGGTGCTAAGCCTCTCCGATTCGGCGTTCTTCATCCAGTAAAAATCGTGAGGTCAACGGTGTTCTACCAAATTGAACGACGTTCTTCACAACAAATATTCAAGTCAACGTTCGATCCGAACAAAGGCTAGACGCCTCCGGATAAACGTTTTAAAGCTTCAAGTCCCGAACCCGAGATCGGACAAGCTTCATCCGAAGATCCGACTCAGAAAGTTGGTAAAAGTCAAGAAAGTCAACTCAAGAGAGGAATCAGAGGATAAATAGAAGCTGTTCATTAAATTATTAAGTTCAATCCATCTCGGATTATCATTGTAATTTCTTTTGTGTTTATTATTTAATAAATACAAATTTTATTGTTACAAATTTTGGCACGCCCAGTGGGACAGTTTCTACCTCTCATCTCCTCTTCGAGCAAAGTAAGATGGTTCCGCTAAGGGTCAAAGTCAACAGATCAGCTTCTGTCTTCAAGTCTTCAGAATTACAAGTGGAAGACGTTAATGTGACAACTAGAAGCATGTCAAAGATGGCACGATCTGAAGCCTCTTCAGAGATAAATTCTTCAGTTGGAGTTACCTCTGGAGTGATACCATATGATGATAAAGATGAGAAAAACGACTTAGCTAACTCAATCCCTATACTTGAAGAAAGCTCATCGTCTGATTCATCCATAGCCTCGACAATGGCAATAAACACTTCGTCTGTCGAAGAACAGTTGGCAAGCTTAACTGAATCCGTTGCTGCACTTGCCAAACAGAACCAAGAAAAAAATACTTTGATTTTCAAACTGATGGAGAAAATGGCTGGTGCTGAAACTAGCCATGCGAACGAAAAGCAAGAAGAAGATGCTGAAAATGAAGTAGATGAGTCTGCGAAGCGTCAGACGATGGGAAAAAGGGTGATTGAAGAAGAATTGAACATCTCCCATGATGGAATGGTTCCTATCAGCCAGTTAAAAAGCATTATACTTGGCACAATGAAGGACCAATTCGAAGAGAGCTCTAAACCTTCATTCGCTCATGCTAAGCCTTATACTAGGAGGGTTGGCAACTTGAGGATGCCACATAACTATCAACCCCCCAAGTTCCAACAGTTTGATGGCAAAGGTAATCCAAGGCAACATATAGCACATTTCATAGAAACGTGCAATGATGCTGGCACTCACGGAGTCATATGGTGAGACAATTCGTTCGCTCTCTGAAGGGAAATGCTTTTGAATGGTACACCGACTTGGAGGCTGATTCTATAGACAGTTGGGATCAGATGGAATATCAATTCCTTAACCGTTTCTATAGTACTAGGAGGACGGTTAGCATGATAGAGTTGACTAACACCCGTCAGTTAAAAGAAGAGCCAGTAATTGAGTACATTAATCGATGGAGAAATTTGAGCCTAAACTGTAAAGATCGATTGTCTGAAGTTTCTGGCATTGAGATGTGCACAGCAGGAATGCAATGGAACCTTCGTTACATACTTCAAGGGATTAAGCCTAAAACCTTTGAAGACTTGGCCACAAGAGCTCACGACATGGAGCTAAGTATGGGGATAAGTGGAGTTGTAGAACCACCAATTCCTGGATCCTACAAGTATAAAGAAAAGCAAGAGGTAAGGAAAGGGGGCAAACCCTACAACAAATCTTCCGAAAAAGGGTCTATGGCAACAAATGCATCAACTGTCAAGTTCCGAAGAAATGAGAATGAAAAAGATGATAAAGTGAAGAATGAGTCCCAAGAAAGGGGGCAAAGAAGATTGACCTTGAAAGAAATGCAAGAAAGGAAGTACCCATTCCTTGATTCGGATGTCCCAGGCATACTCGATGATCTGCTCAAAGATAAACTTATCGAGCTTCCTGAAATGAAGCGACCAGAGGAAGCGGGACAAACGGACAATCCGAAATACTGCAAGTATCATAGACTAGTGGGACATTCTATCAAAGATTGCTTTGTCTTTAAAGACAAAGTTATGAGATTGGTTGAGCAAGGGAAGATCTTTCTAGATGAAGATGCAACTGCAAACTCTACTTCTGCAGACGGTGGAAATAATTATTCATGCCATATGGCAGGCGAAGCTGTTGTGCCTAAAGTTGAAAGTAAGGTCCATGCTATGAAGATTACCTTCACTGAGGAAGACTTACTGCTCGGTTCACAATCTCACAACCGACCCTTGTTCGTAGCTGGTTGCACTCAAGAGCAAAGGGTGAATCGAATACTGATTGATGGAGGTTCAGCGGTCAATATCCTACCTCTAATGACATTGAAAAGGTTAGGGATTTCAACAGATGAACTTGGCAGTAGCCGACTGACGATTCACGGGTTCAATCAAGAGGGCCAGAGAACACTTGGTACGATAGTCATGAGCTTAATAATAGATGAGATGGCCTCAACAGTTCTGTTTCATGTCATTGATGCTAAAACATCATATAACATGCTCTTGGGGCGCCCATGGTTGCATGAAAATGGAGTGATTCCTTCTACGCTGCATCAGTGCTTCAAATACTGCGATGGAGGTAACATAAAGAAGGTACTCGGTGATGAAAAACCATTTACAGAAGCAGAGTCATACTTCGCAGACGCTAGATATTTTCTGAAAAGTATCAAGGCCGATAAGCAAGAAGGAACTTCATCACAAGATAAAGATGATGATAAACAAGAAAAAGATAATGCAGATGATGTTTCATCCATACAGTCTAATGAAAGTAAACAGTTGATCAAAACTGTAGAAGGGTTGACACTACCCCTGACTAAGGTTGACGCTGAGAAGCCCTCTCCCCCTCCACTCAAAGGATTCACTCGCCCAACTCAAGCGGCTAAAACTGAGCATGGAGATGTATTTGAGGCGGCGGTTTCCAAATCGTATAGCCCACAAGCTTACAAACTTCTTGTGAAAGCTGGTTATGACCCTCAAGAAAAAGGTGCGGCAAATGAACTGTCTCATAAGACTCCTAGTAGAACCACCCAAGAGAAATTGAAGAGTAATGGCCGTACTTCCAAGTATACTAGAACAGGTATAGGATATGTTCCGCAAAAACCTGTTCGCATTGTGATAAAGAGGGCAAACACAAACTACATCACTGAAGATGAAATTCTCTCTGAAGAAGAGGAGTCTCATGAGGAAGATAGAAAGACAGAAAGAATCTCAGTATTCGAGAGGCTCAAACCAGCTGGAGCTAAAAGGACTACTAAGTTCCCAAGTTTCCCAAAGATACATAGTCGGATCCCATCTCGCATGAAAAGACGACATTTCCTGACTATATCATGTGGCACAATGTTGAAAGCTAAGAAACGAACAATAATCTTCACCCGAAGTGAAGAAGATGATCGTGAAAGTGTAGGCTCATCAGATGTTGTTCATTCCATCATCATGCAAACAGATCTACAAAGTACAGAAAGAGATCTACAAAGCAAGATCGTCGAGATGAGGAGAGATGGCTATGAAGTGGGGAGCATTGTTAAAGTGGGAGAGAATGAACAAGTTGGATCTAATCCACAGTTTCAAAGGCAAGAATTTCTGGAGGATGTTGCTGCAGTAAATCATGTCACTATACAAGAAGAAACCTCAACTGAAGAGGAAGATGCCGATGATGCTCCCCCAGAATTTGAGGAGGGTATTAAATCTACTGTTGATCAATTGAAGGAGATTAATTTAGGTGATGCTAATGATCCGCGTCCAACCTATATAAGTGCTTTGTTAACATCTGAGGAGGAAAAGGCTTACATTGAGCTTCTTCAAGAGTTTAGAGACGTGTTTGCATGGTCATTCAAGGAGATGCCCGGATTAGATCCAAAAGTGGCAGTTCATCATCTAGCAGTAAAGAAAGGAGTCAAGCCAGTTAAGCAGATGCAGCGTCGATTTCGACCAGAGCTGGTTCCATTGATTGAAGCTGAGGTTAATAAGCTCCTTGAAACGGGAAAGATACGAGAAGTCAAGTATCCCACTTGGCTCTCTAACATTGTGCCAGTAAGAAAGACAAATGGGCAGCTTAGAGTGTGTGTTGACTTCCGTGACTTGAACTTGGCATGCCCAAAAGATGATTTTCCACTACCAATCACAGAACTTATGATTGATGCAACGACCGGGCATGAAGTGCTTTCATTTATGGATGGATCATCTGGTTACAATCAAATTAGCCTAGCTCCGGAAGATCAAGAGAAAACAGCCTTCCGCACTCCTAAAGGAATATACTGCTATAATGTTATGCCGTTTGGCTTGAGGAATGCTGGCGCTACGTATCAACGAGCTATGCAAAAGATATTTGACGACATGCTTCATAAGAATGTTGAGTGTTATGTGGATGACATTGTAGTGAAATCAAAGAAGAAAAAGGATCATCTTAAGGATCTAAGGCAAATATTTGAGCGTCTCAGAAAATTTCAACTCAAGATGAACCCGCTTAAGTGCGCATTCGGAGTCTCTTCTGGTATGTTCCTTGGATTCATTGTCCGACATCGTGGCATTGAGATTGACAAAGCAAAGATTGATGCGATAATGAAGATGCAGATGCCCCGAAACATACATGAGCTCAAGAGTTTGCAAGGTAAGCTGGCATACTTAAGAAGATTCATAGCAAATTTGGCCGGCCGATGCCAACCATTTAGCCATCTTATGAAAAAAGGTAGTCCATTTGAATGGGATGAAGCTTGCACTAATGCATTTAACAGCATTAAAGCATATTTGATGAAGCCGCCAGTGTTGGTTGCTCCAATAGTCGGACGTCCATTAATTCTCTACATATCTGCTCAAGAAAAATCAGTTGGAGCCTTGCTTGCACAAAATAATGATGAAGGAAAGGAGTGTGCGTTGTACTATTTGAGTAGAACAATGATTCCAAATGAGTTAAAATACTCACCAATTGAAAAGATTTGTCTGGCTCTCATCTTTGCAATTCAGAAGTTAAGACACTACTTCCAAGCTCATACTGTTTACTTGGTCTCAAAGGCCAACCCATTAAAATTCGTCATGTCGAAACCAGTGCTCTCTGATAGGCTTGCAAGGTGGTATCTTCAATTGCAGTAATTCGAGATTATATATGTCCCTCAAAAGGCAGTGAAAGGGCAAGTATTGGCGGATTTCTTAGCTGATCATCCCATGCCTGCAGAATGGGAGTTATCTGATGATCTCCCCGATGAAGATATATTGGCTATTGAAATCACTCCTCCTTGGAAGATGTATTTCGATGGAGCTGCTCACAGAGAAGGAGCCGGCGCAGGAGTGGTATTTGTGACCTCAGATGGAGAAGTTCTGCCATACTCCTTCAATCTAACTGAAAATTGCTCTAACAATGTAGCTGAATATCAAGCTCTTATACTTGGTCTGGAGATGGCAGTAGATGTAAAGCAACGACACCTGAAGATATATGGAGATTTGTTGTTAATAATCAACCAGCTGCTTGGTTTATATGAGGTTAAGAAACCCGAGCTACGTCCGTATTATGACTATGCTCAAAGGCTTATGAATTGGCTTGGAGATGTAGAGATTGAACATCTTCCAAGGAGCAAGAACAAACAAGCCGATGCTTTGGCAAAGCTAGCATCAACCATAGCAATGCCTGAAGCACATTTCCAAGTTCCGATCTGCAAAAGTTGGGTGGTACCTCCCTTCTTCGAAAAGGAAGATGATGAAGAAGTTGGGTATTGTGCCATAGAAGTGTTCGATATTGGGAAGGAAGATTGGCGACAACCGTTCATGGATTACTTGAAGTATGATAAGCTCCCCAATGATCCACACCTAAGGGTTGATGTCCGGCGTAGAGCACCGCGATTCTTCTATTACAAAGATATACTTTATAGAAGATCGTTTGATGGTATTCTCTTAAGATGCTTAAGTGATGAAGAAGCTCTACAAGCTATGGAGGAAGCTCATTCTGGAATATGTGGCGCTCATTAGTCTGGACCCAAGTTACATTTCAGAATCAAGAGGATGGGATATTACTGGCCTTCTATGGTGAAGGATTGCATAGATTATGCACAAAAATGTCAACCATGCCAGTTTCATGCAAATCTCATTCATCAGCCTCCCGAGCCATTACATCCAACAGTTTCTTCGTGGCCATTTGATGCATGGGGCTTAGATGTGGTGGGGCCGTTAACAAAGTCTTCTGGAGGCCATCTTTATATTCTGGCTGCCACTGATTACTTTTCCAAGTGGGCGGAAGTTGTACCCTTGAGAGAAGTGAAGAAGGAAAATATTGTTGATTTCATCCGCATCAACATCATATATAGATATGGAGTGCCTCGATACATTATCACAGACAATGGGAGGCCATTCAGTAACTCTTTGATTGATAAGCTTTGTGAGAAGTTTGACTTCAAGCAAAGAAAATCTTCTATGTATAATGCAGCAGCTAATGGGCTTGCCGAAGCCTTCAACAAAACACTGTGTAATTTATTGAAGAAGGTGGTCTCCAAGTCAAAGCGAGACTGGCATGAAAGGATTCATGAAGCTTTATGGGCGTATCGAACTACTTATAGAACGCCTACTCAAGCTACTCCGTACTCTCTTGTATATGGGGTTGAAGCTGTGGTGCCCCTTGAAAAGCAAATACCATCTTTGAGAATAGCCATACAAGAAGGTTTAACTGAAGAAGAGAACGCACGATTGCGTCTCGAAGAATTAGAGGCACTTGATGAGAAGAGGTTAGAAGCACAACAAAGACTTGAGTGCTATCAAGCTCGCCTCTCCAGAACGTTTAACAAGAAAGTAAAGATACGTTCTTTTCAAGTCGAAGACTTAGTCCTTGCTGTAAGAAGGCATATTGTCATCACTCACCGAGTTGGAAATAAATTCTTGCCCAAGTGGGATGGCCCACATGTTGTGAAAGAAGTGTATACAAATGGTGCATATAAGTTGATATCTGAAGATGGTGTAGGAATCGACCCCATAAATGGCAAATTCCTGAAACGCTACTATGCGTAATCAAATCCAAGGAACGCTCCATGATGCACGAGCCTAAACTGCATGTTACTTCTGGTCCGCACGAGTATAAACTGCGTACGACGAACTCCTGGTCCGCACGAGTATAAACTGTGTACGACACCCACCAAAGGTAATTATACGTGGCTAAACTATTAATTCACCCCACTCAGGTATTTTAAGTGGTTAAAGCATTAAATACCCTACTTTGTCTAAAGTGGTTAAAGAATAGTCACTCCTGGCCCGCATGAGTATAAACTGTGCACGGCACCCCCCCAATCAAAACCATGTCCCTTTGAACTACGTAATGACTTGATCCTCTTTAAAGAGGTACGTAGGCAGCTTAGCACTCTGCTAAGTTCAGTCATAATTCAGGCTATTTGCATCAAGTTTGTGAGGCAAGAAGTATGACCCAGTTGAGAAGCAAAAAAAGTTGACAGTGAGAAGACAATAATTGAATGCAAATTTTAATGAAGAAGTTCAAATTATTGAAGTGGTAGATAAAGTTTGAATTCTTGGAGCGTTACAATAATATCAAATTCTTGTAGCGGTGAAATGATGAAAAAGGATTTGCAAGCAAGGGATGAATTCAAGTTAATTTAAACTTATGAATTTAATTAATTAAAAGAGCCCAAAACTAATTTATGGGATCGATTAATTATTAAGTTCAAAGTTATAAATTAAATCAATGACTGAAATAAAAATGCTAATGGGAGTAAGCAAGTTAATTCAACGAGTTAAAGCTGGATAAATCCTTCAAAGTTAAGCCCAAATTCTTTATCTTAAAAATAGGCTCAGATTGTATGCAAGGGGATGTTGATATGGCGGGCTGTTAACTCGAATAGTCAATGAGTTAATAATCAAGCCCAACTTGACCTAAGCTTAACAATTTCAGTTATTTTAAAGGCCCAAATTGATTAAAGATGAGGTTCTTTAGCCCACTTGAAGAAATTACTCGAGCTCACTTAAAGGTCAAAATAAAAAAGGGGCAAGTCAAAATTGCATGTGGATGTATCTCTCCAAAATGGAAACGTGATGTCTTCCAAATTTTAGATAATTGAGATTTTCTCTCACTGCGCAAAAAAAAAAAACAAAAAAAAGAGAAATCGTGGGATTGAGAAGAAGATTTATTTCTTTCCAAAATAAATTGCGCAGAGTTTCTTCTTCCAAATTTGAAACTGCTCGCACGAGTCGTCATCCATTTGCTGCAGAGTCGTCGACTTCGCACCGCCACCGCCGGAAAAAAACGCCGCAACGGATCCAGCCATGCCGCCAGCCACCAGTTTCCTTGGAAGAAATTGTGCCACCATAGTCCGCTATAGGATCGGTCCCCATTTTCCGCCCTCGGCTTTGTTCGGATGCGAGCCCAGTCACGCTGATTTTCGCCGAAGCCCCATCGTCCATCTCTGCTGCAGATCCAAGAAGCCAAGGCCGCCGCGATCCCTGCTACCGGTTAAATCTCAGCGCCGATTGCGACGCCGTGCTTCTTCACCATATGCAAACCGTTCGTCGCCAGATCTGCCTTGCCAGTCACGCCGTCAAGCGCGATCGCAACCATCAGCCGCTGCTCCCCTTGAAACCGAAAGGGGGTGTCTATTATCCTCCAGAGTCTTCGCCATCACCGCCGCTGCGGATTGTTGGACATCGCTACGCCTCCTCAGCCGGCCGCCTCCATTGATCCCATCAAGATCTCGCCGCTGCTGAAATCGCAAGCACCACCGGCTGCCGCCATCACCGGTGTTGGGCCCATTGGGATTTTGGCCCAAATGCCGGTCTTCTTTCTCAAAGTATTGGGCCAAGTTTGTCTTGGCCCATAGCCTTACACTTGTGGCCTATTTGATCTCCCATTTGTGACCCTCTCGGGTAGAACGTGGATTTGAATTCTTGTGTGAGTTCAACGGGAATCTGAGCACTGTGGAGTTCTTCCCGAGACCACCTTCTCCGGCGTAGACGACGTACACGGACGACGATGACGACCCTATCCGCCTAACAGTGGTATCAGAGCGGGTTTCGTCGTCCGTCCATCTCCCGAAGCTGCTGACCGTCAGCCGCCGGTGGGAGATCGCCGCCGTCCGGCCACCGCCGGATTTCCGTCGCCGAAATCGCGATCTGGTCGCGATCTGACCGGATCGGAGCCGCCGGGCTCTGAAGGGCCGGATTCGCGACTAACCGACGTCGTCGCCCTGCCGGAGTCACGACGGTGAGTAGATCGCCGCTGTTCCAGATCGCACCGCCGCTGCTAGGGCTCCACAGCCGCCGCGCCACTGCCGATCGGGATCGAGATCTGACCGCGCCGTTCGAGATCTAGACGCGAATGTCGTGGATCTGCTCAGCCCACTCCAGATCGCGCCGCTGCCTCCGGAATCGCGTCGCAGCGACGCCGCCACTGCTGGATCTGCTCGGAAATGCGTCGCCGCCGCTGAGGAGAAGCCCGCCGCTGCGCGCCGCCGCCTCCATCGCGCAGTTCGTCGGGATCGCGCCTGGAGTTCGCGCCGCCTCCGCCGCTGCCCAGATACATCCGCGCGCAGCACTGCCCGCCGCCAAGGTCGCCGCTGCTCACCGATCGAAGCTCGCGCCGCCACCAGCCCCGCTGAACGTCGGAATCGCCATCCATCAGCGCTGCCTCGCCGGAAACGCGATGCCGTCGCGCCCGCCGTCCGGAGCTGACCGCCAGATTCTGCCGGATCTGCTGACCGCCGGAGTTGACCGCCGCCGCTGACCTCCGGCCACCGCCGCCGTTGACTGCCGGAGTTGACCGCCGGAACTAGGGTTCCGGTCAGATTGGAGTGTCCAATTTGAGGAAGGGAAGTGTCTCTCCTCTTCTCCTTTTATAGTGTTCCGAAAATTTTCAGATTTGTTTTGTTATTTTTCCGGATTGTTCCTTTCTGAAATTTTTCAGATTGTGCCTTCACTAACCCCAATATTTCTCACTTTGTATGTAGGTTGAAACTTGGAGTGGAGGCTGCCCCGTTCGTGTTTGGTACGTGAACAAGACTACGAAGGATCCGCCCCCGTTAAGTAACGGGCTGGTGGCTCGTAGAGGTGGTACGGTGTTCTCGTCGGAGACACCGCTCTGGTGAAATAGCTTGAGCTTTTCTTATTTAATTTTCTTGTCTGATGCCCTGAGGCGGCTGGCCCTCTTATTTGCTCTTGTGTGATGCTCTGAGGCGGCTGGCCCTCTTATTACTGTTCTTGTTTGTTTCTTTTGTGAAACTGTTATCTTAGTCTTTCAATTTCCGCTGCTGAAAATCTGTCCTTGTGTGTTATACTGCTCCGTTTCTCGCTTTGTGTGTGATTAGAGTAGTGTCAACCTGGTGTGTGATAGATTGTTGCTCTGTATTTCTGTATTTTCTCCGTTCAAAGTGTGTTCTACTCAACTTTAATACCCATGGCTTCGTCTTCGTTTGGACAAGCACCGTTTGACGGTAAGCGAGACTTCAGTATCTGGAAACAGAAAATGAAGTGCATACTCATTCAACAAAGGGTATTCAAAGCTGTAGATCACTCGTATGACAAGGATGATACACCTGCTAAAAAGATTGAGATGAATGAGCTTGCTTTATCTGCGATTATCTTGAATCTTTCTGATCCTGTGCTTAGAAAAGTTGGTGTGCATGAGTCCGCAAAAGTTTTGTGGGAAACGTTGGATAAGCTGTACACTGAAACATCTTTGCCTAGTAAAATGTTTCTTCTGGAAAAATTCTTTCGTTTTAAACTTGATTTAAACAAAGATGTTGAAGAAAATTTGGATGTGTTCACAAAATTGATTCAAGATATTAAGCTAACTGGTGACAAGCATATTGATGAATACACTCCTATTGTGCTTTTAAATGCTATACCTGATTCTTACAATGATGTCAAGTCTGCTATAAAGTATGGTCGTGATGACGTTACTCTTGATATTGTGGTGAATGCCTTAAAAAGCAAAGAGCATGATTTAAAACAAAATAGGGGTGTTAAGAATTCTGGGGAGGTTATGCATGTTAAGGGGAAACCTAACAATCGTAACAAGAACAAGAACAACAATAAGAACAAGGACAAAAATCCTGATGTGAAATCCCAGAATAATCAGAATGGGGACAAGAAAAAGAAGAAATGCGTTAATTGCCATGAAAGGGGACATTTTGTAAACAAGTGTCCTCATCCTAAGAGGAATAATTCTAATGATCATGCTAATGTTGCCTCTGAATCTGTGAATTATGGTGATGTGTTTGCTATTTCTGATAATTGTGTGAATTCTGTGCATCCATCTCTGTGTGATAGTGAATGGCTTGTGGATTCCGGTTGCACATTTCATATGACACCTTTTAAACATCTTTTCTCTTCATATAAAAATGTTTCTCATGGATCTGTGTCTATGGCTAATGAAAGAAGATGTGATGTGCTTGGTGTGGGTGACATTTGCTTGCGTTTTGAAGATGATTCTGTGTTCACTTTGAAAAACGTGCGACATGTGCCTGATTTGTGTAACAATTTGATTTCCTGTGCTGCACTTGAAGATGAGGGGCTTGAGGGTAGGTGGAGAAAGGGTTGCATGTCCATTGTAAAGGGTTCTGTGCCCATCTTTAATGCTGAAAAGAGGAATAACCTGTATGTTTGTTGTGCTAAATCTGTTGATATGTCTGCTAACGCGGTTAAAGAAGATAAAACAAATATTTGGCATGGTAGGTTAGGTCACATGAGTGAAAAAGGTCTTGAAATATTGCATAAAGCTGGTTCTTTTGGTAATGATAAGCTGACATGCATTCCTTTCTGTGATTCTTGTGTGCAAGGCAAACATGCGAAGGTGAAATTTCCTGTTTCCCCATACCCTAAGACTTCTTCGTGTAGTGATATACTTGAGTACCTGCATGCTGATGTGTGGGGGCCTTCTAGTGAGCCAACTCAAGGTGGCAATGTGTATTTTCTGTCCATTATTGATGATTTTTCAAGAAAAGTGTGGGTAATTTTGCTTAAAAACAAATCTGATGTTTTTGAAAAATTCAAAAATTGGAAAACTTTGATTGAAAATCAAATGGGTAAAAAGATTAAGTATCTTAGAACTGATAATGGATTGGAATTTTGCAATAATGCCATGGATGATTTATGTGTCAAATCTGAAATTGTGAGACACAAGTCTGCTCCTTACACTCCCCAACAGAATGGGGTTGCTGAGAGGATGAATAGGACTTTGTTAGAAAGGGTGAGGAGCATGTTGGTGTCTTCTGGACTTTCTAAAAAGTTTTGGGGTGAGGCGCTTATTACCGCAGCATTTTTAATAAACAAATCCCCCTCTGTGCCTTTGAAGGGTAAGTGCCCTGACTATGTGTTCTTTGGTAAAAGTATTGATTATTCTGTGCTACGTGTATTTGGCTGTGCTGCGTTTGTGCGTCAGAAACATGACAAATTGGATCCTATGAGTAGAAAATGTGTTTTTCTTGGTTATCCTGAGGGTGTTAAAGGTTATAGGCTGTGGGATATCTCTGAACCTGGTTTCAAAATCGTGATTAGTAGGGATGTGATCTTTAATGAATCTGAATTTCCTTGCTTATCTGCTCATTTGCCTGATGTTGTGCCTTTACATGATCCTACCACTTCTTTGAGAGAGGTGGAGTTGTCTCCTGTGTTATCTGATGTTGAAAACTTGCCTGACACTGTTGTTGATCAAGAACTTGTTGCCAATGAACCTGTTATCAATGATGAAAATGTGCATGATATTCCTGAAGATGATGACTATGTGTTGACTAGGGATAGACCTAGAAGGAATATTAGGCCACCTGCTAGGTATGATGATTTTCATATTGATACTCATGCTTTCAATGCGTTTGAAAATGTTGATAATGAACCTAAGACCTATCAAGAGGCTTTAAAATCTGACGATTCTGTGAAATGGTTAAATGCTATGAAAGATGAAATGAAATCGTTGCATGTTAATCATACTTGGACTCTGGTTCCAAAACCTGCTCATTGCTCTGTTGTTGATTGCAAGTGGCTTTTCAAAGTGAAACATGAGCTTGAAAATGTTAGATTTAAAGCTAGATTGGTAGCAAAAGATTTTACTCAAAAGGAAGGGGTTGATTATAATGAAATCTTTGCTCCTGTTGTTAAATTCACCACGATTCGTATAATGCTTGCATTAGTTGCTCATTTTGATTGGGAATTGAAGCAAATGGATGTAAAAACGGCTTTTCTTAATGGTGATTTGGACAAAAAGATTTTCATGAAACAACCTGAGGGTTTTGTGGACCCCAAAAATCCTGATCATGTATGTTATTTGAAGAAATCCTTGTATGGCTTGAAACAATCTCCTAGACAGTGGAATAAGAAGTTTGATCAATGCATGACATCGTTGAAGTTTAAGAGAAGCTTGCATGATAATTGTCTTTACTTCAAGATTGATACTTCTGCTCCTGTTTTTCTGCTCATATATGTGGATGATATGCTAATTGTTAGCCCTGATCTTGAGTATGTTGAGCTTGTTCAAAAGAGTCTATGTGATAATTTTGATATGAAAGATCTTGGAGATGCTAAAAGGATTCTTGGAATGAACATTGATAGAGATAGGAAGAACCATGTTCTCTTGCTTAATCAGATTTCATATGTTGAAAAGATTTTGAGTAAATTCTCTATGATGTCTGCTAAAACTGTGAATGTGCCTCTTGCTGCTCACTTTGTGTTAAGTAAGGATCAGTCTCCAAAGACTGATTCTGAAATTGCTGAAATGGAAAAGGTTCCTTATTCCAATGCCATTGGGTCTGTTATGTATCTTATGGTTAGCACTAGACCAGATATTGCATATTCTGTTAGTTGCTTGAGTAGGTATATGGCTAATCCAGGTGCGCCTCATTGGGAGGCTTTGAAATGGCTCTTGAGATACCTCAAGGGCTCCATGGAGGTAAGTTTGCGCTTTTCTAAATCTGCAAATGGTGTGAGCCTTGTTGGCTATGTTGATTCCAATTATGCAAATGATAAGGATAATAGGAAGTCCACAACTTCTTATGTGTTTACTTTATGTGGCTCTTGCATAAGTTGGAAGTCTCAGTTACAGCATGTGGTTGCTTTATCTACAACTGAATCTGAATACGTGGCTATTACTGATGCTTTGAAGGAAGCTATTTGGCTACAAGGCCTTCTGAATGAAATAGGTTTTCTTGACAAATGTGCCACTGTGTTTTCTGATAGTATGTCTGCGATTCAGTTGTGTAAAAATCCTGTTTTCCATGATAGAACCAAGCATATAGATGTTAGGTATCATTTCATTCGTGATATTGTGGAAAAAAGTATTGTTAACCTGGAAAAGATTGCATCTGAGTTTAATCCTGCTGATATGGGTACTAAATGCTTATCTGTTGAAAAATTTAGGTCTTGCATGAGGACTTTAAATTTCGACTCTCTTGATTGAAGCATGTTGTATGCAGTTCTTTTCGTGGATGTTGTGTCCACTCTTGAGCTTGTGTGCTCCGTTTATTTTTGTCCTTGGGATATTTTAAACATTTTGTGACTATGTGTCCGTGATTTTTGCTTCGGCTTAGATTTGTGTATCTTTTGTGATACCTTGACTTTTGTGTCAAATTTCTGGATCTTGCATTTGACTTTGTGTCTTTCGTTTTGCAGGTGTCCGGGAAAAGTGCAATGATGAATTCCCATTTAGTTATACACAAGGGTAGATGATTTGGGCCAAGGTGGAGATTTGTTGGGCCCGTTGGGCTTTTGGCCCAAATGCCGGTCTTCTTTCTCAAAGTATTGGGCCAAGTTTGTCTTGGCCTATAGCCTTACACTTGTGGCCCATTTGATCTCCCATTTGTGACCCTCTCGGGTAGAACGTGGATTTGAATTCTTGTGTGAGTTCAACGGGAATCTGAGCACTGTGGAGTTCTTCCCGAGACCACCTTCTCCGGCGTAGACGACGTACACGGACGACGATGACGACCCTATCCGCCTAACAACCGGGAACGCTGCCCCTTCGTGACCATCGTCTCCCGTCGTTCCGATCTCCACACCACGCGAACCGGAGCCTGTCGCCACCACCGGATCTGTCACTGCTGCCGTCGGAAATAGCAGCCCTTCACCGAAAATCGCGCTGCAGTTCAGCTGCAATCACCGCTCATCATGCTCACTCTTCAAGCCACTGTTCGCCGCTGCAGATCGAGTTCGCGCCGCTGGGGTTCTAATCCACCACGATGCTGCCAAAGATCGTTCTCCCTTACCGAATCTCGACCACCGGATCCGCCACGACACGGCCGTCGTGCCACCAACCGTTGCTCCAATCTTTCGACGTCGGATCTGCCACCCGCCTCTGAAACCATAGTCAAAATCCAGCCGCATCACTGCCTCGTCAAACTTGCTGCTCACCCAGCCAAAATCGAGAGCCGCCCGCCGCTCGTCGTCCACAGCCGAAATCACGCTGTCGCTGGATCTGTCACGGTGCCCCGCGCCAGAAGCACAATCTACGCCAAGCTCCTGCCACATTATAATCGTCGCAGCCACGCGCTCTGCCTGCTGCTGCTGAAAATATTGATATCCCCAGCGCTTCCAGCCTGAAATCCAAGATGATCGAACCGGTGTGGATAGCGTAAGATCGAGCCAAGGGTGATGGAGGTAGTCGGCAGATTGTTGATGGCTATCGACAGAGACTGGATGGATTTTTGTTGAAGGATGTTGGTATGTTGGCGGAGGCAGTTGATGAAAAACAGGAAAGGGCTGTTGATTGTTGCTTATTGACGGCAGATTGTTGACGGCTATCGATGGAGGCTGTAGATAGATTGTTGAAGGAGGTTGAGATGTTCTGTTGGCAGAGGCAGTTGATAGGAGACATGGCTGTTGATTGTTGATCGTAAACAGAGGCTGATCGTTGATTGTAGATAGAAGCTGTTTACTTGTTGACAGAAATTGACACTCATTCGATCAGTCCGAAGATTCATGAGTGATCGTAAGCACCAATTTGGATCATTCCGAGAAGGGAAGGATGTTGCTTGGCTTCTTGGTTTCAAAAAAAATAAGAGAGATTGCATATGCAGAAATAAAGAGAACCAAGAAAGAAAATACATGCAGAAATCAATATAGAAGCAATAAGAAGCAATAGTTCAAGAAGAAAATAAAGAAGAAAGAAGATACAATACCACAACCTCTTGCCAAGTCAGCAGCTTCCAACGGAGAAGAGAATCTGTAAAAAAAAGTGAGAAGCAAATCAGGTGAGATGTGAGAATTGAAGGGCATGCCCTCTTCTTATATAGGGGTTGGAAAATTGGGGATAAGTACGTGAAGATTATTCAAATATTTCTTTGGATTCGTTTTGATATAATCTGAGGTTATCATGTCTTTGTTGAGGATCCAGTATATTTCTTGTTCTCCAAGTATGAGGAAGAACGTACATGCTTATCATTTATTGGGCCAAAAAAAAAAATGAGTAAGGAAAGGAAATGAGAGCCCAAGTCAAAAATGAATAAACTTTGGAAAATGACAAGCCCAAATCATGGAGATGGATTAGTTTTATTTTTTTAGCCCATCCTGTTGTTCTTAATATTAAGAATTAATGGGCCAAATAAAATGAATTAATGGGTAAAAAGAAGAAGGATACAAGAAGTAAGAAATTAAAAATTGCAATTTATTCACTTCAAAGAAATATTTCAGTGAACAAAATGCAAGGGGGCATTTGTAGGCAATTAAAATTTATTGCCTAATAAATATAAATGCAAAGAAAATATATTAAATATTGATTAAATATTTATTTATTAAGGAATTTGAATAAATTAATTCCTAAAATAAAGTAAATAAATAATTGATAATTAATATAATTATTTGAGCCCAAATTCAAGCCAGGTGGGCTCAAGTTAAATTAAATTGGTCAAATTCAAGCCAGGTGGGCTCAAGTTAAATTAAATTGGTCAAATTCAAGCCAGATGGGCTCAATTTAAATTAATTGGGTTTAATCCAAGGCAAGTGGGCCTGATTTAAGTCAACAAATCCAGCAAGTTAAATCCAGCAGGCCTAATTAAATTAAATAGGCCCAAGTCAAAGCCTAATTAAATTAAATAGGCCCAAGTCAAAGCCTAATTAAATTAAATAGGCCCAAGTCAAATCCAGCAGGCTTATTTAAATTAAATAGGCCCGTATCCAGTCCAGCAGGCTTAATTAAAGGAAGAAGCCCAACATATCTTTTCGAAGGAGAAAATATCTCTCAGGTGGTTATTTTCTCCACCTATAAATAAGGACCTTCAGTCCTCATTCCAAACACATTCAAGCACCCGAAGACAAGACGCTCTTGAAGAGATCAAGAACATTCAAAGACCTTCGAATCTTCAAGCTCAAGACCTTCGAGGATCTTCAAATCTTCGAATCTTCAAGTTCAAGAACACTCGAGGATCTTCAAATCTTCGAATCTTCAAGCTCAAGAACACTCGATGATCTTCAAATCTTCGAATCTTCAAGCTCAAGACCTTCGAGGATCTTCAAATCTTCGAGTCTTCAAGCTCCAGATCTTCAAATCTTCAAAGCTTCAAATCGAAGGCTTCAAGCTAGTCTTCAAGCAGCTTCAAAGTAACTTCAAGTCAAGAACTGCCTCCGATCAAGGATTAAGGTGCTAAGCCTCTCCGATTCGGCGTTCTTCATCCAGTAAAAATCGTGAGGTCAACGGTGTTCTACCAAATTGAACGACGTTCTTCACAACAAATATTCAAGTCAACGTTCGATCCGAACAAAGGCTAGACGCCTCCGGATAAACGTTTTAAAGCTTCAAGTCCCGAACCCGAGATCGGACAAGTTTCATCCGAAGATCCGACTCAGAAAGTTGGTAAAAGTCAAGAAAGTCAACTCAAGAGAGGAATCAGAGGATAAATAGAAGCTGTTCATTAAATTATTAAGTTCAATCCATCTCGGATTATCATTGTAATTTCTTTTGTATTTATTATTTAATAAATACAAATTTTATTGTTACAGTACCCTAAATTGCTAAACATAAGAACATTTCGGGTTAATTTGGTCGTACCATTAGCCTAGGGATTTGAGTTTGTATAATTGTTGGCATGCTTAATTCATGCAATTTTATGAATTAGAATATGAGAGGGGATCAAATCCTTGGACTACGTTTTTAATTTTATTTGTTTATCTTATTTTTATATTTTTTTACAATTTTAATTATTTACTTTCATGTTTATTAGTTGTTAGATTCAATCCATCCCCCTTGTTACTTTCTTAAAAACACGATTAATTCAATTTAAATTCAATTACTCTATGTGGGTTCGACTCTTACTTATCCTACTACATTCTTAGTGGGTTTGTTTGGAAAAATTATAAATCTTATTTTTTGGTGCCGGCGACAGCACACCAAATTTTGGCGCCGTTGCCGGGGAAAAATGACCAAAACAAGACCTAAACCTTTGCTTGTCCTCAAGCAAAATAAGACCAAAACAAAGTATAGGAAAAATGACAATCATGTGCAAGTGACAGCAAAACAATGATACTTTCAATAGAATAAACAAGATACACTAAATACAAATGAGTGATAGAATGTCTCACAAAAATCTTGCATCTTATGTAGAATAAAGGAATTTAAGAATTCATGGCCTCACAATGGTTTCCCTCAATAACGCTACATATATGTGATGGGTAGCAAAACACTTAAAATTAAACAAGACAAGACATTACCATATGCTTGCTCACAAGTCAAATCCCCACTAAGTTCATTGAGCATTATGTGCAAATATCAAAAGGACTTTTAAATGGTTATAATGGGGCTTGGGATAAGGTGGGATTAAAAAAATTAGAAAGACTAAATTTACCACTTTGCAAATTGTGTTAATCAAATAAAACGTACATAAAAGAGCGATACATCTTGCCATTCTCATTTTTTTCACATTTTCTTCTTCATTTTCTTTTAATAAAATCTGATTTTCATCAACACATTACCTACCCACACCTGTTTCTTTTCACAATTTCGAAAAACAGGGGCAACACTGAAGGGTTCAGTGTTCCTTCCAACGAAAAATTCTGCAATCAAATTCTAGCTTATTTTCTGCTCATTCTTTCCACCTCCAGATTTTTTTTCAACCATTTTTTTATCATCTTTCATTCTTCCTTTTCTTTTCCTCTTTTTTTCTTCTCTATTTTTTCCTTTCTCCATTTTTTTTCTTCTCCACAATCACCAATTTTCCCCTTCATCATCAATTCAACCACCAAAAATGACTTCCACAATGTGCAAAATAGTAGGGGTTCAAATGAAAGAGTTTAAGAAAGAAATAGAATATGACTATTTTGATATGTTCATTCATCAAAGAAAAGGGTTAGGCTCAACTTGGCTCTCCTAAAGGTTTAGCACATGATTGGGTAGATAAAAAAAAGGCCAAAATATGGTTTGCCTAGGTGTCTTTATCATTTAAATACACATGCTCAAATATAAGATCTCAAAATGCATTCAAGGAGCAAGTTCTAGAATGTACACATCAAGTTCAATTTGCACTCAATCAAGAAATAATAGAGCTTATATAGATGATAGCTCTTCAAGGCTCAAAGCTCACAGAATGGGGTAATTTTGCCATGAATTCTCAAACAAAAAATATTTCACCTTTTGTCACAAAAATAATAAAACAAATCCAACAACTCACAAGTATTGGTATATCAAATGTAATTCTCTTGTCATGCCGAAAATTTCACATACCAAAGTACAATTTCACCATAAATCCAACACCAACTTCACATGTGCACAAGTATAAAAATGAGATCCAAATGAATTACTATAAGCACATGTAATGAATAAAAATTGCAACTTCAAATACCACTCAATAGACCAAACTTACCCACACCTAATTATTTTACTTGCCCTCAAGCAAACAAAACACAATAAAATTCAAGGGAAAATCAAGTGCAAGAGTGGAAAGAAGTCACCCAATGAAGTTCATGAATTGACCATATGTTGGGATTTTTTTTTCTCTTCTCCAAAAACGTCACCAACACCATCATCGTTTCACTCTATAGCCTATAATTAAGCACACACCAAAAGAACAAGATTATTTATTAATTAAATAAAATTAAAAATAAAAATAAGAACATATGTTGGGTTGCCTCCCAACAAGCACCTTTTCTTAACGTCGTTGGCTCGACGTTCACTTCCATTTCACGTAATAGGAGTAAAATGTTCAAACCAATATAATGATCTTATTGGTTTGCAAGAAGTGTTCTCTCCCTTCAAAATTATATGGTTCTTGGTCAGGCTTTTTAAACGAAGTTCCACAGAGTTTTGTTTGATCGCCTCAAGAAAAGGATCTTTAATCTCATCAATGCGAAAAACTTCAATCGTCTCATTTTCTTGAGGATTTTCAACCTTTGGCAACCTGTATGAAGATGAAAATGAATCAGAATTAGTAAATATTGATTCGGACAGTTTTACCTCATTTTCGTTTCCAACAGTTATAATCGGTGAAGAAGCCAATGAACCTGGTATATTACTAGTGAATTTATTAGATTGAGCTGAAAAAAATCTTAACCTCACAAATTTATCAAAATTCGAAAGAAATCCTATAAACTCGTTCGATCATAAATCAATATATGAACAAGATTGGAGAGGTTGCTAGAAAACCTATTCTCCTGAAGAAACAACTTCTTCAAACCCATGAGACATAACAAATCTTCAAGAAAGCTACCAGAGATTGAATTCGGGGAAGATTAAGCTTCTTCAATGAAGTGCAATTCCTAAGTTCCAGAGGAAGAACACCACTCAAGAGATTATCACCCAAGCTCCAAATTGCCCAATGATTTAGATATTAGGCCGTTAATCCTTCTCCGCCTAAGCTCCAGCTTAAGCAACCGAACAGAATCGAGCGAATTGTTCAAGCCAAGAGATGACGACAACCCGCAAATGATTCCAACCCAATTGCAGTAGATGGAGAAGCAGAAAATGGGGGTGAAGAAAGCATGGAGGTGGCGGATGGGGAAAGAATTAATATTGATTTTGACCTAAGCGCACCTTTTCTTGTTCCAATACGACCGCCTTTTCTTCTCTGGAAATTGGAATCGTGGATTGGAGAGGAAGAATTAGAGGAGATTTGGTTTAGGGTTCCTAAGAAATTGGCAGGGTTTTAATTTTACAAAAAAACGACGTAGTTTCAATCCCATGTGGAGGCCTTCTGTGGATTTAAAATGCCACGTCACCGATCGGGCAGGTTTCATCTGCCCGATGGCTGCGATTTGCACCAACGTAAAATGTTATAGTTTTTTTTTTTGCAATTACATAAAGATCGGGATTTATTTGCAATACTTCGAAAGTTCAGAATTTTTTACGTAATTAACCCTCTAAAAAATTATCTTAATTTCAAAAGGGAAAAAGGTCATCAAAGCCCTCATACTTATTACATGGAAGTAAGTAAACCCTCAAACTTTTTTTTTTCATTAGAACCCTTATTCATGCTTTGTATGGTCAATTGAGCCCTTTATCTCTTCAAAATCAAACATCAAACATTTTACTCTTCTCATCGATAACCTAAGCTGAAGGGGGAGATCTGCAGCTAAAGCAGATGTCGGCATTTTCTCCTCCGGCTTCGATGGCAGCAAGTGAACACCACACCAGCACCACTACTTTTATCTGGCGATGGATGCCGAGGTCGAGCGACAGATGGCGGGGAGCAATGTCTTCCGCCTGAGAGGAGCAGTGATGTTGAGTGTGGGGGTAAAAGGAAGAGTAATGAATTGCTGATTGGAAAATTCCACCCCTTATTGATCAAAGGGATTCGTCGCCCCCTTTTTTCTCATCTTTGGATTCAGACTTCCTCACCATCTCTTGGGAATGGATCTCATCTCTGTCTTCAGAAATCAACTGTCTCTTTTTTTATTCAAGCTTCTAATTCTCTCATCACCCCAAGCATGGTATTATATTACACTCATCTCATTCCTTCAAGTCTTGCAATTGTGTAAACAGATTGTTGTATGAGTAGTAGATGTATGGCAGGTTAGTATATGATCATTAGATGTATAGAGATTATATTGTTTTTGAAAGAAAGGTGTTCGATAAAATGTGTGAATGAAAATTTAGTTTCATGAACTCAAGGGATCGCAAATTTGATTCTTGAAGAGATGCTGAGGAAATTAGAAACTCCATCTTGCCATGGAACTGTACATAATATTCAATGTATATTGTTGAAGAAGATGGAAAAGAATGATCTGCAATATTTTGAAGAAGATGAAAAAGAATGATCATATTTTGAGGGCTTAATTGATCTTAATAGAAAGCAAAGGTGTGTGAGTGAACAAAAATTAAGTTGAAGGGCTTATTTGATCTCACCCAATAAGAAGAGGGTCTTATGACCCTTTTTCTATTTCAAAAATATCACTTTCACGTAACATAATTCATAATTTATTTATTACCTAAAAAAGAACAATATTTCTAAAAAGTTAATAAAGTGAAGCAAAAAACAACTTTTCCCAAATTACGTATCTACAATAAAGTTGAACATAAATCCGGGCAAAAAGAAGTATATGATAAACATTTTTCAGGTGACCTACAGTGCTGAGAAAATATCAAAATCCGTTAAAAGCATGGATAATTTTAAGTTGTCACTTTTTTATTTGCATCAATTCTCAATTGTGGTATTTTTTTTATTTGATTTTGATCTATTTGTTCAATCAAATTTAGTCATTTTTTTCTCTCCAAACAAATTTTAGACTAAAACTGAACAAATTCTAATATAAAGGTTTAAATTTGAACAAAAAAATTGGATTAAATTTGGACAAAAATAACTAAAATCGAACAATAAAAAAGACAAAAATTGAGAATTGCAAATAAAAAAAAATTAAAATTGAAATTATTCATACTTAAAAAGGACGAATTTTGATATTTTCTCCTCATAATTAAGGAATAAAATCTAACCCTTTTATATACTCACTATGCCTGCTCAATAGGTATATCTTTACTTTTTGCACGTGAATTAAGAAGTATTATTATTTAATGTGTAGTAGGTCCCATATATTAAATGTATTAGGAATGTGTGTAGGTCATATGTGTTTAAAAAGAGAAATATATACCTTTGATGCAGACACCCAAAATAGCAAAATGTATATGTTTCGGTGTATGGAGTGAGTATATTTTTTAGAGTACAATACTGCCCTTTCTCTTATACATCAATCATACAATTGTGAAATATGGAAAATTCGATATTTTTTTGTTTTAAATATAATTTTCTCGTTTTCAGCACAAGAAATGCGTACTAATTTGATAACTTAACTTTTAACAAAAATAATCTAATTGCGCGCTATCCACGATATTGGAACCAATCAAATATTCAAATTAATTAATAAAACCACGCTTTGAGCGAGAGCAATTTTTATACACCAAAGGATGGCCCACCACTTGAAAACTAAAATATTATGCCAGCAATTACCACTTGAATTTCTTGTTACATTTTTCATGTCTCATTGGTATTCTATAAAGTAATAAAACTATACCCTACAATTTACTATTAAATTCTTAGGACAAGTATTGAATTTTGGTCATTGATTGTGACACATGTAAATATTTTAATATATAAAATATTAGATGAACAGGTGATCTCATTTCCTACAATTATGGAAAATTAAATTTCGGACCAATAACAACATGGGATCCCAAGAAAGAGAGAGAAAAATAGACTTGTAGTTGAATATTCAGTTGAAGCTAGGTAGTGGTTGTGGTGGGTTCAAGAGCTTTAATGGGAAGAATGCGACTGCAAGTGTACACCTGGCAAAATGCCTGTAAACACATCAGCACTAGCATCGCTATGGCTGCAAGAAATGTGAGAAACTTCCACGAACCAAACACGTATTCCTTCATGAACTTCCCCATTTTAACCTTCCACCTCTCGCTGTAGAACTTGTTCACATTCCCAATCACTCTATCCAGCGAGGGCACTTTGGTCAATCTCACCGACTTGCTCATTCCATTCCACAGATCAGCCACGTCTTTCTCACTCTTCAAATGGTTCACTATGATCCCTCTCTGGCAAAGGATCTTCGCATCCACCTCCGTGTCGATTATTCCGTTCATCAACTCCGTGTACCGCGCCAGGTACAGTTGTCCTGAGACACTGCTGGACGCCTCGTACGCGACCAGGTTTCTCAGGACAACCTCTGAGTTCCCGTCAAGTGTTATGACGGGAAAGTGGAAAGTAAGGGTTTTCGAGTCGAAGTCGATGCTCGAGATCCCTTCATTAGTAGGCAAGAACTGCACTCCAGCTTCCACCAGCTGAGTTACTGAAGGGATTGCTATCTCTTCTTGCAATGGAGGCTTGTTAATTACGTTGACGTTGTCGTCTTCGTCGTTCTTCTCTTTGTCCTTGTTGAAGGCACTTAGCATGTTCTCCACAGGCTCCTTAAACATTTTTAGGACGGGGATCTTGGTAAGAATTGTCCATGGAAGTTTCAGAAGAAACTTCATAGGTTTAGAGAAGATTAACCCTTTGATCAGTAGAATAGGCCCTTTAGCTACTGTTGACAACATCTGCCACGTGCAATCAAGAAACTGCTTCAAGTGACTCGGTTTGGCAAACGAGTCTTTTTCATCTGTTAATTCTTTCATGTTAAGTTCATCCACATCCTCTACAACATCTTCGATATCGACAACTGCTGATGATGATTCCAGTAACGACATGGGCACGATGTAGTGATAAAGAAAGTCCAGCAAGTGGAGAGAGAGAGAGGATGTGTGAGAAGATTCCACCATCTTGAAAGGAGAGAGATCCCTACCAAGTCCACCCAGCATAGATTGAAGAGTCTCATCTGCAACATCCGATGAATACTGCAACTCCAGAAGCATCCTCATCACGAACAAAGGGATTTGATTCTCCAGCATCATCACATCTCTCAGAATAGTGTTGTGGGTGGTTTTATTACCGGATAAGTCGATCAAATGGGCCAATCTTGCATTCTCGGACAGCACAAACTTGAAGGAACTCGAACAAGAAGGAGACATCAAGGGCCATCATCCAAGCCAGGGCTTCAGTGCCGTAGCTCAAGGGCCTGTGATAGCAGGCCCGAACCCGAAGATCCATCTCCATGAGACGATCCACGAGGTCGTGGAGCTTCACACTGTGGAGCTCCTTTTGGTTCCTTTTGGCAGCTGCAACCTTGTACCTCTCCATGTCGTAGAGCTCGAGTCGGAGGTGGTGGTACGGGCCGATGGGACTTGTTGGAGGATGTAGGAATCAGGATCGGCGATCATCAAGGCCTTGGGGACGCCGAAGATGATCACCGGAGTTTCGACTTCTTCGTCGTGTTCTTTTAGGGTTTTCCGGATTTGTTCCACCCATTGCTTTTCGTCGAATTTGGAGGGTAAGCTTGTGATTATGTTATGTTGGAAGAAGCTTGACATGGTTGGTTCTTGTGGGAGGGGAATAGAATGGGTAAGTAAGAGTGTGTGCATATGTACTACTCATTTGTATGCTTAATGACATGGGAAATGATTTAGTTTGAATATTTGACTAGTCATATATGATTCAATTAATATGGTTCACTTACACCTTATCATATACTCTTTAGGATTTCATCACACTATTATATTTCACTGTAATTAATTATAATCATGTGTTTCACGTTAAAGAGCTGTATATGGAGTGATATGGAAAATTCTTTTGATTAATCTAGTGTGAAATGGACAAGATTCAATTTGTTTCACTTGCACCTTATCATATTTTATTGGAATTTAGTTTTACGCAATGAACAATAAGTGGAGAAATGTATTTAGCATTGGTGTAATAAATATGAAATATTTAAAGAAGGTGAAACGTGGGGTTTGGCGTGGTAGTGGTAGGTAACATGCAACTTGAATTTCCTGTTTCATTTTCGACGTTTCATTGGTATTTCATAAAATAATAAAATTATACCCTACAATTTACCATTAAACCCTTGAGGCAAGTATTGAATTTTGGCCATTGATTATGACACGTGGCAAGATTTTAATATATGGAATAGTAGATGCAACATAGGAGTGGAATAGGTGATCTCATATGGGTAACATGGCCCTTCATCCCAGCGGTCCTGATCACATATTTTACATTGCAATCGTATTTCATTAATTGATCTTTTTATCATAAAATATTATATTATTAATTAATGATTATTATATCCTTATACGTGATAAAAATTCAACATTGATTATAACATATCACAATATCTCATAAATGAAATAGAAGATAAATTATGTAAATTAAATATGTGATCTTGTCATCTGATAAATTTAAATTCTTTAACTTGTTAACGATCCCTCCTTATGTTTCACTTTTTTTATTAAAATAGAATACTTTAATCGACCACTATTAAATAGATCACTATTAAATCCTTGCACACGTGGCAGGTATGAATTATAATACATAAAAACCATCTAATTTGTAAAATAGAAGATGAAACACATAAATAAAAGAGTTGATATTAGATGCACTCATATGTGTATAACTTTTTATTCTATTTTGTATATATATGTTATTCTATTTTGTATACGTGTTTCTTAATAATTGTATATTTTTTCCACACTAAACTTTTCATTAAAAAAATTAGTATCCATATATATATATAACTTTTTGGTCAATAGTGTATACGTGTTTCTTAATGAGCAAAAGGAGAGGAGAGGACAAGAGAGAATAGTGCTTGAGAAGTAGATACTAGATACTAAAAAAAAAATTACATTAATAATTTTAATTAGTAAGTTAATGAACTTTCATACATTTAGTATCAAATTTATAAAATTGATGCATGGGTACGAGTTAAATATTTGTTTGGTCCCGTAACTTTTTTTCTTTTTAATTTTAGTCCCAAAAAAGATATTTGTTTATAATTAGTCCCATAACTTTCATTTTTCTTTAATTTTGGTCCAATTTTTATCGGATTTGCCACTTGTTGCCGGAAACCGACGAGCAATGCTGATGTGGCTAGTCCAATTATTTCTCAACCAACCAAAGATTGATGAAACTTAAGAAGAAGAATGAAGACAACACCAAAGATTGCAAAAACGTTTATAGTCACCCCATACATAAACATTTTACAATTTTTGGTGTTATCTTTCTTCTTCTTCTTAAGCTTCATCAATATTTGGCTGGTTGGACTCGTCATGTCAGCATCACTTGCCAATTTCAGAAACAGGTGGCAAATTCGGTGAAAATTGGACCAAAATTAAAGAAAAATGAAAGTTATGGGACTAATTATAAACAAATATCTTTTTTGGGACTAAAATTAAAAAGAAAAAAAGTTACGGGACCAAACAAATATTTAACTCCATGGGTACGTATATTTAACATTATATAGTTTTCGGATACTAAATTTCAGCTACTTAAAGGGCTTTTTTTTTTAAAAATAAAATAAATTTAAGTAGTCAACTTTTAAGGTTGAATTCTATGTTCTACGTTTCATTAATGTATTATAATATTAAAAAATTATACCCTACAAATGACCATTGAATTCTTGGGGCATGTGTTGAATTTTGAGCATTGATTATGATACGTGACAAACCATTGAATTCTTGGGGCATGTGTTGAATTTTGGACATTGATTATGATACGTGACAAATATTTAATCTATGGAATATGAGATAAAACACCATTGTGGAATAAGTGCTCATTTGGTGAACTTCTGCTATATATAAATGTTATCACTTTCACAATAAAATGTTACTTATTTTCATTTATAGTATTATAAATTATTAATAAAATAACATTATAACTTTTCATTAATTGGTATAGTATCACTTTTCATTATAGAAGTTATTACTTTTTACCCATCTCACGTAAGTCCTTACGTGCAGTCTCACACAAGTCTTAGAAAATATTGCTCTAAAATATATTCCCTCTGTCTCATATTAACGTTTACGTTTGTTTTTTGCATGTAATTTAAGATTAATATTTTAATGTGTAGTGGATTGTTGTATATAATATTTTAATTGTAATGGGTAAATGTATTAGCATTGTGTTTCATTCCATTAGAATTAGAATATATTTTTGTGTAGGTCTCACTAAAAAAAGAGAGGGTAAACCTTGAAACAATTCAAAATAAAAAATTTAAATTAATGCGGGACGAAACTATGAGATAATATGAATTGTAATGAAAAAAGTTACAATTATATTATTGAAAGTAACTTGAAATCTTAATGATAAAGATTAAACATTATATATATGTAAAGTAACACATAAACAACATGATTACTATAAGACTTAAGTCATGAACAAGAGAATGCTGGTTCAATAACTTATATTAAGAAATATAAGTCAATAAAATAAAAAAAAATTGTACCAATATTCACATTTACATTCAACAAACAAATAATGAATTACATGACCACTCAATTTATAATACTCCCCACAAAACTGTTTTCATTGAGGGAATAGTACATGTTAATTTCCGTTACCTTCTAATCAAATACTCCTATTTAATATACATTCTTTCATATGTACTCCACATGAGACTACAGTATACACATATATCTTGGTGTTAAATTTGAGCGATGATGACTGTAATGTCATCGATCTTCCCTCTGTAACTCAACCCGCTTGCCTTGCCGCGTCTACAATCGGCAAATCTTGGGTGTATCGATCGAACGAATTGTAATTATTTTTTTAAACCCACTTTACACTTGTGCTATATTTTTCAGTTGAGCTATAATAAATAAATTTTTTTTTTAAGAAAAGGGGTCAATTGGATCAAATAAAAAAAATAAAAAGAGTTAAACATAAAATAATAAAAATTGAGGGGCTAATTTATTGAAGGAGAGGATCCTCTCATATAAATTGTTCATGCATAAAGTACTACAACTAATTATTAACAATATATTATTCCTTGATATGTATATTGCTTTTTATTAAAAATATCATTACTTTTTATTTTTTATACAAATTATTTATAAAATAATATTTATCAAATAATTTAGTACAAATTGATGAATTTTTTTTATTGATACAAATTATTTATAAAATAATATTTATCAAATAATTTAGTACAAATTGATGAATTTTTTTTATTGATGATTTTTGAGGGTTTCGGAATAAAATTTCAGTAGTTGAAAATTTGATGTCTGTCGATAGTTTTGGGAATGAAATAATGTGATCATAAAGTATATATAGAGAATACGTGCAGTTGTCAACATATATTATTTCAGATAATAGGGTTAAATTTTCCATAATTAATGATTATAGATCATATATATCTTACCATATTTAAATTCGGATTAGAACCCACATGTATCCGTATGAATTATACGGTGGTGAGCCCTGAGCCCTTTAATTTTTTATTTATGTTTATTTCCTTCTTTTTTTAATTAGGTTTTGATTTTTTAGAAAATACCAGTTCGCTTTGTGAATGATCATCCCGTTGGAGATACGTGGGCTATACTGGAGGACATCCTCGGCAGGAGGTCTGATGTCAAATTTATCACGAATTAAATAATGTCATCAAGATCATAAAGTATATATAGAGGACGTGCAGTTGTCCACATATATTATTTTGGATAATAGGGTTAAATTTTCCATAATTAAAGATTATAGATCATAAATATCTTACCATATTTAAATTCGGATTAGAACCCACATATGCCATACAATGGTAAATAAATATCGGGTGGACTTGCAGTCTAGCATGTTGTTTGTGAAATTTTTAATGATTAATTGGAAAAAAAAAATCCAATAATTATTACAAAGAAAGCACCATTGCATAATGCATCTAAAGGAAACAAGTACATTACCCTATTTTTTTAACACATTTTCTTTCTCATCCTAACTTTAACACTATATCTTTTTATATTCTATTTGACCAAAATACCATTTACTCGAGTAATGCATCATTTTCGTGTATCAATTCGTGTTCATATATACACACAACTCAACTCATTATTTGACACGAATGCATTATTTTGACATGAAAAATTTGACAAGAATGCATTATTTTGACACGAAAATTTGATACGAATGCATTCTTTGATACAAAAATTTTACACGAATGCATTATTTGATAAGAATTTTTACTCGGATATATTATTTGACACGAATGTTTTACACGAATGTATTATTTAAAATGAATTTATTTTTAAGTGAAGGTTAAATCCGTCATTTTGGGTAAAAAAGAGTTGGTGTTGCATTTGGTGCAAGAAAGAATATTATTAAATCCTGACGGAGTATTTTTTTGAATTACTTCTGCATCAAATTTCTCAAAACATAACCCACTTTTAGTGAAAAATTGCAAAGAAAAAGACTGCATTTAATTATTATTGCATAATGTACCAAATTTTCTCAAAAAATAACTTAAATTACAAAAACCTTTTACAACCATACTTAAAAGTGATTTTTTTTTTATAATTTCTCACTAATTAAATTACAATAGTTTATTTAGCAATTAACCTTTTTTAGTTTACTAGCAAGTGTGCGTGGTTTTAGAGAAAAATACTCAGAGAGTAACAATAACATCAAAACCTAGAAAGTTTAAGTTTAAACCGTAAAGAATGTGAGCTTATATTTTTGTTATTTTTTTAAGTAGGAGTCAAAAACATATTTGATTTCATAACAAAAGATGAATTCAATTTTAGTCAAAAATAAATAAATAAATAAATAATAATAATAATAATAATAATAATAATAATAATTACTCCCTCACTCCTAATAAGCTTTTCAATCTTTCTTTATTTGTTTCTATTAAATTCTTAGTCCTCTAAAATTAGTAAAAATTTCAAAATTTATATTATATTTTAAAAAATACAACACTCACCTAAAAATACAATTATCAATAAAATTGGTTAAATTTTTTTAAACTTTATATATATCTATATTAAAGATGAAGAGTTTCCAGAAAAAATGAGAGTAATATTATAAATTTCGTACCAGACTTTGTTCGATTTCTATTTGTGATAGGATATGATTGTAATAAAAAATGTATATTTTGTTGAGTGAGTCTTTGTGCCTTTGGGGACACCATGACCCTTTGTAATTTCCATACCCTTTTGCAATTTACACTCTTAGTAATATATAAACTTAAATAGAATATAGAGGGGGAGGGTTATGTTCTAATAGGCGCACGCCGTGTTCCGGGGGCGCAGGAACTTTTGCTTATTTTGTTAAATATTTTAGGGTTAATGGCATTAAAATATAATACATCCTTTTTTTAAAAAAAATTAATCACTAAATTTATTTTGGGTTAGTTAATATTAAGTACATAGTATATTATTGTTGTTGTAATTAACTACACAAAATATTAGGGAAATATGTTAAATATATTATGTGTTGATCAATTTCTTCTCTTAGCTAGTTACTATTTCATTGAAGGTATCAAGAATCCATCCTTCCAGCAAAATGCAAACACGTTCACTATAACGTCCCAAAGAAATGGCGACATATATATCTACCAAATGGCTGTAGGGTAGAATGTATTGTAGTAAGGCTATTCTAAGAGGGTGTTTAATTAATCTTTTCTAATTTTAAGAGTACTGCACCATAAAATCGTCTCATGATGTGAAACTATTTTTACATCTTTTTAAATAATTATTACTTTTTAATAAAAATATTATCACTTTTTATTACAAATGTTATTGATTTTTAATTATATTATAATTAATATATTAAATAAAAAGTAATAATATTTTAATAAAAATAACACGTAATCAAGGGAAAGTTGTAAGAAAAAAAATATTTTTAATAAAAAGTGACATATTATAAAAAAAAGTAATAAATTATCTCGTAAAAATAAATTCGTAAAAATAACATGTGATCAAGAAAAAAAAAGGTAAGCTAAATAAAAGGGGATATGTGATTAAGGAAAAGTTATAACCTGGATTATATAATAATAAAAAAATTCGTAAAACGGATAAAAAGTGATATTTGATTAATAAAAATATTAATCAATTTTAATTGAACTATTAAATGAAAATGGAAATGGAAAGTGATAACCATCCAATTAAATTATTTCATAATACTCCCTCCGTCCCCTTGATAAGTGTCGATTTTGCCATTTTAGTCCGTCCCAATACAAAGTGTCCATTTTCTTTTTGGGTTGATGTGACAACATAATACTATTATTATATTCAACCCACTACACATGGAATCCACACTCAACACTAATACAACTACCAACTCACAATAGTATTATTTTCCTCACCTCTTTACACTTTAAAATATTATAATCATTAATCCACGTGCAAAAAGCAAACGGACACTTATCAAGGGGACGGATGGAGTATTATATAGCATGAATAAAAAGTGATAACATTTTATATAAAAAGTGATATCTAATCAAGAAAAAAAGATAATCAATTGTACTAAATTATTTCATAAATTTTATTTTATGAATAATTTTTATAAAAAATAAGAAGGGATAATATTTTTAATAAAAAACAATACATATCAAGGAATAATGATAATCATTATTAGTAGTACATTATACATGAAAATTTTATATGACAAATATAAAGTTATAACAATTTTAATAAAAAGTGATACATGATTATAGAATAATGATAATCAACCATTTTGAGATGAATAAAATGTAATATCTTATTTAAAAATAAATTAAATATACTATCTATTAGAATAATATATACTAAATTTGGAGTTAAAATCATTTTTGTCCTATAATTATAGAGAATTTTTTATTCCCATCCCAAAAAAGATAAAATTTTCAATTTCATCTCGTAACTCCTGATATTGGCCAATTTTGATCCCAAAATTGCCGGAAATAAATTTTTTTGCCGGAAAATTGCATGTGTGGTGCACATGACGCCTCAAATTTAGGCTTTCCAGTAGCTTCATCCAACATGGAGGAATTCGGATTGGGAAAGAACCCAGGAGTCTTATTTTAACTGAAGAAATCCAGTAGAAATTTATAAAGCTAATCATGACCTCGCAGAGAGCATTGAAGCAAATATAATTTTAACTGAATAGTTTTAGATCGCTATTGAAATGAAAATCGCCCAATATATTTTACCTGAATGTCACGTATGAGCAGCAGTGTGGCAAGAGATCTAGAATCAGCCTTAATTGCTGAATCTTTACAGATTCATCAGCCAAAATCAATATCTACCCAAAAGAAATTTCGGCGATTTTGGGACAAAAATTGGCCTATATCATGAGTTATAGGAAAAAATTGAAATTTTTATCTTTTTTTGGACGGAATCGAAAATTCTCTATAATTATGGAATCAAAAATTATTTTAACTCCTAAATTTGATTAACCCAGGGCATAGCTCAAGTGGTAGAGGGGAGGGTGGAAATGCCTTCCAGCTGAGCTTGGTTGCTGTAGGGTGGGGGTTCGAATCCTGTCTTTGGCATGGATTTGGCCCATTGCAAGCACAAGTTTAACAGTGAGCCCTCCCTATAAGCCACTTGAGGCACATCCTGCGATTTACCTCCTCCACCAATCCCCAGGGCAGGGGCGGTGGGGGCCCCTAATGGTGGGGTACACCATTTTAATTCTATTCAAATATTTATATTATATTTTTTATTAAAATATTTGAAATAAAAGAATTTATTTATGCAAGAACTAACAAAAAGAATAAAAATAAATAACAAAAGAATAAAACAAAATAAAATAAAATAGGATAAAATAAAAATATAAACAAGATTAGTTTGGCTGTTATCGTTTGAGAATGGACCAACCATTTACTTTCAATTTAAGTGAACGGCTGGGAATATGCGCATGAAAATAACAAAATTTCAAATGTACTTCCCCTCCGTCCCATTTCAATCTTTACATATTTTTAATTTGAACGTTTCATTTCAATTTTTATATTTCCCTTTTTGGTAGATGGGACCACATAAATTAACTTTTTTCTCTCCATAACCCTCCACACTTCACACTAATAAACTTACCCACTTTATATTAAAATATTATTTCTCCCACCTCACTATACATTAAAATAGTACATTCCTTAATCTACGAGCAAAAAACAAACGTAAAGTTTGAAACGGGACGGAGGGAGTATATATTATGCAAATAGGTTGATGGAGGATAGATTCGTGAGACGGTATCACCCAATACTCTTCAAAAATACACAAGCAAAAGTTGAAGCTGAGATATATTTGACGCATTAAATAAAGGGTAAAGGGTCAAATTCACCCTCGAACTATTGCCCCCGGATCAATTAAGCCCTTAAAGTATTTTTTTTACAAATAAACCCTTTATCTTTATATAATAGATCAATCATGCCCCTCTTTCATAATTATTTTAAAGGATTTTTATAAATTAATTTTCAAACGATTCGACCGTTAAAAATTTTCAAACTTTATATTTAAACGAACCTCTTCTTACGAACTTTGTCTCTATATTTTTAGATTTTTAATTTATTAATCATTAATATGTTATTTTTTACACCAACTTCATTGGAAAAACATATTTTAATAATCTCTTTTGTGACCTACTTACTTTTGACACAAAAATAATTAATCTATTGTTATTGGATTTAAAATCCGAAACCAAAGGTGAAAAATTCATACGAAGAGCTTTGCATTAATATCAAGCTTGTAAAATTTTAACGGTTGGATTGATTGGAAATTAACTTGAAATAAGCTTAAATTGTATAATTGTGAAAAAATTCTAACAAAAATATAGCACAAATAAAATAAATCTACTAATATCGGATCTAAAATCTGAAATGGTAGATGATAAGCTCGTGAGAATCCCTTTATTTCAATATAAAGTTTGAAAATTTTTAATGATCGGATTGTTCGCAAATTGACTTATAAGAAAATCATACATTAATGTTATTTTTTTTCAGAAGGATTTGGATGACCCATTTACAATAGATAAAGGGTTTGGATGTTCACTTACAAAAGTTAAAGGGCATAATTGACCCACAATATAAAGATAAAGGGTTTGTTTGTACAAAAAAATACTTTAAGGACTTATTTGATCCCAATGTAATAGGTCGAGGGCATAATTTACCCTTTGCCCTTAAATAAATGTATCAAAATATTTTCTATAGGGCAAAAGGTCAATTACACCCTTTAACTTAATTATATCATGAGATCAAAGGAGCCCTTCATTTATTTATTTTTTCTTTTGTCATCCATGCCCTTTTTCTAGTTTAATTAGATCAAATTGGCCCTCTCCTTCAACAAATTATTGGGAAAGCTCAATTATATCCACCAACTTATTTTATTTGAGCAAACAAGCCCCTCAATTTTTTATTTTTATTTTTATGTTAACACTTTTTTTTTTAATTATTTGTTCCAATTGACCCTTTTCTTAAAAAAAAAAGTTTATTTATTGTAGCTCAACTGAAAAAATGTAGCACAAGTGTAAAGTGGATTTAAAAAAAATAATTACATTAATTTTTTTTCATTGATTACTATTTTTTTTGTATTAAATAATGATAATAGCCAAAATTATTTTTTTTATTAACAGAATAATTTTACCCTGAATTATTACTGATAATTTTACTCACCACTATGTCACTAACTACCCAATAATCACTTTATGGATGTTTAGAGGTTAACGTTGGAAGATCCATTAGGAGTCTAAATATTTGAATAAATTATAATAATATCGTATGATTTAATTATATAGTATATAAGTTAAATATTTAAATAAATCTTGATAAAAATTGGGTAGTCTCCTAATAAACATTTAGATAATGGTAGGGGTGCCACAATTTTGTAACATTCACGAACTAATTATTATTATTAAAAAAAAAGTGAAGTCTTAAAAATAAAAGATAATAGAAATTGTCTTTTATCATAACTTTGTTCTCAATTTTAAAAGAAGAGGGGTTTATTGGATCCAATAATATAAAAAAAAAAAAAAAAAAAGTAGTTGGATGAGAAAAATAAATGAAGGGCTTTATGCTCTAATAATATTAGGAAAAGGGTTTTCATGTAAAAAAAAAAGTTTAGGGGCTTCTTTGATCCCATCAAATAAGTTGAGGGGTTATATTGTTGCCCATTTTCCTTAAATATGGCAAGATATATTGTATGGGTCGGTTTAACAGCTTTAATAATCTAAACTAATCAGAATTTTAAATATGGTAGTCCTCTCTCTCTATATATACTGATCTTGAGATAATTTCATTCTCAAAAACTTTCGACATATATTAAATTTTCTAACTACTGAAATTTCCCTAAAAAATTCATCAATGGAGTACTGCGTTCGTCATCCTTATGATTTGAAATCGAAAGAATGGGAGCAACCTGCCATTGTGGGAATGGATACCATCCGCTGGATCGATCAGTTCTTGAATAAGGCATATCCCCTCAATATCGAGATTCCTCCGTTAAAGATGACCGCAGTTTCCACATACCTTCCCAAGGATAACCCGGAGAAGCCTCTGGGAGTTTCAGACGATCGGAGTGGCGGACGGCGTCGGGGGATGGGCCAAGAAAGGAATAGACAGCGGCAAGTATTCCGGCGAATGGCTGAGAGCGGCGAACGTAGGAGACAGTGGGTTTGTGGTGGTGAGAGAGGGTAGGGTTGTGTACAGATCGGCCTTGCAGCAGAAGAGATTCAGCTGCCTTACCAGCTGGGGAGGGAGAGGGATGATCCGAGCGTGGCGGTGGAGATGGAGGTGGCGGTGGAGAGAGGGGACATGGTGGTGGTCGGAACTGATGGGCTGTTGGATAACCTACGTGAAAGTGAGATGGTGGAGATTTTGGGTAATGGGAGAATAGGAGGGCTGCAACAAAAGTGTCGGCGTTGTACAATTCGTTCAATTGATACACCGAAGATTTGCCGATTGTGGATGCGGCGAGGCAAGCTGGGTTGAATTACAGAGGAGGGAAGCCTGATGACATTACAGTCATCATTGCTCAAATTTAACACCAAGAGTACATGTGTATACTGTAGTCTCATGTGGAGTACATATCAAAGAATATATGTACATGTGTATACTGTAGTCTCGTGGTGTACATATCAAAGAATATATGTTAAATAGGAGTATTTGATTACAAGGTAATGGAAATTAACATGTACTATTCCCTCAATGAAAGGAATATTATAAATTGAGTTGTCATGTAATTCATTATTTGTTTGTTGAATGTAAAAGTGAATATTGGTACAACACCTTTTTTTTCTTTTTTTATTACGAGGAATTGACATTGCTGTTTCGAATAATGTTTAATTCCCTAACTCAATGCATTGCTAGTTCATTATGTATCTTAATCATGCTGTTTTATGTGTATTTTACCTCACGCTTAATCTTTACATCTTTAATAGATTTTGTGGTAATTTTAATGATGTAATTGTAATTATTTCATTTTGATTCATATAATAGTATACATTTTCTAAAACAATAACTTAAGGAATTTAGAACACTAGATGACGATTTTAGGACATTAAAGTATATAAGCAGGGCGGACGCATGTTGGTGGTAGGGGGGGGCACTTGGGCCCCCTGAATATTTTATAATAAGTAGTATATATATATAAATTATTATAAAATTTCTTTGTGTCCTAGTTGTGAAGAACGCTATTTAATGTTCAAGAGGTCCCGTGTTCAATTTGCTTCAAAAATGTCACTATTATTTTAATTTTTTTCCCTCTTTTATCTCCTATTTTAACTGATATACTATTTTCTCTTCCACTATAGTAGTTTTTTTCCCCTCCTCTATCTCCTATTTTAACTGATATACTATTTTCTCTTCCACTATAGTAGTTTTTTTCCCCTCCGTTATCTCTTTTATTTTATCAATCTTACCTAACACAACTAAAAATACAAAAATACCTTTAAAAAATTAAAGAAAGTTGATAAATAAAATAATTATTCTTAAAAGTTGTAGAACAAAAAATGCAACCCATTTTATGAGAAGAATTGGGCCCCCTCGACGGAAATCCTGCGTCCGCCACTGTATATAAGTTTTAGTTAATTAGGACAAATTAGATTCGAATCACCTAAATCAAGTTTAGTATGTAATTATGCAGCAAAGCTTAATATATAATAATGTTCTAAATTTGGTAGACACCTTATATTGTTTAAGTTAGTTTTTTTTTTTTTTTTTTGTCTCCAATTCACAAGGTATATAGAGTATAAAATTTTGTTTTAAATAGTATATACTTCAATTAGTAAGGGTATAATTTTTATATTGAAAATATATGTTGAAATATGAATATTATAAATACTTTATTAAAAATAAATAAATTTTGTACATAGAGTATAACAATTTATTTTAAATTGTATACACTTCAATTAGTAAGGTTATAACTTTTTTATTAAAAAAACTGTTGAAATATGAATTATTACAAAATATTTTATTAAAAATAAATAAATTTTTTCTTTGAAAATTAAGGGCTTATGTTCTTATACTAAAGAATATAACATGTAATAATATTAAAGAATATAACTTTAAAAAAAATATGAAATTTGGGGTCACGGTGTTCTGGGAACACACAAGTTTTAGTCATATTGTTTAAGTCAAGATTTGTGTAAGATCGTTTCACTTCAATTAGTAAGGTTATAACTTTTTTATTAAAAAAATATGTTGAAATATGAATATTACAAAATATTTTATTAAAATAAATAAATTTTTTCTTTGAAAATTAAGGGCTTATGTTCTTATACTAAAGAATATAACATGTAATAATATTAAAGAATATAACTTTAAAAAAATGTGGGATTTGGGGTCACGGTGTTATGGGAACACACAAGTTTTAGTCATATTGTTTAAGTCAAGATTTGTGTAAGATCGTTTCATAAAATGACTTTCATAAGATGAATAAAAAAATTGTTATTAATTTTTCCTTTATAATTTATTTTTACTCCCTCCATCCGCCACAAAGGTCGACATTTGTTTTTTGCACGTGGATTAAGGAATATTATTATTTAAGGTGTAGTTGGTAATTGTATTAGTGGGGTGTATGGGTCCCATAAATTTATTGTATTAGTGATGTGTGTGGGTCCCATGTGTTTAAAAAGAGAAATGTGGATCTTTGGTGCGGACGCCCAAAATGGCAAAATGTGGACCTTTCGAGTGGACGGAGGGAGTACTTTTTAATTTGATAACAATAAAAAAAAACCCTTTAAAAAATACTTAGTAGATAATATATCTCAGGGTAAATATCAAAATTGGTCCTGTAAGTATGGCGTTTTCCAACTTTAGTCATTGTTCTTTTACAATTCTCAACTTTGGTCATTTTTTGTTCACTTTTAGTCCTTATCGTCCAAATTTAGTCATTTTTGTCCAAATTTAGTTCTTTATATTAAAAAAAAATCCAAAAATGGTCCGAAAGTGTATATATAAAGGACTAAAAACCAAAAAAGGACCAAAACTTGACCAAAAAGACTAAAAGTGGACAAAAAATGACCAAAATTGAAAATTGCAAAAGAAAAAAAATTAAAGTTGGATAACTTCATACTTACTGAACTAATTTTGATATTTACCATATATCTCACGAATTAAGATCAATGAAACATTCTCCCCCAACTCTTTGCCCTTTTCAAATTAGATGTAGTACAATTTTATTTTTATTATATATTTTTTTTGCCTCCAATTTTACCTATTACGAGGAATGGGCTTAGACTTGTTTGATGAACCAAATTGGGCCATAGTCGACCTATGATCCATTTGTTTGTTCAGAGGATAAACAGGACTGCCATGTCCCAATTTGGCAACTTCAGATCCTTTTTGCCACGAAAGCATCTGATGCAATTTATATTAATTTTTTTTAAAGAAAAACATTCAACGTAACTAAATAACTGGAATCAGCCAGTACTGATTGACAAGAGGAAATCAGAGGGATTCCCACGAGCTTTCTAAACTGACATGGTTCTTAGCAAAGAAAGCAAGCTCGTGGGCTATTACATTATAAGAGCGATTGACCCAACATAAATCAAATATAATAGGAGAGGAGAGAAGGGATTGAATGCCACAGAAAATAGCTGAAGCAGCTGATGGGCATTCAACAACATCTTTAGCACACAAAATGACATTGCGAGCATCTCCAATAATCGAACACTTGGGGAAATTACGCGCCACTGCAAGAGAAAGAGCTTCTCGTAGGGCAAGAAATTATGCAACAGTTGGATCAGTGACACCATCAAATTTCTTGGCAAGACCATAACGAAAGAGCCATTTGCGTTCTTCACATAAACACCAACCACCTGCACAATTAGGATGTCTTGAGATTGCTCCATCAAAGTATATGCAAATAGAGTTGCTAGGCGGCTGTAGTTAGAGAGTTGAAAGACTATGAGAGGGTCTTTCTGGCCATCCATTAGCAAACCTATAATCAGAGAGAAGTCGACAAGCTGCATAGATGATATCCTAAGGAACAGTAGTGACACCTTCAAACAACAGTTTGTTTCGAGAAGACCATATGAAATACGCGAGAGTAGCAAATAATTCTGCGAGGTTTTTATCAGAAGCAAGGAGGATCTCACGGAACTACAGATTAGCAGAAGATTGATTAAATTGAAGCACAAAAGAGAGAACACCACTTTGATCCCATACAGTTTTTGCAAACTCGCATCCAAAGAAAATGTGATGAGCATTAGAGGGACCTTTTAAGCATAAAGAACAAGAGGCATCTACCAAAACACCACGTCGCTGCAAATTTTCTGGGGTGGAAAGAGTGTTAGAGCAGCATCTCCATAGAAAGTGTAAGATGCGTGGAGGAATCTTAAGCTTCCAAAGATGCTTCCAGATTGGATGGGGACCAGAGCTAGAAGAAGCTATAATAGCAGTATTAGAGTTGCTTAAGATACCTGATTCCATGATCTTATGATATGCCGACTTGACATTGAATTTTTCATTTCCCGTAAAGTGCCACGCCCAACGATCTGGAGAGGATATATTGCAGATAGGAATAGATAGGATAAGATCTGCTTCATCCGGGTCAAACATTTGTCTAACCAACTCAAATTTCCACATGTACGAAGAATGATCAATGAGAGTGTCTACAGAGGTATTTTCCGTGCATGGAAGATGAACCCTTCGAACACAAAAGTTGGAAGCTCTAGGAAGCCATCTGTCTTGAAGAATTTTAGTAGTGGACCCTGAGAAGATTATGTGTCTGCAACCAACATTAAGGATTTCTTACCCTTCATAATGCTACGCCACGCCCACGAATGTGAACTGCCCACAGATGCTTCTAAAAATGAACAATTGGGAAAATATTTGGCTTTCATAAGTCGAGCGAGGAGTGAGTTTGGTTGTGTGAGAAATCTCCATCCTTGTTTGCTTATAAGTTCCATGTTGAAAGCTTTCATGTCACGGAACCCTAGTCCACTATCATTTTTGTTGGTAGAAAGTTTGTTCCATGCCACCCAAGATATTTTACGCTTCGCTTCGCTATTCTTACCCCACCAAAATGCCGATAACATAGAAGAGATCTCACCAAAAAGTCTATCTGGCAGCTTAAAGCAAGTCATAGCATATGAGGGATAGCCTGTAAAACAGATTTGATTAAGATCTCTTTTCCCAATTTTGATAGAGATTTTGCTTCCCAACCAGAAATGTGTTTCCAGATTCTATTCTTGATAGAAGAAAAGATTTCTGCCTTGTTTTTTCCCATCACTGATGGCAACCCCAAGTATTTCTCATGAGATGTAGCAATTGCCATGCCAAGTATAGAGGAAATTGAGTCTATCTCTTCTTGTGGAGTGCCTGGAGTGAAGATAATGCTTGATTTATCAAAGTTGATGCGTTGTCCTGAAACTCATTCATAAAGATTAATGGCTGATTTGAGATATTGAGCTTCCTCCTGGTGGCCTTTCCGAAAATAAGTGTATCGTCTGCAAAGAAAAGATGAGAGATACAAGGAGCATGTCTTGAAATCTTAATACCATAAATTTTTCCACATGATTGCAAATCCTGGAGAATGCAAGAGAAAATTTTGGAACAAATGATAAAGAGGTAGGGACTCAAAGGATCTCTCTGTGTGATTCCTCTTTTAGGAGCAAGATTTCCAAATTTTTCACCATTTAACATATAAGAGAAAGAGACACTGGAGATGCATTTGGAGATAATTTGGATGATGTTGTTAGGAAAATTAAGAGCCTTCAAGACATGGATGACAAAAAACCATTCTATTCTATCAAAAGCTTTACTCATACCTAAATTCAAAGACATGAGGGGATGATTGATGTTACGGAAATGTTTCATATAGTGATGAGTCTCAAAAGCAATGAGCACATTATCAGTGATAAGCTGACCCGAGATGAATGCGGATTGAGATTCAGAGATTAAGCGAGGCAGCACAAGTTTAACTCTATTTGCCACACTTTTGGAAGCCAATTTATAAACAATGTTACAAAGACTTATGGGACGAAACTGACTCACTAAGCAAGGATCTTTAATTTTAGGAATGAGAACTATGAATGTATGATTAAGCCTATCATAAAAAATGAGATTATTCAAGAAATCAAGCACAGCTGCGATGACATCAAAACCAACAATATGCCAAAATTTTTAAAAGAAGATAGGACTCGTACCGTCGGGACCGGGAGATTTAAAAGGGTGCATTTCCTTTAGAGATTTCTTGATCTCGTCACTAGTAAATGGTTGGGCAAGGGAATTGCGCATGTTCTCATCCGCTCTACAACGAAGTCTGCTCAGGGCTAGATGAAGATCAGCGGGGTTGCAGTGAGAAGAGGTGAAAATGTTGCTGAAGTGGTCATGGATGATGGATTGGATCCCTTCTTTATCTTGGCGTGGAATACCATTGTCATCATTCAAAGAGGAGATGTGGTTGATATCCCGTCGGATATTTGCATGAGTGTGAAAGAAACTGATGTTGTGGTCTCCCTCCTTGTGCCAGTGTTGTTTGGCACGTTGTTTCAAAAGAATGGCTTCCTGTTCTTGTAGAAAGTGAAGACGATCTTGAAGTTCAGAAAGATCTTTCTAAGCAGATGGAGTGATGGGATTGCTCCGAATTTTCACAATCTCTTTCTTGAGGCATGTAATTTCTTCCTTTAGTTTCTTTCCATTTGTACCACCCCATGTAAGAAGGCCAACTGCACAATTCTCAAGTTTGGATTGAAGAGACATCATGCTAGAGGACCAATTCTCCTTTATGATCTTTTCACAATCCTTAGACTTCACCCACATAGCTTCAAAGCGGAAAGGCTTGCAACGACTATTACCCAAGGTAATAGGGGGCCGATCTCCCACTTGCAGATGTAAGATGGCATGATCCGAGTGAAAAGAAGGGATGTGAAGATTTTTGTGCCATGCAAATAAGTTCGAGAAAACCATGTTGCATGTGAATCTGTCTAATCGAGCTCTCTGAGTAAACGGGTGGACCAAAAATCTATTTCAGGTGAATTTTTCTCCCGAATAACCCATATCATGAAGGGAGCAGCTTGCAAGCGCATTCCGAAAATTTAATACTTGTCAGTTGGCTCGAGGGCCAGCACCCTCAAATTCAGATTGTGAGAGAACCTCATTGAAATCTCCAAAACAGATCCATGGAGTCGAATGGTGAGAGTTTAGAGAGCTAAATGCATTCCAGGCAGCACGCCTGAGTGAAACATTTGGTTCTCCATAGAATCCGGTGATCTGAATGTTTTTATCAAGCCAGATAATATCCATATCAATATATCTAGAAGAGAAGCAACGGAGAATAGCGTCTTATGTTTATTTTCCAGAGAAGGGCCAAGCCACCACTATTTCCAATTGCTGGAACAGAAAGACCAAAATAATCAAGTTTATTCTTAATGCGATCCATGTAGAAGGAATTACTCTTCGTCTCACACAGAAAGACCAAATCGGGACACTTCAAGCGAACTAAATCGCATAGTTCTTGAACTGTACCAGGGTTCCCAAGCCCTCTACAGTTCCAACTTATGATATTCATTGGGACCGGCTGGACTGGGAATCGCCAGTCGCCGCCGTTGGCTTTTCAGAAGGAAGTTTAGAGTCAGGTTTGGATTTTTTGGAAAGTGGCTCAGTGGAGGTTGAGGGCGGGTCAAGAACAAGAGATTTCCTTGTAGATACGGGGGATGATAGTGGAGGAGATATGGAAGGCTGATAAGGTAGGCGAGGAATACGGGTAAATTTTCTGGTAGATTTACTAGTGCTTTTCTCCAGTTTGATTGGGACAGAGACTAGAAAAGATTGATCAAGTTCCATGGATACACAAGTTGAGATAGGGGTTGGAGCTGGAATAATTTGGAGTAGATTGAGAGGTGGATGAGAAACTGAGATATTGAGGGAGGTGAGATGTGATAGGTCAGATAAGTGAGAGGAGATTGTGGAAGAAGTATTATCAACGGGGAGATGCTTAGATAATGTAGTGGAGGGGTTGGTTTGGGAGGAAGGAATGGCGAAGGACTTTGAGGGAGATGGATAACTGTCTGTGGGGCTGGGAAAATGGTGATGTGGGAGTTGAGGATCAGTAGTATTGTAAGGGATAACCATAAGAGCTGTGGAAGAGGGGTTTGAGGTATGAGGGATGGGAATGACACTATCCAAATGAGGTTGTGGATAATTTGGTGTATGTACTGTGTTGTTAGGTATGGGATCAGGGACAATGGATTGAAGGGGGTGACTTTGGTATTAGTGGAGACATTCGTTGGAGGATGTTGATTTGGAGAGTTTCTGGAAGAAGGATTAATTGAGCTAGATGCTGGAGTAGCACGCAGCCAGGCTCCATAAGGGAGACTGGGAGAGCAGACAGAATAGGACTTGGATTATTGAGTTTACTATCATATTCCCGATTTGTATGGCCGATTCTGCCGCAGAAATAGCAATAGACTGGAAGTCGTTCATATTTCAAAAAGCATTTCAAGATCGATTCTCCATGGGAGAGACACAACACCCTCTGAAGAGATTTAGAAATGTCGATCATAACCCGAATACGAAGATATCTTCCAATCAAATTACCATCGGAATCTCCAGCGGCTTCCATGAAGGAACCAATTTGGTTGCAAATAGTCATTGTCATATCACTAGACATTAAACCGATGGGCAGCTCGTAAATTTGGATCCAAAACGGAGATGATTTGAACTCTATTTTTGCGGCAATTGATCCCCCATCGGCTTCTTTAAGTATTAGGAGATAGCGATCGAAACTCCATGGGGCTCCATATTGAACTTTCAGCATATCAATTTCACTCTCAAATGAAAAGAGCATGACATTATCATCCAGGAGTTTGCAACAGAGAGGGAATTTTGGTTGCCAAAGGTTACGAAACATTCGCTCAATTTCTCGACTGGGTAGAACTCTAGGGGCCATAATTTTGCTAATCAAATTGAATGGTTTGTCCAGGCTAGAGGAGAGTCGGGGGGATGATAATGGGGGGCCATTTCATCAGATTCCAAAGAGAGATTGGCACATAACCTTTCAAGGGATTCAGACATGGTGGAAAAATGGAGAGACTGAAGCAGAGCGGCGGAGAACTCGCGGAAGACCAAGCCAGCACCAATTGAACGAGAACCTGAAATCAAAGGAAAAAGAAGAAGAAGAAAAGAAAATATGGAGATAAGCAAGAAGAAGAGGGCGGCAGAAAGAACAAAAGCCCTATGACAGGGACGAAAAGCTAAGGGATATCTCCGGAGGAGAAAGCCCTAGTACATAAAATTCTTGCAATTTATATTAAATTAAATACAGTATATGCTGCTTTACATAGCACAGTTCAACTAGTGGTATAAAATGTGAGAAACCAGCATCACATTCTTGAATATAGGCTACTTCTTGAGCTCCTTGGTCACCACCTCTACAAACTTAACAGCAATGCAGGAGGTGTGACAGTCCAGCTCTGGCCGGGGTGGTTCATGAAGATAACCTGGTTAGCAGCTTCTGTGGCTGGATCATCTTGGAGTTGGGAGGCAACACAACCACGCTCGACAGCAATGTTCTTCCACATTGAAACCACATTATCACCGGGAAGGGCATCGTACAGACTTTGTGGTGCATCTCCACTTCAGTGGTCAAACTAGAGGGGGCCATTAGATGAACAGGTCTTAAATTTATATGGTTCATCATTAAATTATTAGATGATTCAAGACAAGGTCCTTGTCAGTTCTTTCATCTTTCAAGTCCCTAATGAATAAAAGAAATCTTTCAAGCCCCGAATTAATAAGCAACTTATTTTTTAGGCCTTAAAATGAAAAGGCTTAAAAGAAAGCACATATAAGTGAAACATCAACAGGACTCAGAATAGATAACACTAGGGCATAAGCTATTGGGTTACCTTAGGCTGCAGTTAAGTAACTTGCATGAAACTTAGACAAGTTACAGATTCTGGTACAAGTATTAATGAAATATAAAATAAATCACCAAGAATTTGGGTCCTCCTGATGAATGTCGGTGTGAAGTCAATATTCTAATACTTCCATAATTGTTAACTGCATCCACATATAGAATTATCAGTGCTTTTTAGTCTCTTGTACCAACACCTGTAGTGTATCAAAGAATTCAAAAAAAACTAGCAGCACAACTAAGTCAGTTCTTCATTTTTTTCTTTGCTAGTAGAAAATAATTAGTTAAGTTATGGATACAAAGACTGTGCAAGCAATGGACGAAGCTCACCAATTCATAAGGAAAAACAATAAAGTTGTCCTCAAATAAAACAAATGATGTAGAAAGCATACTTCATAGAAAAGAACAAAATAAATCTACATGACCATTGTTGTGCTATATTCATGCAATGCTGATTTATGATATGGACATGGAAAAACTTAAGAGGGCAACAAGCATCTTCTAATTATTTATTCCAATATTGCTAATTAAACATGTTTACCTGCATCAACATCAGAAGTTTGTATTATGAGCACAATCTTCCAGTTCGTACACGAGCTTTCGACATGCATGGCCATCAACAAGGTTCTTCTCTCGCAATTGCTCCAAGAACTTCAAAGCATCTTCAGCTCCTTTTCGTCGTGATATTTCATCCAAGACAGTGCGATGCATTGAAGTCAGCTAAACTTTGGTTCTCAGCCATCTCCCACAAGAACTTTACGGCTTCATCAACCTCACCTTCAAGTGCCAAAGAGTTCGCAAGTGAGTTATAAGATTTACTGCTAGGAATGAACCCACATTTCTTCATCCTATCACAAAGCTCTCTAGCATTTTTTGTTCGGCTTTGAGCACACTGCACGCAACCTATGTATCAAAATAATCATATGAAAAAGAGTTCGGCTGGTAAATATAGACTCTGTCCATTTGGTGAAAATTTCTAAGGGCATCATTGATATGAAGCGAAAGCACATATCCTTTGATCGTACAATTTAAACAAAATAAATCAGGCTCAATCCCATCATCAACCATTTGCTTGAATAAACATCTTATAATCTCCATAAACAAGTGATTAATATAGGAATTCTTTCCCCGACTCAAAAGTGCAGCAAATAGTATGTTATAAGTTCTTAATGATGGCCTGCAACTCAATTTCCTACATCATGCATGTGCTTATATATATTCACTGCTCTAACCAATTTTCTAGCTTCAGTAAAATAATAAATCATGGCATTATATAGAGCCTCGGAACCAACAGAAGGAATTAGCTAGCACCTGATTCACAACATGATCCATATCCTCGTACAGTTTTTCAGCACAAAGCTACTCACTAGTAATGTGATATGTGAAAACATTGTGCCTAAACCTGTGCTGTTGTGATGCCCAATTGAAAAGCTCCAAAGTCCGAACAAATTAAGGGATCATCTTGCAGGGCAATGGCATCGTGAAGCTCTTCAGGGTTAAGTCTAGGCGGAAGCCGAGATAAAATTCTCTGAAAAACTGCTTCATTGAGAACAGGTTTCATCGCCGCTTTAGCTCTTTTTTTAATCCTCCTTCGCAGTGATCTTGATATTAGCCCTCTATATGTTCTAGAACAATAATGTCTGCAAAAGGTTGGATTCACATCTTCTTTACCAAGAAATGCAAAGGGTAACGACAGAGGATTTGGAAGGAGATGCCAAATCTGAGTGATTCCGGAGTGAGGATAGTAAAGAAATGTAACTTTGGGGGATTAGATAGAAAACAATACAGAAAGGGCCAAGTTTGGAATGAGAACTACGAAAATGAAATTGATTTCTGTGCTGGGAGAACATATTTATAAGTACATATTCAAATTAGGTGATAAGCGTTCTTAAGTATAGTTTGGTACAGTCGGACGAATAGAGCTTGCAAGGTGATTGTGGTGGCGAATTGGAAGAGGAGAAAAGGTGTTCGATGAAATGATCCAACAAGCTGGTGTGATGAACTGCAAATGTAAAATTTTAAACTAGGGCATTTGCTTTCATATTGGATCTAGGGCTCGCATATTAAACAAAATTCATAATCATAAAAAACATGCCGAGAGGTTACAACACCTTAGGTATTCTATTAGAAAAGTAAAATCTACACATTCTAGAACCAAAGTCTTTTACTCCAAATAACTATGTATGCAGAAGATAAGCAAAGAATCTTACACCAGCTTACTGAGTCTACTCGTAAGAGTATAGTGGAAATTATCGAAATTTGTGGGAGAAGCAATTAAGCAAACAGCTTGTGTGCAGTGCCATTATCTTTTCCCAACTTTCAAATCACATCAGCAGCAAAAAGGCATGGGTAGGAAAAACAAAAAAAAACAACACAACACAACACAACACAGAGGATGTCTAAACCATTACACTTGTATGCCTACAAGTAATATATGGCAACTCCCATTAATCTCCAGCTGTCTCCCTCACTCCATAAGCGAGTAAATTTAAATACCCCTCTCAATTAAAAACCAAAGAAGCGAAGCAGAATCGTGCATACTTACAGGTATGGGGTCAAACACCATGAACCATAAGCCAAGAAGTGGTAACTTCCTGTTACTGATTTTAGTCTTTAGCTTAAGTTTTAAACTAACTCAGTTCCTATTACAAATAGATGGGCACGAACATGAATCCAATTATACTTGATAACAATGTAGCTAAAGCACTTCGTACATGGAACCAATCCACAGGGAAGCAAATAACGAAAAACCATCACTCAGGTTAAGTTACACCAGTACCTAGTAGGCCGAGTACTCCAACACATGGCTCCATCCCCTGTTCATCAGCTGCGATACTACCAGAGTGAAATTGACAGTGTCCCCGTCTCCCCAACTCCTGATTACAGTATTGAAAAATGGCAAGCAGAACAAGATGATGCTGCCTGGTCTCACCAGAGTAGAACTGCTCATGAACTGGTTGAAGAAGAGATTGAGACTGAAGAACATCCAAACACTCATGTAACAGATTTCTCATTTGATGAACTATCATAGCGGTTTAAATGCTCAAAGAAATGTTAATAAATGAAAGAAATGTAAACACCTAGACACTTCTTTTCATTTATTTTAGTTTAAACAAGTTAAATGCCTTTGGCCCGCTTTTGTTTGTAGGAAGGGTTATGGTCTCAATTATTGTTGTGAAACAAGATTCAAGAAACCACCAAGCTACAATAATCATTCTCTACAAGAACAAAATAAGAAACATAACAATTGAACAGCTACGATATATTATAAATTCAATTCAAAGTGGCAAAAAATCTGATAAGATCAAACAAGAGGCATTCTATAGAGCAACAAAACTGAGTAGCAAAATTTGAACATTAACAGTGGAGTGAATTCGTGAGTTCTTAGGTTTGCTACTCAATTTCACTCGAAGCTCACAACCTAATTAAAATTTTGCATTATGAGATTATTGCAGGCGATCATCACCCAATAAAAACACATCATTATGGGTAAATGAAGAAAATGCACAGGGATGAAAAAGGACTGAATAAAGATCTTTCATTAGATGAAGCTTATAGAAGCTCATTAGACAAACTCCAGTACAAAATATGAGTACAAGGATTTGGGCACAAGTTACTCAAGCTTCCCAAGAACAACTTAAAACATCATTCAAATTCAGATAGTATAAAAACATCAAACTTAGAGAATATAACCACCACGAAGACGAAGGACAAGGTGGAGAGTCGACTCCTTCTGGATATTGTAATCCGCTAGGGTGCGACCATCCTCGAGCTGTTTTCCTGCAAAGATCAGCCTCTGTTGATCTGGAGGGCCTCTGTTGATCTGGAGGGATGCCTTCTTTGTCCTGAATCTTCGCTTTGACATTATCAATTGTATCAGAACTCTCCACCTCCAAAGTAATAGTTTTTCCATTGAGAGTCTTCACGAAGATTTGCATACCACCGCGCAACCTCAACACCAGATGCAAAGTCGACTCTTTTTGGATATTGTAGTCCGCCAAAGTCCTCCCATCTTCAAGCTGTTTTCCGGCAAAAATCAGCTTGATCTGGTGGAATCCCTTCCTTATCTTGAATTTTGGCCTTCACATTGTCGATCGTATCCGAGCTCTCAACCTCCAACGTGATTGTCTTTCCGGTCAGAGTTTTGACGAATATTTGCATCCCACCTCGGAGGCGAAGGACAAGATGCAGGGTGGATTCCTTCTGAATATTGTAATCGGCTAGGGTTCTGCCATCTTCAAGCTGCTTTCCGGCGAAGATCAGCCTCTGTTGATCCGGTGGAATCCCTTCCTTGTCCTGAATCTTCGCTTTGACGTTATCAATTGTGTCAGAGCTCTCGACCTCAAGGGTGATCGTCTTACCAGTTAGGGTTTTGACGAAGATCTGCATCCCACCGCGGAGGCGGAGAACAAGATGCAGGGTGGATTCCTTCTGAATATTGTAATCGGCTAGAGTTCTGCCGTCTTCAAGCTGCTTTCCGGCGAAGATCAGCCTCTGCTGATCCGGAGGAATTCCTTCCTTATCCTGGATTTTAGCTTTGACATTGTCGATCGTGTCTGAGCTCTCCACCTCAAGGGTGATGGTTTTGCCGGTGAGGGTTTTCACAAAAATCTGCATCTTTCAGGGAATTGAATTCGGAATCAGAGAACAGAGAATGATAAGAGGGCTTGAAAAGTAGATAGATGATTAATTGTATACGGAGAAAAAGGATTGAAGTGAGGAGCTAATTAGGAATTCATGTATTTATAATACGAGAGAGGGCGGAATAGCCGACCTAGATGGCGTGGTCAATACGCTGCCATTGGAGAAACCAACTATTCTAGAACTTACTACGCTCCACTGGAACCTTCATCGACTCAGATGTAGTAGCCGTTGGATATATATCGTTTCGTTATTTATAAGACTTTTCTAATTAATCAAGTTCGACTAATCTTTGGGAAAGATGGGAAAGATGCGACTGTCTTATGAGTAGTTATCATGAGATGAATAAAAAATTATAATATTTTAGTGAAAATGTGATATTTAATTGATAAAAGTGATAATAATACAATAAGGCAAAGTCTCTTGTGCGTCTGGACACACGAACTTAGATCAGTGCGCCCGGATCCAACCCTACCCACTTAAGAACCTGACCCGGAGTATATATTAGAAAAAAATGCCCTAAATTTTCATTTCACGCTGCTTCATTCTTCTACCTCCACCTTCATCCTCCTATCTCACACAATCGTAAAAATTTAGTCGGACCAACGATCGGCGACGGCGACAATGACGATGCAGGAATCAATGATTGGTCAGACCAATGATGGTAATACTGCAATGGCGACAATAAACGACGCAGTAATGTAGAGAGAAGGTGAACAACATTCCATCATTTCTTTTGATTTTTTTCCACAATCTCTCTCTATCTTTGTAATTTCTCTACTATTCGTCTAGCTTTTTCAATTTCTTTCCATTTTTCGGAATCTTGCCTCCTTAATCTTCATTCATCAATCTTTTTTTAGCAATGTTATGAAGCTTGTTTCAGTCAAAGTAAGAATTGAACACTCTCATTATGTTAATTTATATCTTCATTTTAATCTTATGTTTCTCAATTGTTAGGGTTTCACAAATTTTGCTATATTCATGTTTAATGATTTAAATAATTAGGGTATTATAGTATGGAATTGTGAAATGGTTGTTTTGCCTCTGTTTAAATATAGGTTAACATATGTTGGTATTTTATGATATTTTTGGTTTTTTACTGGTTGTGCTATCTTCTTGATTTGTAAAGATTCAACTGTAGCTTTACAATGGAAAATATAGTTTACCAAATTGTTGCTGATTTTTTTAATTTGATATAGTGTCCATTTGATCAGATTGTGCTCTAATACTTGGGGTTGGATTTCTTTTCCCTAATTTATTAGTGGATTTGACCTTTTCAGCTCTCTTGATATTGTTAAGTAGGTTACTTCAATTACCATTGGACCTGGTGTTGATGTTAAGTCACTGTTGCAGATTCTTGGACATTTGAATGTTGATGTATTGCTAAACTTGCTGGTAATAAATAAAAAATTCAATTATTGATGCTTGAGCTTGCTTCTTAAGAATAAGAAATGCAATTATTGATGCTAGAACTTGTACACACCTCTTGCATCAAAGGTAAGTTATATGAAAGGTTATATTTTAGTAATTGGAGTATTTCTCTTTTTTAATATACCGTTGCTCTTTTATTATATCTATCGTTACTCCAAAATTGAATAATAGTCTCGACTTATATGAACTTTTTTTCTTAAGTTAAGGTAAATATGGTAAATGAATTGGATTGTTAATGACCATATTACTCATTAAGCATTCGAGAGGTCACTCTTTTGTTATATTAATTGAAATCTCTCAAGTTAAATAAAGCGTTAATATCAACTTATGCATTTGATTAACTGTACTGATTAATGGGTGATAAAGACTTTTTGAACATCTGAATCAATCATTTGATTTTTAAATGTGTTGTACAGACCTAAAGACCTGAATATAATGACATCCTTGTGAAGAAGGCTGGTTCAAATGATTGGTGGGGCTTACTAGACTGATTAAGGGGGATTGTGTTTGACATACATCACACATGTAACAAAGAGGATTTTGTAATGCTGGATAGTTATAATCTTCCTTTTTCATTCGTTTTAGTTTGTTGTTGTGCAATAGCATGGTTGTAATAGACATAGTACAATAATATATTTGATTTCAAATACATTAGGAGGTTATGGTATGGATTCAAGACCAGAAGTCGAAATTATAATTATATAGCACAATGGAGTCTGATTTTGATGGTTCCTTTATCTGCCAATGAAGTGTTTCTCTCTTCTAATATGAATTTTCGCTTTCAAGTTAAGATTCATGATGTGTTACATTTTAATTAATATAAGTGCTATACTTCAGGTATATAAGGTGTTATTCTTTTGTGATATGAACTATTACTCCCAAGTTGAATAAAGTGTTACTCTTAACTACTCTTTTGTTAAATGAACTGTTCTTCCCAAGTTAAATAAAGTGTTATTTTATAGTTATATAAAAGGTATTATGAAGTGGCGAAAAGGGTATATTGTGTATGAGTAAAAGGTACGTTATTTATGAGTAAAGAGTACATTTTTGTCGTACAAAGGGTACACTGGTTGTGTAGATTGTATAAGTTTGCAAAGGAAAATTGTGGTAATGTAATATATATGAAATTGCAAATGATACGTTGTTGATTAATAAAGGGTACATTATTTGAGTAAAGGGTACATTATTTGTTATGTAAAATGAATAGTGGTCATGTAAATTGTATTAAGCTTCAAAGGGTACATTGTTGATGGGTAAAAGGTACATTGTTAACTAATAAAGGGCACATTGTTTGGCATGAAAGGGTGTATTGGTCATGTAAATTGTATGAAGTTGCAAAGAGTATATTATTGATGAGTAAAGGGTACATTGTTAATGAGTAAATGATACATTTTTTGTCATGTAAAGTGTGTGGATTTTAGAACATTTGTTATTGATGGTGTTTCAAGTTAATATTGTAAAGGTATAATAGCATGATGCAAAGAGTATATAATTTTGTACTAAAGAGTACGCCAGTCAATATTAAAGGGTATAACAAGTTATCTAATAGTTGAATTTCACAATGTGTTTTCAATAAAAGTATTTCATAATTACATAATAGTTTACTCATTCAAAATAAAAAAATAATAATAATTCATCAAAATTTATCACAATATTTGATCTATTACATTACAAGTAAACGAGCATTTGGAGTTTTAGATCCAAATTACTTTGCTAACTCTAAAGTTTTCAGCTTGCCTCTTTTACTTTTTTCGAAGTGGCGTTTATCCTATTCTTCTTCTTCACTTAACTGGATGCAACACAATATTAGACAAATTCTTGTTTGGACAACTTTTTCTGATTGTGCTGAAGAATTTGTTGAATTTACCAAAAGCATCAATAACCAATAAATCTCTTGCATATGCATCATCTATATACTTCCTTGCTTCTTCATTGTCCCGACACTTCAACACTATATTATAATATCTTCTTTCTGCTTCACGCCTCCAAGATGTTTTTTCTCCATTCTTTTCTGTGCCTCCATTAAATTGGTCTCATATTTCAGACTTAGCTAACTTCATCCACCTTTTTTTTATATAACAATCTGGTATATGCTCTACAGAATTGATGTGTAGAACTCTTAAACTATGGTAGCACAAAACCCCCACACTCCTCAAATTTCTTACAAGAGTACATTATTAGTTTTATCTGCACATCAAAAATACTTGATAGATTTTACCATCAGTCAACAGAATAAACATTGTAAACCATTGTTGTGTCTTCACTTTTAACATGTAATGACCGAGCAATTATATGTTTCTCAAATTGTTCCTCTAAAATCTTAAAGATTGTAATTATGTACACTTCAAAAGTATGACTACAAATTTATTGAATGAAAAAAAAATTGAACGTAGGTATAGTTATTACAACTAAAGTGTATAACGGCTACTATTGAAGGGTACATTATTATCATGCAAATTGTATATTTTTGTCATGTAAACTATATAGATTTGCAAAGGGTATATTGTTGATGATTAAAACGTACATTGTTGATGAGCAAAGCGTACACTATTATCATGCAAAGGGTCGGAGTTTAGAATGTTACAAATTTAGTATAAAATGTATTATGGCTTGGCGGAAAGGGTATATTGCGTATGAGTAAAGGTTACATTATTGATAAATAAAGAGTACATTGTTTGTTATGCAAAATGTATACTATGAAATTGCAAAGGGTTTATTATGGATGAGTAAAGGGTACATTGTTGGAAAAAAAAAGGTATGGAGTTTAGAATGTTCCAAGTTTTGTGTATTATAGCATGGTGCAAATGGTATATTGCGGATGAGTAAAGAGTACATTATTGATGAGTAATGAGTACATTATTTGTATATCTGTAGGTTAACAATATATATAGCAATGAAAAAGCCATAGATATTTGACAAAACTTACCATCAACACCTTTTTGGAATCACATATATAATATACAAAATAATAGTAAATTCATTAATACTAAAGGGTATAATAGAAGAGTAAACTTTGAACAATAAGCATCACTAAAACAGAAACTTAGGATTAAAATCCAAATCTGGCCATTGGTGATGAAATTGAAAGATGATTACAAAGACGTGTCGTAAAATGTCAATTAGCTCATGATATGACTACTACATCATGTAATTATAGGTTTCTAAATAGAATTACAAGAGTAATTGCTATAAATTATACTATTTTGGGCAATTAATTTCTTTTTCTTACCAGAAGCCAACTAATTATGCATTAAGAAACTTAGTGTTACAAATGTAAATCAACATAAAATGATAACACAAATAGCATTGAAGAAGAGTCAACACTATAATAGTTCTTAAAGAAATTGTTCAAATAACACAATTGTAGAAAGTGAAAAGAATAACAATAAATGAAGTCGAGTCATCCAAGAAATATTTACCTTCAATCTAATGATATACACCTCCTCTTTCAACAAAAAATATATTAAAATTCTCGAACTCATCCTCCCAAAGCTCGACGAAAAAAAACTTGCTCCGGCGTCATCGTTTCTCTCTCTTCGCCGCCAACAATAATTCTTCGCCGCTTCAGAGTCTTCTCCTCATCGCTGGCCTGAGACTTCGACTCGATTAGCTTGAGCAACTTCTTTAGTCGAGATTACCAAGATGAATTGAAATCGCACAAAAGAAAATTGGAAAAAGAAGGTTTGTAATCAATCACTAGAGAGAAATGGTGGAAATCACGCTGTGAAATTTGGTGAAAGAAATAAAATTTTAGGGTTTTTTTTTATTTATATGACCCGTTTAGTAATGGGTTGGGTTGGATGCACGGCTTTGAGCCGTGCACCCGGACACACAAGAGCCTCACTCATACAATAAACTATTCATCACTAATGTATTTATTTTGTATTTTTTGTTGTTCACCTTTAAAGTATTTATTTTCTTTTTTTAGCAAAAGGCTTATATATAGTTCACCACTCCCACTAATACAACTACTCATTCATATAAAATAATACTCCCTCCATCCAGTTATAAGGTGTCCTGCTTTTTACATGTGGATTAAGAAGTATTATTATTATATGTAAAGTGGGTAGTTGTATTAGAGGAAATTGGTGGACCATATTGTGTACTTTTTTTATTAAATAAGGGAAATTGATACCTTTGAACCGGACACCAAAAATAGTAAAATAGACACCTTAGAAGCAGACGGAAAGAGTATTATTTTTTAATTAACGTGCAAAAAGCAAACAGATACGTTTGCGATGGACGAATTGAGTATTTTATGAACAAATTATAGTATAAATAAAAAATAATAATATTTTAAGGAAAGTGATAACAACTCTAATAAAAAGTGATAACTTATATTTAAAAGAGTTAATATCTTGTGCACGCAGTTGCAAATTATATGTTTGCGATGCATCATTGTTTCTTCATGATTACCACAAAGGTTGCAAGAGATGACATCTCCATCTTTTAAAACATTTATCTTCTTAAGTGCAGATCTGTGGGAAGACGACGTCTAAGGATTCTCCAGGCGAGCCCTTAAAATTTTATAGAAGTCAATTTATTTTTTGCACGTGGACTAAGAAGTATTATTATTATATGTAAAGTGGGTAGTTGTATTAGATGAAATTGGTGGACCATATTGTGTACTTTTTTATTAAATAAGGAAAATTGATACCTTTGAACCGGACACTGATGAGTGATATTTTCACCTAGATTTTAGTGTCTTTTTATATGTGTTTTCGTATATTTTTATCCGTATTTTATGAGTTATTTGGTTGTGTTTTGTGTTTTCATGGAAATGTGTGTGAATGAGCTTAAACCTACTATTTTTATTTGATGCTAAATATGATAAGGATGATGTAGGAAAAAGCGGAACTCAATTTGGAGTTGAAACGAGGGAGAACGAGCCAAAACAGTGAAGGAATCAGGGCAGCAGCAACACGACTGGCCGTGTCGGTGGCACGAGCCGTGTCGCAGTACACGACTCGTGTAGCTAACACGGGCCTGTCCAGAATGGTCGTGCGGCAACATCTATTCATCCAACACGACCACCACTTGGCCGTGTTGCGGAGCTCGACTCGTGTTGCAGCACACGACCCGTGTAGCCAACACGGGCCTGTAAGCGATGGCCGTGCGGGAGCATCAGTTCACGCAACACGGGCACCTCATGGCCGTGTTGCGCCACACGACTCGTGTCGTGTCTGGAATCAAAAAAAAATCAGAATCCTTCTAGAAGGCCCAAAAGGGTATAAATACCCCTCCATTCAGATTTTATAGGGAGATCCGAAATTCCACCTTCCCCACACACCTCACACACCATTTCCTCCATTTTACACCATCATCTTCATCCATTCACCATCCTTTGGATCTACAATCATCCAACCATCAAAATCATCATCAAATTGAAGAAAAGAAGCAAGGAAGAGAGGAAGATAACAAGGGAAGGAAAGAAACCACCATTGAAGTGACATCAAGGGAGTTTCAATTCATTTCTTGTATTAAACCTCATAGTTTCATCATGTTTTGTAAGGATCTTAATGTCTTTGTTAATTTCCTTGTTAATATGGTAGGCTAATCTCCCTTGTGAGATTAGCAACATGAGAGTTGTTGGATAATTTTGGGGATTTGTGTATTTTAATTCATATGTTGATTGGATCTATGATTTTCTACCATTGATTATTAATCGCTTGATTTGTATTGATGATTTGTGTGTTTAGTTGTTCTAAATATGTGATTAGATTGAGAAATCAATTATATGCTTAGGATAATTGAGTGAATCATTTCATCAAACACTTCATGTGCATTATAGATTGTGAAGAGATTGAGAAGTCCTTCATAGTTTAGAACCCTTTGGTAGGACATGTGATTGGTTTGATCGAGAGATTGATTAATTGTGTGAAGGGACTCTCATTTAAGCTTAGTACCTAGTTGGAATTGTTTAAGTGAGAACCAATCCATTGAGCTATTGATATTCATATCCTATCCATCTCGAGAGGGAGTTTAGGTGATCTTAGTGTTGGCCCTTAGTCTTCAATCCATGATACATATGAATTTGATGCATAATTCCTAGAATTTCCACTTCTTGATTGTTGTTAATCTCACTTTTAATCAATTTGGTAAACCACTTTCCATCATCATCTTGTCTACTTTCATTTATTTGCATTTAATTACTTGTTTACTCAACCATCCTTCTATGATTCGTCTCTATAAAATTGTGATAAACGTGATATCGCTTAAGTGCTAGCATCGACCTCCCTGTGGTTCGATAAATTCTTGAATTGGTCAACCCGACTACAAGTTATGGCTAATCAGACACCAAAAATAGTAAAATAGACACCTTAGAAGCAGACGGAAAGAGTATTATTTTTTAATTAACGTGCAAAAAGCAAACAGATACGTTTGCGATGGACAAATTGAGTATTTCATGAACAAATTATAGTATAAATAAAAAGTAATAATATTTTAAGGAAAGTGATGACAACTCTAATAAAAAGTGATAACTTATATTTAAAAGAGTTAATATCTTGTGCACGCAGTTGCAAATTATATGTTTGTGATGCATCATTGTTTCTTCATGATTACCACAAAGGTTACAAGAGATGACATCTCCATCTTTTAAAACATTTATCTTCTTAAGTGCAAATCTGTGGGAAGACGACGTCTAAGAATTCTCCAAGCGAGCCCTTAAAATTTTATAGAAGTCAATTTATTTCAAATCCTAGAGAGAATTTTGCAAGTATCTTCACCAATATTTGAGAAAATTGAGACTTGAGCTATTTGGCATTGATAAGCACTCCATGTACGGCTCATTTAATAAAAAAGATGAGATAAGGGAGATATTTGAGAAAATTGAGACTTGAGCTACTTGGCATTGATAAGCACTCCATGTACAGCTCATTTAATAAAAAAGATGAGATAAGGGAGTATATATAAGAAATGAGATTTAAGTAAAGATATATAGACATAATATGAAAATTGGAGATTGTTTGATATGGTGTATTAAATTTGGCATTAAAAAAAATTGAGATGTTAGTTATGAGATAAATAAAAGAATTAAGATAAATATTAAAATTACATTTATAACCTTTATTTATATTTTTAATTACAATTTTTTTAAAGTAAAAAATACTCCCAAAATATTATCAATTCATCATCATATCATCTTTTTCCACACTTTCACTCTTCTTCATAAATAAAAATACACGTAAACCACAACAATTAATTTCTTCTCCCCATTTTTGTTATTTTTTTTTGGGAGAAATGCAAAATTATTAAATAAATTACTAATTCTAATGTTCCATTTGGATTAATTAATAATTTTATAGCACATGAGTGGCTATTAAATGAAAATTAATGTTTGGTGTGAATAAATCATTTCCATTAATAGTAAATCAATTTCACAAAAAGTTGGGATTCTCAATTATTTGGAATTTTCAATGGAATGACTATCATTCCATTTCGTGAACAAACTTAATTAATTAATTAATTATTTTAAAGTTAAAATTATAGTTTATTTTTAATTTAAAAATGTTTTAAACGGAATTTATTTTTTATTAAAAAAATCAAGAAAGAAAAAAAAACTAATATTTCATTTCCATAAAATTTTGAAATAATTCAAACAAAATCAATTGTAATGGTAGATATTCTCATTCATAACCAAAGAATATCATTTTAAGGACAAATTTATTATCATTTCTATTGAAACAAATCAAACACTACCTAAAATAAAATCAAATTCCTAAAATCAAATATAAGACCCGATCCCAAAAAGACAAAATAAAATGATATTCATATTCTGATTCCCATCCCTTTAAACAAATCAAACACTTCCTTAAATGTAATTGAAACAAAAAAAATCAACTCAATATGTAATTTATAAATAAATGCAAAATAAAAATAAAAATATATTAGCATTGAATATATTATTTAAATTAAATAATTCATGCATTCATATAGATTGTAACCCACAATAAATTACTAACGGTTAAATTGGTATAATTGAATGAAATAATGATGGAATTGAATGAACTCGTAAATGGAATAGAAATATGAAAGGAATTATTAAAAATAATAATTATCATAATTGGTATGGTTCAGGAATAATTCAAATAATAAAAAAGTGTACTTAACTGATTATAATCTAATTAACAATATTTTTATAATATTTTAAATTTTAAATTTATATATAAAATATTTAATTAATTAAAATCTCAATGAAAATTTTATATATTAAAAAAATTAATGAAGATTTTGTATTTAAAAGTGTTAAATTAAAAATAAAATAAAACCTTAATATTTTAATAATATAAACAAAAAATTACATATATTTAAAAATATTAAATTATATATAAAAATAATTATATATTAATATTACATGTATATATTTAATTTTTTCATAGAACTAGTAGCTAACCCGTGCGTTGCACGGTATATGTTAGTTTTGGGGCGACAACTTCATTTGATTTTATGATGTTTGAACCGAATAATATTTCTTTGTATTTTATCTAACCTAATGTTTTAATATTAAAGTCTGCTAATATGACAAATTAAAATCCTAAATCCTAAACCCTTTGGAAACATTAAATTAAATAATTATTTTAATTGGTAGCTGATAGATGGTCAGGATTGGATTAATATTGTGTGTTGCGTGGGATGTGTTATTTTTAGAGGAATAACTTCACTTAATTTTATGATATTTGAACCGAATAATATTTATTTGAATTATATCTAACCTAATATTTAAATATTAAAAAAGTCATAAATATAATTATTTAATTAATTCAATGGGTGGCTGAGAATTGTTTAAGAAATAGATGGCCAGATTGGATTAATATTATTAAGCTTTTAATAAATAATTCTCCCTCCGTCCATTCCAAAGGGATACATTTGCTTTTTTGCACGCGGATTATTATTTAATATATAGTGCGTAGTTGTATTAGTGGGTGAGTGGGTCCCATATTTTTAAGTGTATTAGTGAGTGGGTGTGGGGCCTATATGTGTAAAAAAGAAAATGAGACCCTTAGGAACGGACGAGCAAAATGGAAAAATGAGACTTTTTGAAGCGGACGAAGGGAGTATCTTATTTCCTAATTTGAAAAATTCATAATCATAAATATTTTATTATTTTAATGAGTTACTGTGAGAAATAGATGACCATAAACCCTAAAACCCTAAACCTTAAACTCTAAACCCTAAAACTCTAAACCATAAAACCCTAAACCCTAAATCCTAAACCTTAAAACCCTAAACTCTAAATTCATAATTATAATTATTTAATTATTTTAATGGGTGGTTGAGATTTGTTTAAGAAATAGGTTGGTATTAGCCCTAAATTTATAAATATAATTATTTTAATGGGTGGCTAAGATTTGTTTGAGCTTCTCTCATCCGGTTTTGGTGTGGTTTGAACTTTGTTGTCGTATTATTTCTTTATTTATATTTTTTAATTGTCTCATATGTGTTTAATCAAACACCACCCTTTGGGTGGGAACGGAGGGAGTATTTTCTAATTTCAAAAAGTCATAATTATAATTATTTAATTATTTTAATGGGTGACTGAGATTTGTTTGAGAAATAGCTGGTCATGATTGAATTTATTATACTTTTATGGTTTAATAATTATTTAATTATTGAAAAAGTCATAATAATAATAATTTAATTATTTTAATGTGTGGTTGAGATTTGTTTAAGAAATAGATGGTCATGATTTGACCCTCTGCAAATATTATCCCATAAACCCTAAAACCCTAAATTCATAATTATAATTATTTTAATGGGTGACTGAGATTTGTTTAAAAAATAGATGGTCATGATTGGATTTATTCTGCCCTAAATTCATAATTATAATTATTTAATTATTTTAATGGTGACTGAGATTTGTTTGTTGTCGTATTATTTCTTTATTTATGTTTTTTATTATTTCATATGTATTTTGTACGGAAATAATTACAGAAAACCCTAAAACCTCGAACCCTAAATTCATAATTATAATTATTTAATTATTTTAATGGGTGGCTGAGTAGATAGTCAGAACTGGAATATTCTGCTTTAATAATATCTTATTTCCTTATTTGAAAAGTTTATAATTATAATTATTTAATTATTTTAATGGATCGCCCTAAATTTATAATTATAATTATTTAATTATTTTAATGGGTGGTTGAGATTTGTTTAAAAAATAGATAGTCAGTTATTCTGCTTGAATAATATCTTATTTTTTAATTTAAAAGTTATAATTATAATTATTTAATTATTTAAATGGGTGTATGAAATTTGTTTGAGCTATTAAATTATTTTCTAATTTTAAAAAATTTATATAAACCCTTAAACTCAGTTTAAGCCCTTTGAAACATTAAATTATTTACTAATTTGAAAAAATTATAATTACAATTATTTAATTATTTTAATGGGTGGTTGAGATTTGTTTGAAAAATAAATGGTTAAGATTAGATTTACATTTAATATTATTAATTTTTTAATAAATAAATATATTATTTTCTAAGTCATAATTATAATTATTTAATTATTTACTGGGTGACTGAGATTTATTTGAGAAATAAATGGTCAGGATTAGATTTATTATAATTATTTAATTATTTTAATGGGAACTGAGAGGTGGCTGAGATTTGTTTAAGAAATAGATGGCTATGATTGGATTTATTCTACATTAGACTAAATTATTTCCTAATTTGAAAAAGTCATAATCACAATTATTTAATTTTATTATTTAGAACCTGAATCTCAAATTATAGGTCGTTCACTAAAAAAATTGATTGTATAAAGCTTAATCCGGGCGGTTTAGAACTTAAATCCCAGATGTATTCCATTCTTGAGTTGATTCTCGTTGAAGAATTCAAAAAACTATTCAGACAACTCTGAAGTCTTTGATCTTCTTAGAGAATCTCTCTCGGTGTGTCTAGAATGAATGGAGGATGGCTCCTTATATAGGTGAAGGGTGAGGAAAGCCCATATATAACTCGCAATTTAATTGGTGAATGGATAATTTGACCTAATTATGTGGGCTTATTAATTTTATTATTTAAAAATAAAATAATAAAAGTATTATGATTATTATTATTAGTTAATGTTACGGAAGAGTATAGCTAGCTAGTTAGATTAATCTGGGAAGTAATATTTTGTGCATTTATCCACTTTTTATGTCAAATTACATGAAAAATAAAAATATGTATTCAGATTTTAAGAAAATATACTTCTTTTGATTTAATGAAAAATGATAAAATATCATCTTAGTAATTGATTTTGAAAAATGTTATCTCAATACTATATATATATATATATACTACGTACATCCGTCCTATTTAAAGAGGACGTATTTTTTCATTTTGGCGTCCCACCAAAAAGATCCCCTTTCCTTTTTTACACACATGGACCCACGCACATCCTCTAATACAATTTAAATGTAGGGTCCATACTTCCACTAATACAACTACACACTAAGTTATAATTATGATTATTTAATTATTTTAGTAGATGGTTGAGATTTGTTTGAAAAATAAATGGTTAGTATTGGATTTATATTTAATAGTATTACTCTCTCCGTCCCACGTATTTTTACCCATTTTCCATTTTGGGTCGTCCCACGTATTTTTACCCATTCCATTAATGGTAAAAATACATAGTAATATTTTATTACTTACTTTTTACAATTCCAACAACTTTAATTACTTTTTTACACTTTATTCATCATTCTCAATAACTTTATTTACTTTTTCTTTTTAAATTACTAATTTATCCCTACTTTTTCTAACATTATATATTAACAAAATAAAACGTCATAATCTACATGTCCGTACAAATGGGTAAAAATACTCAGGACGGAGGGAGTATTAATTTTTGAATAAATAATATATTATTTTCTAATTTGAAAAAGTCATAATTATAATTATTTAATTATTTATTGGGTGGCTGAGATTTGTTTGAGAAATAAATGGCCAGTAATGGGGCTGAGAGGTGGCTGTGATTTGTTTAATAATAATAAATAAATAAATGGTCAAAATTGGATTTATTTTAGATTTGATTAAATTATTTTCTAATTTGAAAAAGTGATAATTATAATTATTTAATTTGATTATTTTAGTGAGTGTCTAAAATTTGTTTGATAAATAGATGGCCAAGGCATGATTGGATTTATTATAATTATTTAATTATTTCCTAATTTGAAAAAATTATAATTACAATTATTTAATTTAATTATTTCAATGGGTGATTGAGATTTGTTTGAGAAATAGATGGTCAGGATTGATTTTTTTTTTGTTTGATTTGTTTTGAAAAATAGATGGCTAGGATTGGATTCATATTTAATATTATTAATTTTTTAATAAATAATATCTTATTTCCTAATTTGAAAAAGTCTTAATTATAATTATTTAATTATTTTAATGAGTGCTCGACTTAAAAATACTTAAATTCGAGTGGTTTAGCACCTGAATCCCAAATTATAGGAAGAACTTTAACTTAAGCAGTCTTAACCGGAATCCCAGATTATAGGCTGTTCAAAGTCTTAACCTGAATCCCAAATTATAGGTTGTTCAAATTTTTTACTGTAGAACGCTTAATCTGGGTGGCTTAGAACCAGATTATAGGCCGTTCAAATTTTGACTGTAGAACGCTTAATCCGGGCGTTCAAATTTTTGACTGTAGAACGCTTAATCCGGGCGGTTTAGAACCTGAATCTCAGATGTATTCTGTTCTTGAGTTTATTCTCATTAAAGAATTCGAAGAACTATTCAGACAATTCTGAAGTCTTTAATCTTCTTAGAGAATTTAAAGAACTATTCAGACAATTCTGAAGTCTTGAATCTTCTTATAGAATCATTCTCGGTGTGTCTGAAATGAATGAAGGAGGGCTCCTTATATAGGTGAAGGGTGAGGAAGCCCCATATATAACTTGCAATTTGATTTGTCAATGGATGATTTGACCTAATTCTGCGGGCTTGGGCCTTTCCATCCTTACAATTTGATTGGTCTATTTAATATTATTAATATTTTAATAAATAAAATCTTATTTCCTAATTTGAAAAGATCATAATTATAATTATTTAATTATTTTAGATACTAAATTATTTCTTAATTTTAAAATAACATAATTATAATTATTTAATTATTTTAATGGGTGGCTGAGATTTGTTTTAAAAATTGATGGTTATGATTGAATTTATTATGCTTTTATATATATTAAGATAAGATATGTATTTTATGTGAAATCAAATCAAATATTAATTAATGGGAGAAAAAAATGAAAGAATTTTTTCGAATGCAAAAAAAAATATATTACTACATTTTATTAAATATATTATTACTTTCTATTTATATTATAATAGTTTACTATATTATTTTTCATTAATTTTTATTAAAATATTAACATATCTATTTTCATTTGTGAAATCATGTTGTGAGCTCACATCATAAGGTGTTTGTATTGTATTTTTCAGGGAAATAAAAACTCTTACGCTCAAACCCATAGCATATTTATCCTCAACAAATTTACATTTTAAATCAAATATTAATTCACGATCGGTCATTTAAACATACAACAAAATGAAGAATCCTCCTCTTTTGTAGCATTTCAATTTAAATAAAATTAATTCTACTCCCCCATCCCACACTTATCTTCACACTTTTTATTTTCGTCTGCCCCATACTTATATTCACCACCCAAAAAATGAAGGGTGAGGCTTGCGTGCGTCTGGGCACACGCCGTGTGATTAGAGCTATTTTCACCTAAATTTTAGTGTCTTTTTATATGTGTTTTTGTATTATTTTATCCGTATTTTATGTGTTATTTGGTTGTGCTTTGTGTTTTTAGTGAAATGTGTGTGAATGAGCTTAAACCTATGATTTTCACTTTTTATTGGATTCTAGATATGATAAGAAAGGCGTAGGAAAAATCGGATCTAAATTCGGAGTTGAAACGAAGGAGACGAGCCGAAACAAAATATAAAAAATAGGGGCATGCACCAACACGAGCCGTGTTGCGTAACACGGCCCTGTAAGAAGTGGCCGTGTGCCGACATCAGAAGATCCAACACGACCACCATGTGCCCGTGTTACAACACACGAGCCGTGTTGCAGTACACGAGACGTGTTGCGTAACACGGCCCTGTAAGGAGAGGCCGTGCGGCAGCATCAGAAGACACAACACGGCCACCTTGTGGCCGTGTTGCAAAGCACGACTCGTGCCATGTAAAATCCTGCTGAAATTTCCAGATCCTTCTAGAAGCCTCCATATGGGTATAAATACCCCTTTATTCAACAATTGAGAGAAGATCCGGATTTCAACCCTTCTACACACACCTCACATACCATTTCTTCCATTTTCCACCTTCATCTTCATCCATCTTCATCCACCCATCAAATCTTCCATTTTTTGTGCTAAAGACTTCAAAATTAAGAGCTAGAGGTGGAGATCAAGAAGAATAGAAGATTCTCTTCAAGAAATTGATAGGGAAGAATCCATTCATTTTGTATTTCTTTAGATTTGAGACTATAGATATTTGTAATGAAGCATTTATGAGTTTTGTTACTTTTATCATATTAGGCTAATCCCTCTAGTGGGATTAGGAACATGAAGAGCATATTAGATTTATATTATCATGTGGATTAAATTAGTTTTTGGTTTAATTGATGTTGATTTCTATTTATGGAGTTTAATTGTCTTGATGTTGTGATGACATGGTTTGTTATTCATAATTGATTATTGGTTTAATGGATTGTTGATCAATGAATTGATTTATGGTAATTAAATGCTATCATGATGTTCATGTATGTATTGCTTGGAGTGAGACGGAAACGACTCTCTATAGTATTAGGAAGGCATGAATAGACATTGAATTTGGGTTTGACCGAAAGGATATTTGAATTCAATGAGGGGAACCAATCCATTCGTTGGCCTTAGTACACAAAAAGGGATAGTTTATTCTAACTAGTACCTAGATGGAAGGGGTTAATGTTGGGTTTTGATCTTAAGTGCTTTTGGGAGTCAAAAATGGATCAACAACCTTTGTAACCCGAAAGGGAGCTTAGGATACAATCGTGATCACCCTTAGTTTACATCAATTGAGTTGAATTCCTTTTGCATGATAATATGAATCGAGTGTGCTTGGATGTTTCTAATCCCATGTTTTTCCATACTTGAACTTTAGCACCCATTTTCTTTACTTGTTATTCATCTTTACTTGTCATTTCTCCTATTCTCTCTCTTATTTACTTGCTACTTGTTTTAGTTGTTAATCAATCTCAAAACACCCCTATCATCTTTACAAAAACGACATGAACATGAGCTCACGTATATTGCTAGTCCGAACATAACTCCTTTGTGGATTGATAATTTTTCTTGGGATATACTACTACAACGATCGAGTATTCTTGCTCGTGAGTGCTATAAAAATAGGCAAACACCGTGCGCCTTTAGAATTTAGTATTATGGATAAGGGTACATTATTTTGTTCTAAAGGGTATACACTTTAATTAATAAGGGTATACCATTTTGTTCTAAAGGGTATACACTTTTCATTATATTTTTTATTTTTTCTTCAAAAAATAAAGGGTACACATCTTTATACTAAAAGGTACACAATTTAACACAAAATTCTAAAGGCACATGGAGTGTGCTTCCATGCTTCCAGGCGCACACAAGTTTTTGCCTTGTAAAATAAAGGGTACACATCTTTATACTAAAGGGTATACAATTTAGCACAAAATTCTAAAGGCACACTGAATGTGCTCCCGTGTGCCCGAGCACACACAAGCTTTTGCCAAAAATGAAACTTTACGTTAACCAACAACCTCAAAAGTTATCCTAATTTCAAAAATATTACTCTCATCTAACAAACATAACATACTTTATAATTTATTTATTACCTAAAAATACCAATACCCCTAAAAAGTCAATAAAGTTGATCAAAAAGCAACTTTTCTTAACGAATTAGGAGAGGTGATATAAGCCTCATATTTTTAAATAAATAGTAGCGTGTTCGTAATTAGTATATATAAGATATAAATATAAAATTTAAAAAAAAAACTAATTTTGTAATAATGGCATAAATAATTTTGGCGAAACCTAAAATACAAAACGCGGCATCGGCCGGTCGTCTCATCACCGCCTAATGAGAAACCCCCACGTTTTGCCGTTTGGTGTCTTCTTCCATCAATCTACATTGCCTTCTAAACCTCATCCTCTCCCCCACTATCCATAATTGGTGGGTTGGTGGGTTTCCCAAATTCTCAATATACGCATTATACGTATGTTTGTCGGCCACCCAATAACTTAATTTACACAGAAACAAAGGGGGGAAAATGTTTTCTTTCAAACACCCTTCATTTCTGGTTCTGACAGTGTCGATTCTCGTGTTCTTCTCATTCTTCGCATCGCCTGGTGTGTTTCGTCGTCAATGTCTTATGGGGTTTTATTCTTTTCTTCAAAAATCTGCGTTCTTGTTGTGACGTGAGAGTTTTGTTTTGTAGGAACGGCGGACGACGGCGTCGTTTCGTGGGGAACTGGGAGGTCTGTTTTGGAAGAAGGTAATGGCGGAAATGGAACGTCTTTGGTGTTGGCTAAGGAGAGAACGCGTAGAAAAGATCCACTGGACAACCTTCGATATTATACTGGGGGTTGGAATATTTCCGATGATCATTACTTCGCTGTGAGTAGTTCTAATTTCCATTTCTCTTTCAATTCTGGTGTTTCAGATGGCTTGGAAGTAAATGTGGTTGAAATTTGGGATTCAAGCCTCTATCTCTGAACAAATTTATCTTTCACTATTTTATTAGTATGATTTTTGGGCTTGCTGTTCCTGTTGTTACTCTTTCACTGATTTACTCCCCCCACCCCCCCTAGGGTTTCACTTTTCTTTCTTATGATAGAAATATGTATATCACTTCGCTCCTTGTCCCTCGAGATGGGTTCATACAAGACTTGCTCTAAATCCAATAGAGTTGGGAATCTTGATGTGAGATCCATTTGAAATAGTAAGAATGTTGAATTGAGAAATAGAAATTTGTTTTCAGACCAGTGTGAAATTCTTCGTTGCGGTTGCATAGGCATAAAAATGTTAGGAAATTCTTAATCCTGACTGGTTGTGGTTTCTTGGGGAAAATGCTGGGGTAATTGAATATCAATGTTCATAGTAGAATTGAGAAGACATTCTTATTGTTGGTGATTTTTTAAGTAATGCCAAATGAGTTCTTGATAAAACACAAAACCCTTTGTTCTTTTTCTTTTTTTTCTTGCATTTTGTATGATCCTAGCTATATTGGAATGCTTTGTCTCTCTCTAATAATGACTTTTCTGCAGTCTGCTCTTTACACTGGCTCCACTCTTTTCCTTATTGCTGCATTATGGTTTGTGGGATTTGGACTCTTTTTGTTGCTGGCTTGTATGTATGTCTGCTGCTGTGGGCGTAAGCGTTATGGCTACTCTCGATTTGCCTATGCTCTGTCTCTTGTTTTGCTCTTATTGTTTACGATTGCAGCAGTGTAAGTCCCTACCTTATGTTCTCTATCCTTAGACTCTTGCATTCCTTATGTTCTATCTCATTTCTCTTCCTTTTCATCCTTCAGAATTGGTTCTGTTTTTCTCTACACTGGACAAGGGAAGTTTCATGAAAGTACAAAAGATACGTTAAACTATGTACTGGGACAAGCCAATTCCACTGTTCATAATCTGAAAGATATATCAGGTTATCTCACTGCTGCTAAGAAAGTTGGAGTGGATAAAGTTTTTCTTCCTCAGGATGTGCAAAACAACATTGACAACGTTAATAAGTTGATTGTCACTGCTGCTAACACTCTTGATAGTGTAACGAAGAATAATAAAGATGATATATTCCGCTATTTGGATGCAGTGTATGTGTTTTAAGCCCTGGTGCTATTTTTCCTCTTTTTTTTAAATCTTACCTGATGCTGTGTTTGGCCATACAGGGGATTGTTTCTCATTATTGTAGCTGCTGTAATGCTTGCCCTTGCTCTACTAGGTTTCTGTAAGTTACCGATTCTTTCAATCTTTGCTTATTAAAAACTAAATGTAGCTAGTATTACTTGAATGAATTTCTGATTTATATATTTGGTGCAGTGTTATCCATTTGTGGCCTGCAGTTTATCGTGTATATGTAAGTGCACATTACTTGCCTTTCAGCTTCCCATCTGCGCTAGCATTTTTGTTTCCCTTTTGCATTTGAATATTTTTTTCATTTTGTTTTCAGATTAGTCATCGTTGGTTGGATTCTGGTTGCTGTCACTTTCATTTTGTGTGGCGTATTTCTCGTTCTCCACAAGTAAGTGCTGCGTGGTGATATTCATGTACTTCCACCAGTTTATAATATTAGTCATTCTTCATTCATCGTGCAAGGTGAAAGAAATATTAACTTAAATGAATATTTTCCCAAAAAAGTGGGCATCCATTTTTTGATGATTGAGGGATTATGCACAGCTTTCTTGATCGATCTGATCCTTAGTTGATCTGATATGTAGCATTATTTATTTGAATATGCATAATTGTTCTTCAAGTCGTTCAAGTTTGGTGTGATATAAAGTGTCACAGCCACATGGAATTAAAGTTAATGGTTCTCTTAATAGATAGATCAACATTGGATTACTGTACCAATAAGTTTTTTGTTCTCATTGGAAGTTCTAATTCGTCGTACATTGTTTCAGTGTTATGGGAGATACATGTGTGGCAATGAATGATTGGGTTCAGAACCCAAGTGCTCATACCGCACTCGACAAAATCATCCCGTGTGTGGACACAGCTACTGCTCAAGAAGCACTCTCCCAGAGCAAAGAAGTGACCTTCCAAGTTGTAGGAATTGTGAATGGGATAATTAGTAATGTATCCAATGTCAACATGCCTCCTAATGCTGGTCCTCTATACTACAATCAATCGGGTCCGTTGGTGCCTCTCCTCTGTAATCCGTATAATCCTGATAAAACGGACCGCAAGACTTGCTCAACCGGTGAAATTGGCTTCACAAATGCAACACAGGTAAATGGCTGAAACTACTCATTGGTTATCCAGCACATGGGATCTCTCTCTCTCTCTCTCTCTCTCTCTCTCTCTCTCTCTCTCTCTCAGTTGGAACCATTTCCATTATATGATGCAGGTTTGGAAGAATTATGAATGCCAAGTTTCGAACAACATATGCACGACTGTAGGACGGCTGACGCCTAGTTTGTATGACCAAATGAGTGGAGCTGTGAATGTTAGCTATGGTTTATACCATTATGGCCCATTCCTCACCAACCTAGTCGACTGCACGTTTGTTCGAGACACCTTCACAGAGATACATGACGAATATTGCCCAGATTTAAGACGCTATGTCTATTGGGTTTATGTTGGTTTGGTGATGGTCTCAGCTGCAGTTATGCTATCTCTGATTCTTTGGGTCCTATATGCACGAGAGAGGCGTCACCGGAAATATACAAAGCTTGTAGATTCCGCCTCAGCTCAAGAGTCTTTCGAACGCAAAGGGCCTTGAGGAAGTCCTAGATTCTGTGTTCCACGAGAAGTGAAGACTGTCTATTCTTGTGCCTATTCTCTTGTTCTTGATCTTAATATCCTTATGTAAATTATTGAGTATCTACAGATCTATGAGCTAATCAGAATTGTTTCTGGATTTGATTACTTTCAACTGGCCTTGTTTCTTTTTTAGCATCATCAAGATTACACTTGTTGATCTTAAATGATTTATTATAATTTTTTATTTTTTTCTTAAATCCATCACAAATAATCTAAACGGTATTTTGTCCGAACAATATGTGATGTCAAAATCCATCTCATAATCTTACAGGATTTTTCCAAACAATTTACTCCTCTCTGATGTCAAAAATCTGTTGAACATATTTGAGACTTGTTTCATTTATTTGGGCAACATGCCTCAGAAACAGAGCTCTCAGTGCTACATTATCATTCTCAGTGAGTTCTTTAGTGCAAAGTATAAGGATTCATCACCTATCATTAGAGATTAAATTTAGAAAAGTAGAATTCACAAGTAAATAAGATTAGTTTGAGGAAGAAAGCAACTTTTCCATTGATATCAGAATAAATGCTACAATTACATTTTCATGATAAAGAGGAAACTCTATCTATGATGAGGCATGTTATGTCTTGCCTTAACAAGTTTCCTCTCCCCTTCTGCTCTTATGTCTATTGCTCTTTCTTCTTCTCTCCTAGTCTATCTCCCTTGCAATGCTTGCAGTATCAATGCAGGAACCCGTCTTGCCAGCTCTCTAGTACGACTCCGGAGACGTTTTATCCAAGTTGAGGAAGCTGGTTTTCTTCTTCCTCAGAATGTTGAAAGCCTTCTTCTTCCTTAGTTTAATCCTTGCATGTTGCTTTTTGGTTGTGTGAATGCTACATGAGATGTTTCATCTTAACAAAACAAGTTTTATGTATATACTCGGATCTGCTTTCTTCACACTCATCTTACTATTTAACTTTATGAGATTAATTTTTCACTTCTATTTGGTTTTAAAAGTTCATAGTTCACTGCACTTGTTAGATTCATTTGCTTTGTGTATTTCTATCTAAACAACTTCATAGTTTCATAATTTGCTAAGAAAGTTTATATCGAATTGATTTGTGCGGAAGTTCACTTTTTAACATTTGATATATTCCTCTTGTCTATTTGGATAAAAAATTTGAATATTGACATGAATTAGAATATAAGTAACATCTGTTGGAAACAACTAAATATGAGACTGTTCACTTCATTATACGTTATTAGTTTCCAACTAAATATGAGACGGTTCACTTCACTATACGTTATTAGGTTTTTAAGTGGTGTATAATTTATTAAAATATAATTTTAGGGTATTATAAGTACGATTCATTACTCAATAATTATAGGAAGATTTTAAAAAATAATAAAATCTTATAGTTCAAAATCTTTACCGACAAACCAACAACTTTTCTATCAATTTTACCTAATAGATATTTTTTGGACTTTAATACCCTTTTCTTTATACACTTGTTCTTCGAGTCAATGACCATTTCCGCATTTCGGTTGCCATGTTGGTATACATACTCTTTAAGGATATTTTGATCCTTTTAAGTAACAATTAGGATAATTTTGATAAAAATTTAAGTGATATGGTAGCATTTATTTTTGACATGTTTATTTTGGATATTTGTGTATATTAGGACATAAAATTATACTTTAATTAATTAAGATCCTTTTAATTATATTTTAATGAATTATTTATCACAGTATTTTAACTACCCAATGATATTATTTACTTATATAATGATCCTACTTAATACTAATTGGATTCATTTATTAATGAAACATATTTAAATTGGAATAATTTTATTGACATAATTATAGACATTGATAATGGAGCCATGCTTATTGTTATATTCACATTATTCTACCTAAAAATATGTATAATCAATGACATCTGTTTTAGTTGATGGAAGATTACATTGGAAGAAAGACAATGAACGATGTCTATTTCTATTTTCGTTAGGAAAGATGTCTAAAGATTTTTATATCTGATATAATATTATTTAGAAAGGTATACACTGTACACCTATATAGATGTTATTCCAAACTCCTAAGATTATTTATATGTACTACTTTATAACTAAAAATACTATATTACATCTAGGAAATTAATAAATAGTGGGAAAAAAATTCTTTAACTATGTGTCTTCATCCTAAGATTATTTATATGTACTACTTTATAACTAAAAATACTATATTACATCTAGCAAATTAATAAATAGTGGGAAAAAAATTCTTTAACTATGTGTCTTCAGTACAGGTGATAATAAACCTGGACGGACGTTCATAATGACATTAATGTTGCATTTTTTTTTATTAATATCGTTAATGTATTAATGTGAAAATATATACAAGTGGCTCACTGAATTTTATGAGTGAGGATATAAACAATTATTAATGACAAATACTTGTATGAAACTGTATCATGATAATTTAATACGGAGTATATAATAATATCAGATCGAATCGTTAAAAAATAATAATTGTGCAATCTAACTATTTCATAAAAAATTCATGATATAAATGAAAAGTATTGACATTTTTTAAAAAAAGGACAACGTTCTTACAATGAAAGACACTCATGCAAATGTTGCTCTTAATACATGTAAGAGCTCATATTAGCTTTAAATATTGTTCAAATCAACGGATTTTCAATACTCTGTTATTATACCAATGTATTTATTCCACAATTTTGGCAAAGTGCAATGGTGCAAGTCACTAAGTTGCTTTAATATACCACACACAATGATGAAAGAATGGACTGCAAGTTGCTTTGTCGCCCCAACTGCAGGCGACGCATATATCGTTGGAGTTGCAATTCCGGCATCTCTCCGAACATGCATCAATAACTCCCAGTTTTCTCCATGCTTTCATACTCGCACCTCCGCCCCTTCTTTTATGGGATAACTCTTTCATACGCGTATATTCTGAACATCATTTTTTGTTAATCTAGTGTTAATTTATATATAATTAAATTCGTGTATAATCAATCATACATGTGAAATTTTGTCTATACATTTTAGCTTGGAATTGGGATTAGGGTTGAAATAAGCTAGTTTTATGAGTCCAATTAGAGTATTATTGCACCGATGCAACTTTGAGTATAATCAATCATACATGTGAAATTTTGGCTTGGAATTGGAATGTTGAAATAAGCTAGTTTTATGAGTTCAATAAGGGTGTAATATTGGTGCATTGATGCAACTATACAATCTTAAAATTTAATCTCAATCATTAAATCAAGGGTGATTTTGGAGTGTTTTTAAAAAAAAATAAAATTAAGGCAAAGTCTACTGTACCCAATTGTTAAGGTACAATCGGGTCAAAAATTGACCCAATAACCCGCATATAAATACGTTATTTTGTCTGATGGGTCATTCTCTTCTTCCCTCTTCAATCGCTTCCTCTCCCTTCATCCTTCTCCCCACGCACTCTCCACCGCCTCTCTTCTCTTCCCCGCCGCTCCAGCCGGTGTTCTCTCCCCACCGCCGCTCAAGCCCCACCGCTGATTTTCGCTCTCTCCTATTATGTGCCCCACCGCTGATTTTCGCTCTCTCCTATTATGTTCATCTCTCTACCGCCGCTCCACTGCTATGCTCCTCCCTCCAATTAACGCATCCATCGTTACAGTTGCTCTCTTCCACTGTTCTCTCTCTACTGTTGTTCCAATCGCGGACGTGTTCTCTCCCTACCTTCCCAATCTCTCTCCTCCACCCTTTCTCTGATATGTGATTTTCTCTGATATGTGATTTTATGATTCTACCTAATTTTGATAGTTTCCCCAATTTTTACAATTTTGTTCTCCTTCCCCATTTACAACTTTAATTTGTATTAATTTATAGATTTCTATGGGGAGAGTTATTGTATTGACTCAGCTAGTTGTATTGATTCTATGTGGAATGGATATATAAACGGGATTGAATCATTGAGAATTTTTTTCTACACACAAATCATTTGTATTATTGTCAATTAATTTGTATAATGTTGGTGAGTTTAGAATGGTTGCGAACTAACTTTTTAGTGACTAGAAGAAAACAAAATGAAATGTATATATTTTTATTTAGAAAGTGTATATGTATAATTGAACTCATGTATAAGTATATATGAAGAGGCGTATTATTTTTTTAATTATTGTACACCTTTTAAAATTTTAGTCTAATTAAATTTATATTAAACGAATTACTTCTATTGAATATTGTATAAGTTTTAACTATTCAAGTGTATTATTTTTTATTAATGATTGTACACTTTTTTTCAAATTTTAGTGTAATAAGTTTCATTAATAAATGTATACTTTTTAATTCAATAATGTATACAAATTTAGTAATAAATGTATAATATTTTTATACTAAAATGTAAAACTGAAATTAATACATATATGTTAATGAAAATAATATATTTATAGAAAAAAAGATAAAATAAAAAATATATATATACATATACACCCACACTAGCAAATATATTTTTCTCCATAAATGTAATATTATACTAGCAAATATGTTTTTCTTCATATAAATGTATTCACTACAAGAAACTGTGAGATTAGCGACGGAAATTTTCGTCGCTAATGTTAGGAAAATCCGTCGTTAATCAGTTTACCGACGGATTACCGACGGAAATCGAATGGTCGCTATATCGAGCATCGGTAATTATTTACTGACCAATTTTTAAATCCGTCGGTAAATACCGACGGAATTTTTCGTCGGTAAATAAAAATATCCATCGATAACAACTTCAAATAAAAATCCAAATTCGCCACAAAATATCAAATTCTACCAAATCCTTAATACAAAATATCTAATATATATGTCAGAAACAACTTATTTACACCAAGAAATTTCATCATATTTTTCTAGGTGCAAAGACAACTTGGGTTCTTACTTTTCCCTGATTTTCTTTATTAGTAGCCACTAGAGGACGTTCAGCAACATCCTTTCCAAATATTTTGAGGAGAGCAGCTGAAACCACCACAGACCTGCAATCATGAAGTGTTGATAAACCACAAACTTATCCCACTCAAGAGTCAATATAAAGACCACTTACTTCACAAGTAAGACCACGCAATGCATTTCACTGAACTCTTGCCCATAAAAAATTATGAAAAAAATTATTATAAAATTTGATCATACCAAACAAAATCAATAACTATGATAGTGATTCTTTACTATTGACCAAACAACATAATTATACAACACAAACCCATTCCTATTCCTTATCACTATCACTATTATTCTCATTCTGATTTCTCCTAATAAACCAAACGCCCCCTTGTTTCTTGATACTTTTCCATCACACACTACACACACAATGCACTATTACCATCCAAAAAAAGTAGCTCCCAATACCACAATCATAAAGCAATTAATTAACCATAACCACACCAAGAATTGATCCCTTTTAATGAATCTTCGTAAATTCAACCCAATTATCTACAACTAATAATCTAATATGCATTCACTGACCTGCCAGCTTTTAATTAGTCCTGCAATCCAAAACAATTAAAAAAACATTTATGTGTGTGAGAAGATTTTGTAAGTAAAAGGTATAAACTAAAATTGGGAAGATAAACTATCTGTAAGATTGATGAGTAAACTACCATTAATACTTATACTATATGCTAATACTGTATGTAATCAATCTCACATGGATCAAGAGTCAACATTTACTTGTAGTGATTAAATCTGGCAAAGCTGTGTTATAGCCCAAAATAATAGAAAAATCCTGGAAAAAAATGTCATGTACGGATAATTAGATAGATAATGTTGTAGTAAACTCATAGTGTACTAGAAAGAGTTCAAGTAATGAATCCAACCATACATGGCAATTCTTTAACAGCAAGTACCACAGACAATAATAAATCAATGCCAACCTGGTTCATGCACTAAACTAATAAAACACTAAATTTAAGTGTGTGTATGCATGAGAGCAGAAGGAAATTAACAAGTTGCAAAGAAGTGAAGAAAAAAGTTTAATGAAAGATCCGAAGCTCATGGAAAACATGATATAAATATTGGCTCATAACAATGTAAGAATACCGCTAGTTGAAAGATACATGCATCATATGAACTTATAACCTATAAATTATCTACACATAGCATATGCATCAAGCACAGTAGCTCACTGTTAGGTCCATAACTCCATATCCCAGTTCACAATAAAATTCAAATACTAATCAGCCTTTAGGAAAAATTATATCTCAAGTATTAGAGAGATGACCACATGAATTCAGCCATTAAAGTATCTCACTGGTATCAGAAAAAAGCTAAAGATGTAACTCATTTCATTGTTCATGCACTATGCTTTAACACAATAAATGATTTAATTTTCAATCTATGTAGCCAAATTCTATCATCAATTAGACAAAGACTACCCTGGGCCTGACTGGAGGATTACATGTTACCCCAGCCCCAATCAAGAGATGCAGTCAGTCTCATTTACTGTTTACAACAAAAAGAAGATTTTTTTTTGTAATTTATAGGGAAGTCAACTAAAATCCTCAATCAACCTACATAAATCTTAAAAATTAATCAAAATTAAATGAAATCAATAAACTAAAAAAGGTTAAGGAAAAAGTAGAGGAAATTTTCAAGGAAGATTCTAGAACAAGCACTAAATAAGTTTGTTTAAAAATACCAACATGATCAGAATTCTTAAGAGGAACAAACAGTAGGTAAAACACAACTTTCATGATCACAGAGGATGTGTAACAGAAACTGAAGAACTAACTGACCAAAATTCATAAATTCAAATAGGCTAATCAAATAATAAACCACGAAATCAGAAATACTATTTTTGAACTCTTCTTAGTTTCACATTTGTGGAGTAAATACATAGGAAAAAACAGCAGATGGAGGGTCAACCATAATCAATTCATGGCATTTACCAGTAGCTAGGCTAATCTGTTCAAAACTTTCTGTTGGCAAGAGCCACAACAAAAGCAGCAACGAAAGTATACAGTTTCAAAAAGGCTCCACAAAAAAAGCAGCAATGAAAATAATTTTAATAGTATCACCACCTCACCTCTATGCAAAACCAGCAAAATAATGTCAATATCTTCTTCTATACCCCCACAAGAATTTTTCCAATTCATTAGCATCTCCAACTAAATCACACACACACAAACACACATTCTAACCTTCTTTACCCACAGGAAATTTCTAAAAGTTCTAACTAATGATCTTGCATACACAATTAATTAACTAAAATATACACCAACAAAACTAAAACTCTGCATTTGCATTTATTTTAAAGCAAGAAAACATATTAAATATAATCTTCCAAATTGACAAAATTATTGAACAAAGTAAGCTTATCGCATGAAATCAAAAAGTGAACTCAAAAAGTAAGCTTTGGATTAATTAATGAATTAATTTGTAAGAAATATTTAAAAATGACAAGCTATTTCACTTCATTTTGGTTTTCTCCCTTATTTATTAGCTAATACTAAAACTTTGAATAAATTTGAGTGAATTAAATACGATCAACACTTTTAATATTACCTTTTTTTTTTAAATAATTTTTAATTATTTTCCTACTTACATCCTTTTAAATAAAGGGATTTAAGGCTTATCATCAATCTTCATCATTTTTTTGTTAAAATTTTATTATTAAGATATTCAAAATTAAATAGTTAACTCCCATGGGATATATTTAGAAATATTGACATTATATGAAAGCAATTATACCATAAATTGGTGTATAAAATTGGTGGAGCTTATCATTAATCCTCAAACTATATTCAAAAACTTTCTTTTAAATAAATATTATTTTGCTAGTTATAATATATCTGTTCTTCCACGGTGCTTAGTCAGAGGACTTCTATGGAGTACTTATAATTATTAATTAGCATACGAACTCAATAATCAATTATTTTCATTGTGTATTAAAATTCGAGAAAATAAATTAGACAACAGCAGATTTATAATTAGGTTAGCAAAGAAGAATTGCAGGGATACCTCTTGGCCAGATAATTAAGGAGTTAGATGCTATGTAGGAATGTCCTCGAAACATCATGCGATTCAGAAAATGCGAGTAGAAGGTCCTCGAAATATGGGCTACAAAATACCAATAGAAGAATTACGAAAATTAGGGCAAGAGTTGGTGTCTTACCTAATGATTCTTCATCCGGCAGGTGGTGGTGGCAGGAGGTATTCGCCATGTGTGGTCGAAGTACCTATTCCTGGTGAACTCGACAAGCCCTCGCTGGTGGAGAAAAAACGTTAAAGACGAGATAGAATCGAAACGAGAAATAATGGAAAGTGAAGGAGAGGGACATAAGGCTCAGGTAGATGGGGAATGCCATCGTTCTTGGCCTGCGGCAGTAGAAGCAGCGACTTCCGCCGGCGATAGTGGCAGACTGATGGAGAAATCGGGAGAAGAAGGCACAAACTCGTTTCCGATGTTAATGGAGTGACTGGAAGGCGATACCTAATTTTATTACTCTTAAGATTAACGACGGAATTATATCCGTCAATATTTGAATTAAATTTAAAAATATATAATCAATTCAGAGTAACAATTAAATTTTATAAAATAATTGCAAAATTTTGCTGGCGGATTGTTTCCGTCGGTACCTGAAATTATTATTTTTAAATAAATTTTATATATTTACTGATCGATTGATTCCGTCGGTAAATATATAAATTTTTTATTAAAAGAAAATTAATTTTAATCTTTAAATTACCGATGGAATTAATCCGTCGGTAAATAAAAGACTAAAATTAATTTTTTTAAAAAAATTTAATATATTTACCGACGGAATAAATCTGTCGATAAATTAAAGACTAAAATTAATTTTTTTTAAAATAAAAATTAATATATTTACCGACAGAAAACATCCGTCGATAAATTAAAGACTAAATTTAATTTTTAAAAAAATAAAATTTAATATATTTACCGACGAATAAATTCGTCGGTAAATTTAAAACTGAAATTAATTTTCTTTAAATAAAAATTTATATATTTATCGACGGATTAAATTCGTCGGTAATCATCCAGGATTTATTCCCTCCAAAATACCGACGGACTTACCGACGAAAAAAAAATTCGTCACTAATTCCGTCGGTAATTCATCGCAAAAACCGTCGAAAATTTTTATTGATGATATTTTAAAAAGAAATCCTACTAAATCAATAAATCGTCGGTAATTCGTCGGTAAACCGTCGGTAATTACCGACGATTTCTTTCCGTCGGTAAATCTGTCGGTATTCTGGCAGTTTCTTTTAGTAATTATTTTTTAGAAAAATTAATATTGATATTATTTTTATCAATATTTTCATCAATATATTAATTAATTTTTATTATACATCTTAGTATAAAATGTTATAAATTTTAGTATAAGATGTAATACATTCATATGTTCGCATGTTAATTTTTAAGGTACATATTTTAATATGGAAGTGTATTAGTTGTAACTTATTAGTGTATATATTGTAACTCATTAACGTATATTTTTCATAATAAAGACATTCTTTTATTAATATATAAATTTTTTAATTTATATTTATGTAAACAAATACATATTATAATTGATTAAACTAATACAATATGAAAACATTTACTAATTTTTATTCATAAAATATGACTCTGTATCAATATTTTACATTTACTCATTTTTAATCTATGTATTTAATATAAAAAATATATTTATGAAAATAAATATATACATTACTTAATAAAAAGTTATACAGTATATTCCAAGTCCTAATTACACCTCTACGCTCAAAATCATCCACAAGCAATGCATAACTACTTGTTCTTCACTTCCTTCTTCCACACTGCTCCAATCAAATAACCTACCTGTTGGAGCAACGGCTGAATCCAATTGAAATTTGAGAGGACGAAGTTGCGTGAGCAGACGGCAGAATGATGGATTGAGGTTAAGATCTAAGGGAGAAGGTAGAATATAATAGATCAGAAGACGGGCGCTTAGATCGGAGACGTACGAGATAGAGGAGCAGAGGCGTCAGAGGTAGGAGGAGGCGTAGCCGGCGGCGGGGGCAAACCTTCAGCGGCTGCGCGAGCAACAGGCGGAGAGAAGATAGAGGAGGTGAAGATCGAGAGGGTGAGGGAGGCGGAAAGAGAGAGAATAAGAGAAAACATAATAACGGGTTAGTACTTTATATACATGACCCATTTAGAATATGGGTTAGATACATTTAGATCAACTCTAAAATTAATTATATTATTTTATTTTATTTAATAAACTAAAAATCAATCTAACGGTTAAGATCGTCCAGGTACATTAGTGCACCAGGTGTACCGCTTGGATTCTTAAATAAAATAAAATAATTAAACTTTAAAGAAAAATGGAATTTAAATATTTAATTTGTTTAATGTGACAAACATTATAAAATACGAAATCAATACTATATCGAAAATTAACTTTCCTATTATATATCTATTACCAAGCAAAATATAATATTTCAAACAAAAATATTTAAATGTGATTATTTTTTAATCTATTTATTTTGAAATTCTTTAGAATTACAAATTCTGAACCCAAACATACATTTACGTAATTCATCAGTTTTTTTTATTATATATATTATTGATACGAGATTTAACTATAATTATTTTTTAAAAAAAAACAAACAAAACAATGATCGATTCATTAATTTGCTCGACATTCAAAGTGAGAAGTAAAATACATGCAATATAAGACTGGAATTCATTCCGTGAATTAGAATAGTGATAATATTTTAATAAAATTAAAATTAGATTGATGATTAACATTGGCAACATTTTTTTAAAAATAATAAAACATAAATAATCTCACTAAAAAACGATATCAGACGAGTGTTTTTCATGCACCGTATTCTCCACAAAATAACGAAATCAAGATAATCATAAATTACGAGTAGTTGTGGTAGATTACCTGATGAAGTGATTACAAGAAGAGTGAGGAAAATGAGTAGCTTAAGAGAGGCTCCTCCCATGTTTAATAATCTGATAAAAGTTTACACCACCACCTCATAAATATTGCTCCAAATTACTCTAATTTAAGAAGAATTATGAAGCCAATATATTATAAATAATCATCAGCTGGCTATCATCATTAGCTGTAAACTATACTACTAGAATATTAATTAATTAAGAATATTGTATTCTACATGTAACATGGTGTCCCTAATCATCGTCCAATGACATATGGTAAAATATGATTAAATTGATTTGTATAATAACTGGCTGAAAAGGCCGGCCCTGTGTAGGCCCATTGGGCTGTTCCGAAGGTTTGCTTTTCTAATTTTGTGATTTTTCTCTTGGATTACCCTTATTGGATTTTTATAACAAAATTCTTAATTACTCATCCCATAAAATTATTCACATTTTCCTTATTTATTTGTCTTATAAAACATTTTCACATTTAAAAATAGAAAACATCAATTATCCAACAATCTCAAAAACTACATTAATTAAAATTGTCACTCCTTTTTTAACAAACATAACATAACTTTATATTTTTTAATTACCTAATATCCGTTCCATGGCAAATACATGGCCAGCTGTTTGATGTACATGATGGTTTTGGATCCATAATGGTGAAATCATGGCAAATACTATTCGATGTAAATATCTCGTCCATCTTACTCTTTAGATACAACGCTGCCATGGCAAATGTCTTCACTTTTGCTTTTTAGTATGTGAGTTTGGCTACGAAGTTCTTCAATGGTACGTCAGTGGCGGATTCAAAAATTTAATTTTTGGGCACGAAATATTCTCTTCATCGTGTATCAATGTGCACTTTTTTTTTTCTTTTTTAGTTCATTCTTTACCTAGCAAACTCTTAAACACACTTTAATTAAGTAAAAAAAATTTCACTTTTCCTAATATTAGTTAAAAAAAAATTAATTAATTTAAAAAAAAAAACCAAGGTAGTATACACATACATATAGGATAGAGGGAGTATAATTAATTAAAATATACATTTGCTTCATCCTAGACTTAGTTCACAGTTTCAATTTCAATCTGTCACGATTCAAGTTCGTACAATTATAAAAGGATTACTTAAATAATAACCTCACATTAAGGGTGTTAAGCGCCACCGAGCATCTTATACTCAAGCTCTAGTTAAGTACTTATCGAGCTGAAGTCATTAAGTTAATGAGCTTATAAATGAGCTTGATTCAACTCGAAAAGTAATTGAACTTGACTCGACTCATTAAGCAAAACGAGTCGAGTTTTCGAGTTTTCATGAGCCTAATAAATTTCTTATTATATTTAAAAATATTTGTTTTATTATATATTATTATAATTAAATATCAAGTTTTAACGAGTTGAATCAAGCATAACTAAACAAGTATAAAACGAGCTCAAGTATGAATGTGTTGAGCTGAGCCTTCAAGCTGTTTGATTTTTTTAATAGCTCTACCTAACATCACATTTTAATTTCGTAATTCTCGTCATTTTTTAATCCATACAAAATACTTTGTCATTTATTTATTATTAAAAATGAAAAATCACTACTAAAAGTAAATAATAAGTGTTTTTATTACTCATATTTATGCAAAGATTAAAGGTAAATGTGAGTGGAAGGAGACAGTATTAAAACTTTAATAAAATTGGGGTGTAAAATATATACTTTTATCATTCCAAATTCATTTTCACGTCTATTGTTTGCATGAATATTAATAAAAGTCATTTTTTTATTTACTTTTGGGGTAATTTGGTATTTTTGGATTATAAATAAATAATAAAGTGTGTTATGTGTGTTAAAAAGATTATGATAAATTTAAAATTAAAATGTATTAAAAGAATATTAGTTAATTGCATTTTTTCTTTGTAAAAATGTGAAGTTGAAGTTGAATCGGAATATATCTTAAGTATACTATAGCAGAAATTTTTCTTGCTGACGTGTCATCTCCAGAGCGCTTCAAATGTGACGTGTAATTTTCTCAATTTTTTAGAGTTTTAATACTTTTTTAATATTTTCCTTATTTAGTTTTAATTAATTTCCTTATTTAATATTTTTTTTAAATAATGTGTTTCTTATTTTTAATGATAATTAAATTTTTTATATTTTATTTATTTAGTTGGGTATCATTAATTAATTACTAAATATTTTAATGCAATAATTAATTAATATAAAATTAAACCATATATATAAAGGGAAAAAGAATATTCCATATATATAATATTCTCTTTCACCCCACCTATAAATAAGATTTTTTTGTTATTCATTCTAAATACACATATTCGATTCTCCAAGAGGAATAGGAGCAAGTTCCTATAGAGAATTGATTTATTAAAGTATAAAAATTTATTTTGATGAGCGAATCAAGTAGAGATTCAATCTACCTATAAAAAATCAATTCAAGTATTCTTCAAAAAAAAGAGAATTGATTCAAGTATTTTTAAATCGATTTACCTCTTAAGAATCGATTCTTCAAGAGGAAGAGAATCGTTTCAAATATTCTTGAATAAATTTACATCATAAAAATTGATTTTTTTCAAGAGCAAGAGAATCGATTCAAGTATTCTTGAATCAATTTACATATTAAGAATTGATTTTTCAAGAAGAAAAAAATCGATTCAAATATTACCTCTTGAGAATCAATTCAAGTATTCTTTAAGATCTATCTCCAAAGTATTGATTCAAGTATTCTTCAAGTGAAATAGGATAGACGATTCAAATACTCTTGAATCAATTTACCTCTAGAGAATAAGAAGTTGAAAAATTAACTCATGTATAGAATGTGAAAACTTAGGTTCTTTAAGTTAAATCATTATTTCATATCAAATAACATTAAAATTGAGCTTGTAAGTATTTGTTAAAATTTTGAACTTAGTATATTAATATTTATTATTTACATATATCTTAATTATTCAATTATGACATATGAATTATAAAATTTATTTTTTTAGTTGTTTATATAATTTGACACTAATAACATTAAATAAAAAATAAAATTAATAAATTCATTACAAGTTTATGAATATTATATATAATTTAATTTTATTTATATTATATATATTTTTTACATTAATTTCTTAAAAATAACAATTAATGGAAATAGAATTATTATTATATAGTATTAATTAAGAAATATCAAATCATAATCATGATTAAAAGGCAATACTTCATTTAAATATTATTTATAATGTTTGACCTTAATATATGAGAGACTCTCTTGTGAGATGGGTAATTTGTGAGTCGGGTCAACCCATCACTAAAGTATGCTTATTATATAGATAAAGTATGTTTATTTGTAGTTAAAGTATGTCAATAATAAATTAAATTATAACACACTAAAATCATACTTTAATGCATAATCTAACATACTTTAACTAAATAATAGACATACTTTAACATGTCTCATAAACCGTCTCACCTAATTAGGGACTCACAAGAGATATATATATATATATATATATATATATATATATATATATATATATATATATATATATATGTGTGTGTGTGTATGTATACATTTATTTATTGTATAACAAAATCCTTTTTCGCTAACGTGTTGTTCACGTATAGTCTTACTATTTATTTATTTTTCCTATACACTTATTATAACTTATTTACTTTAGTATCATTAATTATAATTAATAAATAAATAAATCATTCAATATAAATAAATTAATTAATTAGTATCAAATCAAATCATGTATAGAAAAATAATAATAAATTAAGATTATATATATAATGATATTATTTTAGACAAATAGTAAAGTTAAGGATTTATTATTAAAAGTTACATACTTTGATCATAATTGCACTTAAATTCAATAAAAAAATGAAATATCAACAAGTATATAAATACATAGCAAAGAGACAAAATTGTCCCTATGTGGATGCACATTTGTTTAGAGAGATAATGGAAGTAATAAATAGTATTCAATTATATTATGTTATATAAAATAATATTTAAAACAAATATCAATCAAGATTGTTTCAAATAATTAGAATATATGTACATATATATTAACTCTTTGTATGATTTAGTTATACGTTACATTATCAAAAGTCTAATGTTATAAGTTGTTGCAAATTATTTATATTGATGAAAAAAATTGTCTAGCTATAAGAAAAAATCTCATTAATTAATGTTGTTATTTACTCCCTCAGTCCACTTCTAAGGTATCTATTTTACTATTTTTTGTGTCCGCTTCAAAGGTATCAATTTCCCTTATTTAGTAAAAAAGTACACAATATAGCACACCACTTCCCTCTAATACAACTACTCACTTTATATATAATGATAATACTTCTTAATTCAAGTGCAAAAAGCAAATAGATACCTTAGAACCAGACGGAGGGAGTGTGTTATTTAACACGGATTATTTAATTATAAAAAATAAGAATAATAATTAAATGATCCTGCATTATACGCGAGTTTCATACTAGTATATATATATATATATATATTAGTAAATTATTTTTGGAGTATTTGTAACTTGTACGCTCAAATAACTTAACAAGATTCATCATGCATTCTTATCAATTTCATTCTCACACCTTCATAAAAGAAAAAAACAAATCATTGATATTATTTTAATATACTTTAATTCTATAATTGTCATTAGCTTTCTTAACACATAATATATTTTATCATTTATTCCCTTCGTCTCATGCAAAGGGTTATTTTTGCTTTTTGCACGTAGATAAAGGAATATTATTATTTAATTTATAGTAAGTAGTTGCATTAATGGGTGTGTGGCCCCATATTTTAATTGTATTAGTGAGTGTGTGTGGGTCTCATATATGTAGAAAATAAAAGGGGACTCTTTGTGTAAGACGCCTAAAATGGAAAAAATGAATCATTTGAAAAGAACTGAGGGAGTATTTATTACCTCAAAATTTCAAACTACCCTTAAAAGTAAATAAAAATTAACTTTTATTAATATCCGTGCAAACAGCAAATGCGAAATTGAATTTGAAACACAAAGAGTATTTTTACTCTTTCTGTCTCAAATTCATCTCCACATTTACTATAGATACATAATTTAAAAAATGTCATGTTTTGATTACTTTTGAAGATAGTATGGTATTTTTGGGTATGTAATAAATAAATGATAAAATATATTATGTGTATTAAAAAAGTGATGGTAAATTTGAAATTAAAGTATCTTATAGGGATATTAATAGGTTTGGATTCTCTATGTCATTTTGGTATATCATCTCCTGTGTCACATCGTTGGATGGATGACACGTAGGGGAGAGAGAGCGAATCACTATACCTTATTTAGAAATCCTTAAACTATAGGGGCAATTGTTTAATTTATTTTTCCTCCTACATGTCAATCATTTAACCTGTGACACAGAAGATGATACACAAAAATGACACAAAAAATCCGATGTGGATATTAATTGTTATTTTTTCATTTGATGGAAGTGTGAAGTTGAATTTGGAATGAATCAAAATAGAAAGTGTGAAGTTAAAGTTGATATGGAGGAAGTAATATTTAATATTAAAGTTAAGTTATGAGCATCACGCTATATTTTACTCTCCTCATCCCGCGTTAACATTTACGTTTATTTTTGCATGAAGATTAAAGATATACTTTATATTTGAAGTGAATTAAGGGATATAATATTTTAATACGTAGTGGATAGTTATATTAGTATTGTTTTTGATTCTATATAATATTAATTATTTTATATTGATCTCACTTGTAAAAGAATATATAAAAATCGTATATTAAAACAAACTGAAATGACATAATGTAATTCTTACCTTGGGATGGAAAGTGTATAATTTTTTAAAATATATGTCCTCCGTCCCACCGAAAGGTCCCCATTTTACTATATTGGGCGTCACATTCGAAGGTCCTCATTTTCCACTTTAAGTAAAAGATCCCCACATATGGTCCACCACTCACTACTATCTACTACACATTAAATAATAATACTCCTTAATCTATGCACAAAAGAGATTACTTATTTCACAAACACTTGTGTAAACCCGGTTTACATACTTTTTATATGTAAACTCTGTTACTCTTAGTACATGAAAAATTACTTTTTAGACACATAAATGGTTACTCTTCTAAATTAAAAAATTACTATTTAAATTCTTGTAAACCCTGATTTATCGATTACTTTTAGTACAAGAAAAATCACTCTTTAAAGACATGAATTATTACTTTTTTGTATAAAAATTATTACTTTTAAATATTAATTTTTATATATACTAAAAAGTAATTTTAAAAAATAAGATGTAACATCTAAACCCAATTTACATGAGACTCACCCTACTTATTTTTGTAGTATTTACTAACTATTTCTAGGTATAATTAGATACTCCTTTCTTCGGACTCAATTTAACATTTATTATTTGCTCTGTTATTAATAAAAGTCACTTCTTAATTTATTTTGGGGTAATTTAGTATTTTTACTAATAAATATTTTCTCGTTCCAAATTTATCTTCACGTTTACTATAAATACGGAGTTTAAAAAATCACTTTTTTGTCTTACTTTTGGGAATAATATAATATTTTTTTATAATAAATAAATGATAAAGTATGTTATGTATGTTAATAAGGTGACAACAAATTTGAAATTAAAGTATGTTAAATGAATATTCCCTCCCTCTTGCATTAAAGTTTAAGTTTTCATTTTGGTTAATCTCAAGTTAAGATTTACATTTTTCTTTTTGTCAAGTGGACCCACGTAAAACAATTAATTATTGGGTAGGTCTTGCGTGAGACCGTCTAACGTGAAATCATTTTTAGCTTTTAAAATAGTTATCATTTTCACTACTCCCTCCGTCCTATAAACAAATTCACACTTTCTATTTTTGTCCGTCCCATAAATAAGTTCACACCCACAAATAAGGAAATACACACAAATCAATAACCCCACGACACACTTTAATTTCAAAATTGTCACCCCTTTACATCTCACATAACTTACTTTATAATTTATTTATTATCTAAAAATACCAAACTACCCCTAAAAGTAAAGCAAAAAGTAACTTTTTCTTAAACTCCGTATCTACAGTAACCGGGAACTTGTCTTTGGGACGGAGGGAGTATAAAATATTATCACTTTCATTATAAAATATTATCACTTTTTATTTATTCTATAAATTGTTCATGAAATAACATTATCATTTTTCATTAATTTATTATCACTTTCATTCATAAAAATTATCACTTTCTGACCGTCTCACGTAAGCCCTTATGTAAGACGGTCTCACACAAGTCTTTTCCTTAATTATTTCATAGGTTCTCAATCTACTATCTATTAAAATATAATATCTCTTATTTTGTTCACTTTTTATATGCTCCATCCTTCTTGCGTTAAAATCTACATTTTTCATTTTTGTTTGTACCAAGTTAATGTTTACATTTTTTTTTCTTTTGTCTAGTTAGATTCACATAAAATAATTAATTATTCCATAAAGGGTTACACACAATACTAATATAACTAATAATTTTATATTAAATATTATTTCTCTCGCTACACTATATATTAAAATATTATATTTTTTTAATAAAAAAAGCATAAACGTTAACTCAAGATATAAAGAGAATAGAAGGGTGAAATTGTAGTTTTGACTGGTCAAATATATTTTGAAGGTGTATGGGATTGATTAAACAAATGAGAAACCTCATTGAGCATAACGAGAAGTGGGTAATTTTAATAGGGACCAAATTTTTAGTAGTCACTGTTGACTAAATACAATTTTAAATAGCCACATTTCTTAAAAGTAATTTTTAGTAACCATTATTTAGAGGACTCCCCAAATTACCCCCATAACTGTCAGATAAAGGACGACAATAATTGGGACATGATTATGTCAGTGTTGACTGCATTAAATAGGGTGGGTGGGACCACATTTAAAATTATAGTAAATATTTTTTTTCCAGAAAAAATAAAAAAAAAATTAAAAATTATTTGTTCTATTCGGCCTACACAATTTGTTCTATTCGGCCCACACTTTTTTTCAAGAAAAAATTAAAAAAAAATTAAAAAAATTAAAAAAATATTTATTCTATTCGGCATATTCGGCCTACAATTTGTTCTATTCGGCCTATACAATTTGTTCTATTCGGCCCACACATTTTTTTCAAAAAAAAATTAAAAAATAAAAAAAATATTTCTTCTATTCGGCCTATAATTTGTTCTATTCGGCCTACACAATTTGTTCTATTCGGCCTACACAATTTTTTCTATTCGGCCCACACTTTTTTTTCAAAAATTTTTTTTTTAAAAATTAAAAAAATTAAAAAAAAATTCTTCTATTCGGCCTACAATTTGTTCTATTCGGCCTACAATTTGTTCTATTCGGCCTACACAATTTGTTCTATTCGGCCTACACTTTTTTTCAAAAAAAATTAAAAAAATTAAAAAAATATTTCTTCTATTCGGCCTACAATTTGTTCTATTCGGCCCACACAATTTGTTCTATTCGGCCCACACTTTTTTTTCAAAAAAAAAATTAAAAAAATTAAAAAAATATTTCTTCTATTCGGCCTACAATTTGTTCTATTCGGCCCATACTTTTTTTTCAAAAAAAAATTAAAAAAATTAAAAAAATACGAATAAAATTAATGCATCTTTTTTTATTTTAATAAAAATATATTCATAAGGCATATATAGGAAACAAATTAATGCATTCAATAGACTGTAAAATAAATTATTGTACTTTTGTACTTTTTGGTCAAAAAGTGACCTCAGACATGTAAAAAGTTGATCCCTTCAAGGGTATTTTGGCTCATTCCTTTAAAAATGACTAAAAAAAATTGTGTATAACATATATGATCACTTTTTGCCATTACCACATTTTAATAAGCAACGACATTATCTTAACAACTCATCTTAAAAAAATTGGGTTGTGTGGTGTTTGTTTCCAGGTAGTTCGGGACAACAAATTTAAGATCGTAGTACGTGTCACCTTATTAAAGGGACTCAAACCAATGAAGTGACAAATGGCGCACCAATTTCATCTCACCCACACTCACTCACTCCACGTCACCTTCACGCGATCGTTTCATTATTTATTTTCATACTTGTTTGTTTTCAGTATACTGTTCCCTCTTTAAATAAATGAAGTGACATAAAAGACGCATGACAGTCTTACACAAGTTTTTGCCATGTTAGGACTAGAGCAAGAAAAAATAAAAAAGAGATACAGTACTATTATTTTTTCCATTTTTGTACATCACATATTGTTTGATTACTTTTAAGTTTAAATTTAAATACTCCAATCATCCTTATGATTGTACTTAATGCCTGTAAATTTATTCTTTAACCATCAGAAAGAAAAAAGAAAAAACTAAAAAAATAAAAAATCAAATATTATTTTTTTATCGGTAAATGTTAGTTGTTAATATAGTAGGTGGTTAGTGTACAGCAAGTCTCCTTACTTCCCCTTCTCCAAGACTCCTTATATCTCCACTTCTAATTCGTTCTCAATGGGAATTGAACCTGGGTCTCTCACTTAAGTGAGGAGCCCCGTGGCCGCCCACCTGGTTAAATCAAATATTGTTTTTATTCCATCAATTAAAAAGAAAAATTTCTGTTACCACCAAATATTAATCTAACAAAAAAGAAATGTGACATGTAAAAGTCCCATGATCCGATGGAGGGAGTATATGCTGACACTAAAATTATCAGCTGACATCCCTTCCACTTTTCTCCAATGCACTGTTCATGGTGTATTTATTAAAATATTATAGTTTGAAAAGTGTTGACCCAAGTATGGTGTTTCATAGGTTGTTAACAAAATAAGTTGAGTCGCTAGTTTGAGTGGTGACTATTGTGGTACAGGAGAGAGAAACGCTAATTCCAGTGGCGCTTCTATCATGGAGGTGAGAGAAACCCAACGTGTTTTAAGAAAATGACAGTTTCGTCTTTAACACGGATGGGATTTTACGGCCAGCGTCTAAAAAGAAATGCCATTAGGAGTGGCGTCTATTAAAACAATTACGTCGAGAAAACGCGAAAGCTCTACAAGCATGCTCTAATGTTTGGGAAAAAAGCAAAAGTGATGAAGCGCTCAGGACAAAAGAATACTCGATAGACTATAAGCCTTTGACCTATCTTTTTCAGAACTCACATTTTTTTCAAAAATTTCATAAAGAAGGGTCATGTCAAATTATTATTAACCTAATTATTTTTATTTTTAACTCATGCAAATTTACTCCTCCTCTATAATTTGTTTATCTATAATTGTTCGTCCTTCATATACTCCTTTCAACTTTCCCTTCATGCTTGCTTCTGTTCAGTGGTATTGTTTTTCATATGCTCATTAAACTCAAAGGCTAAGATTCAAAGAGAGGTTTGAGTGAGTAGAGTTCCTATTATACTTGATATATAAATGTCTTTTGCGATTCATCAAGATGTTAATAGGGGAGAATTTTATTTTCGTTGCTCTCTATTTTTTTAATTTTCGTAGTTTTATCTTTTTAGTATTAAAAAAAATACTAGTCTAATGGTTGAATTTCTTTTGAAAAGGTGAAACTCTTGGTAAAGTTTAAAATTAATTTGTATTTTGCATTGCACGTGGTGTTCCCGACAATAATCAAGGATTTTGAACTTGATAATTTCAAGGTGTGCACTTTCTTCTTACCTTTTAATTTTAATACTCTTAAATATTTTGTTATTTATTACATAATTGTTGTTATTCATTATATTATTATGTACTGCTCATTACTAGAAAATGTGACTCCTATAATATTTGTGTGTGTTATGTTAGACTAATTATGGTAATGTATTATAAGGATTAGAATCTTGTGTGTCCATATTCATTAAAATATTTACCTAATGATTAATTTTTTAGTCGTATAATATATGAATATAAATACTTGCAAGATTGATGTAAGAATGACTTAAAAATATTGTAAGCAATACTTGCTAAAAAGTTAGTTAAAATATTAAGTTATTTAAAATAAAACAATACTTGCAATATTTAGAATGATGTAAATATTTTTTCTTATTATAATATTGGTTTTTTGAGTAGTTTATGTATAAAAACTTCTAATAATACTTTATTCTAGTAATGTATTATAAGGATGAGAATATTGTGTGTCCATATTTCATTCAGATATTTGCCTAATAATTTATAATAACATGGAGTAGTAATTTATAAATAATTACAGAGTGCAGTCTATTGCAATACAACTTTGTAGTTCTATGGCACATTTCATCCCTTAATTTATGAAACAGTGTGGTTTTTGTATTATTTTATATTAAAGTTTAATCTTTATTTTTTAAATTTTACGAGTTTTAAGATGTATCATGCTGATGCATGTAATTTAACTCTTATATGTAGTGTAATATTACATATATAATTGAAAAAAAAAGTTAGTTAAAAATCTTATTTAAAGTAAAACAATACTTGCATTATATTAACTTAAAAATTATGTAAATAATTTTTATCATTATATTATTGATTTTTTTAATAGTTTATGTATAAAAACTTCTAATAATACTCTTTTCTAGTACTATATTATAAGAATGAAAATCTTGTATGTTTATATTTCATTCAAATATTTGCCTAATAATTAATTTTTTTATTCATATAATATATGTAAATAATTAATTTTTTTATTTATATAATATATGTATATAAATACTAATTGCCAGATGAATGTTAGAATGACTTAAGATTATCTTTTTATTAAATGTAAGAATCATAAAGAATCTATTAATACATCATTACATAATAGTTTAAACTACATTTAAATAATTATAAAGAAAAAAATATAAAGAATTATAAAGAAAAAAATATTTCATTTAATTCATGAATAGCTTGCGTGTAGTTTCAACTTTAATAATCAAATAAATTTAAAATTTACAAATAATAGTATAAGGTTTTATTACTCATAAATACACAATTTAGAATATATTTACTCTATAACTAGAATGCAAAGGAAAAAATAATTATCCTCAGCCACACAAATTAGTTGTAGCGAGACTGAATTAACCTTCGTCATACTTAATCGACGCCGCCCGTCATCACAGCAACACCCGCTTGGATGCTCTCGGATCTGAGTTTCTCACATCCAGATCTGCCTGTTTCCGATGCGGCCACGCTCCTCTTCTCATCGGCGCCGCCGACCTTCGACAGCTCTACCCAGCGGCTTTTCGCGACGGCCTGGTTTCAATCGATTTGGGGCCCGCGCTGAATTCAGATCTGCGCCGCCTAGGTTCCATCCCTTGCTGGTAGCGGACTGCCGACGGCCCCCGCTGTGACCCGTCAGCCACCGTCTGGTAACATTACCGGCGGTTTCATTCCCACCGCCCTCCCGGCCACGCACTCTTAGGATTGGGCTTCCCTCTCGGAGCCCCTGCATAGGGTTCCCCTTAAATTTTTTTTTTGGAGATCCGCCGCGTAGCCGATCCTGTCTCACCACCTGTCGGTACTGCTTCCGAGCGCCTTAATCGCACATTTTGTACTCAAGATTTACTAATGCAGGAGAAGAAATACATCGATGTCTATTCATCTTTTACATTAATTGGATTTTCGGAGAAATATTTGATGCAAGTGTCAGCCCTTTATACAATGGCTCAGGAGCTTTGGTCAATCACTTAGAAAAACATTTCACAATACAAAAGTCAAGAGGGATTTTATATTATTGCCTTTAGTCAAGCAGCAAATTGATGCGTACTCTACTTTATTGGAAAGTGTTGCAGCACTAGCACGATTCAACTGGACTGAATTTAATTTGAAGATGATGGGCATAGGCTTTTGCATCATGTTAAGTTCACTTTGTCTGCATGTATTTCTTATCAGGGGACTAGACAAGCGATATGGACTCTGTTCTTTTTTGTCTGGCTATTCAATGAATTCTTTTGGGGGTAAATCTTGCTTGCATTGTAGTGCTGTTAAGTGCTGTTACGTTCTTGGAGTTTCCTCTCTAACAGTTTTATTTGTAAGCATTATATCTGATTCTGATAGTTTCTATTGCATCTCTCCAGTCTTGTTTGTTTTTTACTTGCTAGTGGAAGAAGGGCTAGTGGCTACTTTTCTTTTGGCAACAACTGCAATTCTCTGCGCTATTTAATATTGAAGATGATGTTACTTGAAGTAGGTTTCTTTCATCATTTTGAATTTCTGATGTTTTTTGTTGCTTGGATGCTGATACTCTTGCGGCTGTTTGATAAAAGTTGTGTTTGGACCTGCAGGCGCTTGTGCTTTGCCTTTTGGTTCCTTTGCTCAGGATCAATATTGAATTTGGGCAATTGAAGCAGGCCGTAAACTCATTATTCTTGAAGGTCGACCATTCAAAAATGCTGGGCTTTGGCAGTGATTCTGAGCTCTGGTTGGTATGTTGCTGAGGTCCTACCGATGCTAGCTCTTATTTTCATTGCGTGTTTCCTGTATAAGAGCATCACTTCTTTTCCTTCTCAGGAAATTTAGAAGTGTGTTGTTGCAGGAACTATACTTAATTATATGCTTATACTTGATTAGATGTTTGCTCAAGTGGGTAGCTACGAACAAGTTCTCATTTTTGGCAATGCGGATTGATAGGGGTCATATTTTAGATGGGTGCACTTGTGAGTTGTGATCTTATGCTATTTTATTTCTTTTTTATATTTCACATTTCTAGCTGTTTTTGATAGCTTTCATCAATCAATTGTGGCAACCAGGCAGACTAAGTTTGATGATTAGATAGTGTAGAATCATGGGATCCTTTAATCCGATAATTGCCAGCAAAGAATTTGAGAATCGTTAAAACTCCATGACAACAATGAAATTGATTATACACTTAGAATCATATGCACAATAGTATTCGAGTATAAAAAAGAAACACTCTCGTATAAACACCATTATTCTTATATACACAAGTGGGAGATACCTCTTAATTAAGGGCTCCTTGTGGGTTAAAAGGTATAACATTTGTTGGTTGATTTGGTTATCATGATTTACCTCCCTCACAAACTATCGGTCGAGTGCATGGGCGCCTGAGGCTTGTTTATTTTAAATGTGAAAAAAAAAATTGTAAAACAAAATGTGCAAAACAAAATATGCAAAAAGAATTGTACAAAACAAAATGTGCAAAACAAAATTGTGCAAAACAAAATTTGCAAAACAAAATGTGCAAAAAAAAAGTGCAATACAAATTGTGCAAAGCAAAATTGTGCAAAACCAAATTGTGCAAAACTAAAATGTGCAAACACATAGGGGTATTTATGGTATCACAATCATAATTATGTAGTTATGAGAATTAGTTCTTTGAATCTTGTAGGTTATAGCAATTATGTATTATTTCATGTATCTCCTAGTAAGTGACTCTAATTATAATTATTTAATTATTTTAATGGGTGACTGAAATTTGTTTGAGAAATAGATGGTCAGGATTGGATTTATTCTGCTTTTTTTTATGAGATTATTAACAATCTTATTTCCTAATTTAAAAAAATCATAATTATAATTATTTAATTATTTTAATGGATGACTAAGATTTGTTTAAAAAATAGATGGTCAGGATTTGACCCTCTGAAAACTTTATGCCATAAACCCTAAAACCCTAAACCCTAAACTCTAAAACCCTAAACCCCTAAACCCTCTATGGTTAGGATTGGAATTATATTTAATATTATTAATTTTATAATAATTAATATTTTATTTTCTAATTCTACAAAGTCAAAATTATAATTATTTAATTATTTTATTTAATAAATAATATTTTATTTTTAATTTAAAAAGTCATAATTACAATTATTTAATTATTTTAATGGGTGACTGAAATTTGTTTAAGAAGTAGATGGTCAGGATTAGATTTATAATAATATCTTATTTCCTAATTTGAAAAAATCATAAGGATTAGATTAATATTATTAATTTTTTAATAAATAATATCTTATTTCCTAATTTGAAAAAGTTATAATTATAATTATTTAATTACTTTAATAGATGACTGAAATTTGTTTGAGAAATAGATGGTCAGGATTGAATTTATTCTACTTTTATATATATATATATATATATATATATATATATATATATATATATATATATATATATATATATATATATATATAATTTAAATGGAGTATTAATTTTTACTCATGATTATGATTTAATATTTCTTTATTAACTATATAATAATAATTCTATTTTCATTAATTGTTATTTTTAAGAAATTATCATAATATATATAATATAAATAAAATTTATTTGTACATAATATTATTTTAAATATTTATAAATTTGTAATGAATTTATTAATTTTATTTTTATTTAATTTTATTAGTTTCAAATCATATAAACAACTAAAAAAAAATTATAACTCATATGTCACAATTTAATAATTAAGATATATATAAATAAATAAATATTAATATATTAAATTAAAAAAATTAACAAATATTTACAAACTCAATTTTATTGTTATTTGATATGAAATAATGATTTAAATTAAAGAACTTAAACTTTCGAATCTATACATGAATTAGTTTTTTAACCATTTATATTTTAGAGGTAAATCGATTCAAGAGTACATGAATTGTCGATCCTCTTTTACTTTAAGAATACTTGAATAAATACTTTAGAGGTTGAAAAATCGATTCTTAAGATATAAATCTATTAGATGTAAATCGATTCGATCTTCTTACTCTTGAAGATTTAGATGTAAATCGATTTGATCTTCTTACTCTTGAAAATCGATTTTTAAGATGTAAATCTATTCAAGAATACTTGAATAAATTCTCTTCCTCTTGAAGAATCTATTCTTAAGAGATAAAACGATTCAAACATACTTGAATCAGTTCTTTTTGAAGAATACTTGAATCGATTTTTTTTTGAGGTAGATCGAATCTCTACTTGATTCGCTCTATCAAAATAAATTTTTATTATTTCATAAATCAATTCTCTAGACGAACTTGAAGAAAGCTCATATTCCTCTTTGGAGAATCGAATGTGAATATTTAAAATGAATAACCAAAAAGTCTTATTTATAGGTGGGTGGGAGAGAATATTATATATAATATACTTTTTTCCCTTATATATATATGATTTAATTTTATATTAATTAATTTATTGCATTAAAAGATCTAGTAATTAATTAATGATACCCAAATAAATAAATATAATATAAAAAATTGAATCATTATTAAAAATAAGAAACACTTTATTTAAAAAATAAAATATTAAATAAAGAAGTTAATTAAAAGTAATTAAGGAAATTTAGGGCACCTGATGAATCAATCGTCTTCAAAATCCTCATCCTTCAATCCCTTCTCCTAATAATTGAAATATTTCTTCTGTCATTCACGAGTGGATTGCATATAGACAAGAGTGCTTCTTTTGCTGCAAATCTGCGCAAACAAAAAATCTAGGGACGACGTCGATTGAGCGGCGTAGTTGACGGGCAATAATTTCACGATTTCAGCGAGAAGCAGTGGTGGGCGGCGACATCAGACTGTGTTTGCGAAGATTAATAGCAAATGCAGACTCTGTTTGTGATTCTGAACCAGTTGAACACATTCTTATGTTTGTGATTCTGAACCAGTTGAACACATTCT